>CM043697.1:124365634-125048134 GCA_023935145.1 Bretschneidera sinensis | reverse complement strand
TGAGATGGGTTCCTTTTTTATCTTTTAATTTTATAAAAATGAATTTTATATTTTGAGTCGATAGCAGGAGTTCAGCCCAGATCATGGGCTATGCAGGCATCAATTTCAATTCACCAAGTCTTTCTTCAGCTTTGTGCAATCTTACTCCAGTACAAGATTTTTTTTTATCCCAAGCCACCTGAATCTGATCTAATGCTACTTTGCAGTGATATCTTTCTCCTTCATTTATTTTATCTTTTGGTGCCAATTAAAAAAGAATAGAGAAGATAGATTTGGAGCAGAGCAACCGGACGACCTAAAATTTTGGATTTTGGAAAATTATTGTATCAATAATTTATGTTATTTGAATTTAGATATAAGAATCAGACATAAATATGTGTTCGAATATCAAATTTATTTATTTTTTATAAATTTTTATGAATTTTTTTAATTTGAATTGTTCAAATATCATTATGATTTTTTTGAAACTGACTATTTTATAGACACAAATCGTCGTGGAGTACCCAGCAGAACTAATAGTAGTATACTTTTACAATGCATGTGTGAGCATCATTCGAGTTAATGTTTATACAGTCGATACTCTTTTAAGTATGAAAAGGCTGTTTTACTCTCAAATTAAACTTCATAATTATACTTAAATGAATGAATAATTTAAGCTTAAAATAAGTGATCTTCGTGGTTATATATATACAGAAGGAATAGATGTGAAACCACAACACTCAAAGTCAAAGGAATCCAAAAATTTATATTGTTTATATATAATCATTACTCATTTCTTATAGAAAACAACGAAATTAGTACAATGTTGGACGACATAAGACATATCAAATCCATCATACTTTATTGTCTAGTCGTTTATCACCACCTACAGTGACAAAATTAAAGCTTCAAAATTTTAAAACCTTGAGTTTAATTCTCTGTTTCTAATTTCTTTTTGTGTTGTGTGCCTGAGAGAGAGAACAAAGATGGCAGAGCTGGGGTCATGTTATTGGGATGTGTTACCATTTACAGCTTTGGTGACAATGGAATGTGCAAACGTTGGGCTAAATACACTCTTCAAAGCGGCCACCTTGAAGGGCATGAGCTACCATGTCTTTGTTGTCTATGCTCATGCTCTTGCTGCTTTTCTTCTTCTTCCTTCTCCGTTCTTCTCTTTTAGGTAAATGGTTCTCTCTCTCTCTCTCTCTCTCTCTCTCTCTCTCTCTCTAACAAATGTTTAATTACACTATATAATTATTTCAACTGGGTCTTGTTAATTTCTTTGCAGATCAAGGGTGCTTCCTCCACTAAGCTTCCCTATACTATGTAAAATTGGTCTTCTTGGGCTTATAGGGTAATAATCTCTTTACATAACTACATGCAGCTTTTTCGTGATTTTCAAAAGAAACCGTGATCTTAATTAGGCTTGTTCAAGCTGATTTTTCTTTTTTTTTTTAGTCAAAGAAATTATTGAGTTTTGCTTAATAATTTAGTAGTAGTAATTTGTTTTATTTGGGCTGGGAATTACAGGAGTTCATCTCAGATTATGGGGTACACAGGAATCAATTATAGTTCTCCAACTCTTGCTTCAGCTATCAGCAACCTTACACCAGCTTTTACCTTCGTACTGTCCATCGTTTTCGGGTACTTTTTTTTTCTATCTTCCATGCTAAATTGAAAAATTACCCTCTAGTGCTACAAAATTCAGTTGCTTTCTCTATCTTAGAAGTATGATGAAGGTGGAAACTGAAGAGTAGTTACTTAATGCCCATCTGTAATCTGTTTTTTTTCGGCTCCAGGCTTTGTAATTTTTTCGGGGTACTGATTGCCTTTAGTAAATTCTTCATTTTGGGCTTAAGATTGAACAGAGCTAAGAATCAGCTGGCAGTATTTATTGGGCTTGGCCCAGCTTTGTCTGACGCAATTTGAATGGCCCAAGACCCAAATAGATGTAAGCATAATTCATTAATCTGTCTATAAAAAAGCTTGAAATGACTGACGTGCATTAGCAATAGACACCACATGACATAATCTATACCTCAATCTCGACTAACTGTAGTAGTTTAGCACCCAAGAAAAATTTATAACAAGAGAAGAAAGTAAGAATTCTTGTGTATATAACCATTGTAGAAATTGACCAAATTTTCTGCCCTTAGCATCATGATTGTGATTTCAATGGTTCATTGACCATGACTAAATCACGAATCTGCATTGAAATGGGTAGCTTGAACAGTTTTTCAGTCCTTTTCCCCTTTTAGGACCACAAAGTACTTTTATTATTCTATTTTTTTTTTTTTTTTGGTGGATCTTTTATTATTCTCTTGATCTCTCATTTTCATTTTTTAATCTTTCCCATGTTTGCCAATTTGGAAGGATGGAGAGGATAGCCTTGAAAAGAACAAGTTGTCAAGCTAAAGTGTTAGGCACTATAGTATCCATGACGGGTGCATTTGTAGTGACTCTTTATAAGGGCCCAGCTATCATTATAGCATCATCACCCTCCATTTCACTGTATCATCAACTACAACTGCACTCATCAGACACAAATTAGATTATTGGTGGAGTTTTCCTCACAGCTGAATACATTCTAGTTCCACTTTGGTACATTGTTCAGGTATGTAATTTCATGTTTTTATTTAAAGTTATGATGGGGTGAGAGAAAAAGTGAGAGGAAATAATAGTGGATTTTCACGTGAACAAATTATACAAATTGAGATGATTATGAAATGAAAGCTAAAATAAATTAGTATTTTTTTTTTGTAATACTTTTACAGGCACAAATCATGAAGGAGTACCCAGCAGAGTTAACAGTAGTCTTCTTTTACAACTTATGTGTTAGTTTCATAGCTGCAATTGTGGGTTTGAGTACTGAAAGGGATGCAAATGCTTGGAGAATAAAACCAGATATAGCATTAGCCTCCATTGTTTGCTCAGTAAGAAATTAGTGAACTATTTACACACTGAGACTAGCTGCTTAATTAGGCATTAATGCATATTTTGTAAACCTTGGGTTTACTGAATTGTTTAGGGTCTGTTTGGATCATGCATCAACAGTACGGTACACACATGGGCACTGCGCTTGAAGGGACCTGTCTATGTAGCAATGTTCAAGCCATTGTCAATTGCCATTGCTGCTGCCATGGGTGTCATGTTCCTTGGTGATACTCTCCATCTTGGAAGGTGTGTATACAAATCCCAAATGAAATCTTGAACTCAAATGTGACAATCAATTTTAGTAATGCCAAAAGGGAACAATTCTAAAGTTAAAAGCAGAACTTTTTACTACTTTTGCCATTAGTAAAAAGCCTTATAAAATTTCAACATCTTATGATGATTTTGTCAACCAAGGTCTAATAAGCCAACAAACTCTTCAAAGCGGATAAAAAAACTAAAGGAAAATATTCAATAAGCTAGAGGGCACTTTCAACTCAGAGCTTTCCGCCGTTGGATGCTTAGATGCCGTTGAATGCCAATCCAACAGCTAGACGCTCAAGTGCGCCTGCACTTACATGTTTCTATTTGACTACTCACCTGTTGCTGTCTATCCTCTTTGTTTGCAAATTGCAGTCATATTGGAGCAACAATAATATCGATTGGGTTTTTTACTGTGATGTGGGGAAAAGCGAAAGAAGAGATGGGTGAGGACTGCAGCCATGATAACTCGGAATCACCAGCTACCCAAAGGATCCCTCTGTTGAGAAGTCATAAGAATGAACAAGTATAGAGCAAACATAAGCATATCAATCAAAACCCAACTTTTATAGTGGTTGTTTTAGGGTCTTTTATATAAAAAACTTGGGTTCGATCTCTCTCCTTTCAATGTAAAGAAAAAAAAAATCAAAACCCAACTACATAATGCTTAAAACCTATTTACATATCGAAAAACCCGTTGAATCTCTCTCTGCGGCCAGAGTGCAAAAAACGTAAAAGGGCTCAAATTGTGTCATTCTCATATATAGATGTATAGTTTTACTGAAAAAGAAATGCGAGCAGAGGAATTTGAAAGAATTCTCTACCTCAAAATTCAGGCCTAAAATAAATTGCTAAAAGGAAAAAGAGTAAGACTGGAGCAAGCTAATCAATTTTACAAGATAACAAGCCAAAAACATAAATAAATGGAACTATAAGCTTGTTTTGTTCAGTTTATAGGCTGTTTTGCCTTTTTGGTTCTAAGCTCTAGAGAGATTATAATTTTTTGAAAAAATAATTAAATTTTTAGAAATTGAAATACTAACTTTTTCAGATCACCTCTACTTTGATCAATATCCTTCTCATCATTGAGCTTTTTCAAAAATCTTTATTTACTCATAATATTATAACTTTATTATTTTAACAGTTTAAAATTGATTTTCTTAATCAAACACATCTATAACTAACATTAAACGAGACATTCATACACTAAACAATTTATTCCTTAAAAATAATTTTTAAGCACGAAATTATAATGCATTACTAATAAGTAATAAGTTGATTTCTTCAAGCAGACCTTATGTTTTATTATTTTCTTTTACAATTTTGCCTGTAATAATAAATGCATGATCATATTTCCGACAAAGTTTTACTGTTACAAAAAGAAAATTTCAGCCAATGTCAAGGAAAACCGGCCTTCACCTTCACAAATCTCCCTACTTTCTTCTGGTTGACGAAAATAATTATATGAATATACATAAAGAAACATAAGGGAAAATCTCAACCCCTTCGAAATGCATGCAAAGTAGTTCTACCACAGTCATTACTCTTTTAAATGTGAAAAGGCTTTTTTGCTCGCAAATTAAACTTCATAATTATACTTAAATGAATGAATAATTTAAGCTTAAAATAAGTGATCTTCGTGGTTATATATATACAAAAGGAATAGATGTGAAACCACAACACTCAAAGTCAAACGATTCCAAAAATTTATTTTGTTTATATATAATCATCACTCATTTCTTATAGAAAACAACGAAATTAGTACAATGTTGGACGACATAAGACATATTCTACATTATACACCCCATCAAATCCATCATACTTTATTTATTTTACAGGCAACAAAACCCTTTATTTATTCTTTCTCTTTTATTTTATTTAAAAAAATAAAAAAAAAACACCAAATGGAGCAATTGAATGAGTATAAAAAATAAGCTGATGACCTCCTCCTCCACAACCACCACCACCACCACCACCACCGTCCCACCTCTGTTGTCTATTCGTTTATCACCACCTACAGTGACAAAATCAAAGCTTCAAAATTTTAAAACCTTGAGCTTAATTCTCTGTTTCTAATTTCTCTGTGTTGTGTGCTTGAGAGAGAGAACAAAGATGGCAGAGCTGGGGTCATGTTATTGGGATCTGTTACCATTTACAGCTTTGGTGACAATGGAATGTGCAAACGTTGGGCTAATTACACTCTTCAAAGCAGCCACCTTGAAGGGCATGAGCTACCATGTCTATGTTGTCTATGCTTATGCTCTTGCTGCTTTTCTTCTTCTTCCTTCTCCGTTCTTCTCTTTTAGGTAAATGGTTCTCTCTCTCTCTCTAACAAATGTTTAATTACACTACATAATTATTTCAGCTGGGTCTTCTTAATTTCGTTTAATTTCTTTGCAGATCAAGGGTGCTTCCTCCACTAAGCTTCCCTATACTATGTAAAATTGGTCTTCTTGGGCTCATAGGGTAATAATCTCTTTACATAATTACATGCAGCTTTTTCGTGATTTTCAAAAGAAACCCGTGATCTTAATTCGGCTTGTTCAAGCTGATTTTTCTTTCTTTTTTTAGTCGAAGAAATTATTGAGTTTTGCTTAATAATTTAGTAGTAGTAATTTGTTTTATTTGGGCTGGGAATTACAGGAGTTCATCTATGATTATGGGGTGCACAGGAATCAATTATAGTTCTCCAACTCTTGCTTCAGCTATCAGCAACCTTACACCAGCTTTTACCTTCGTACTCGCCATCGTTTTCGGGTACTTTTTATCTATCTACCGTGCTAAATTACAAAAATACCCTCTAGTGCTACAAAATTCAGTTGCTTTCTCTATCTTAGAAGTATCAGACATTTATGATGAAGGTTGAAACTGAAGAGTAGTTACTTAATGCCCATCGGTAATCTGTAATCTGTAATCTGTAATCTGTAATCTGTTAGATTACTTTGTATATTTTCTTTTTCTTTTCTTTTTTCGGCTCTAGGCTTTGTATTTTTTTCTGGGTACTGATTGCCTATAGTAAATTCTTCATTTTGGCCTTAAGATTGAACAGAGCTAAGAATCGGCTGGAAGTTTTTATTGGGGTTGGCCCAGCTTTGTCTGACACAATTTGAATGGCCCAAGACCCAAATAGATGTAAGCATAATTCATTAATCTGTCTATTAAAAAGCTTGAAATGGCTGACGTGCATTAGCAATAGACACCACATGACATAATCTATACCTCAATCTCGACTAACTGTAGTAATTATCCTTGTTGTTTAGCACCCAAGAAACATTTATAATAAGAGAAGAAAGTAAGAATTCTTGTGTATATAACCATTGTAGAAATTGACCAAATTTTCTGCCCTTTGCATCATGATTGTATTATCTTGTTGCACTATGATTTCAATAGTTCATTGACCATGACTAAATCATTGAAATAGGCAGCTTGAACAGTTTTCGAGTCCTTTTCCCCTTTTGGGACCACAAAGTACTTTTATTATTCTTTTTTTGTTTTTGATGGATCTTTTATTATTCTCTTGATCTCTCATTTTCATCTTTTTAATCTTTTCCATGTTTGCCTACTTGGAAGGATGGAGAGGATAGCCTTGAAAAGAACAGGTAGTCAAGCTAAAGTGTTAGGCACTATAGTATCCATGACGGGTGCATTTTTAGTGACTCTTTATAAGGGCCCAGCTATCATTATAGCATCATCACCCTCCATTTCACTTCATCTTCAACCACAACTGCACTCATCAGACACAAATTGGATTATTGGTGGAGTTTTCCTCACAGCTGAATACATTCTACTTCCACTTTGGTACATTGTTCAGGTATGTAATTTCATGTTTTTATTTAAGGTTATGATGGGGTGAGAGGAAAAGTGAGAGGAAATAATAGTGGAATGATGTATGTTTTCTTCCCACGTGAACAAATTACATTCCTCTCAAATTGAGAAGATTATGAAATGAAAGCTAAAATAAGCTAGTATTTTCTCTTTGTCGTTTCTTTCTTTCTTCTCAGTTTTCCGTTGTTTTCACCAACCACAAGATGAAAAACACCTATCCTCTCACCATTTCATCCTCCCAAAGTCGGAGGAAAGAAGAGAAAGAGGATGGAAAAATGAGGTGGTTGATGTCTTTCATTTTTGTTTGATAAAGATGATGTAAAATTAAGAGAAAATAAGAAAATACAAAAAAATGGTAGTTTATTTTAGCTTCCATTCCTCAATAATTTCAATTTGGGAGAATTTTAATTTGCTCGTGTGAGAAAAAAACATCAATCATACCATTATTCTTTCCTCTTACTTTTATTTCCTACCAAACAATAGAAAGATCACTTTTTTTTTTATCTCTCCCTCTTTCTTACTCTCACTTTTCTTCTCTACCAATTACAAGTATCTTAACTTTATATGAAAATCAATTAATAGATTTTGAGCCTTTTGTAATACTTTTACAGGCACAAATCATGAAGGACTACCCAGCAGAGCTAACAGTAGTCTTCTTTTACAATATATGTGTTAGTTTCATAGCTGCAATTGTGGGTTTGATTACTGAAAGGGATGCAAATGCTTGGAGAATAAAACCAGATATAGCATTAGCCTCCATTGTTTGCTCAGTAAGAAATTAGTGAACTATTTACACACTGAGACTAGCTGCTTAATTAGGCATTAATGCATATTTTGTAAACCTTGGGTTTACTGAATTGTTTAGGGTCTGTTTGGATCATGCATGAACAATACGGTTCACACATGGGCACTGCGCTTGAAGGGACCTGTCTATGTAGCAATGTTCAAGCCATTGTCAATTGCCGTTGCTGCTGCCATGGGTGTCATGTTCCTTGGTGATACTCTCCATCTTGGAAGGTATGTATACAAATCACAAATGAAATCTTCAACTCAAATGTGACAATCAATTTTAGTAATGCCAAACGGGGACAATTCTAAAGTTAAAAGCAGAACTTTTTACTACTTTTGCCATTAGTAAAAAGCCTTATAAAATTTCAACATCTTATGATGATTTTGTCAACCAAGGTCTAATAAGCCAACAAACTCTTCAAAGCGGATAAAAAACTAAAGGAAAATATTCAAGAAGCTAGAGGGCACTTTCAGCTCAGAGCTTTTCACTGTTGGATGCTTAGATGCCGTTGAATGCCAATCCAATGCCTAGACGCTAGAGTGTGCGTGCGACATTCGAGCTTATATGATTCTATTTGACTACTAACCTCTTGCTGTCTATCCTCTTTGTTTGCAAATTGCAGTGTTATTGGAGCAACAATAATATCGATCGGGTTTTATACTGTGATGTGGGGAAAAGCGAAAGAAGAGATGGGTGAGGACTGCAGCCATGATAATTCGGAATCACCAGCTACCCAAAAGATCCCTCTATTGAGAAGTTATAGGAATGAACAAGTGTTGAGCAAAACATAAGCATATCAACCAAAACCCAACTTTCATGTCTCTTAGTCTATTGGTTATTTTCCGATCTTTTATATAAAAAGCTTAGGTTCGATCTCTCTCCCTTCAATGTAAAGAAGAAAAAAAATCAATCGAAACCCAAGTATAAATTGCTTAAAACCTATTTACATATTGAAAAACCCTTTGAATCTCTCTCTGCGGCCAGAGTGCAAAAAACGTAAAAAAGCTCAAATTGTGTCATCCTCATATATAGATGTATAGTTTTACTGAGAAAGAAATGCGAGCAGAGGAATTTGAAAGAATTCTCTACCTCAAAATTCAGGCTCAAAATAAATTGCTAATAGGGAAAAGGGTAAGGCTGGAGCAAGCTAATCAATTTTACAGGATAACAAGCCAAAAACATATATAAATGGAACTATAAGCTTGTTTTGTTCAGTTTATAAGCTCAGTTTTGCCTCTTTGGTTCTAAGCTCTAGAGAGATTATAATTTTTGAGAAAATAATTAAATTTTAAGAAATTGAAATGCAAACTTTTTCAGATCAGCTCCATTTTGATCAATACCCTTCTCATCATTTGAGCTTTTTCTAAGATATTCATTTACTCATAATATTATAATTTTAACAGTTTTAAGTTGATTTCAACACTTTTAATCAAACAAATCCATAACTAACATTAAGCAAAACACCCAAACACTAAACAATTTATTTTTTAAAAATAATTTTAAGCATGAAATTATAGTGCATTACTAGTAAGTAATAACATTTCTTCAAGCAGCCCCTATGTTCTATTATTTTCTCTTAAAATTTTGCCTGTAATAATAAATACATGATCATATTTCCGACAAAGTTTTACTGTTACAAAAAGAAACTTTCAGCCAATGTCAAGGAAAACCGGCCTTCACCTTCACAAATCTCCCTACTTACTTCCAGTTGACGAAAATAATAATATGAATGTATATAAAGAAACATAAGGGAAAATCTCAACCCCCTTCGAAATGCATGCAAAGTAGTTCTACCACAGCGCCATGGTTACCACACTATCAGCATAAGAAAAATCAGAAAACAAAAATAATACTATATCAATGGATTTGTTGTCAGCTTCAGGCCCTTTAGCAAATGGAAACCACGTCATGTTGACCCCAAGTTTAAGGGGACTGGGGAGACATCAAAAAGTTCAAACATCTAAGAGGAGTGATCTTCTGAATCTTCTCTAAGTCTTGAGATCATCAGACATAGCAGAAGGTATGCAATGTGTTGTGAGGATATCTAAAGTTGCTGCTTTGGCAGTCTTGGTATGTAGGACAACTATCTGCAGAAAAGTTTAAAGCTCAAAGAAGTTAAAAATATAATGTGTATATATATCCATGCGCCTAAATCTGCATATTTGCACATGCTCGTGTGCCTAAGAGAGAGAGAAAGACCTGTTCGTATTCTAGATCAAATCTTAAATATTCATCATTACAGTTCTCCACCATGTCAGCCAAGCTTTTCAAATTTCTCACAGGCTCGCCATTGAAAGCAAGAACCTGCATAAATAGATTCAAAAGATTTTAACAAGCATGCTTGAAAGTTATTTCAGTAATATCACCTCACAACTATGTTGAATAACACATTCCCAACCTGAGTATTGAAAATCTCCTCATATCCAATATTAATGTCAGCAACAAGCACCTAGCAAAAGTACAAAGGAAACAAACGAGTATAGTTAGTTTTGTTTTTCTTTTCCAGGAAAAATAAATAATCTACAATGTGGCAGTACTGGTGGTAAATATATTGTGAGTTAACACTAAAATGGAAACATATGAGATAGAGAGACAGAAAGACCTGTGAAACAACAACAAGCTGTTCATCTACAGATTGCGCCATTGCATGAAGATGCTTTTCCAACAGTTTGACGGGAGCATCAAATTCATAATCCTTTCCATACTGCATATAAACATGAACCAGAAGTTAGAAATCAATAACACTAGGAATCCTTTTGTAGCCTACCATAAGTACTCTTCAGTTTAAATAAAGAAGCCATACTCAACACATCAGGACCTGTTAACCAAAATAAAATAGGGTTCGCAACCCTAAAATGGAATACATATCTCCTTAAAAATGTATAACATTATCCTATAATTGTCAACAACTCACAATCACAAATCAACATGCCATGCACAAGAGAAGGAAGGGGAGGGAGACGAGTTGAGCTACTAGAAAGTCTACTGTTGCCACTACAGAAATCCTAAATGCAAACATATTTCTTACTCTAGCAGGATGGCAAGGGGTGCATCACTCGGTCATGGAAACCCCAAACTTAACTGGTGGGATGTTGCATGCCACCAGCTCTAACCCACTGAACAAGTGAACTTGGCATGAAAAGCCAAGCCAAATGAGAACTGAAATACATGGATTTGAAGATCTTGCACTTTATCATTCCAAGGGGAAAAAGAAGTAGTTTATTCATCTATGGCTATTAATGAATAGCCACAATAATAGGATAAACGCAAGCTATAAGATTTTCACAAATTCTAAGCCCCTAATTGATAGATGATGAGTTAGATGAGGACAGAGTGGAATACAGGAATCAAAATTTTAGAAATAGACCACAAATAAGGGCAACAATGACAATGTCTGCATTTCCACCACATCATATTGCTAAATGCTTCTTCCAACTACAGAATTATACTCCTTCACTACTAAGCAATTTATAAGTTGATAGTTTATGAACAAATACCAAAAGTATACTCATCCCTACACGAGCATGCATTTAAACAGTCACCAACAGCTGATTTGACCAAGTCCTCCAACAAAGCAATACAGAAATAAACCACAACGAAAAGGAGGACCAAAAGAAAGAAACACACATACATGCACGCACACATGCCAAGAGAGAATTAAAATTAACTACATACCTCAGAACGCAGATATGGAACAGATACAGCTGCGAAAACAAATCCAGCAACAATGTAGTAAGATTGAGATTTTCCCTTTATGTGTGCTGGGATGAGCCTCTTGTGAGTTGCGAGTTGCGAGTTTTATTTTGAATTCAAGTATCTTTGAATTACGTAGAACTTTTACCATAGCAGTATCCCCAGTGTATTTTTGAGAAACAAGGTAACTGAAACCTAGGCATGCATGCCTGAATGGAACTGAAAATTGATTCAGAAGAAAGGGTTAGTAGAATGCAACCTCATATTAAATAGAATAACAGTTAAAAGTGATAATAAATGTGTCTTCTCATGATGAATGCTACAATACTTATACGAACCAGAAGTAAACAAAAGATTGGAGTCATACATCTAACTATCCATTGTGCATTTGCTAAAGTCCTAGTCTAAAGTAGCATGATCAACTATAACCAACTATGATTCGGTCCGAAGTAGCACAGTAATTATGAAACTATGATGGGAAGTTTCAAGTGTATTCACTAAGCAAACAAAAGATAGGAGTTTTTTTATAAATAAAAATTTAATTAAAAAGAACCAAGAAGTTGCACCAAAACCAAAGGCTTTAAAACACTAAAAAATTACAAGTCTAAAAGATCTTCACTAATTACAAAGAATTCCCTTTAACCCAAAAATTAAGAGTATTGATCCAACTAACTCTAATGTTAGCAAAAGGATTTTCTATACCATCAAAAGCCCTCTGATTCTGTTCTCTCCACACTACCCACCAAATAGCATGCAGAATAAGCTCTAAAGATTTTTTGACCTTCTTAGAAGCACTCACACCACTACACGCCCCAATTTCATCTTTCACGGAACCCGCCACAACCCAAGAAACTCCCACACTTCTATATGCCAATTCCAACAAGCTTTTAGCTAAATAGCAATCCACCAAAAGATGAAAAAGGGTCTCAAGCTTTCCCTTTCCAAATATAACACCTATTGACCGATACCTTCTCTTTTGAAGATTGTTAATAGTAAGAATTCTATCCCACAAAGCCTCCCACACAAAAAAAAAAACTCATTTTCTTGGTAACCCGAGCACGCCAAATAGCTTTCAAGGGGAAATGAAGGTTATCATTTGAAAGGTCTTTATCAACAAGAATGTTATAATAATCTTTTACCATAAAGCCTTTATCCGATCTAGGCCTCCGTATCATGAAATCCTCCCTCCCTACTTCAATCTTAGAAGAACATAAGTAATCCATAAACATTGTGACTTCTTCAACTTCCCAATCATTCACATTGCGGATAAAAGGCACTACCTATGAGATCCCTTCGGTAGTCAAGGAAACACAAGAACTAACCATAGCTTCTTTATCTCTCGCCAAATTAAATATACACGGAAATTTATCCTTCAAAGTGGTATTCCCACACCAAGTATCATGCCAAAGCAGAGTTTTAACTCCATTACCCACCGAAATCTCAACATAAAGACAAAACTCCTCCCATTCCTTTCTAATCCATTTCCACACTCCCACTCCATACGCTCCACGAGAATCTTTGGACATCCACCCATAAAAGATCAATCCCAAACTTGGCCGCCAACACTTTCCTCCACAAGTGGTCTTTCTCAACAATAAACCTCCAAAGTCACTTACCAAGAAGGGCTTTGTTAAGCACCGCTAAAGATTTTATACCAAGACCCCCTCTTTCCAAAGGTTACTTAACCACATTCCATTTAACCAAGTGGAACTTAAAATTCTCCACCGTGTAACCCCAAAGGAAACTCCTTTGAATGCTCTCCAATCTTTTTGCCACCGAACTAGGGATAGGAAAGAGAGACATGTAATATATAGAAAGGCTAGAAAGAGTGCTTTTAATGAGAGTGAGACGACCCCGTTTTGAAAGATAGTGATCCCACCTTACAACCGAATAAGTTACCAAGGAGACTTCCATGAGCAGCTTCATCAAGAGGGATTAAAATGCTTTTAGCAAGATTAAAGTTAAGATCCGACACCGTCTCAAAACTAAGAAGGATACCCCGAAGGTGCAAAATTTGAATCGTGTCAGCCTCACAAAAAACAACAGAATCGTCGGCAAAGAGAAGGTGGAAAATATTTACACTATCTCCATTTCCTCCCACTTTGAAGTCGGTTAGGAAGCCCATTTCTACCCCTTTCACCAACATCTTGTTTAGAGCCTCCATAACTAAGGAAAACAAGAAAGGAGACAAAGGATCCCCTTGTCTTAAACCTCTAGAAGCTCGAAAAAACCCGGAAGGACATCCATTAACCAAAATGGAAAAGGAAGCAGAAGACAAGCACTTCAAAATCCATTTACACCATCTTTCCCGGAACCTCATCCGTTTCAATAAGTAGATAACAAAGTTCCAACAAACATGGTCATAAGCATTTTCTATGTCAAGTTTGCAAATAACCCCTCCCCCTCCATTCTTCAACCGAGCATCCACCACTTTATTGGCTATCAAAGCCGCATCCAAAATTTTTCATCCCTCAATAAAAGCGTTCTGCATAGGACTCACCATTTTTCCCATTACACCCTTCAATCTAGAAGTTAATACTTTCGATAAAAAGTTTGTATTTACAACCCATAAGACTAATAAGTCTAAAGTCTCTAATGTTGACGCCCCTTTCTTCTTAGGGACCAAAGTGACAAGTGGAATTTAGGCTACTCACGAACTCCCCTTATGAGTGAAACTCCTCAAAAAGACGAATGATGTCCCCTTAATCACCTCCCAATTATAAGCTAGGAACGCCATCATGAAACCATCGGGACTTGGAGTTTTATCTCCGTCACAATTTCGGAAAGCTACAACAATTTTTTCCACAGAAAAAGGTATTTTAAGCCACTCTACATCAGCCTCACCAATTCTGAAGAAATTCAAACCATCTAAATTTGGCCTACTCCCACATGTTTATTTATAAAGGATCTCATAAAACTCACTAATGGCCCCTTTAATATCCTCATCTTCCTTAAACACCGACTCACCTACCTCAATGGGGTTGATAAAATTAAATCTCCTATAAGCGTTGGCAATACCATGAAAATACTTGGTGCTTTTATCTCTCTCTCAATGCCACAACTCTATTGATTTTTGTCTCCAAGAAATTTCCTCCAAAGAAATGAGTTTAGACAACTCTTTCCTAGCTTCCACCCTACTATCGAATTCACTCCTCAAAAGCCCCTCTCTAACCTCTTTTTCATCAAACCCATTAATTTCACCCTTAAGAGCATTAATAGATGAACTAACATTACCAAAAGATTTTGTATTCCATCTTTGAACTTCTTCCTTAATCTTTTTCAACTTCTTAGCCACAACAAAACTAGCCACACCAGTAAAATTACCACCCTCCCACCAATCCTTAACAAGATCACGAAACTCTTCTACCTTCAGCCACATATTTTCAAACTGAAAAGGTGTCGGACCCCACATCAAACCTCCTGCTTCAAAAACAATAGGGTGATGATCAGATGTAGGCCTATGGAGAAGTTTTTGGATCATGGAAGGACAATGGATTTCCCAACGATCAGACACAAGGAAACGGTTTATCCTCGAGAAAGGAGTTTCTCTGAAGTTCGACCAAGTAAAAGATTCTCCAGATAAAGGTAAATCAAGAAGGTCATTACCCCTCACAAATTCCAAGAACTTGACCTGGATTCAAGATTCCACCGACCTCTCATGAGGAAAAAGAACAACATTAAAGTCACCTCCAATCTCCCAAGGAAATTGGTAGCGATGCCTAACTCCCACCAGCTCTTCCCAAAAAAGACGCCTATTACTACCCTCTCCTGGACCATAAACACTAGTCATAATCCAATCCCTCCCCCCTTAAACAGACCTTTGAATACACAGGAGACTGAAAACATTCCCACTGGGTATCTGCCAAATCCAACAATCTCATGTCCCACATAATTACAAATCCACCCGAAGCACCTATCGATGGCAAAAACTTCCAACCACAAGACCTAATACCCCAAACACTACGAATAATTGACTCATTGACAATATCCAGTTTAGTCTCTTAAGGCACACCACTTCTCCTTTCCACTCTCTAAGATAGTGCTTAACAAAATCTCTCTTTTCCAAATCATTCACCCCTTTCACATTCCACGAGATAATTTTCCACATCGTTGGGTCACTAACTCTCCCCTCAACTCCTCATACAGAACCTCCCCTCCTCTTCCGATCATGTCATAGTTGACATCAAACTCCAATCTCTTTAGCTCTCTACTACCACCCTTTGCTTGTTTCCTACCCATAGATTGGCCTCGATTCCAAGCCTTACACTCTTCCAACCCAACGACGCTTCATTTCCTCAAATAATTTGATAGCCGGGTATTCAACCCCAACTATCGAAACTCCTACCATTCTATGAAGTTTTTTAACCCAATTAAAACCCACAATGATGCCTTATTGTTGACGGAAAATTCATCCCTAAAATCCACTCCCCCAATGCTCCATCGGATCACCCCTCTCCACAAGAGCCAAACATAAGATATTGTATTTTTTCCTTCCTTAATAAACCCAAAAACTTCAGACTCAAAACCACCTTTCAACCCAAAACATCCACCATAATCTAATTCTACCAAATTTAAATTAACCTCCAAGGGAACACTGATCAGAGGTTCAACATCCACCAACTGATCTTCCCGCAAAATATGTTGCACATTCTCGAGAAAACCCTCTGGAACAGAACCTGGAGAAGTGAAGATTGATTCTACAGAGGGAATAACAGCGAAACACTCTCAAAAAAAAATCTCCAAAGAATCAAAAGAATTAGTACCTCTCTCACCGGAAAATGAGTCACCTCTTTCGCCGGAAAGCGAGTTATCTATCTCACCGGACGAAGATGCGGCAGCCCCAAGCTCCATCACCGAAGTACCATGCCGAAAAACTCCTCCCGGATCACCAAAAGGACGCGATACCTTCTCTGAACAGTGAAAAGCCACTGGAACTGGAGATCCTATGACGAAATATATCGGCCTTGGGTCGCCGGACCTCCCCGCAAAAGTAATGGCACCGACACTGAAGAGACACAAGGTTTTGACCAAGTTTCGTGGGTCGTTTCTTTACAACATTCTTCAGCCCAAACATACTAGTTTTAAAGCCCAAATCTAACACATCAGACCTAATCTCCTTATAATTAACCAGCCTAGACGCTTGAAAACTAGGTTCAGGATCTTTAAAAATAGACGGTCCCTCCTTTAAAAAAAAAAAAGCCTTTGGCCCACACCCATATCAGGAAACAACTCCCAACGCCACCCGTTTCGAGATTAAACATTTGGGCCTTATCTTGACTCATTAGAGGAGTCCGGTCCATCCCCTTAGCAGATTTAGAGGGTTGAAGCACTATTTGTCTCTACAAACTTCATGATCCCCACTGGACCCTTTCACCGCAGCAGCCTAAAAAATAGAGGGTTGAAGCACAGTCACCTTCCCCGTCAAATTAGCACCACAACTAGGGCAGCACCCTGACACAGACAAGGGGGCGCCGCCCATTTCCACCGACTTTCTGTCATAACCGAGGGATGCCTCTCCCACTGGCACAAGAAGCGGTAACTTCCCCTTACCAACATCAACAGGACGATTGATGGCAGCCCCGAAAAACTTACTAACTTCAGATAGAGAAGAAAATAATCTCCACCACCCAACGGCTGCCAGACCTTCTGGGATTAGCATAAAACTTGATTTCCCACTACAAATACATGTTAGAGAAACAAATCTACCATTTTTATTTCTATGCAACCCCAAAATAAGAGACATGTTCCATTACCTTCTTCCAAAACACCACATATTTTCACCTTTTTCAAAAGGAAATTCTTTCGAGCCATTTAGAAGCCACCAAAATTCCTAAAAGTTCAACCACAACGAAATCTTTCTTCCCGAAGAATTCTCAGAGATTCTCACCACATTAGCAGCAATGCCTTCAATAACTATCTCGAAACACTTCTTATCAACCACAAAAGATCTCCGACACTCAGCTTTAGCCATGAGCAAACTATTAAACGAGACAGACAAAAAACCAAAGACTCAGAAAAGGAGGGGAGGTAAAGGAAGAAAAGAATTAGGAGGAGAAGAGAAGGGAGGGAAGAAGGAAGAGACATAGGGAGAGATCAGAGAAGAAAACGAGGCCGATAACCCCCCAAAATCCATAACCCTAAACCGTCCAACCCCAAATTGCCATCACTTTTAAATATAATCATAATAATCAAAGCACTAATGCTTTTCTGTGTGTATGCATATGTGTTGCAGATGCGAGCATATGGATGGTGCAGTTCATAAAGGCGATGCGAGACGAGAAGGGGGAGATGGTACGGAACGCGCACTTGATAGGTTTCTTCCGGCGGATTTGCAAGCTGTTGTACATACGGACCAAGCCGGTCTTCGTGTTCGACGGCGGCACCCCGGCGCTCAAGCGCCGCACCATCATCGCGCGCCGTAGGCAGCGTGAGAACGCCCAGGCAAAGATTCGAAAGACCGCCGAGAAATTTCTCCTCAATCATGTCAGTGAGTGATTGCATTTATAGTCTCACTTGAGTATTTTTAGTGAAATGATCCTTTTAAGATTTAAATTTGTTAACTTTTGTCCATAAGTCATTTGTAAATGTTGATGATTTTGAGTTTATCATTTGTGTTTGGTTCTTTGTTAATAGCTCAAAGCAGTGAAGTTGAAAGAGCTGGCAAAGGATCTTGAGAACCAGAGACAGCAGCAGAAGAAGAATGATTCTAAGGGGAAGAGGAAGCGTTTGTCAGGTGAATCGACACAAGCTGACATTGGCAGTAACGTAGAAAGAACTGACCAGGAAAAGCTAGATGAAATGTAAGCCGTGTCATATGCAGTTGTAGTTATGAGGGTATTTTCAACTCGTATGTGGTTTGAATAGCTTTGACGAGTTGATTTAGGTTGGCAGCAACAATTGCGGCTGAAAAAGATGGGCGTTTAGATAATGAAGTATCAGCATCAGCTGATGTGGCTCCCTCCGAGGAAGAGGATGGCAATGAAGATGAGGAGATGATACTGGTAAGTGAATTACATCAATGGAGTTGGATTTATTCTCTTTTTTTCTTTTTTGGCGGAGCAAATTGCTTTCATGATCAAGAATGCTGTTAGATTGAAATTGTTTGACTGGTTGACTTGATTTCTGAAGCCCTCAATATGTAGGATTTGTAAAGTTTGCAAATAAAGTTATAATCAGGTTCGTAGGATCATTTTCCTATAAAGTTTCAAGGATTTGAAAGTTGTGAATGAATTTTATTTTTATAAGTACAAAGTTATGAATGAATGATTATTTTTTATTCAGAAATAAGAGCATGTCTCTATATTCTGTGAGACCTTAGACCATTTCTCATTTAGAGCTTGTGAGATTTCTCTACCTTTGTGTATGTAAACAATGGATGGAAACGTTGATACAGCTGTTTTAGCTGCTTTGCCTGCTTCCGTGAAACTTGATCTTTTTTTATTTATGAATGAATGAAACTTGATGTTATTGCTCAAGTGAGTGTTTCTATCCAGTAATAAGTTATGGTTTTTCAGCTTCTCCCTTGTCCACATTATTTTTGTTCTGATGTTAGTTATTAATGCAACTCACAGAAGAATGATGCCAAGGGTAAGAAGATTTTGTTAGATGATGGCTGCCAATATGTGGCATACGATCAACAAAAGCTAGATGAAATGTAAGTGGCATTTCCTTTGATTTTGGAGGGTCTACCCATATTTTTCGAACATGGTTTTGATACATGTTCGACACAGGTACTTCAAGTAAAATCTGGAGTTGGAGCAACATAGTTGTGAAAAGTAGCCGACCCCACTTAGGTGGGAAAAGGCAAAGTTTGGTTTGGTTTTCTTTAATGCATATGAGCATCATATCAATAGTGTATTTCTTGACTCTAGTCACTCTAATTGATTTGTTTCTGTGAACCTTGTGGATGTTATCTAATCGGTTCTCTCAGTTGCATCTAGGCTCCTGAAAAGTTCTCTGAGCTACAAATACAGGCTTACCTTAAAACTGTTGCTTTCCGCCGGGAAATAGATGAAGTGCAGAAAGCTGCTGCTGGGAGGGGGGTTTGTGGTGTACAAACTTCACGAATAGCCTCTTAAGCCAACAGAGAATTTATCTTCTCATCGTCCTTCACTGGAGACAAACAGTGAGTAATGACTTTATGTGTGTTTCTTATGCTTTTTGAAGTGAACTCTAATGCTTCGTGTCTCGTAAACAGTAGCTGCAACTTTTCTCCTTTCTATTATGATATTCATTTTAGAAGAGCAATGACTGATATTGCATTCTATGTGCTTGTACATGCCAGAGTACTTACATCTGCCAGAGTAGAGGGAAATGGAGAGAAGCAACAAAATACACCATCAAAGCATCATTCTTCAGATTCTATGAACAGTGTTGCATCTATCAGTAAGTCAAATGCTGTGATAGGATTGGGCCCGGATGAATCTAGGACTTTTGATGACGATGTTGAGACATATCTGGATGAGTTGGGACGTGTACGAGTTAGTAGACACAGAGCTATCGGGATTTGTATGACCCGTGATTTACAGAGGAACTTAGATCTGATGAAAGAGGTCGATAATGAGAGAACAGTTGCAAGTAAGATTGCAAATGTTGAGTCTATGCCAAACAGAGGCAAAACTGGTACCCCAAAGAAATTTTCTAGTAAAAACCAGTTTGTTGAAATATCACAAGATGGTACTGTTGAATCTGTAAACTTGAATGACAAGCATGAACAGTTATGTTAAACAATGGAACTTCTATAGAGATATCTTTTGAAGACGATGGTGAGAACAAGAGTTTTGATGACGATGATGATATATTTGCTCGTTTAGCAGCAGGAGTTCCAGTGACAATCTCTTCTGCCGAAAATGCTCCTAGGAAACAGTCTTCTTTCTCCACTTCTGATTGTGAATGGAAGGAAGTGCCTATTGAAGTAAAACATCATAGCTTTGTTGATGATGTTAATTCTGGTATTCGGCCCTCTCTTCATGAGTGCAACATTAGTGATGAGGGTGAAGTGGAATGGGAGGAAACTCCTTGTGATTCTCTAAAAAATTCTGCTGTTTTCCCTACTGAATCAGGAGAAATAGTTTCTAGAGGACGTTTGCAAGAAGAGGCTGATTTACAGGAGGCAATCAGGAGAAGTCTTCTGGATCTAGGTGGTGAGGAATCTAATTATGTGTTATCTGAGCCTGAGCTTTCAAAGAAACCCAGAGATTTCCTTGATGAAGAAAATAATACGGTTGGGCCAAATTTGCTAAGGGAGAATGGCACTCGACAAAAGGAATCATTTACTGAAATTGTTGATGTAGTTAAAAAAGTGGATAGTGCAGGTGGAGTAAATATCTCACAGACCATTGATTCTTCAGACAGGCAGCTGAAGTCTTCTACAGTTCGTGATTCTTATAACAACGATGTACTGATAAGCAAACCATGTGAAAATTACCCTTGTTCCCATTCTGAACAATCAGGGAAAGATGCAACTGAGTGGAGGAATTTGAACAGAGAAATGCCATATGCAGAATCAGTTTTTCCATTCGAAGCAAAAAAGGTCCACTTTCTTTTAGGGCAATGCTTGGATGATTCTAATCATGATGGGCTACCTGCCATTGCTAGCAGGTGTTCTAGGGACAGTTCTCATAGTTTCAATGCAGTTTCTGTTGACATGCTTGATGCTGTTCTGGTCGACAATGAGAAAAATGATTCTGAAGCTGAACCATCTGTTCTTGTCAGTGATAAGGAAAACAATATTGAAGCTGAATCATCAATCTTGGTAGATGATAAGAGAAATGAGTTTGAACCTGAACTATTTCAGCATTCAGGTGAGATGACTGACCCTTCTAACCCCCTGGTGGAGTCATCCAGGAATGAATCAACATATGATATTGATATGGAGCAGAATTGGCTGCAGAAAGCAGTCATGAAAAACAATTCAATGAAATGGAGCACAATATAGATACTGCAATTAAGGACGATGAAAATGTACAAGTTGAATTTACAGAGGCTAGTTTGGAGGAGGAAATGCTAATTCTTGATCAAGAAGTATGGATCTAGGTGATGAGCAGAGGAGGCTTGAACGAAATGCTGAATCTGTTCGCAGCAAGATGTTTGCAGAATGTCAGGTGTGTGCTTAAGTTTTCGCATTACATAGTTTTATGATCTGCATGTCTATAATCGAGTGGGATACAGTTCTTCCATGTTCTAGGGTTCCTCCTCAACATCACTCTTGTCTTCATCCATTATGCGCTCAAGTTGTGTTCTGGACTGAGAGATGGCTATTCTTTTTGTCTAGAACACCGATGCATGGCTATTCTTTTTGTCTCTTATGTATAAATGTTTTAGTTTATTCCCATCCTCCATTTCTGCAAAACCATGATGGAGGATGCATGAAAAAGGAAATTTGGAGGTTTTAGTTATGTACTATATTTTATAATGTATTATGGTGATATTTTAGGTTAGGAAATTAGGTAGATTTTTAGGGGGTTTCCTTTTATGTCTGTGTCTATATATATGATCACTTTGTTTTGTTAGCCTTTAGGCGTAGATTGTGGAATTACACTTATTGTGTTGATTCATCCATCTTATGCCCTTAATCTCCGGATCATCTCCATAGTGTTTTTGTGTTCTTCCTAGTAATCTCCTAGTCCACTTTGTGTTCTGCATCACGGCTGTTGATAGATATGTCATTTCTTTTAAACATAAACCTTTAATAAGTTCGGTACATTTTGTTTTCTGTAGGAACTGCTGCAAATATTTGGCTTACCTTACATTATTGCACCAATGGAAGCAGAAGCTCAATGTGCTTATATGGAACTTACAAACCTTGTTGATGGTGTTGTGACTGATGATTCTGATGTGTTCTTGTTTGGAGCACGAAGTGTTTACAAGAATATATTCGATGATCGCAAATATGTGGAGACATACTTCATGAAGGTGTGCACATCCTTGTTGGAAACTTCTTGTTCCTATTTTTAGTTACTTATCAAAAAATAAAATTCCTATATTTTAGTTTTCATGAATTCTTCATTTTCTTGTTTTATTTTGCGTTCTGATTGTTCTATGTTTTCTTTCTCTCTATATCAACTTTGTCAATATTTCTGGTTATTTATTGGGATTTTTGAGTTCACCATATTTTAGAGGAAATCTTCCCTGCACTGAGGTTGTGCCTTTTTTTGGTGCTTTTAGGCAATCATTATTTATATTGAAAAAAATGGAGAATTTTCTTTTATTGTGGTGAACTGTTTTTTCTTTCCACCTTTCCTAAAAGGATTGTATTTCTGTTTCTTGATATGGTTGTTCTCTTGACTCTATATTTCCATTTTGGCTATTTTTACTCATATTATGTGGAAAGGTTAAATTCGTGCGGTTAACAGGCCTATTTTTATCTTCATGTATTTTTTCTTTGTCAGGACATTGAAAAGGATCTTGGCTTAAGCAGGGAAAAATTAATTCGTATTGCACTGCTTCTCGGGAGTGATTATACTGAAGGGGTCAGGTAATTGAACATTGGAGTTTTGTTGGTTTTTTTGGAACTTGTGCTTGTCAGATTGCATTTTTTATTCATTTGGGGATATCTGTGCATATACATAATTTTTCCATTTTTGCACAAGCTCATTTTGGGACCTATTCATTTGTCAAACATTATGCTAAAATTTTTAACATAACGCTGCCATAAATTAATACCTGTATGCATTCATAGCATTCTGAATTTCCTTATGATTCACTTCAATGGGATGTATTTTTGATGTAGTGGGATTGGCATTGTTAATGCTATTGAGGTTGTAAATGCATTCCCTGAGGAAGATGGTCTTCAGAAATTCCGGGAGTGGATTGAATCACCAGATCCGACCATCTTAGGGAAGTTTAATGTGCAAACAGTATCCAGTGTGAGGAAAAGAGGGTCTAAAGTTGGCAACAATGATATGACAATCAATGTTGAAGGAGTCTCTGCTTTTGACCAAAGCATTTTGCAAGCTGATGAGAGCCAGCAGACGGCAGATGACATCCAAGACATGAAGCAGATTTGAAAAGCGAACTGATTTAGAGATTTTTATGATAATTTCTTACGGCTGTGTAAATAGTTTCTGCTCACTTTTGGGCGTTTTGATACCCAAGAATGTTGATATTTTCCATCATATATTTACTATATACAGGTAAGACGGTGAATCTTGGTGTTTAAGAGCGCCACGGGTGTATCAGCAACACCTTGGGAGGAAAGGTGAATTTGGTTACCAACTTGTATTTTTTAACGGAAAATGATGTTGAATTTCTTTGTTTGGGTCTGGGTTGTGTTTGATGTGGCCTATCTTATATATAAATAAATAAATGGTTATTTAATCCAAATCAGGTCAGTCTTTCTTTTTGAGTGAGGTTCCTTCTTTGAAGCGGGCGGGGGTTCACGAGATCGGATCTTTGACCTTAGTGGAAATTCTTCATGTTGGGTCAGAGGTTGAGGGTGGGGGAGTCCGCTCGGGCAGAAATTGAGCGATGAGCGAGATGAGACTGTCATATAACCGAGGTCTTCATGTTTAGCCCAACTCATCGGAGCTGTTGAGTTTGTCCATTCAAGATTTTGAAGTGAAGGGGCATCCTTATTTTGAAGATCGTTTAGGGGTAGGACTCAGGACTTGACTCGTTTAACAATGACTTTAGGGTTTAGCTGTCTCCTTGAGATGTACAATGGGTTATGTCCCTCAGTGAGGGTCGGCGGAGGCAGAGCGAGGTCTTACCCATCAGCCTTGGAGTTTTGCTGAAGATGGGTATTTTTCTGAGTATGAGCTATTGGGTTTCTTGACAGCATCAATCAAATAAGATTTGTTCTTTCTATGGACGGTATCAATATGTTGATGTTGAAAAATATGTGAGGTATAATTAGGTCAGTCCAAGTCGTCCTATGAGGTCCAATCCAAGTCTGTCAAAATTAAGTTTCAGGTCGTCCAAGTTTGAGCTATCTAATAAGGAAAGTCGTTTAGAGTATGGTGCTCCGAAGAAGGTAATCTAATGCTTAAATCAGCAAGTGATGTGATGAAAAAAAGAGGTGAGGAGAATATTTGGGAAAAAATGTAATGACTATGGACTTGGAATAATGTACGTTTTATGTATGGTTAGGAATCTTATCTTAATGGGAAAAGCAGTGGAATTCTCCGAGGTTAAATTACTCTTTTGCCTTAAGGATGGAATATGAGAGAAAGTTTCCTTGTGGAACAAATATCCATTTTCTTTTCATGGTGAAATTATTTTAATGTGCATCTAAAATACCAGAGTAACCAACATTAAACAGCATATATGTGATGTTATAATATACATTGTATAATATATTTATATATGTACTTTTATGATTAAGTTATCAAGATTCAATTCCAACATGATGGTTCTTGTTTTTCTCTGATATATGCCGTTGTTCCCTTAAATATGTGAATATTATTTCATTTAATTTGTATTTATGCAGTGTCGTTGGAGCTGTTATAATTATTATTCTTGCAAAACAGATGATGGAAAATGCATTTTCTTATATAAAAAAACAAGAACGATCCTTACAATAATGCACTACTTTACGACCAATCCAAGCGGACTACCATTTTGGATTATTCTTCCAATCCTTACTTACATTAAAAAAATTACCAGTCTAGATTTTTTCAATTATTTGTCTATTACTAATCTCGTTTTTATCAATTATTGTTGATCTAAAATGACGGTCACATGTCATGGTTGATTTATCATTAGTGTTATAATAATGTTTAAATCAACCCATAAGGTGCTAAAAACCAAAAAGGACAAGTGTATGGCTGGTGAAAGATTCTTTTGACCAAAGTTGAGAGATTTCAGCCTATGATATCGTAATCAACTAATCTTATTTCCACACACCCCACCCTTGCAAAAAATGGGACAGACACCTTATCTCCTTCATTTTCCGTTTTCAAGGAGATTAGGAGACATTATGAGCAATTATCTAGTCACTTCCCACCACTAACAGTCCCATTTTCATAGAGGTCTGCCTTCTTTTGCTACTGTGAAACAGAAAGAGATGGTAACAGGGAGGTATTGGTACAGGGATGTCTTACCATTTGTGGTTATTGTGGTAATGGAGCCCAGTGATATGGGGTTAAACACACTGTTCAAAGCAGCAACCTTGAGAGGCATGAGCTCACTTTTTTTGTTGTCTACTCTAATGCCATTGCTACTCTTGTTCTTCTCCCTCAGGTCAGGTGCCCTCTTCTTACCATATCAACTATTGCTTGTTCTTTTTTGAAATCTAATTAATCAATATGATTATGTAACAAACTTTTTTCACTGTTTGATAAATTTCTTTATAGCTCAAGAAAGCTTCCTCCTCTCAACTTTACAAACCCATCATCATAAACAACATTTTCACAACAAGAACAAGGGAAAATATGAGATGGGTTCCTTTTTTTATCTTTTAATTTTATAAAAATGAATTTTATATTTTGAGTCGATAGCAGGAGTTCAGCCCAGATCATGGGCTATGCAGGCATCAATTTTATTTCACCAACTCTTTCTTCAACTTTGTGCAATCTTACTCCAGTACAAGATTTTTTTTGTATCCCAAGCCACCTGAATCTGATCTAATGCTACTTTGCAGTGATATCTTTCTCCTTCATTTATTTTATCTTTTGGTGCCAATTAAAAAAGAATAGAGAAGATAGATTTGGAGTAGAACAACCGGACAACCTAAAATTTTGAGAAATCATTGTATCAATAACTTATGTTATTTGAATTTAGATATAAGAATCAGACATAAATATATGTTCGAGTATCAAATTCATTTATTTTTTATAAATATTTTTAATTTGAATTATTTAAATGTCATTATGTTTTTTGAAACCGACTATTTTATAGACACAAATCGTCATGGAGTACCCAGCAGAACAAATAGTAGTATACTTTTACAATGCATGTGTGAGCCTCATAGCTGCAATTGTAGGTTTGATTACAGTAAGGAAATTCAAGTACTTGAAAAATCAGGCCAGAATAGCATTGATCGCGATTTTAGCAGTAGTTTCATATTTTCAAAAATCATTGTTTTTTTTTCCATAAATGTTTGATTTAACTTATTTTTATAGAAAGAAAAAAGAAAAAACTGATTTCATAAACTCTTCCTTATAATATTGTTTGGTCTGGTTTTTAAAACAATTTTTTTTTATTGATACTTTCTGTTTTCAAAAATAAGAAGCTAAGTTAAACACTTAAAATATTTTTTAATATTAAATTTGTAAAAAGAAACAATAAATGATTTTGGATTGATTCAAAAAAAATAGCTTCTAAAGAACTAAATTCAACTTAAAAATCTGTTTTACTGAATGCTAAATAATTTATAAAATTATTAAATACTTTGATTGGTTATACCTCAATTTGATTTTATTTTTAGACTCATGATTGATACCGCCCTTTGATATTTCTTTTCAATAAACAAAATTTGACAAAATACTTCCATTAAAAAAATTAAAAGTTAAAAAATTAATTTTCTCTCTTCAAACCGAAACAAAACATTTTTTAACTCATTGATTATTTTATCAAAATTTATCTAAACAATCACAACACAACTGTTTACTTTTTCTATCTTTGAGGCATTAGGCATTTCATCATTGAAATATAACTTTTTTTAATAATAAAATTCAATGATTTTACGTAATTGTCGTCAGTTGATTAGGATGTATCAACCACTTTTAAATATGATAAATATTATTCTATTTTTTTCTTTGATAAGAAATCAAAATAAGAGCATTATTGAATACAATTTTTTTAATTAAATTTATTTTAAAGAGAGATAAAAATGTGAAGAAATTAAGTATGAATGGAATAATGGGATAAAAAAATACGGAAGAAAAATATGAGTAATTGAAGCAATTGAGTTACGTATATAATCTTATTTAGATAATTAATTTATATATTTAATTAAGGGTTTATGAGACATTCTGAGAGATGTGAACAACATTCTTATTTTATTAATAATATAGATTTAACATTACTCTCTTTCTTTTTTTGAGTGCAATATAACATTACTATTTTAAGTATGAAAAATACTAATTTTACTCCGTTAACTAAATCCGAATTTTATAAAACACTTATTTTTACTCATCTTCTTAATTGAGTTAACTCATTCGAGTTAATGTATATACAGTCATTACTCTTTTAAATGTGAAAAGGCTTTTTTGCTCTCAAATTAAACTTCATAATTATACTTAAATGAATGAATAATTTAAGCTTAAAATAAGTGATCTTCGTGGTTATATATATACAGAAGGAATAGATGTGAAAGCACCACACTCAAAGTCCAACAATTCCAAAAATTTATTTTGTTTATATATAATCACCACTCATTTCTCATAGAAAACAACGAAATTAGTACAATGTTGGACGACATAAGACATATTCTACATTATACACCCCATCAAATCCATCATGCTTTATTTATTTTACACGCAACAAAACCCTTTATTTATTCTTTCTCTTTTATTTTTTATTTTTTTATAATAAAAAAACACCAAATGGAGCAATTGAATGAGTATAAAAAATAAGCTGATGACCTCCTCCTCCACCACCGTCCCACCTCTGTTGTCTAGTCGTTTATCACCACCTACAGTGACAAAATTAAAGCGTCAAAATTATAAAACCTTGAGTTCAATTCTCTGTTTCTAATTTCTCTTTGTGTTGTGTGCTTGAGAGAGAGAACAAAGATGGCAGAGCTGGGGTCATGTTATTGGGATGTGTTACCATTTACAGCTTTGGTGACAATGGAATGTGCAAACGTTGGGCTAAATACACTCTTCAAAGCAGCCACCCTGAAGGGCATGAGCTACCATGTCTTTGTTGTCTATGCTTATGCTCTTGCTGCTTTTCTTCTTCTTCCTTCTCCGTTCTTCTCTTTTAGGTAAATGGTTCTCTCTCTCTCTCTCTAACAAATGTTTAATTACACTATATAATTATTTCAACTGGGTCTTGTTAATTTCTTTGCAGATCAAGGGTGCTTCCTCCACTAAGCTTCCCTATACTATGTAAAATTGGTCTTCTTGGGCTTATAGGGTAATAATCTCATTACATAACTACATGCAGCTTTTTCGTGATTTTCAAAAGAAACCCGTGATCTTAATTAGGCTTGTTCAAGCTGATTTTTCTTTCTTTTTTTTAGTCAAAGAAATTACTGAGTTTTGCTTAATAATTTAGTAGTAGTAATTTGTTTTATTTGGGCTGGGAATTACAGGAGTTCATCTCAGATTATGGGGTACACAGGAATCAATTATAGTTCTCCAACTCTTGCTTCAGCTATCAGCAACCTTACACCAGCTTTTACCTTCGTACTGGCCATCGTTTTCGGGTACTTTTTTTTCTATCTTCCATGCTAAATTGAAAAATTAGCCTCTAGTGCTACAAAATTCAGTTGCTTTCTCTATCTTAGAAGTATGACGAAGGTGGAAACTGAAAAGTAGTTACTTAATGCCCATCTGTAATCTGTCTTTTTTCGGCTCTAGGCTTTGTATTTTTTTCTGGGTACTGATTGCCTATAGTAAATTCTTCATTCTGGGCTTAAGATTGAACACAGCTAAGAATCAGCTGGAAGTATTTATTGGGCTTGGCCCAGCTTTGTCTGACGCAATTTGAATGGCCCAAGACCCAAATAGATGTAAGCATAATTCATTAATCTGTCTATAAAAAAGCTTGAAATGACTGACGTGCATTAGCAATAGACACCACATGACATAATCTATACCTCAATCTCGACTAACTGTAATAGTTTAGCACCCAAGAAAAATTTATAATAAGAGAAGAAAGTAAGAATTCTTGTGTATATAACCATTGTAGAAATTGACCAAATTTTCTGCCCTTAGCATCATGATTGTGATTTCAATAGTTCATTGAGCATGACTAAATCACGAATCTGCATTGAAATGGGCACCTTGAACAGTTTTTCAGTCCTTTTCCCCTTTTAGGACCACAAAGTACTTTTATTATTCTTTTTTTTTTGTTTTTGATGGGTCTTTTATTATTCTCGTGATCTCTCATTTTCATTTTTTAATCTTTCCCATGTTTGCCAACTTGGAAGGATGGAGAGGATAGCCTTGAAAAGAACAAGTAGTCAAGCTAAAGTGTTAGGCACTATAGTATCCATGACGGGTGCATTTGTAGTGACTCTTTATAAGGGCCCGGCTATCATTATAGCATCATCACCCTCCATTTCACTGTATCATCAACCACAACTGCACTCATCAGACACAAATTGGATTATTGGTGGAGTTTTCCTCACAGCTGAATACATTCTAGTTCCACTTTGGTACATTGTTCAGGTATGTAATTTCATGTTTTTATTTAAGGTTATGATGGGGTGAGAGGAAAAGTGAGAGGAAATTGAGATGATTATGAAATGAAAGCTAAAATAAGCTAGTATTTTCTTTTTGTGTTTCTTTCTTTCTTCCCATTGTTTTCACCAAACACAAGATGAAAAACACCCTTTCTTTCTCCCAAAGTCAGAGGAAAGAAGAGAAAGATGATGGAAAAATGAGATGATTGATGTCTTTTATCTTTTGTTTGGTAAAGATGATGTAAAAATAAGAGAAAAAAAGAAAAGACAAGAAATGATAGTTTGTTTTAGCTTCCATTCCTCAATTATTTCAATTTGGGAGAATTGTAATCTGTTCGTGTGAGAAAAAAAATCAATCATACCATTCTTCTTTTCTCTGACTTTTTTTTCTTACCAAACAATAGAAAGATCACTTTTTTCGTCAATCCCTCTTTTTTCATCTCACTTTTCTTCTTTACAAATTATAAGTATCTTGACTTTGTATGAAAATCAATTAATAGATTTTGAGCTTTTTGTAATACTTTTACAGGCACAAATCATGAAGGAGTACCCAGCAGAGTTAACAGTAGTCTTCTTTTACAACTTATGTGTTAGTTTCATAGCTGCAATTGTGGGTTTGATTACTGAAAGGGATGCAAATGCTTGGAGAATAAAACCAGATATAGCATTAGCCTCCATTGTTTGCTCAGTAAGAAATTAGTGAACTATTTACACACTGAGACTAGCTGCTTAATTAGGCATATTTTGTAAACCTTGGGTTTACTGAATTGTTTAGGGTCTGTTTGGATCATGCATGAACAATACGGTTCACACATGGGCACTGCGCTTGAAGGGACCTGTATATGTAGCAATGTTCAAGCCATTGTCAATTGCCATTGCTGCTGCCATGGGTGTCATGTTCCTTGGTGATAGTCTCCATCTTGGAAGGTATGTTATACAAATCACAAATGAAATCTTGAACTCAAATGTGACAATCAATTTTAGTAATGCCAAAAGGGAACAATTCTAAAGTTAAAAGCAGAACTTTTTACTACTTTTGCCATTAGTAAAAAGCCTCATAAAATTTCAACATCTTATGATGATTTTGTCAACCAAGGTCTAATAAGCCAACAAACTCTTCAAAGCGGATAAAAAACTAAAGGAAAATATTCAAGAAGCTAGAGGGCACTTTCAACTTAGAACTTTCCGCCGTTGGATGCTTAGATGCCGTTGAATGCCAATCCAATGGCTAGACGCTAGAGTGTGCGTTCGATGTTCGAGCTTATATGTTTCTATTTGACTAACCTTTTGCTGTCTATCCTCTTTGTTTGCAAATTGCAGTGTTATTGGAGCAACAATAATATCGATCGGGTTTTATACTGTGATGTGGGGAAAAGCTAAAGAAGAGATGGGTGAGGACTGCAGCCATGATAACTCGGAATCACCAGCTACCCAAAAGATCCCTCTGTTGAGAAGTTATAAGAATGAACTAGTGTAGAGCAAACATAAGCATATCAACCAAAACCCAACTTCCATGTCTCTTGGTCTAATAGTTATTTTCCGATCTTTTATATAAAAAAAACTTAGGTTCGATCTCTCTCCCTTCAATGTAAAGAAAAAAAAAATTAATCAAACCCAAGTACATATTGCTTAAAACCTATTTACATATCGAAAAACCCGTTGAATCTCTCTCTCTGCGGTCAGAGTGCAAAAAACGTAAAAGGGCTCAAATTGTGTCATTCTCATAAATAGATATATAGTTTTACTGAGAAAGAAATGCGAGCAGAGGAATTTGAAAGAATTCTCTACCTCAAAATAAATTGCTAATAGGAAAAAGAGTAAAACTGGAGCAAGCTAATCAATTTTACAGGATAACAAGCCAAAGTAGTTCTGCCACAGCGCCATGGTTACCACACTATCAGCATAAGAAAAATCAGAAAACAAAAATAATACTATATCAATGGATTTGTCAGCTTCAGGCCCTTTAGCAAATGGAAACCACGTCATGTTGACTCCAAGTTCAGGGGGACTGGGGAGACATCAAAAAGTTCAAACATCTAAGAGGAGTGATCTTCTGAATCTTCTCTAAGTCTTGAGATCATCAGACATAGCAGAAGGTATGCAATGTGTTGTGAGGATATCTAAAGTTGCTGCTTTGGCAGTCTTGGTATGTAGGACAACTATCTGCAGAAAAGTTTAAAGCTCAATGAAGTTAAAAATATAATGTGTATATATATCCATCCGCCTAAATCTGCATATTTGCACATGCTCGTGTGCCTAAGAGAGAGAGAAAGACCTGTTCGTATTCTAGATCAAATCTTAAATATTCATCATTACAGTTCTCCACCATGTCAGCCAAGCTTTTCAAATTTCTCACAGGCTCGCCATTGAAAGCAAGAACCTACATAAATAGATTCAAAAGATTTTAACAAGCATGCTTGAAAGTTATTTCAGTAATATCACATCACAACTATGTTGAATGACACATTCCCAACCTGAGTATTGACAATCTCCTCATATCCAATATTAATGTCAGCCACAAGCACCTAGCAAAAGTACAAAGGAAACAAACGAGTATAGTTAGTTTTGTTTTTCTTTTGCAGGAAAAATAAATAATCTACAATGTGGCAGTACTGGTGGTAAATATATTGTGAGTTAACACTAAAATGGAAACATATGAGATAGAGAGACAGAAAGACCTGTGAAACAACAACAAGCTGTTCATCTACAGATTGCGCCATTGCATGAAGATGCTTTTCCAACAGTTTGACGGGAGCATCAAATTCATAATCCTTTCCATACTGCATATAAACATGAACCAGAAGTTAGAAATCAATAACACTAGGAATCCTTTTGTAGCCTACCATAAGTACTCTTCAGTTTAAATAAAGAAGCCATACTCAACACATCAGGACCTGTTAACCAAAATAAAATAGGGTTCGCAACCCTAAAATGGAATACATAGCTCCTTAAAAATGTATAACATTATCCTATAATTGTCAACAACTCACAATCACAAATCAACATGCCATGCACAAGAGAAGGAAGGGGAGGGAGACGAGTTGAGCTACTAGAAAGTCTACTGTTGCCACTACAGAAATCCTAAATGCAAACATATTTCTTACTCTAGCACGATGGCAAGGGGTGCATCACTCGGTAATGGAAACCCCAAACTTAACTGGTGGGATGTTGCATGCCACCAGCTCTAACCCACTGAACAAGTGAACTTGGCATGAAAAGCCAAGCCAAATGAGAACTGAAATACATGGATTTGAAGATCTTGCACTTTATCATTCCAAGGGGAAAAAGAAGTTTATTCATCTATGGCTATTAATGAATAGCCACAATAATAGGATAAACGCATGCTATAAGATTTTCACAAATTCTAAGCCCCTAATTGATAGATGATGAGTTAGAAGAGGACAGAGTGGAATACAGGAATCAAAATTTTAGAAATAGACCACAAATAAGGGCAACAATCACAATGTCTGCATTTCCACCACATCATATTGCTAAATGCTTCTTCCTACTACAGAATTATACTCCTTCACTACTAAGCAATTTATAAGTTGATAGTTTATGAACAAATACCAAAAGTATACTCATCCCTACACATGCATGCATTTAAACAGTCACCAACAGCTGATTTGACCAAATCCTCCAACAAAGCAATACAGAAATAAACCACAACGAAAAGGAGGACCAAAGAAAGAAACACACATACATGCACGCACACATGCCAAGAGAGAATTAAAATTAACTACATACCTCAGAACGCAGATATGGAACAGATACAGCTGCGAAAACAAATCCAGCAACAATGTAGTAAGATGGAGATTTTCCCTTTATGTGTGCTGGGATGAGCCTCTTGTGAGTTGCAAGTTTTATTTTGAATTCAAGTATCTTTGAATTACGTAGAACTTTTACCATAGCAGTATCCCCAGTGTATTTTTGAGAAACAAGGTAACTGAAACCTATGCGCTCTCCATGCCTGAATGGAACTGAAAATTGATTCAGAAGAAAGGGTTAGTAGAATGCAACCTCACATTAAATAGAATAACAGTTAAAAGTGATAATAAATGTGTCTTCTCATGATGAATGCTACAATACTTGTACGAACCAGAAGTAAACAAAAGATTGGAGTCATACATCTAACTATCCATTGTGCATTTGCTAAAGTCCTAGTCTAAAGTAGCATGATCAACTATAACCAACTATGATTCGGTCCGAAGTAGCACAGTAAGTATGAAACTATGATGGGAAGTTTCAAGTGTATTCACTAAGCAAAACAAAAGATAGGAGTTTTTTCATAAATAAAAATTTAATTAAAAAGAACCAAGAAGTTGCACCAAAGCCAAAAGCTTTACAATGCTAAAAAATTACAAATCTAAAAGATCTTCACTAATTACAAAGAATTCCCTTTAACCCAAAAATTAAGAGTATTGATCCAACTAACTCTAATGTTAGCAAAAGGATTTTCTATACCATCAAAAGCCCTCTGATTCCGTTCTCTCCACACTACCCACCAAATAGAATGCAGAATAAGCCCTAAAGCTTTTTTGACCTTCTTAGAAGCACTCACACCACTCCACGCCCCAATTTCATCTTTCACGGAACCCGCCACAACCCAAGAAACTCCCACACTTCTATAAGCCAATTCCAACAAGCTTTTAGCTAAATAGCAATCCACTAAAAGATGAAAAAGGGTCTCAAGCTTTACCCTTCCAAATATAACACCTATTGACCGATACCTTCTCTTTTGAAGATTGTCAATAGTAAGAATTCTATCCCACAAGGCCTCCCACACAAAAAAAAAAAACTCACTTTCTTGGTAACCCGAGCACGCCAAATAGCTTTCAAGGGGAAATGAAGGTTATCATTTGAAAGGTCTTTATCAACAAGAATGTTATAATAATCTTTTACCATAAAGCCTTTATCCGATCTAGGCCTCCATATCATAACATCCTCCCTCCCCACTTCAATCTTAGAAGAACATAAGTAATCCATAAACATCGTGACTTCTTCAACTTCCCAATCATTCACATTGCGGATAAAAGGCACTACCTATGAGATCCCTTCGGTAGTCAAGGAAACACAAGAACTAACTATAGCTTCTTTATCTCTCGCCAAATTAAATATACGCGGAAATTTATCCTTCAAAGGGGTATTCCCACACCAAGTATCATGCCAAAGCGGAGTCTTAACTCCATTACCCACCGAAATCTCAAACATAAAGACAAAACTCCTCTCATTCCTTTCTAATCCATTTCCACACTCCCACTCCATACGCTCCACGAGAATCTTTGGACATCCACCCATAAAGATCAATCCCAAACTTGGCCGCCACTACTTTCCTCCACAAGTGGTCTTTCTCAACAATAAACCTCCATAGCTACTTACCAAGAAGGGCTTTGTTAAGCATCGCTAAAGATTTTATACCAAGACCCCCTCTTTCCAAAGGTAACTTAACCACATTCCATTTAACCAAGTGGAACTTAAAATTCTCCACTGTGTAACCCCAAAGGAAACTCCTTCGAATGCTCTCCAATCTTTTTGCCACCGAACTAGGGATAGGAAAGAGAGACATGTAATATATAAAAAGGCTAAAAAGAGTGCTTTTAATGAGAGTGAGACGACCCCCTTTTGAAAGATAGTGATCCCACCTTACAACCGAATAAGTTACCAAGGAGACTTCCATTAGTAGCTTCATCAAGAGGGATTAAAATGCTTTTAGCAAGATTAACCTTAAGACCCGACACCGTCTCAAAACTAAGAAGGATACCTCGAAGGTGCAAAATTTGAATGGTGTTAGCCTCACAAAAAACAACAAAATCATCAGCAAAGAGAAGATGGAAAATATTTACACTATCTCCATTTCCTCCCACTTTGAAGTCGGTTAGGAAGCCCATTTCTACCCCTTTCACCAACATCTTGCTTAGAGCCTCCATAACCAAGGAAAACAAGAAAGGAGACAAAGGATCCCCTTGTCTTAAACCTCTAGAAGCTCGAAAAAACCCGGAAGGACATCCGTTAACCAAAATGGAAAAGGAAGCAGAAGACAAGCACTTCAAAATCTATTTACACCATCTTTCCCGGAACCTCATCCGTTTCAATAAGTAGATAACAAAGTTCCAACAAACCCATTAATTTCACCCTCAAGAGCATTAATAGATGAACTAATATTACCAAAAGATTTTGTATTCCATCTTTGAACTTCTTCCTTAATCTTTTTCAACTTCTTAGCCACAACAAAACTAGCCACACCAGTAAAATTACCACCCTCCCACCAATCCTTGACAAGATCACGAAACTCTTCTACCTTCAGCCACATATTTTCAAACCGAAAAGGCGTCGGACCCCACATCAAACCTCCTACTTCAAGAACAATAGGGTGATGATCAGATGTAGGCCTATGGAGATGTTTTTGGATCATGGAAGGACAATGGATTTCCCAACGATCAGACACAAGGAAACGGTCTATCCTCGAGAAAGGAGTTTCTCTGAAATTCGACCAAGTAAAAGATTCTCCAGATAAAGGTAAATCAAGAAGATCATTACCCCTCACAAATTCCAAGAACTTGACCTGAATTCAAGATTCCACCGACCTCTCATGAGGAAAAAGAACAACATTAAAGTCACCTCCAATCTCCCAAGGAAATTGGTAGCAATGCCTAACTCCCACCAGCTCTTCCCAGAAAAGACCCCTATTACTACCCTCTCCAGGACCATAAACACTAGTCATAATCCAATCCCTCCCCCCTTAAACAAACCTTTGAATACACAGGAGACTGAAAACATTCCCACTGGGTATCTGCCAAATCCAACAATCTCATGTCCCACATAATTGCAAATCCACCCGAAGCACCTATCGACGGCAAAAACTTCCAACCACAAGACCTAATACCCCAAACGCTACGAATAATTGACTCATTGACAATATCCAGTTTCGTCTCCTTAAGGCACACCACTTCTCCTTTCCACTCTCTAAGATAATGCTTAACAAAATCTCTCTTTTCCAAATCATTCACCCCTTTCACGTTCCACGAGATAATTTTCCACATCATTGAGTCACTAACTCTCCCCTCAACTCCTCATACAGAACCTCCCCTCCTCTTCCGATCTTGTCATAGTTGACATCAAACTCCAATCTCTTTAGCTCTCTACTACCACCCTTTGCTTGTTTCCTACCCGTAGATTGGCCTCGATTCAGAGCCTTACACTCTTCCAACCCAACGACGCTTCATTTCCTCAAATAATTTGATAGCTTGGTATTCAACCCCAACTATCGAAACTCTGACAATTCTGTGAAGTTTTTTAACCCAATTAAAACCCACAATGATGCCTTACTATTGACGGAAAATTCATCCCTAAAATCCACTCCCCCAATGCTCCATCGGATCACCCCTCTCCATAAGAGCCAAACATAAAATATTGTATTTTTTCCTTCCTTAATAAACCCAAAAACTTTAGACTCAAAACCACCTTTCAACCCAAAACATCCACCATAATCTAATTCTACCAAATTTAAATTAACCTCCGAGGGAACACTGATCAGAGGTTCTACATCCACCAACTGATCTTCCCGCAAAATATGTTGCACATTCTCGAGAAAACCCTCTGGAACAGAACCTGGAGAAGTGAAGATTGATTCTACAGAGGGAATAACAATTGCAACACTCTCAAAAAAAAATCTCCAAGGAATCAAAAGAATTAGTACCTCTCTCACCGAAAAATGAGTCACCTCTTTCGCTGGAAAGCAAGTTACCTATCTCGCCGGACGAAGATGCGGCAGCCCCAAGCTTCATCACCGAAGTACCATGCCGAAAACTCCTCCCGGAACACCAAAAGGACGCGATACCTTCTCTGAACAGTGAAAAGCCACTGGAACTGGAGATCCTAAGACGGAATATATCGGCCTTGGGTCGTCGGACCTCCCCGCAAAAGTCATGGCCACCGACACTGAAGAGACACAAGGTTTTGACACTAGGGGACCAAAATGCTTGGCCACCCAGCGTTTTGACAACCCCCGGCCCCTTAAACCAAGTTTCGTGGGTCGTTTCTTTACAATATTCTTCAACCCAAACATACTAGATTTAAAGCCCAAATCCAACACATCAGACCTAATCTCCTTATAATTGACCAGCCCAGAAGCATGAAAACTAGGTTCAGGATCTTTAAAAATCGACGATCCCTCCTTTTAAAAAAAAAGGCCTTTGGCCCACACCCATATCAGGAAACAACTCCCAACGCCACCCGTTTCGAGATTAAACATTTGGGCCTTATCTTGACTCATTAGAGGAGTCCGGTCCATCCCCTTAGCAAATTTAAAATTTGAAATTGATTCCCCAATTGCCAGCTGATTCTGTGCTATCTCCAATTGCTTACCTTTACGCGAGACCTCGAGCGTGTCTCTACAAACTTCATCTTCTCCACTGGACCCTTTCACCACAGCATCCTAAGAAATAGAGGGTTGAAGCACAGTCGCCTTCCCCGTCAAATTAGCACCACAACTAGGGCAGCACCCTGACACAGACAAGGGGGCGCCGCCCATTTCCACCGACTTTCTGCCATCACCGAGGGATGCCTCTCCCACTGGCACAAGAAGCGGTAACTTCCCCTTACCAACATCAACAGGACGATTGGTGGCAGCCCTGAAAAACTTACTAACTTCAGATAAAGAAGAAAATAATCTCCACCACCCAACGGCTGCCATACCTTCTGGGATTAGCATAAAACTTGATTTCCCACTACAAATACATGTTAGAGAAACAAATCTACCATTTTTATTTCTATGCAACCCCAAAATAAGAGACATGTTCCATTCCCTTCTTCCAAAACACCACATATTTTCACCTTTTTCAAAAGGAAATTCTTTCGAGCCATTTAGAAGCCACAAAAATTCCTAAAAGTTCAACCACAGCGAAATCTTTCTTCCCGAAGAATTCTCAGAGATTCTCACCACATTAGCAGCAATGCCTTCAATAACTATCTCAAAACACTTCTTATCAACCACAAAAGATCTCCGACACTCAGCTTTAGCCATGAGCAAACTATTAAACGAGACAGACAAAAAACCAACGAGTCAGAAAAGGAGGGGAGGTAAAGGAAGAAAAGAATTAGGAGGAGAAGAGAAGGGAGGGAAGAAGGAAGAGACATAGGGAGAGATCAGAGAAGAAAACAAGGGGAAAAAAAGAAGAGGAAGAAGAGCCATTGGTTTCAAACCATAGTATCATTCATCTCAACTTAACTCCTCCAAACGTGGCCTCATCATCTAGGAGCCAAAAATGTTATTATTCATATCAGTATCCTAGTCCAGAGCGGTGCAGCATGATTATACTACATGCATCAAAATAGCAAACGAAATCCACAACCAAGGAAACCTAAAAGGACAGGGATGTTGGGCCATTTCACATATACCATAACTGCAAATATAAGTTCAAATTTTTTGAAAGAATGAACCAAATTCCTTAAGATAACATTGGATGAGTAATCGAGTACCATAAACAAACCGTATAATAATATAGGTGGTTTTTTTGCAAAGCATATACATCCCTTGTTAATGCCTACATGAACCATATCAATCCAAAATGCTTAAAACAAACAAGTCACCCGAACAAGAAGTCTATCTTCCTTTTTTCTTTATTGGGATGATGAAAACCATATAGTTTCAACAATAAAAGAGGTGATGGCAATGGAAAAGAGCATGAAATCTTTATTGTAATCTTTCATGCCGCTAGGCAATAAATTACATGAACAAAATAATCATCATCAATTAGTCAAAAAATAATGGGAGGACGCTACAAAACATATTAATGACTAAATTGAGTATGATCATGATAATAACCATCCTTATCGTTTCCAAGCTTGTCAAAAATTACTTTATAAATAGAAGTGTAGTTTTCTAGTGGTTCTAACCATATCCCGAAATGAAATTTTCAAAGCATCTGATATCCTGTCTCAGGTAGGAGTAAGCATAGAAACCGGTAGACTCACAGACTCGATTCAAACCAGTGTAATGGGTTGGATTGGGGTTTTCAAAAATTGGACTGGGTTTGCGTTGAGAAATTTTGAACCCGGTGGGTTGCATTGGGTCACGAGTTAAAAAAACTCAACCCAACCCAAACTGATAATCCGGTCATTATATGATTATATTTTATATATATTTAAAATATATTTACTTTAAGGATTGATGGACTATATTCATATTTTGGTAAGTTAGTTTAGATTGCAATATATATTTTGTGTGTGTATATTTGATGGATTACATTCATATTTTGATAAGTTAGTGTTTGCATGTTTTTTTTTGTGTGTGTGTGTATATCTTATCATTTCTTTTCTTTTTTCTTCTTAGAAACCCTCCAACAAAAAACGCTAGTTTCCATAAAAAAAATATCAATTATAATTTAAATATGTGAGGAGCATGTTTCTTTTTATTACTTTTTAGTTGAAGATCGTTTGTTCTCATGAAAGTAATTTTTTTTTTTAACTTTCAATATGCTTTCCAAAAGTTTGTTGAATTGATTTGATTATCATATGTTCATTCACTTTATATTTTTGATATGATGGAACTTGGTTATGGAAACCGGTAGACTCGCAGACCCGACTCAAACCAGTGTAATTGGGTTGGGTTAGGGTTTTCAAAAATTGGACTGGGTTTGGGTTGAGAAATTTGGAACCTAGTGGGTTAGATTGGGTCACGGGTTAAAAAAATTCAACCCAACCCAAACCGATAATCTGGTCATTATATAATTACATTTTATATATATTTAAAATACATTTACTTTAAGGATTGATGGACTATATTCATATTTTGGTAAGTTAGTTTGGATTGCAATATATATTTTGTGTGTTTATTTGATGGACCACATTCATATTTTGATAAGTTAATATTTGCGTGTTTGTGTAAATATATATTTATATCTTATCATTTCTTTTCTTTTTTCTTTTTAAAAACCCTCCAACAAAAAATGATAGTTTCCAAAAAACAAAGATCAATTACAATTTAAATATATGAGGAGCATGCTTCTTTTTAATACTTTTGTTGAAGATTATTTGTTGTCGCGAAAGTATTTCTTTTGGACTTTTGATATGCTTTCCAAAAGTTTGTTGAATTGATTTGATTATCCTATGTTCATTCATTTTATGTTTTTGGTATTATGAAACTTGGTTATGGAGATTTTAAAACCAAGTATATACTAGTGTTGAAGGCTTGAAGAATTTGACTGATCAAACGTCTTTAAAATCTAGTTTTTATTTACTTTTGTATGGTTTGTATTAAATTAAGATTGTTTGAACTTTGTGTGAAGTGATTTAAGGTACTTAATTTGTAAATGATGGTTTGTAAGATTTAATAAATTCTTGTATGGATTTGATTTTGGATCTAATGAATGATGAATAATTGTAGTAAAATATTTTTTTATGTAATATGTTTGCATTAATTTTTAAGTAAAAAAAATATTAAACCAATGACCCAAACCAACCCAAACCGATTTGAATAGATTGGGTTGGGTTGGGTTGAGTTTTTTCAATCTGGTACAATTGGGTTGGATTGAATTTTTGAGCCAACCCAACCCATGCTCACCACTAATCTCGGGTACATCGCTATAACCTGCACTCATTACACACTATCAAAATTTACAAAAGGTAATACATAACCACTTACGTAGAATCTCTAAACTTCAAGACAAACATAGTACAAATTGTACCCTCAGAGAGGGTCTCAAATCGATTCCCTTAGCAATTGGATTCAAGATTAGATTTCCTATATCACACAATAAAAGAACCAAGAATTTCAAATCACAATTACACCTTAAAACAAGCTTCAACCATAATTATCAATTTCAGCCTCATTAATGATTACATTGACCTGGATCAACCATAGAACCTTGTTTATTGCATTATCATCCATCAGTTTATGATTTCGCAACCCCTCAGCCTACTCTCTAGTAGAAAGCCTGAACAGTTATTGAAAGGGGCAGCATATTAACACTGCCATTGATTAAATTGTAATACAAATACCATCTCCTTTGGCAGTCCTTACATTACCACATGCTGCAACCCATCCTAAGTTCTCTACTTCAGTTTTATTTCTAGCAATTTGGTTCCTACTCTTGTATCCACCCAACAAACCTCAAATAAAACAATTTATTTGCTCCAGTAGGCCCATTGTTTTGCCACTCAAACCAAGTAACTAATCTCCATACCATTTTTTAATTTAATAAAATGAGGAAACACCACCACTGAAAAATTTCCTAAAGCATCTGGCACCTAAAGAGATTATATGTATCAAACTTTTAACAGCTCCACACTGGTGTCACCATACGATCAAATGCACAATTCTTACAAACCACCTACCAATCAATTATGACAATTGAAAAGAAAATTATTTTATGAATTAAATTACTGGTGCTGAATTCAATGCAGTCAGAAAGGTATCATACAGAAGCATCTTTGTGGAACTGTAAAAGAAATGAGTGACTTCAAACTTTGTTTTTTTCGTCAATTGTTTGTTCAGGCAAGAAGTACATTTTTACAACGATAGCATAATAGTAATGATCTAGGAAAATGAGATGGAGTATAAATACCTCATTGCCTAAATGGTAAAATAAGATAAATGACAATGTACTAGAAACAATAATGGAGCAAAACCAAGAAAGCAGAAAATTTTAGGCAATAAACATAGCAAATATATATCTTATTAATCTTATTAATATAAAAAGATAAACAGAATTTTTACTTGTTCCATCATTAGCAATATTAACCCCATCAAAGCTAAGGATAACATCAGATGGCTTCAGAACATGAGACTCTGGAGCAGTCGGCTCAATTCTTCTAATGCGAACCCCCTTCTGATCAGGTGCCATGCCAATTGACATCCTCAAATCAGGATTTTCCATCTTCTGCCACTCAACTCCAAGGATTGGAAATCCTAGCACAATACAAGTGACCAAGAGGGTCAGAGTAAGAAAAAACAGTTCCGGGCAAAATATAACACACACACGCAGAAAGATAAAGACTGTGGCCTTCATGGGAGGAACTTAACAAGAAGGAAACAATATCTTGTGATACCTGTATATGCTCCATTCTTCTCATAATCTTGAATGAAATGCATAATAACTGGTGTAGGTATGACATAACCAATATTCTCTACATCTTCATGTTTCAAGGATTGAAAAGCAATACCAACACAAATGCCCTTGTCATTGAAGGCAGGTCCACCAGAATTTCCAGAGTTTATGGCTGCATCTATCTGCAAAAGCATCTCATCAGCAAGAGAATAACTGAAGTTTATCAATAGAAGGCAGTACTAGAGTTCTAAGACCTGCAGTCCCAAAAGTTCGGTTGACCCATGGGCATAAGATAGCATCTCCATGCGCGACACAACACCACTTGTTACAGAGATTGTGTCACCCCCAATCGGGTAGCCCACAACAGTTACAGCATCTTGGAGTGCAGGCAACTCTCCAAACTCCACAGGTGAAATTCCTTCCCAGAACTCGTCATCACTAACAGTCAACATTGCTGTAAGCATTTCGAAAAGAGAATAATTTATCAATCAACTAAGTAACCAACGACTTTCCAAATGAACAAATAATCTAATGCTTCTGCGACCAGTTAATTCTACAAAATGGGAACTTTACATGTCATCATAGATTCACAATGTTAAAAAGAAATTCTATTCAGAAAAAGAAAATCAAGTTACTCAACAAGCTGGACTAAATATTGCACTTTTTTTTTCTCAATTTCTAGCTGAACAGAATTTTATTCATACTAATTCAACTCTAAAGATTTTGTGAGGAATCCAACACATGAAAACCAAATACAAAATCCGAAGAAAAAGGCCCCATTAATTCAATTATTACACCCATCAAATAGGCTACTTGACATTTCTAGATTAAAATCACACTGTAATGGGCTTTTGATCATTGTTATCATTTTATACAAAACAAGAAAAACCCCACACTACTTTAACTACATAGCTACTTGACATTTCTAGATTAAAATCACACTGTAATTGGCTTTTGATCATTGTTATCATTTTATACAAAACAAGAAAAAACCCACACTACTTTAACTACATAGCTAACCACTTAGCACCCACTGAATTAACAAAACCAATACATACACCTTATATATTTGAACAAACCATTTGCAGTCTCTACCCATTTCAATGCAATTAAACATCATTGATCAAGTTCCTCTAAACAAAAACTCTTAAAGCCAAACCAAACCTAAAACGAGAAACATGCATACCAATATCGCACTCGGTCCCAATAGCCAAGACCGTGGCGAGATACTTGGTATCTGACCCGCGCTTTTTGAGCTTCACTTGGGTATGATGCTCCACGGAATGTGCATTGGTGAGGACCCTCCTCCCCTTGACAATGAACCCACTACTACTGGAACTGTACTGCCGCTTCCTCTGCCACGGAAGCGAGAAGTTGGGCTCTGTGTGCACGCAGAACACCTTAACAACCGCGTCCATGGCGGGAACCACCTTCACCACGCTCTCCCAGCAAGGAGCCAACGGTAACGGCACCGACGCCGGCAAGAGGTCAGCAGATACGACGCCATTGCAGTCTCCGTTCTGGTCCGCGTGATAGCGAGCTCTGCGTTCAGGTGACGAGATTCTGATGTTGCTGGGTTCCGAGCTTTCCGGGTGGAGATGCTTACTCTTCTTGGGCCGGCCACGGTTGCGGCGGGAGGGTGAAGGGTCGTTGGTGGTGGCGGTGGTGATGGGGTCGATGGTGGTGGCTGAAACGGTGTCGTTTTGCTGGGTGGTGGTGGTTTGGTAATCCATGGGGTCAGTAGCGGTGGTGGTGGTATCTGGGGTTTTGGATTTGCGGCCTCGCTTTCTGGGCCGACCCATTTTCGAATTTGGCTATGGAAGGAGAGAAATGGGTTTCTGAGTTTTCCCTTCTTTTTCAATGTTGATGTGTGTAAATGGTGGTTAGGGTTTTAGATTATACAGATATGAGATTCTGCAAATCTTTGTTTTGGGTCTTCGAATCGGAGGCGGGTAGTGGGGTGAAAGAGAAGAAGAGTGAGATTCGGGTCTATTACTGGACCTAAAAATGAGTCATTGGGCAAGATTCAGGGTCCTTTGTATGAGTAAATAGATAGATATCAAACGTTAGCTATATTTGATTTGCAGCATTTTCCAAATCCAACGACCCTAATTAATTAAGGCCCAAGGAAGATTGATATATCAAAATTAATTTATATATATATATTTTTTGTGATGTGTGAAATACATATAGACTTGTATAAATGCCAACATTTGGAGATGATTTTTTTTATTTGGATATGTTTAATTTTTATTTGGAAACGTAAATATTTTGAAGTCTTTTTTATTAACTTCTTCTTTTGGTATTTGTGTTAAAGTTATGTATATTATATATGTTTTAATTTTTTGTTTAAATTTATATTCATTGAATTCGTTGAAACACGAAACTTAAATTTAAAAGGTGTGGTTAGATTTGTTTCTTATTTTACCTTTTCAAAACAATTCTTTTGGCAACAATAAAATAAAAAATTTTATCATCACCAAATTAGAATTGTTTTTACTATTTTATTTCTAAATTTATATAATTAAAACTCTGAATAAAACCGTGTGTAACACGAACAATGCAACTAACAATACTAATTCTTTATTAATTTTTCTTAAGTGGAAAAGATGATTGCATAAACAAAAGACAGAGTCTAATGAAATCACTTTCAAGTTTGTCAGAACGTATTCGTCAAGGTCACCTTTAATAATTATAAACAAAAAAAATGATAAGTATATATTTGAATAATGGATGATTTTGATGGATGGTTTTATTTTACTCATTAATATTAGCATATCATATTAGGCATGTTAAGAAAATCATGTCAAAAGGGTTATGTTGTGTTGGGTTAAACGCAATCTGTTTAATAATCGAGTTAAATGTATTGTGTCGTTGTGACTAATATGATTTTTTTATTAAATGTGTTAAGTATGTGGTGTCGTGTTACTTATTTAATAAACATGTTATATTAATGTTAAAATATTTTTATACGATTAATAATCATGACATGTTCGTGTCGATCTGTTTCATATTATATTCAACTTCGATATATACAAATACAACACGCGAATTATCATTTTGTGTCCTAATATAAAAATTTATGTGTTACAAACATTTTCAATCATTGATAATAAATAAAATATATTATTTTTTTTTCTCTATCAGTGATTGAAAATATTTTTTTCTTGATAAAAAATGGTTGTTCAACTGCCTTAATAACTCATTAATTAACTTATTCTACACGTGCAATTAGATGTTAATCACTTAATCGGAGATAACTAGTGTGTATATATACAACCAAATAAAAATAAAAATGGAAAAATCAAAGTAAACAATGTACCCTCCCAATTGGTTCAGCATGCACGTTTACAATTAAAATGGTGTTTACTATTTTTGTCCCAAAAATATGAACGTTTACAGTTGAAATGGTATGCACAACGTGCAAAATCAGTTAGGTTTAATTTTCAATTCATTTGAATCATATGCACCAAATTTTTTAATCAAAATTTAAGTGTTTCATCTAAATTATTAATTCGATATGTAATTTTTTATTTTCTTAATTTTCATGTGTGTTTTTTAAATAATTTTTAAAAAAAATCTGAAATTATAAAAAAAAAAATCGATAAGTATATATTTGAATAATGGATGATTCTCAATAATATTAGTATATCATGTTAAGCAAATCGTGTCAAACGATTTATGTTGTGTTATACGGGTCGGGTTGTGTTGGGTCAAACACAAACCACTTAATAAATGATTTAAATATGTTATGTCGTTATGATTAACACGAATTGTTTATTAAATAAGTTAAACATGTCGTGTCGTGTCGTGTTACTTATTTGATAAACATGTTAATGTTGAAATATTTTCACACAATTAATAATCGTAATATATTAATATCATATCGATCTATTTCATGTTATATCCAACTTCAATACATTAAAATATAACACGCTAACCCAAATTATCATCCGATGCCCTATCATTATTAGGGCATAAAATCAAATATACATATAGCAATATTTGTAAAAAGACATTGCGTGTATGTGTGCATCAGGGACTTGTACGGCAATGAGGTGGCAAATCCAAGAATATTGAATTAAAATAATTCTAATGTTCAAACCAAGATTATTACTTCCAAATTAAAAATTATATATGTAATTTTCATACCCAAAATTTATCCAAATTATTTTCATTGATAAAAAAAAAATCATTCAATTTAAAATATGGTAACGTTGAATTGTTGATAGCTATAGTAAACTTAATGTGTCAAGAATCTAACCTTTTGATTATATAAAAAATCTTCGTATTTACAGCATTAAAGATCGTGACATATTACTTAAAATATATTTATGAGAATTTTATCTTTACAAAAAATAACATATTTTGATAAATTTCAATTTATGATTTAAATTATAGTTTCTCAAATAAAATTTGATAAGTTTCAAACCATTTATAATATATGGGTTAATTCATTCATTAAAATAATATTTTTTTATTAAAATTTTATATAATTGATCTATTACATAAATTTTATTGATCAAATTATAGAATCCGATTTTCAATTTTATTTTTTAAAATTAATTTTTAAATAAATTTCACAAACTTTATAAAAAAAATTAACTTCATATAAGTTTTGTCCTATAGTTTATTAGAAACATCACCAACTATAGAGCTTAATTAAAAATAGAAAATCCGAACCAGTAAGGCACGAGATAGCAATTGGCAACCAACAAAACTCTTATGAAAGAGAACCTTTTAGAAATTTCGGTCTTTTGAATAAATAAAAAATTATGTGTTATAAATATTTTTAAACATTAATAATAAATTAAAAATATTTTTTTTTTCACTCTCTATTATTGATTGAAAATATTTTTCCTCGTACGATATGGTTGTTCAGCTGCCGTAATAGCTCATTACTTAATATATCATACATGCCCATTAGATGCTGATCACATAATCGAAGGTTCTTAGCGTGTGTGTATATATATATAAAAAAGAAAAGAAAAGGTTAAGTACGACAAAATAAAAACAAAAAATGGAAAAGTCAAGTAAACAAAGTACTATCCCAATTGGTTCCACATGCACGTTTTCAATTAAAATGGTGTTTACTATTTTTTTCCAAAAAAATGAACGTTTACCGTTGAAATGGTAGGCACGACGTGCAAAATCATTTGGGTTTGATTTTCAATTCATGTGAATCATATGCACCAATTTTTTTTTTTTAATCAAAATTTAAGTGTTTCATCTAAATTATTAATTTGATATGTAATTATTTATTTTCCTCATTTTCGTGTGTGTTTTTTTAAAAAATCTAAACTATTAATTTATCCTAAAAATACAATTTCAATATTACTGCTTAAATGACAAAAAAAAAACCCATAAATTATTCATTAAAACTGTAACAAAATGGGTAATGATGTAACTCCAATCCAATTAGAGATTTGTTTTACAAATATTTTTACGAAAGATAAAAATAAGTGTTGATGCCAAAATTGTGTTGCTGAGCTAGGGGTCGGTTATTCGAGGAGGAGCCAACACAAGGAAAGTGAGATGAGCTAGAGAGTAACTGGAGGATAGGGGAGGTGATGCTTCCGAGTATGCTCCGATTCTTTTGTTAATATAAGTTTTTAGAGGAATGAGGACGTTGGTGCTTTCAGTAATGTAATTGTATCTTTGGATTTGTATACCTGGGGCCTTTTATAGTGTTTCAGATATGAGACTGCCCACGTGCTAGGGATGGAGCTATCCCGGAGATCTTGTTCCTCTGTAAGTGGGTATGGTTGGGTGCCCAAAGAGGATCATAATCCCTAGAATCATGCTTGTAGGTCTGGACAGGGGTGTCCAGGAACAAGGTTCCCTGGATTTGTGCTAGTAGGCCTGTACAAGGGTGTCCGGGAATGGCAATGGGTTCATTAATAGCTTGTCTGCATGTCATTTCCCTATTGGAAGTAGAAATGTTCGTGTGTCATCTTGCTGTTGGACCAGGACTGTCCACATGTCGTTTTATTATTGAGTGTGTGTTTTGGTTGTATCAATAGGGACCTCAAAACTTTAACTTATTGGTGTAGCTTTTAAAAAAATAATAAAAAAGAATAGATGAAATAATAGGAGATACTAAAATGAGGTGACCCAGTTAAATGAAACATACATAATTATCTATTAACATAAAAAAAAAAAAAAAAAACTCTAACACTTACTTTTTAATTTTGCTTCTCATTTTTTACAATGCATATAATATTTTATAACAATAAATAAAATAAAAACAATACAAGGAAATTTTTCTTTGGAAATCAATGAAGAATAATACTTGACTTCATACCAGTATGGAGAAACCTTCTCTTATCCACTGACGTAACAACTTCGCGTTGAGTCATGTATTAAAAAAATCATGCGAAAGTCGCATGATCTTCTTATTAAAATATTTAGGGCAAGGAAAGTCGCATGAACGTAGGAATGAGGTCCAGGGGCTCTCCCAACTCCATCAAAGTACAAAAGTTTCACCTTCATATAGTTGAGAACCAAAAAATTTCATGCCGTTACTTGTTACCCTTATATGGCATCAACAGAATGGTGCCGTTCATTGGAATGAAAATTTTATCTCACGATACCACCCAAAAAGCCAAATCCTCATCCGATTCTTCCTACGATGTCAACAAGAAATACCCCCACGTTGAAATTGAAAATGAGAGAGCTAACATCATAGTATCAGAGCATATAGGATAACTGAATCCCATGCAAGCCTTGGGAAGCCATCAGAACCTAAGGGCCAATGATGAACATGCCCAATCCAATCCACCGAGATTGACTTAGCCGAAAATATCAAGATTCAAATCACTCGAGCTGGGCACGCGGAGCTCATACGAAGCTATGATAACTTGGCCGAAAATCCTAAAATTAGTGCTCCCCTGAATCTTGAGGAGTACAAAGAGGAATCTATTTTAGACTATCGACTTTCTAAGAAGTACAGGGAACCAAAGATACTCCAAGTTTCCCAGCAGTTGAGAATGATGAATGAGCGCATTGATCGTGCCTTAAAAACCAGTAGGCTTAAACGAACTAAAGCCCCACAAAAACCTATTCTCTCATGAAGTCATGGAGATGCCAATCCTAGGAAATTTCAAGATGTCGAATGTCAAGCCTTACACGGGGAAAACATGCCCCTAGATCATCTGGAGACTTTCAAGTCGCTGACGTTCATCCATGGGCATTCAAAGGCCGTAATGTGAAAAGATTTCTTAGTCATCTTGCGAGAAACGACTCAGACTTGGTTCTTTCGGCTCCTCTAGGCCCATCTCTTCTTTTGAGGAACTCAACGAGCAGTTCGTAACCCATTTCTTCAGCAGCAGAGGACCAAAGAGAACGGTCTAAAGCATACTTAGTTTCACCCAAAGAACGAGCTGATCACTTTGTGACTACATTACTCGATTCCAGGCCACCATGGTCGAAGTCAGAGAGCTTGATCAAAAAGTGGCAGCAATGGCCTTCACTAATAGACTCAGGGCATTAAACTTTAGCCACTACCTGTCGATAAACCCGATCAACTCCATGACCACCTTCCTGGTGTAGGCAGACAAATTCATAATTACCGAAGAAAACCAGGCCTTCAGAAGGCGGAGAGAGGAAAGCTCGGCAAGCAAAAAGGAAAGAGACGTCGATGAACCGAAACCTAAAGCAAAATCTAAGAAAAATGAAAGAGAAAATCAGAGGAATGAGAGAGTAGAGGGTAGGCTCTAAGATTTTGAAAGTTTCACTCCTCTTAACACCTTCGAATCCAACCTCCTAATGGAAATAGTTGGCCAAGACATTATTCGGTGGCCACAGAAGCTCAAGACTAACCCTAGCATGAGAGACACCAGTCAGTATTGCCCTTTCCTCAGAGACCACAGCTATAACATAGAAGATTGCCTATTATCTTGACCAAACCTAAAGAAGAAGAAGAATTATTCTTATATCTAATTACGAGTGAAGCAGCCATGGCTTTAGCTTTGGTCAAGGAAAAAGATAAGATAAAAAAAACCAATCTATTATATAAGTAATGTTTTCAGGGCATGAAAGTGAGATATCAACCCATTGAGAAGCTGACCTACGCAGTAATCATTTCAGCTAGAAAACTTAGGTTATATTTTCAAGCCCACCGAATTATCGTGCTGATAGACCACCCCCTTCGATAAGTCTTCTAAAAACCTGACCTCTCGATAAGGCTCATGTAGTGGTCAATAGAGCTAGGAGAATTCCAAATTTAGTTCAAGCCTCAACCGACCATTACAGGCTAAGCTCTGGCAGACTTCATTGTCGAATGCACCTTCTCCTAGCAACCCGCGAAAAAAGATCTTGTCGAACCTCCCTTCAAGCTCTCTTTTTGGAAACTCTACGTGGATGGATCTTCAAACTTGTCAGGTAGTAGTGTCAGACTCATCTTAATCAACCCCATAGACTTTATGATTCAGTACTTACTATGCACTTCAGTTCGGATTCAAAGCCACCAACAACAAAGTCGAATATGAAGCTGTAACACCCATGTTCTTAAAGTATGGGTAAAGAAGTAATTTAATAAATATTACATGAAATTAAAATAATATATATGCGAAGGATTTAGTATTGAATAAAATAATTCTTTTGAAAAAAAAATTGGACGTGTGGGGGAGTAGTTACAAAGAAAATGGAAAAAAAATCTGGACGTGTCCAGCGTGAAAATAAAAAGAAAAAGAAAAATATATTATATTTTTTTTCTTAAAAAAAATCGTGCAACACCTGGAAGTCCAGATGTTACAACCTTGGGTAAGTTATGCAGCTGTGTAATTTAAAACAGTGAAAAGTGGTGACTGTCGCTTAAAAAGTTTCATATATATTGAAATTTTTTAGTTTACCAAATCCTGTTTGGTTTTTTTCAATCTCAAATCTAAATTACTCTATTTCTTTAAACACTTGGGTACCAAAAAGAAAGTTGAAAGAATAAAATTTTGAAGAGGTATACGGGAAAATTTCATAGAGAATCACGAGAAGCTCTAAGAAAAACATAAAGTAATAACGTGAAGTTTATTTTCGAAATTTAGCATACATGAAATTCCCGGAATTCAAAGTGAGAATTTTCAAAGGATGTGAATGATGGAAGAATTGAAGAATAAATTTGAAATTTTAATATAAATATTATGTCAGATGTTGACGATCAGCAACCGAGGAAAATTACTGAAAGGAGCAGGAAAGACAATGAGGTGATCCACGGGTAGCTCTAAATGCTACGTGGTGAGTTAGATTTACTTTAAGTAATCAAGATAAATATGAAATATCTAGTGATAATATTAGAATAAATTATTAATTTATGCTTTAGTGATAGATGAAAGTTGGTTGATAAGTGTGATAGGAATAGTGGATGTGTAGAGAATTATTTTATGAGAAATAATATTATTGAAATAATGAGTCAATTTAATAATAAAAGTGATAAGTGAAATTTCTGATGAGCTATGGTTGATGATTTGATATGATTTATGAGGAAAGGAAATTTAGTGGATATTGACAAACTATGATTGATGATTTGATGTGATTTATGAAAAGAAGAAATTTAGTGAATTTTTTTTCAAATAATAATTTGAGAATAATCAGGATAGTTAATTTAAATATTTGAATTCATGTTTGTTTTTATATTATTGTTCATATGCATATTTCATATCATTGTTCATATGCATATTCATGAAATAAAAGAACCGAGAGGGGGTCGGTCTAATTAAAAAACTGTGACAGTCGGTATATGCTGGAAATAAATGAAAACCGTGACAGTCAGTATATGCTGGAAATAAAAGAACCGAGAGGGGGCCGGTCTAAGATAAAAACATGTCAACATGTGGAAAGACATTCCTTGATAATAATTCATGCATTGAATTTGTTTTAAATATTGATTGCATTACTAAAATGTTGTTTGTTATTGTACATTTATTTATAGATGAATGAGTCTCACAGAGATATAATTATGGTAAGAAAGAACATAGAAGTATGATATGATAAGAACCATCTAAATGGTAAACTTTATGTTGTGAATCTCATTACGAGATAATTATGAGAAAATTGTGGTCTTAAGGTGAACCAATATATGAGAAGAAGAGATTGATAGAGAATGAGACTTATAATATGTGTAGTGATAGTAGAATGCTATTATCAAGTTGTATGAGATATAAATGATTAAATATTGAAAGACTATTTATACAAATTGAATACCTCTAGTAAATTTAATTCACTGAGATTGTGAAGCTCATCCCTCATTGTACAATGATTTCAGGTAGCAGGCAGGACAAATAGTTTGGTGAGTAGAGGTTCAGACGAAATTATTATCTGTAAGCCACGTATGTGTCCACATCCTCAGACTAATGAGAAAATAAAATAAAAATTTATTTGTAAATATTCATGCATTTTACATTGTATATAATGATTAAGTCAATATCAGAATGATGTATCTCCTTTGTTGAGGGTTGAGGATTGATGTAAACATTTATGTTGGTGTTATTTTTCTTGTTGCATATATGTGTCATGCTGGGATTTTCAAAATGTGACAACACCGTCTCGAGGGTGGCCAATCTAGGATGGGTCGTTACAGAAGCTCTCTTAGCCGAGATTAGGGCGGCAAAATCGCTCATGGTAAAAACTCTTGAAGTCTTCAGTGATTCCCAATTGGTAGCAAATCAGGTTTCTGGTGATTACGAAGCAAACTGGGAGAATGTGATCAAGTACTTAGGGAAAGGAAAAGAAATCAAAAGCCACTTCAAGTAAGTAAAGATCGTTGGGGTACCCAGATCATAAAATGCTAGAGCTGATACCCTCGCACAACTTGCGTCTTCCAAAGCTTTAGATATTTCTCAGATAGTGTATGTCGAAATCTAATCCAGCCTAAGTATGAAAGATGTCAAAGTGGTGAACGTTGAAGACTCACCAAATTGGATGACCGAGATTATAAGGTACCTGCAAGATGGAGTATTCCATAATCCCAAGCTGAGGTAAGAAAGCCAACTTGCAAAGTAGCCAGGTACTACATGATCGAAGAACGCCTATATAGACGATCCCTCACCTTGCCCTACCTCAAATGCCTCACTTTAGGAGAAGATAACTATGTGTTTAGGGAAGTTCACGAAAGGGTTTATGGAAACCACCTCGGTGATAGAATGCCAATGCATAAGATTTTAAGACAATGACACTACTGGCCCAAGATGAAAGACGACGTGGTTGACTTCATCAAAAGGTGCGTCCAATGCCCAAAATTCGCACCCATCCCACAAAGACTACTAAGCAACCTGACAGTTGTCATGAGTCTCATTTCCTTCGCCATGTGGAGAATTGATATCTTAGGACCTTTTCCGGAAGCGCTGAAACAACAAAGACACTTGATCATGGCCACTGATTATTTCACTATGTGGGGAAAAGTCGAACTGTTAGGAAAAATCACTAGGAAAAAGGCAAATAAATTCATTCCATCAATAATTTGCAAGTTTGGCATCCTAAGAGTATTGGTCGCTGATAATGGGAAACAGTTCGACAACACACAATTCAAAGGGTTGTGCGAAGAACTCGATATCAAACATAGATTCTCATCGGTTAGGTATCCATATGCTAATGAAAAAGCTGAGGTGCTAAATAGAACAATACTACAAACCCTAAAGAATAAGTTAGAGGACGTAGAAGGATTATGAGCACAAGAACTCCTTCATGCACTTTAGGCCTATAAAAAAATGCTCATGGCACCCAAAGGTGAAACACTTTTCATACTAGCCTTTGGATCCGAAGCTGTCATCCCATTCAAAATAGGGAAACTCTCTCTCAGAATTCAGATGTTAGAAGAAAAGCAAAACAAAGAGGAGCTAAGGATGAATCTTGATTTAATAGAGGTCATTTAAACAAAATTCTACTCAAGCTTGCCACATACCAACAACGCACCACTAGGTATGTCAATTCAAGGGTCAAAGCGAGGTCATTTAGAATAGGAGACCTGGTCTTGCGAAAGCAAGAAGTCTTGAACTAGAGGGAGACGTGACATATGACACTAAACTAAGTCCTTACAAAATCATGAGGGTGATCAAACTTGTAACCTTTGAACTAGAAACAATGGGCGTAACTCCAATACCAAGCAAGTGGAATACATAAAATTTGCACAAATTTTATTAGCAAATGTAATAATAATGACACATGTAACATTGAAAGTGCAAAATAGATGATTTCATTGATGACGAGTTTTGTACAAATGTAATTCCATTCTATAAAAAAATATATATGTCTAACAATCACCTGAGTCAACATCTTTATCACCAGTGTCTTCAAGTTGACTAACAGTTCACCTAGGGACCGTAACAATTAAATTTTTTCCGAAGTCATCAAGAATCCTCAGGCTGTCCCAGTCAAAGTTAGAAAAGATCTTTGCCTCAACTATTTTTGTCTCTTCAAAGCCACTAAAAAAAAACTCTGAGAGTTATTAAGAACTCCCTGTCTGAACTCCTTAGACTTCTTAAATACCTTAACAATGGAAGACCCTACAGCTGCCAACCCTTCTTTAAGTTTTTTTCTCTTTCACCAGCCTTCGTCAAGCCTTTTCGAAACATGTTCACATTAATAGCAAGTCTGGCTAGTTCAGACCTTGAATGTTAGTTGTCTACTGTAGAAGACTTAATGAGCTCTTTGCTCAAAGAAATCTCAACTAAGAGCGACTTCTCATTAGCTTTCAAATGGAACTTTTCACTATCAAGAAGGCCAATAAGCTTCTTGTTCTCAATCCCACATTGTAAGATAAACTTGCGCTATACCCAAAGATTTGCAACAATTTTTTAAAGGATGCTAGGGTATCACTGGCAGTAATTGCATATACTCCGATCTATACTAAAAGAGTAACAATTAGAGGAAAAGAAAAACTATGAAACTCGATAAGAATGAGAAGCACCAACACTCATCCTATAATAAGAATCACCAAGACTCTGTCTCGCCTTTTGGACAGACAGACCAACAACATCCTCCTCATCAGATGGCAAGATTATCCCCCTCAGAAGCTTAATAGCAATGGTAGTACACCACATCGTTGAATCTCTAGACTTCACTTCCCAACCAAGAACATAAGTTTCAAAATTTGTCCTGATAGCATCAGTTGAACTAGGGGGATCCCTAGCAGTTAGAACCACATCCTAACTTCATGGAACAATGGAATGAGTGGAAGGCTGAGAAGACCTTTTGGCCGAAGTCTTCGAGTCCTCTTTCTTCTTGGTCGAATGAGCATCACCCGCTTTGGATGGAACATCAAACAATCTCCTCCTCTATTGACCACCTATTTTTAAAGTGGGCGAGGGAGGGGGTAGAGTTGGAATAGTCTTTCGTTTCCTAGAAGCAATGTCCTCTTGTCTCCCAAACTCAGCACCTTCCTGAACCTTCTTCGCCTCATAAGTGGTCAGTGCAGTGTCAATTACAAAGAAAACTAAAAGCTAGAAGTCAAGTTCATCCACAACCAAATAACAATAAGAAAATAACACTTACCTTGAGATGATAAACTTTATAATAATTGAGTCCATAACATTTTAGTACCTCATTGTTACCTAGATGCTCCTTAATAATCTTATTTTTACTATCCATAAGCGTGTCCAATATCGTGGCCTCCTCACGAATCAACACCGAAAGACTTTGATCTTGAATATTCCCTCTTTTCCATTTTAGTGGGCCCTAAAAATAATCAAGACCCTTATAAAGAAAAACTTCTCATTTCAAGCTCTGATCGATTGAGGACCAAACACGAACTTCTTGTTACTCCTCGGAGAAAGGTTGAGTCAACCTTGATACCTCTTCTAGGATAAAAGATGTTGAAACAATTTAGTTTGTTCACTTTATTCTTCTAATCCTTTTGGAACCCAACATGCATTCGAAGTCTTATAATGAACCCCAAAATGTTTCTAAGAGAATTAGCCTGTAATTGAACTAGACAAACTCAATACTGATTTAAGATTTCCTGTAGGTCAAGATCAAGAGGAAACCTTAGCCTCGCTTTCAAATACTCTAAGTAGCAAATCAAATAGAATTGAGCTTTGTCTGGCATAACATTGCAAGCCCCAACATCTTGAATCACACTGCGTAGTTTCCAAAGAGTAGGAATAAAATACTTTTTACGAGCTGTGCGATGTTCTTCTCGTTGCTCACCTGGTTATCTCCAATAACCACAAGATTGAGAGACACTTTCAAGAATTGAAGGAAGAAAAACTGAGAAGATTTTCTAAAGTTATCTATGAAAGCTCTAGACAATTGCATAAAAGAAGAAAATGACGACCAAAACTCTTTTTATAATTCTCACAAGACCATAAGAAACGTCACGTCCACATGTCTCCCCATGAAATTAGAAGTTACTGAGACAAAAGTACAACTCGAGTAGATCAAAGGTCTTGCCATTAATTCCTACCGCAAATATAAGCTACCACAAGGAAAAAGATGAGGTCAGCCCATTTATGTGAAACTCAAAAAGACCTTAAGAAATGATTGGGTCGCTCAAGCTAGCCAAAACCCATTGAGCTCTCCAAACAAATCCAAAAATCTATGCCATACAAAATGCACCCTTAAAAGACTCTGACCAAATCAACCACATTCAGCAAAGGTACAAGGTCCAATCAAAATTTCCCACATGATGGAATTTAGGCATTTGAAATTGCTAAAATCCACCTCGGATCCAAAGGAAAATAAGACCAACCATAAAACCCCCAACAAGCAAGAATCTCGATTATGGTTATACGATTTTTTACGAAGGGACCATGACTTCAGTTGCATAAGCCCTTGACGAGGCCCAACTAAAAACAAAATTTTATTTGGCTTTGCTTATAAACAATGGGACTTCAGATAGTGTAATACCTACCGAAGTAGAAATCAAAGCTCTGTACCTTAAAGATCTCATTTCGGATAAGTAAAAATTACGAATTTGGTCCGGTAATCTCCCTTCACCGAGGAGAACCTTGAGCTATAAAAACTGAGTGATTCTTGACAAGCTGAAACAACGATATATGTAACCTTCGACGGTATGTAACCTCTCCTAAACAACCACTCGACCACAAATGATTCGGAGTAAACATACCTTTCCTCGAAAAATCCTTTTTTCAAGGAAATATGAGGGGGTACGTGATATAGGCTAAAAGTACCTCACTCCTCAAGATTGGGACACGTGGAGAGATAACACCATCTACAATGGTGAGCCGTTAGCTTAGAAGCTTAATCTACGGGTTTTAACTGCCCAAGGTAGAGTATTAAAGAGACTAATGGCAGTTACGTTGTTAAGCTAACCTATCATAGAACGAAGTACTATCAGTAGACCTATCTCGTACGATCAACACACATCAATAAGATTAACCTCGATCATCTTAAGGATCTTGTCTTTCCTCGCTACCTATAAAAGTAAGTGTCGACTCTTTCAGAGCAACCAAGTAAGAAAAAAGCCAAGAGTTGTTATTCTACCACCCTGGTATCACTCTAAAAACCCTTCCTTTTATGTCACCTCAGTACATCTACTAACTTAATCATCGGAGGGTCCTCCTAGGAGCACACCAACTCTGGGAGACTTTTCTTGCACGGGTTCGCGTACTAAGTTGATGTGAACAAAGGAACGAGGTCCAGAGGATCCCCTGACTCCAAAATACACAGTTTCACCTTCATATAGTTGAGAGCCATAAAATTTCGTACAATTATCTTTTTTTTGACATCAACGAGAGGCATACAATCGTTCACATTTAATTTTGAAGCAATATTAGAATTCCCAGATATTTCATTGGAAAACTCCCTGCATTAAATCAAATAGTACTGATCACCTCAGCCCTTGCCTCCTCATTTATGCCACAACAAAAAATAGTTATCTTAGGATGGTTAGTTTTTAGACCTGAAATGTCATCAAACTATACCAAGTAAGAGTTGATCACAGCCACAGACTCCTTTGTAACAACACGGAAAATTACTAGATCATATGCAAAACTAATATGAGTAATGGCATTCTTCTTAAATATATTAATATATGAAATATATATTTTGTATTATATATAAGTTGATGGTTATATATGAAATATGGGCATTAATTTCACAAATAAATAGTTAGCATGGTGGTTGTATGTTGGCATGTCCATTGAGCCAGCTAAGGTTTGAGTCACCCTGTAGTTCTTTTTCTTTTTCTGACTGAAAGGTGATTTTAAGTGCAACTTCAAACTAAATTCAAAAACACCTCGATTCACACCGATTTCACGGTTTGCAGAGAATCAATTGGTTTTGATCAATTTAAATTGGTTGAATATTTTTTTTATAATTATTTTATAAAAACTGAACTGATATAACTTTCAGTTTATTGTTGGATCGATCATCCATATTGGTAGTGATAACCATGGTTTTAACCTATTGAATTTAAGTTTTAATTCGATCAACAATCTAATACTTAGCAATTCAATTTATCACTATAATTATTTTCTGTAATAAATACAACAGGTATAGTATGGTGTAGCTTTTAATGTAGTACGTGTATTTAATGATTAAAATGTTGGATTCATATTAATTGTCACAAATATTAAATTGGAACTTAAAAAATTCAAATATTTCCCTTCCAAAATAAATAAATATTCAGAAACTATAATTTACCAACCACCACCACTAGTGGACGTCCATTAGCCGGCTGACTATATTCAAAATAAATAAATAAATATTCAGAAACTGTAATTGACCAACTATCACCAGTATTTTCAAAACCTTATCTCAAAAGTTGAAGAAAACTACCAAAAAGAAAAGTAAAAGAAACCGCGGGCGCCCTCCAAGCTTGTTCAATATGGAACTTTCAATTGAAAATTGGACCCATGCAGATTAATATATTATATCTACTTACGTACTCCAATATTGAATATTCTCTTTCTCTCTTCTCTTCTGTGTGTATATATATACACCTATAGATGTAAGCTTTGTGTTCTCCATCTTATAGAGTTTGTGTATAAAGAAGCTCATTACCACAAAAAAAGAAATTTAAGAGAGTTGTGTACGTGAATTAAGAAGGAAATTAATTAGCCATGTTGGCTAAAGCAATGGAATCCATTAAGGCCATTTTGAGTGTACCTCTTCATCATTTCATCCATGAAGATTTCCATGAAATTGTTTCGAAGATGACAATCATCGATGCTTTTCTATTCCTTGTAATAAAATTTTATCCAACCTTAATTTTATTGTATCAAGTATTTTTCATTTTCTTTAGAATTAAGTACAAAATTAAACACATTCTTGCTTTAATTTGTGACAAATTATTAATAATTTTATATATCTTGATTTCTAATTATTTGCAGATTGTGCACAGCATAGACAAGTTGGGGATATGGCATCGGTTACCTGTGATATTAGGCCTATTTTATTTGGGTATTCGCCGGCATCTTCACCAAGAATACAACTTGTTCAACGTTGGTAGATCTCCTGTGGGTGTTCGGTTTAACGCAGCCGATTATCCGTACCGGACGGCTGATGGTAAATTTAATGAACCTTTCAATGAAGGTGCAGGCAGCCAAGGAACTTTCTTTGGTCGGAATGTTCACCCCGTTGATCAAAAAGATAAGGTATAGTATATATTATATAGTTCCTAATTTCTGTCCTTGTTAGGATCATAAAAATGACATAATTAATGTAGCTTAATTACAAGTTCACCTGAACAATATATTTTTGAAGCCAAATTGATTAATTTGTTTATGTTTTGATATATTAATCAATATGATAATATATATGCAGTTACTGAAGCCAGATCCTATGGTGGTGGCCACAAAACTTTTGGCAAGGAGGAAATATTTAGATACTGGAAAGCAGTTCAACATGATAGCAGCTTCTTGGATTCAGTTTATGATTCATGACTGGATTGATCACATGGAGGATACCCAGCAGGTTGATTAACAATATATTAATTAATTACCAAACACTTAATAACTTTTTTAGACATTTTATGGGATTTTAGCAGTGTTTTTATTTAGGAAAAAAACAACGTTTTTACTTTATACTATTTTATTGGATTTAGCAGTAGTTTCAGTATATGATTGTCAATGTTTGTGAAACAATTTTCATCAAAACAACAATGAAGATAAAAACTGTTTTAAATTCGACAAAATAGTTGTGAAAATGGTTATCTGACACAAATTCAGTTTCTTCAAAACTGTTTTAATTATTTACAAAAAACTGTCTTTTATATTAAAAAGTGTTTGATTTAATTTTTGTATTTTAAAAACAAATTTCGTATTATAATCTCTACCAATCTGTATAATATATCACACAAGTAAGGTAATTAATTATGCATGTTTTATGTTATGTACAAAATCATTGCAGATTGAGTTGATTGCACCCAAAGAAGTTGCAAACAAATGCCCCCTCAACTCATTCAAGTTCTACAAGACCAAGGAATTTCCAACTGGCTTCTATGATATCAAGACCGGGACGCGCAATATACGTACCCCTTGGTGGTAAGATAATCTTAAAAAAAATCCCCTCTGATTTAAGGGTGTAAATAAGGGAAAAAAGTTCACATGAATTATATATTTTTATGTTGATCAATTATATATGAAGGGATGGAAGTGCGATATATGGGAGCAACGCAGAAAAGTTGCAGAAAGTGAGGACTTTCAAAGATGGGAAGCTGAAGATATCCAAAGACGGCCTTCTTCCCCATGACCAAGATGGACTTGCTGTGGCCGGAGACATCCGTAACAGTTGGGCAGGCGTCTCCACGTTACAAGCTCTCTTCATCAGAGAACATAATGCTGTTTGCGATGCTCTTAAGGTATTTTTTATAAAAAAAATTAATAAATTTATCTTTATTTTTTAATAAAATTTTATTAATTAAAACTAAAATCGGAAGATAAACTTCCTTAAATGATTTAATCAACATATATAATATGCATACACTTGATAAAAGATATGATAAAGTGACTTTCCTTTCTTATTTTTATAGTGAAATAAAAAAAAAATCATTTTACTTATTTTTTATCGGTGTACCAAACGGTTTCTCAACTATAATGATATTATTTCTCTTGATAGATAGGTGTATCAATTTATTATCTACATCATATTTAAGTTTTTTTTTTTTTACAATATTTTAGAAGGAATATCGAGACTTGGATGATGAAGATTTATATCGGCACGCAAGACTAGTAACTTCTGCTGTGATTGCAAAGATACATACCATTGATTGGACCATTGAGCTCCTCAAAACTGATACATTGATGGCAGGGATGCGTGCAAACTGGTAAACCTCTACTAATTTTAGTAATGAAACACATAATTGGGATTTTCATGCAAGGGAGTACCATTTGGAAAAGTTTTAAAAACGTTAAATAATTTTAAAAAAAATCAAAACTAATTTTTTTAAAAAATTTAAATTTACGTCAAAAGTTAAAACACAATCGTGCGGCTTATTAAGTATAAAACAATTTTTTAACCCCACAACTGTTTCTAAGAGATTTATATGTCAGGTATGGATTGTTGGGAAAGAAATTCAAAGATGCATTCGGGCATGTTGGAGGAGCAATCTTGGGAGGCTTTGTGGGTCTAAAGAAACCAGAAAATCACGGTGTCCCATATTCATTGACTGAGGAATTTGTTAGTGTTTATCGGATGCACTCACTCTTACCCGATCACCTTCTCCTAAGGGATACTAATGTTGCACCAGGACCCAACAAATCTCCACCATTGATTGAAAAGTATGTTATTCTCAAATTTAATATTATATTACGTTTGATAGTACGAAATTGAGAATTGAAACTAAAATTATATTAAAATTATATTTTTTCCAACACTAAAATTGTTGGGAAAAAGGCAATTCCACTTCGAATCTCAATTTCATATTATTGATTTTTTTTTTGGTAATTATTTAAATGTCTACTCTGCAGGGTCCCAATGCCAAATTTGATAGGTCATACAGGAGAAAAGACTCTAACAGAAATTGGGTTCACTAAGCAAATGGTATCAATGGGCCACCAAGCATGTGGAGCCCTAGAGCTATGGAATTATCCTGTGTGGCTCAGGGACCTTGTACCACATAATGTTGATGGTACAGATAGGCCTGATCATGTGGACCTACCAGCTCTTGAAGGTATAATTCTTGGCTAATCTTGACCATTTCATATTGTTGCTCATTGCTCGATCACCGTGTGATGTAAAGTTGATTTGTTTTTGGTGATGGATGCAGTTTATAGGGATAGGGAGAGGAAAGTTGCTAGGTACAATCAGTTCCGTAGATCCCTATTACTGATACCAATCTCCAAATGGGAAGATCTAACTGATGATAAGGAAGCGATTCAAACGCTTCGTGAAGTGTACGGTGATGGTGTAGAAGAGCTTGATCTCCTCGTGGGTCTCATGGCAGAGAAGAAAATCAAGGGGTTTGCCATCAGTGAGACTGCTTTCATCATATTCCTTGTCATGGCAAGCAGGTAAACGTTTGAAGGATAACTTATTCTCATTTTTTTTCTTCTGTTTATTATCATAAATATATGAGGTTTTGAATAATGGGTTTGTGTGTGCAGGAGGCTAGAAGCAGATAGGTTCTTCACAAGCAATTTCAATGAGGAGACATATACAAAGAAGGGACTTGAATGGGTAAACACCACAGAAAGCCTAAGAGATGTGCTGGATCGCCATTACCCACAAATGACAAAGAAATGGATGAACTCAACAAGTGCTTTCTCTGTTTGGGACACACCTCCAAATGCTCACAATCCCGTTCCTTTATATCTTCGGGTTCCTCACTGAAGAAAAACATAAAAGGCTTCTAATAGTGAACTTACTACATTTTATCTTGTTCTCAGAATAAAGTAAAAACGTTAAAGTGTGTTTGTAATTTATCTAGCTATTGTTTGTCATTGCATTTGTGTCATAGTTATTGATAACTACTCTGTCTTCTAAAGAAATATTTTAAGTTGAGATCTCTCGCTTTCTCTTCCTTCCACTACATTGTCTTCCAGTCTTCAATTGCCTTTTATTTAAAACGTTTATTTTCTCAAGTAAAAAATATTTAGGTGTCCTAAAAGTATTGAAATCCGATTTATCATGTGAATAACTCTCTTACGAACTAAGAGAATTATTTAAATTAGAAAAATAAAGGCATATTAGATATATCGTTGTAAATAAAAAAAATTGACATTTATAATTAGCTAGATAAATAATTTAGCTCGGATAATAAAAAGTTAAAACCTATAATTAGCTAAATATAATTTTTTGCTCGAACAACACAGTCATCCTATTTTTTTTTTTTTTTTTGGTTTAAAGGAGATCTATTGGGTTTATGACCAACACAATGAAAGGATAAATACTTTCATCTTTAGTGTGAGTGGATGTTGATCTTAAATCTTTTGTACAATAACAAATGACTTATTTTTGTTAAAAAGATAACACCAGTCGAAACCCCAAACAATTTGCACTTTTATTTTAATTATTTTTTTAAAAGAAAGTTAGAAAGAAAAAAATTATTATGTGCAGCTTAATTGACAACTTACATTTTTCTTTTAAAAATAAGTTCTAAATTTTGGCTCTGATCATTGTTGATGTGGGAAAATGTTGGATATGACACACGAACAAAACACGAAAACGACACAAAATAAGTATATTAGAGTTGACTCTAAACGAGTTTGTGTCGTAATCGTGTCGACACGAAATAATCTGTTATGATTCGTTTAATTAATTTTTATTTTATTTAAATATAATTAATATTTAATTACAATTTATCCCTATAACAATTACATTACATATGTTTAAAACTAAAGTTAGAATGGCCTATTAGAATTTAAGTTAAAAAAATAAAAATTGATAAATATATATTTGAATCATGGATGACTTTGATGAATGATTGTTAGGGCATAAAATCAAATACACATATAGCAAGAAACTAAGTAAGACACTTATTTGGATTTTCTTTACGTGTTTGATAATGTTTCGTCTATCACATCGTTTAAAAATTAAATCTACAATTATTTTTATTTATGATATATCATTTATTTATTTATGGAATCATAAAGATAAAATCATAGTTTTATGGTAGTTATTTATTCAATTTTTAAATGATATGATACATTATGTATTTTAGTGTAAAACTTGGACGAAGTTTCTTATAATAAGTATGTGAAGTTTTTTTTTTTTATAAAAATTTTTATATTTACAACAATGAAGTTAATTATCGTTACCTATCACTTAAAATATATTTATGAGAATTTTGCATTTATAAAAAATCTATATATTTTGTTAAATTTCAACCTATGATCTAAATTCTAGTTTTTTATACAAAATTCGATAAGTTTCAAACCGTCGATGATATATGGGTTAATCCATATATTAAAATGATAATATCTTTTATTAAATTTTTTTATCATTTTAATATAATTGATCTATTACATAAATTTTATTGAATTGTAGAATCCGATCTTCAATTTTATTTTAAAAGTGTTTTTTTAAAAATAAATTTCACAAACTTCAAATAAAGAATTAACTTTATGTAAGTTACCTTATATCTTATAAAAACATCACCAACTATAGAGCTTAACAACATATAGAAGAAAACCCGTAAAACACTTTATTTTTATTTTATTTAAATGAAACATCCCAATAACAATTACATTACATATTTTAAAACTAAAGTTACGATGATCTATTAGAATTTAAGTTTTTAAAAAATGTTAAATATATATTTGGATCATGGATGATTTGATGAATGATTATATTTTATGTTGTATTACTCAATAATGCTACTATATCAGGTTAGGTTGTGTTAAGCGAGTCGTGTCAAACGGGTCATATTGTGTTAAACGGGTCAAGTTCTGTCGTGTCTAACACAACCTGTTTAATAAACATGTCATGTCGTTGTGTCTAATACAATTTGTTTATTAAACGAGTTAAGCGTGTCGTGTCATATTATCCATTTAATAAACATGTCGTATTAGTATCAATTTTTTTTGACATGATTAATAATCGTGTCGTGTTCATATCAATTCATTTTATATTATACCAAACTTTGATACATATGAACACGACACGTTAACCCGAATTGACATACCTTCGGTATGCCCTATCATTATCAGGGTATAAGATCAAATACACATAGCTGTAGTAAGCCTGATGCGCCAAGAATGTACCCTTTTGACTGTATCAAAAATCTTGGCAAGAAACCATGTAAGACACTGATTTGAATCTTATATAGGTTTATTTTGTGTAATTGATAATGTGTCGTATATCATATCCTTTAAAAATTCAATTTATAATTATTTTTATGTATGACACATCATTTATTGTTTGTCATAAAGATAAAGTTATCCTTTTACGGTAGTTATTTATTTAATTTTTAAATAATATGATACATTATATATTTTAAGACAAAACTTAGACGGAGTTTCTTACATAAAGTTTGTAAAGTTTATTTTAAAATATTTCATATTTACAACAATAAAATTAATAATCATAACATATCAACAAAAATATATTCATGAGAATTTTATATTTACTAAAAATCACCAACTGTAGAGTTTAACTAAAAATCGAAGATCCAAACCTGTAAAACACGGGGTAGCAACTAGCAACCAACAAAACTCATATGTAGGAAATTTTTTTAAAACTTCCAGATTTTCTAGTATATAAAAAATTTATGTGCTATAAACATTTTTAATCATTGATGATAAATAAAATATATTAATTTTTCTTTCTTTATCAATTATTGAAAATATTTTTCTCTTTATAAAAAATGGTTGTTCAACCGCCTTAATAGCTCATTAATTAATTTATTCTACACGTACAATTAGATGTTGATCACTTAATCGGAGATAATTAGCGTGTGCGTGTGTGTATATATATATAAATTTCTCTACCCTGATTATAAAAAAAAAGAAAATAAAAAGTAAAATACAACAAAATAAAAATAAAAATAAAAATGGAAAAATCAGAGCAAACAATGTACCCTCCCAATTGGTTCAACATGCACGTTTGCAATTAAAATGGTGTTTACATTGATTCAATTTTGCTTTGTTTGGGTTCTTTTTAAGTGGTGATTAAATCACATTTACTTTAATCTACTCTCTTCCTTTGTCCTATAAATCGCATATCAACTTTAAACATTGCTGATTTAATCACCACTTAAAAAGAAACTCAAACAACACCTTATATAGACGTTTTACGTTTTCAATTTTTGTCAAAATAAAAAACAAAAACGTGAACGTTTACAAATGAAATGGTACGTACGTGTATAATGGATATATTGACAGGACAACCTGGAAAATCAATTAGGTTTAATTCTCAATTTTTTTTTTTAAATTTTCAATTCATGTGAATCATATGCATCAAATTTTTTATTATCAAAATTTAAGCGTTTCATTTAAATTATTAATTCGATGTGTAATTATTTATTTTCCTCATTTTCATGTGTGTATTTTTTAAAATAACTTTTTTAAAAAAATCTAAACTATTAATTCATCCTAAAAATATAATTTCGATAATACTGCCTAAATTACAAAAAAAAAAACCCATAAATTATTCATTAAAACTGTAACAAAATGGGTACTGATGTAACTCCAATCCAATTAGAGATTAGTTTTACAAATATTTTTACGAAAGATAAAAAATAGTTCTTTAAAAAAAAAGAACATATGAGATAAAATAATAAGAGATATTGAAATGAGGTGACCCAGTTAAATGAAGCATACAATTATCTATTAACCGTAAAAAAAATTTCTAACACTTACCTTTTAATTTTACTTCTTATTTTTTACAATGCATATAATATTTTATAACAATAAATAAAAAAAATCAACACTAGGGAAGTTTTTCTTTGAAAATCAGTGAAGAATAATACTTGGCTCCACACTAATGTGGATAAATCTCCTTTTACCCACTGATGTGACAACTTCACATTAAGTCATGCAATAAAAAAATATGTAAAAGTCATATGATCTTCTTATTGAAATATTTAATAGATAAATCAAAATTTTTATCATGTGATTTGAGTATGAATTTTTAATGCATGGCTTAATGTGAAGTTGCCATGTTCGTGGGTAAGAGAAGGTTCATCTACACTAGTGTGGAGCCAAGTATTATTCATTAGTGAATTTATAGAAGAAGACTCTCTAAAAAAAAACTAGTGCCCTTTTCAATCAATCAAAGAACCTCTGTTGAAAACTCATGAGGATTCAAACCATATTTCTAAGTTTCATTTCGTTTCGTTTCGGTTTCAGCACTAAACTGAAACGAAACATCCCTATATTTTGTTTCACCTTTTGTTTCGATCCATTTCGGTCGAAATATTACAATGTAATTTTTTTTATATATATTTTTGAAAATTTTTAGGGGGTAATTTGAGAATTGTCACTAATTCTCTTCAATTAGTTGATGTAGGCGATACATTATCTTTATCATTTGATATGTGCATGATTCTTTTTTTATTATGACATATTTTTATAATTATATATATATATACACACACACACATCCAAAATATTACAATGCAATTTTTTTTTATATTTTTGAAATTTTTAATTTGGTAATTTGGGAATTTTCACTCATTCTCTTCAATTGAGTGATGTGGGCGATACATTATCTTTATCATTTGATATTTGAATGATGATTTTTTTTATTATGATATGTTTTTATAATTATATATATAAGGTATGCAATTTGATTGTAGGAGAAAATCCCAATTTGGATTTATACCAAAAGAATTATTTATAATTGATTTTAAAACAAAAATTTGTGTAAGATTAATTTATATATTTGAACGGTAATTGTTTTCTTATGATTTATATTTATAATTATATATATATTTAAAAAATATATAATTTGGTATATATGTATTTGAAACTACTGTTAAATCCGAAATGGCACATCGAACATTCCATTTAAATAGCTAAACCGAAAGACTGTCAAACACGAAATTTACAACCCTGATTCAAACACACTTGATCCTCATTATTACAAAGGGAAGCAATTAAAATAACAAGCAACATAGTTTGTTTCCCTGTATGTATGAAGAAAATCACAAGAATCAAAAGAAAGAACTAAACCTCTTATTTGGTGAACTATATCCTTACGCTGCCAATGAATTCAACAATCCCTTTTCACCATTTTAATGGCTATGAGTCACTAGCCAATTGAACCTTCATGAAACTCTTTCAATATCAATCCTTATTCATGTGTGTATTACTTTAAGATCATGATAGACAATATTCTAAGGTTGCTCAGTGTCACGGTACGCACCATTGACATGGTTGCTACTCGTGAGTTGGCCTTGAGTGGGTTGTGTGGTGGTTTATGGAGTAGTTGTGCAACAGTTGTGTGTCAGTGGTATGCTAGAGTGACACAATGGTATTTTCGTAAATATGTGATTTATGCTCCGAAAATTAATGAAAAATTTTAAGGAGTATCTTGAAGATGCATACAACGATATGGTATATTCGGATTTGACAGATTTTTAAAATTATATTTATTAAAGGAATAGCTTAAGCGTGAGGTATGTTTCCTACTGAAATGCTCAAAATGATTTAAGACTCTTTAGGGGGGACATGATGTCGGTTTCTCCACCATCCCTAGTGTGTGCACATGGGTCAAGGTTGGGCCATGGTTTGAGACATATGTGGGAACTAAGTGAGCCTCTCAAGGTAACTTGGGGTGTGGGTTTAAGGCCACCATAGGGTGACTCAAGCCTCTATGAAGCTGGGAGCTTCATAGACAGTGTAGGTGGCTCGTATGCACTACATTGTGCTCTTCTCCCATGCTTGAGGCTTTACCTTATAATTTCTATCAAGTGGGCTATCAAATATTAACTTGACACTATGTGTTCAAGCAAAGTGCGGTTTTTTTGTGGCAATGAGCACCCGTGGGCCATGGGGATATCTTCGGATATGTTGTGGGTTATGTGCATGCAGTCCTAGCTGGGTGAGTGTAGACTCTTGGTTATGTTGCTGGCTATAATTGGTGTGTTAAACACAATAATGGGAGACATTTTGCATCAGGGGGTAAGTTGCGCATTGGCTATCTTCGATTAAGCTTGCAGGATATGTGCATGCAGTCAGGCTTGAGAGTTGGTTCAATGGGAGAGCAATAGATTAATGGCAAACACAATGAGAGGCGACTTTGTGTGTCTTCGATGGGAAAACCGTGTAAAAGGGATTACAAGTCATTAAGTTAGGAATTAACCCAGATGACAACTCTATGGCATATCTAGGATGTCTTTGGCTTTCAAAGGGGACTTTACTCGTGTGCTCTTAATCGGGTAAGTGTTCCTTATTGGGGTCTAAAGACATGAGAGCTGATGAGGATCATTAGCACACGTTTGTGGCTATTCATGTCAATGAGATGTTTCAGTTGGTTCGGGACTGGTGTTATAACCTCTGGGAAAAGGTTAAGTATCTTATGGGTCTTGGCATCATGTATATTAGGTCTTGAGGATATTTATATCAGTTGAGAATCGGAGACATGTTAGTGTGGTTGCTTGGTAGCGAGCTAAGCTTTGAGCGGAGACCTTGGTATGTGTGTGCACCCTCAAGCGGGTTTCTTGGCATCGTGGTTTGGGTTTTAGAGAAAGTGTGATGAGCCGTGTGGCTTCTAAAATTTGTTTTATGAGTTATTGAGGTGTAAACTCAAGGGGGAGAAAAGGTTGGCTAGGACTTGGAGATGTTTTGGCGCTACACGATCCTCTGAGTTTAGGAAAAATTTAGTGAATCATAACAGTTGGTATCAAAGCCAAACTACTCCCTATTAGAGTGGGTTGGTGTTGAGCAATGATTTTGATTAGTAAGTTGGTTGTGGCTTTTTTAGTATCCCAATCTTCTTGAGCAAGATGAGTATACCGATTATCAACTTTGTAGTGTGCATGAGTTGGCTTAATTTGACATGACTACACTTGAAGGAAGGCAAGTTATGGCCTTGTTGTGAGTTTGAACTGTGGTTTAGTGTTGTGATCTCGACTAATGGACCAACGTATGCATAAAGCGTGCGTATGGTTACTAGCTTGGGGGAGCACAACCCCGTGGAACATACATGGGTGTGTTTCATATAGGCACTTTCAAGCGTGGGCTAGTGTGTTTGTCCGAGAGGGTGAACTTGCACATGAGATTTGGTTAGTGAGCACATTGGTTGTATATATGCGTGGGCACAGTGAGGTGCGATACTTGATTTGATTGGGATTAAAGTTGACATATAGTTCAGTGTTGGCTTTGAGGAATTTGTCCAAGAGTGTTGGTTTTGTTATTTTGGTTTTGGGTTAAAGTTTTGCATTGTAAGACATTGAAGGCCAATGATCAATCACAGTATTGAGGCATGCAGATTGGTGGCTTCTTTGTGAAGAGTAAGGTTACTATCTTGAGAGGGAAAATGTTTTTCCCTAGTTAAGGGTTGGGTTTAAGTGAACAAATAGGAGGAACCCATAGTGTCAAGGAATAACACATTCAAATTTGAGTTTTGTGTGAGACCCATTTGAAGAGAAAAGATCCTTTTAGCTTAGTGGTATAGGCCTTGAGTTGAGTGTTCGAATGGGGGAGTGCCCCTCAAACCCGAGTGTGGTTCTTGAGAAAGTGATCTTGAGAGTTAAGGCATTTTGAGTTTGTTCGGACAAGAGTGGAGATGTCACTAGTGGAATCAGCACGTGAGACACACTTAGAGGGGTGCATCCTTGCTTGTGTCTTTGTGTTGCCTTAGAGTAGGTGCATGTGCAGTAGAGTTTAAGTTCGAGAGTTGCTTCTTTTAGAACCTTGAGTAATAAGTTCATCTAGAGTTGGACTTTGGTAATGGATCAGTGGAGCCTATGTTAGGGTAAGCCCCATAGCTTTAGCCTGATAACTTGTCTTAGCGAGTGTACGCATAAGACATTTTAAGTTTCAGAGGGAGGGATGATGAGTTTGATCGGCATAAGGACCTTGTCTAGAAGGGCGCACCGAAGAGAAGTGGTGCCACAAAAGTGTGGTCGGCTTAAGTGCCTAGTTCATAGGATCAAACCAAAGGGATGAGAGTGTTAAGAGGTATGGCATTTCACTTGTGGCAAGTTAAAGGGTTACCTCGTGGTGTGGTGAAGAAAGTCACACACCTCGTTAGGAGTCGAGTTTCAATTTTGAGGTATGAAGCAACGTCGTCCTTAGGTAATCAGTGTAATGTTTCAGTTGACTTGCATGAAGCTTGTTATGGAGCTTTGAGTTGAGCTTCTGTACTCCTGAGGACAAGGAGCGAATTCAAGCCTGAGTGGGTGGAAACGAAAATGTGAGTATGCATTTTCGATCAAGTCCATAGAGATGGGCAAGAGACTCTTGAGTCCTTAGATCGAAACATGTAGTGCTCCATGAATCATGGGAAAGATGTTACAAAGCTTTCTGCTAAAGCTTAGCTCTAGTTCTTATGTTGCACGTCGATGAAGACAGTGATAGAATAAAGTAGGGGATAATGTCACAATTTGCACCATTTACATGGTTTCTACTCATGAGTTGGCCTTTGAGTGGGCTGTGTGGTGGTTTATTTGAGTTCTGTGCAGCAAGTGTGGCCTGGAACTAGGGCAGTTGTGCATCAATTGTGTATCAGTGGTGTGCAAGAGTGGTACAGTGGAATTTTCATAAATATATGATTTATACTTCGAAAATTAATGGAAAATTTTGAGGAGTATCTATAAGATGCGTGCAACGATTTGGTGTGTTCGGATTTGGTAGATTATGTAAATTATATTTATTAAAAGATTATAATGACTCAAGCGTTAGGTATGTTTCTTACTAGAAATGCTCAAAACGACACGAGACTCTTTAGGGGGCACATAGTATCAGACTCTTCACCACCCTTGGTCTGCGTACATGGGCCATGGTTTGAGACATATGTAGGTACTAAGTGAGCCTCTCAAGATAACTTGGGGTATGGCTTTGGGTCCACCATAGAGCGACTCGAGCCTCTATGAAGCGAGGAGCTTCATAGATAGTGTAGGTGGCTCGTATGCACTATATTGCGTTCATGTCCCATGCTTGAGGCTTTACCTTACGATTGCTATCATCTGGGCTATCATATATTTACTTGGCACTGTGCATTCATGTAGTGTGTGATTCTCTTCTGGCAATGAGGCACTCGTGGGGATATCTTCGATAATGTTGTGGGTTATGTGCGTTTAGTCCTAGCTGCGTGCGTGTAGACTCTCGGTTATATTGTTGGCTATAATCGGTGTGTTCAGCACGATAATGGGAGGCATGGTACATTAAAGGGTAAGTTGCATATTGGTTATCTTCGGTTTTGCTTGTAAGCTGTGTGCATGCAGTTAGGCTTGAGAGTTTGTTGCGTGCAGTCGGATTAATATGCGGTATACTCTCTGTTAGGATGGTAGACTATCCTTCATCTGTCTGTCTAGCACAAGGAAAGAGAGAATTGTGCTTCAGTGGATGAGCAACAGATCAGTGGCAAACACAATGAAGGGCAACATTGTGTATCTTCGATGGGCAAACTGTGTAAGTGGGATTGTAGGTTATTGAGCTAGGAATTGACCCAAAGGACAATTCTATGGCATTTCTAGGATGTCTTTCGGTTCTGAAGGGGACTTTACTTATACGCTCTTAATTGGATAAATGTTCTTTATTGGGTCTAAAGACGAGGGCTGATGAGGATTATTAGCACACGTTTGTGGCTATTCGGGTCAATGAGATGTTCCGGTTGGTTTGAGATTGGTGTGATAACCTCTAGAAAAAGGTTAAATATCTTATGGGTCTTGGCATCAGGTATATTGGGTCTTGAGGACATTCGTATCGGTTAAGAATCATAGGCACGTTAGTGTAGTTGTTTGGTAGTGGGCCAAGCTTTGAGTGGAGAACTTGGTGCATACGTGCACCCTCGAGCGGGTTTCTTGGCATCGTGGTTTGGGTTTCAGAGAAAATGCGATGAGTCATGTGGCTTCTAAAAGCTTGTCTTACGATTTCTTGAGGTGAAAACTCAAGGGGAAGGAAAGGCTGGCTAGGACTTGAAGAAGTTTTGGCGCCGCACGATCCTCAGGATTTAGGGTAAATCTGGCGGACCGTGAGACTCAGCATTGGCAAAGCCAACTATTGCAGTACTATATGCATCCCTAATTATACCACTAGATTTTAAGAATAATAAGCTGTATTACTGTAACGACCTATCTTGGGTTGGCCAACCCTAAGACGGTGTCATCACATTTGAAAATCCCAGCACGACACATATATGCAACAATAACGTAAAATAAAACTAACAAGAATTTTTATTGTAACTCTCAACCCTCAATAGGGGAGGTACATCATTTCATGCTTTATGGTTCTCTCAAACCAATTTGATCCTCTCAGTTATTAACTCAATAATTGATGGACCAAATATATTTCTCTCTCACACTTTTTCCCAATATATAAGAATTCTACACCTCTTATCATATAAAGCCTCAAAAGGTGTCATCTCAATATTAGTTTGATACTGATTATTATAAGAAATTTCAATCGATGACATATAAGCATCCCAACTTACTGAGAAATTCATCACATTTGCCCTTAACATATCTTCTAGTACTCTAATAATCCTTTCTGTTTAAGCATGAAAAATTACATTAAATTGCAACTGTGTACTTGTGGCTTCTAGAAAGCCTTTCCAAAATCAAGGTGTAAATCTAGTATCTCTAAATGACACTATTCTCAATAATACTCCATACCACCTCACAATCTCAACTACATTCCTCTTCATCCTGACCATCGAAATTTTTGTTTCCAAGCTCTACACATCTTATTATTTTTTGGTTACATCGAATCTACATCATCATGTGTCTCTCATTATCTCCTTTCTCAACTCCGCATTATTGAGAACGCAATTTCTATGTTCCAAGACCAGAATACCATCATTTCAAATTTTGAACTTATCTTGCTTTCTAGTAAGCACTCAATGTTTAATCTCTTCTATCTCGTCATTTCTACCTTGCATCTCTAAAGCATTTCATTAGGGATGATTGTACAACTATATTCATTAACCATGATCCTCTATCACTGTTATTCAACTTCATTCTTATCTCTCTAAATCTATCATCAATTTCACATCAGAACTCCCAATAGCAGTTAACATTCTTGCAGATTTTCTACTTAATGCATCAGCTATCACCTTCGTATTTTCTAGATGATAGTGAATTGTACAATCATAATTACTAATCAACTCCATCTACCATCTTTGCCTTAAATTCAACTTTCTTTGGGTAGGTAAGTATGTCAAACTCTTATAACCCATGAATATCTCACAAGTGGCTCCACACAAATGATGTCTCTCATTTTTTTGAAGTAAACACTATAGCAGCCAATTCTAAGTCATGAGTAGGGTAATTTCTATTATGAATCTTTCATTGCCTAGAAGTATAGCCACAACTTTCTTATATTACACATATTTCAATCATTGATGTGACACATCCTTATACACCACAAATCCTTCATCACCAGAAAGAAACACCAATATTGGAGCTGTAGTCAATTTTTATTTTAGTAATTAATTTTTTTTTCACGCTTCCCTCACCATACAAATCTCACATCTTTCTTGGTCAGTCTATTCAACAGTATTTCAATAATAAAAATTTCTAAAAGAATCTCCTATAATAACTAGCTAACCTGAAGAAGATTCTAATCTCAATTACATTAGTTGGTATCTCCCAACTTAACATTGCCTCTACCTTTTGTGGACCAACTGTTATGCTATTTCTCGATATTACATGTTCCAAGAAAGTTATTTATTTCAGTCAACATTCACATTTAGGAAAATTATAGCATATAATCTCTCTCCTCAAAATTTCCAACACAATTTCTAAATGTTTTGTATGTTCTTCCTTAGTCTTAGTATACACCAAGATGTTATCGATAAATACAACCACCAGATTATCAAGAAATGGTTCAAATATTTTATTCATCAAGTTTATGAATGTTTCTGGAATATTAGTTAATCCAAATAACATCATAAAAAGCTTATGACCATAACGTGTCCTAAAAACAGTCTAAAACACATCTCCCTTCTCTATCATTAACTGGTGATAACCTGATCTCATGTTTATCTTAGAAAGCACTCTCACTCATTGCAACTGTTCAAACAATTCATTTATCCTGGTTAAAAGATATTTGTTTTTATTCAACTATCTATAGTCTATACACACTCTTATCGTTCCATCTTCCTTCTTCACGAACAACACAGGGGCTCCCCAAATACATTAGGTTTGAAAATTTTTTTATCTAAAAATTCTTAAAATGGTATGTTCAACTCTCTCAATTCAGCTGGCATCATTTTGTAGGGTGCTATTAACTATATGTGATGATCCTGGTATCACATCAATAGAGAATTTAATCTCCCTACTTGGAGGCAACCTAGACAACTCATAAGAATTACATTAGAATAATCTTTCACCACTAAGATTTATTCTAACTTCCTATTTTCATTTTTAGAATCCATTATGTATGCCAAATACTCCTCAAAACCCTTCTTTAACCATCTCCTAGTGGTCAGAGTAAAAAAATAAGATAGTTCGAGAGTATTTTATGTTCTCTCTAAAAGTTACACTCATCATGTCCATATTTTGAACACTACATTCTTTTTGGAACAATCAATCATATTCAAAGATAATAAATCAGCTTAAGATTCTTTATCATTGATACGAAGCACACCACCCTTGTCAACATTTATGATTTTTACTCTATCTCTAATGGAAACTTCAACATAAATATTTTTGCATCAAATGACTAATACATACTTCAATAGACTTCATATGAATACTGGATGCAAAAGAATAGGTTGTACTAAGATCAACCAACATTGATATGTCCACCTTCTCTACACATAATGCACTTCAAATTTTGACAATTCAGAGATAAATATATTATCTGAATATATCTATAACAAACTTATATCTCTCAATCCTTCATCAGATTATCACTTCCCCTTGGTGGCATATTTACTTCCTCTGCCATGACTCCCAATTTCCATAACCTGTCTTCAAAATCAAATGGTCCCACCAATGGTATTCTGAGCTACAGAAGTAACAGATCTTGTTTGCCTCTGACTCTGTACTTCAATTCTTCATGATAAGGAATGCCTCCTCTGGGTGGTCTCCTACCCTACATACTCATACTAGTACCACCTCTGGGTTCCTCAAATCTAGACTTCTTCTACCAATTCTTCCTTCCTCTAATTTCCATCACACCTTTCTCAATCTGAAGCGCTATATCCACTATTTTGACATAATTCATATGCTTTATGTAAGATAGTTTTGATCAAATCTTAAAACATAGTTCATTTATGAATCTCTTACACTTCTTCTCCTCTGGGTATACCATTTATGGTACAAACCTCGACAAAGCCACAAATCTCCTATCATACTGAGCCACAGTCAACCCATTTGCCTCAAATAAATAAAATCTCTATCTTGTTGGGCTTTAGAGGTATAAGAAAAGTATTTATCAAGAAGAACCTTCTTAAACCTATTCCAGGTTAAGGGTCTATCAATATCTGTACTTATCTTGTGAATAATATTCTCCCACCATTCTAAGGCCTCTATCTCTAACTTGAACGTAGCAAAGACAACCATCTGCCTGTCAGTCATTGGTAAAATATCAAATAAATCTCTCTTCATGTTTTCTCCCAAAACTTAAGCTTAATAGGATTCATAGATCCTTTAACAACAAGGCATTCAACTTAATATATCTCCCTGCATCTCATTCATAAATTCACTTTTCCCTCTTTTTAACATTTATCATTACTAGATTAACAACCTCAAGCACTGCTCTAGCATTTTCATCAAGTCTATGCTACGGCTACCCACTCTATCATCTGTTACATTCATTTTTTCAAGCATATATTAAGGGCTTATTTTAGTTCATCTCTTTCAGCTCCCGATTCTCTCACACCTTTATCAATATCAATTATATTTTCAACACGTTCCTTTCTAGGAACCACAGATTCAGACTCAACCTCAACTTGTCAAAAATATTGGGGCCTACCACGCCCTCTCAAATCATACAACTTTAATTCTAGCTCTAGCACGTCCACATGTCATCCTCAGACTGTTCATTAAAATATAATTTATTTTAATCTTCCACTTTCTTTCTTTTTATGCAGTCTACAGAATCATAAAACCTAATGCCCTGATACCAAAATTGTAACGACCCATCATGGGTTGGCCACCCCCAAGACAGTGTCATCACATTTTGAAAATCTCAGCACGACACATATATGTAATAATAACGTAAAATAAAACTAACGAGAATTTTTACTGTAACCCTCAACCCTCAATAGGGGAGGTACATCAATATGATATAATTCAAACATAATATACAACTTAACATGCATGAATATTTACAAATAAAATTTTTGTTTTTCATTTTCTCATTTGTCTGAGGATATTGACATGTATGTGGCTTACAGAAATTTCTTTCGTCTGACTCTTAACCCACCAGACTATTTGTCACGTCTGCTACCTGAAATCATTGTACAATGAAGAATAAGCTTCACAAGCTCAGTGAATTAAATTTACTAAAATTATTCTATTTGCATAATCAACCCATTTAATATTTAATCATTTATTGTTCCTATAATTGAAAAATAGCATAATGCCTAACATTTAAATAATCACTATATTCTCATATTTCGATGTCTTTTCCTCTTTTTCTCCCTGTAACTGTATTTTCTTGGGAGACTCATCCATCTATAAATAATATCACCATAATATACCACACATCAACATTACAATAATGCAAGCAATAATTAAAACAGATGCAATGCATGAATGCTTATGATGGGAACGTCTTCCCACCTATCGACAAGTTATTATTAGCTTAGACTGATCCCTTCCCGGTTCTTTACAGCTTATCCCAGCTGTCACGAAATTTATTTTCAGCATATACCGGCTATTACGGTGTCTCTTTTATTTTTAGCATATACCGGCTGTCACGGTTGTTCCATTAGACCGACCCCTTCCCAGTTCTTTCGGTTATATTATTAAATGCATATGCACATGAACAATAATATGAAATATACATCTGAACAAAAATATAAAAATAACATTAATTCAAATATTTTTATTCTCATTTAGACCGACTACTTTTCCGGTTCTTTCATTTTCATTTAGACCAGCTGCCTTCCCGGTTTTGTTATTTTCATTCAGTTGTATATTAAAACTGATATGAATATGCATCTAAATAATAAAATAGAAACAAGCATATATTCAGATTGACTATCCTGATTTTTCTCAAATTATATAAAAATTTTCACTAAATTCTTCTCATCCTAAATCACATCAAATAATCTATTAAAGCTTGTCAAGATCCACTAAATTTCATCATAAATCACATCAAATCATCCCTCAAAATTGGTCAAGATCCACTAAAATTTATCTCTTCAAAATTCGTATCAAAACATCAACCATAACTCATCAAGAATTTCACTTATCGCTTTTATTATTAAATCAACTTATTATTCCAAAAATATCTCTTTTCACATAATACTATTTTACATGCTCAATATTCATATCATATCTATCAACCAAATATTTATCTATCACCAAAACATAAACTAATAAGTTATTTTAATATTACCACTAGATATTTCAAAAAAAAATTATTTAAATTACTTAAAGTAAATCCAACTCACCACATAGCATTTAAAGCTACTCGTATATCACCTTCTTGCCATTTCTACTTCTTCCTGCAATTTCACTCGGTCGCTGATAACCAACACTTTTTTTTAAAGCTTTCATCGAATTTCTTTAAAATTCTTTTGTAAACTTCATCAAAATTTCAATCTTTCCACTTTCAATTATCAAAGCTTTCAATTCCAAAATATTTAGAAGTATTTTTCAGTATTTTCTAGAGAGCATAATTTTTTTTAGAGAGTCAGAAATTTTTATAGAGAGAGACGAAGTTGTAAAACTGATGTTAACAAAACAACTTGATTTTTTTTTATTTTTATACAAAACCAGTCTGACTCGTGCATGCCTAAAGACTTGCGCTTATTCTATCTCGCGTACATCTGGACTTGCCGAGACAACCGTTGTTCCCTGGTCTTGTGCCAGGCATGCACCTCTTCACAACAATTATCAATTTCGCTTAGTCCTATGTGCCGCCCATGCTCTGATTTCATTTAAATGCTACAGTCTTTTGATACAAAATGTTTCTTTGTAAACAAATGGTGATCCCCACCCATATTCAATGAAACCACACATTCATTTTCATGATCATTCACCTTATAAGGTTCGTTTGATTTAAAGCTAAAGATAAATACTTTATTTCTTGTTATTATTTTAATAATTATAACTTTACCACATCTTATTTACAATTATGTCATCATGTATTTTTATTTAAATTTTACAATTTTACAATTATTTAATTACAATTTTACCATCGGTCCTTCAACTTTTTAAATTTATGATTATGCCATTCCAATAATTATGATTTTACCACTGTTTAATTACAATCTTTGGCTTTTTTTTTTTTCAAAATCAATTTTTCATTTAATATATATATATATATATATATATATATATATATATATATATACACACACACACACACAAAATTATATGTTCATCCAAAAAATAAAAAATCTTCTAATTAAATTCTTCAATCTCATTCTACATTTTTTTTCAAAATTCTTTCATTTGAAACTTCCAATTTCGAAAATTTTCAGTTCTTTCTTCTTTAAAAATTATCTAACTCTTTACAATCAAAATTTCAATATTATCTTTCAAATATTATTTTAAATCAATACTAAATCTTTCATCTATGTATTATTTAATTCAATATAATATATATAAAATTACTTCTTTACTCTTATTTATGAACACGAATATTACAATTACCTTCTCTTTCATTTTCATAATCTTCTTCCAAACCTAGTTACCATCTTGAGGTGGTATTATAGTCCAAATATTCCTATATTTTTTAACATCATCTTATGGATCCATTCAGACCAAATAGAAGGGGCCTTTGACACACCCAAATGTGTTTCATAATAGCAGCTTTGTTCCAAAACAGCAGGTTTTTTAGCCCTAAATCCCCTCTTGTATAGGTAAACACACATCAGTCCAAGCTACATTCCCCTTAGATCTAGTCATATCATTATCAGGACCAGACCATAAAAACTTCCTGCATATTTGATCAATTGCTTTAATCATCTTAGTAGGCAGTAGAAAAACTTAGCTCCAATAAACTTGCATACTAAAGAGAATACTTTGAATCAATTGCAATCTACCAGCATAGGATAAGTACTTCCCTATCCATTTCTTTACCTTAAGTTTGAATTTTCCAATAAGAGGCATACAATCATTCACGTTTAATTTTGAAACAATAATAGAATTCCCAGATATTTCATTGGAAGACTCCCTACATTAAATCAAATAATACTGATCACCTCAGCACTTACCTCCTCATTCATGCCACCACAGAAAACAGTGCTCTTAGCATGATTAGTTTTTAGACCTGAAATGTCATCAAACTCAAGCAAGAGTTAATCACAATCACAGACACAGACTCCTTTGTAACAACACAGAAGCTTAGTAGATCATATGCAAAACTAATATGAGTAATGGCATTCTTCTTAAATATATTAATATATAAAATATATATTTTGTACTATAAGTTAAGGGTTAAATATGAAATGAATATTAAATTTCAAATTAGAACTTAAAAGATTCAAATACTTTCATTTCAAAATAAATAAATAAAAATTCAGAAACTACAATTTACCTACTGCCAACACTATTGGACCTCCATTAACCGCTTGACTATATTCAAAACCTTATCTCAATTACTATATGAGATGCATATAAGAGGTGGAGACTGTTGGGTAGGAAAAGTTTTATTTTCACTTACATCTGGTCTTGGCTCTGCAGCCGCTTCAATAGATAATTAGAGGTGGAGACTGTCAGGTAGGAAAGGTTTTATTTTATCTTACGTCTGGTCTTGGTTCTGCAGCCGCTTCAATGGATAATTAACAAAAATTAGAATAATATGTGTATTTAATGATTCAAATGTTGGATTCATAAACCAAAAAAGAAAAGTTGAAACCACGAGCGCTCTCCAAGTTGGTTACACATGGAACTCTCCATGTGCGCTCTCCAAGTTAATATAATATATATTATATTATATCTACTTACGTACTCCAATATTGGATACTCTCTCCCTCTCCTCCTGTGTGTATATATACCTATAGATGTAAGCTCCGTGTGAATTAAGAAGAAAATTAATTAGCCATGTTGGCTAAAGTAATGGAATTCATTAAGGCCATTTTGAGTGTACCTCTTCGTTATTTCATCCAGGAAGATTTCCATGAAATTGTTTCCAAGATGACAATCATCCATGCTTTTCTATTTCTTGTAATAAAATTATCCAACCTTAGTTTTATTGTATTTTCATTTTCTTTAGAATTTAGTACAAAATTAAATTAATAACTATATATATCTTGTTTCCTAATTATATGCAGATTGTGCACAGTATAGACAAGTTTGGGAAATGGCATCGGTTACCTGTGATATTAGGCCTATTTTATTTGGGTATTCGTCGGCATCTTCACCAAGAATACAACTTGTTCAACGTTGGTAGATCTCCGGTGGATGATCGGTTTAATGACCCTTCCAATGAAGTTGCAGGCAGCCAAGGAACTTTCTTTGGTCGGAATATTCTCCCTGTTGATAAAAAAGATAAGGTATAGTATATATTATATGGTTCCTAATTTTTGTTCTTGTTAGGATCATAAAAATGACATAATTAATGTAGCTTAATTACAAGTTCACCTAAACAATATATTTTTGAAGCCAAATTGATTAATTTGTTTATGTTTTGATATATTAATCAATATGATAATATATATGCAGTTACTGAAGCCAGATCCTATGGTGGTGGCCACAAAACTTTTGGCAAGGAGGAAATATTTAGATACTGGAAAGCAGTTCAACATGATAGCTGCTTCTTGGATTCAGTTCATGATTCATGACTGGGTTGATCACATGGAGGATACCCAGCAGGTTGATTAACAATTTCATAATTACCCAACACTTAACAACTTTTTAAGACATTTTTATGGGTTTTTAACTGTATTTTTATTAAGGAAAAAAGGGCAATGTTTTTACTTTATACTGTTTTGTTTGATTTGATAGTAATTACCGTATATGGTTATCAAAACAGTTTCTGAAATAGATTTTAGCAAAACAACAATAAAATTGAAAACTATTTTGAGTTGGATAAAACAGTTGTGAAAACAATAATTTCATACAAATTCAGTTTTTTTAAAAATTGTTTTAATTCTATACAAAAACTGCCTTTTATATGAAAACATGTTTGATTTAATTTCTGCTTTTTTAGAAACAAATTTCGTTTTATAATCTCTACCAAATGGTATAATATATCACCCAAGTAAAGTAACTTATAAACCATAATTATAAGGTTTAATTACAAAAAATACCTTGTGACTGACTATATTTTTTAAAAAAAATACTTCAAATGGTTTTTTTGTGACAAAAAATATATTGTGATTGATTATATTTTCAAAAAATACAATGAGAATTTTTTTGTGACAAAAAATACCTTGATTGGTTAACAGAAACAATATTTTTTGCTAACAGAAACATATCACCTGGCATTTTTTACCAAAAAAAACATCAGGTTATTTTTTTAAAATGGAGTCAATAACAAAGTATTTTTTACTATAAAAAACTTCGAAGTATTTTTTTAAAATATAATATTTTTTTATAATTAAACTTAATTATAATTATGGATGTTTTATGTTATGTATAAAATCATTGCAGATTGAGTTGATTGCACCCAAAGAAGTTGCAAACAAATGCCCCCTCAACTCATTCAAGTTCTACAAGACCAAGGAATTTCCAACTGGCTTCTATGATATCAAGACCGGGACGCGCAACATACGTACCCCTTGGTGGTAAGATAATCTTAAAAAAATCCCCTCTGATTTAAACATGTAAATAAGGGAAAAAAGTTCACATGAATTATATATATTTATGTTGATAAATTATATACGAAGGGATGGAAGTGCAATATATGGGAGCAACGAGGAAAAGTTGCAGAAAGTGAGGACTTACAAAGATGGGAAGCTGAAGATATCCGAAGACGGCCTTCTTCCCCATGACCAAGATGGACTTGCTGTGGCCGGAGACATTCGTAATAGTTGGGCAGGCGTCTCCACGTTACAAGCCCTCTTCATCAAAGAACATAACACAGTTTGTGATGCTCTTAAGGTATTTTTTATATATAAAAAATAATAAATTTATCCTGATTTTTTTAATAAAATTTTATTAATTAAAAGTAGAATAGGAAAATAAACTTGCTTAAATGATCTAATCAATATATATAATATATGATGCCGGTTGATAAACTTGATAAAATATATGATAAAGTGACTTATTTTATTTTATTTTTTCATGATAAAATAAAAAAAATCGTTTTATTTATTTCCATCAGCGTACCAAACGAGGTCTCAATTATAATGATATTGTTTCTCTTATCTGATGAGTATATCAATTTATTATCTCCATCATATTTAAGTTTTTTTTTTTTTTTTTTTTTGCAATATTTTAGAAGGAATATCGAGATTTGGATGATGAAGATTTATATCGTCACGCAAGACTAGTAACTTCTGCTGTGATTGCAAAGATACATACCATTGATTGGACCATTGAGCTCCTCAAAACTGATACATTGATGGCAGGGATGCGTGCAAACTGGTAAACCTCTACTAATTTTAGTAATGAAACACATAATTGGGATTTTCATGCAAGGGAGTACCATTTGGAAAAGTTTTAAAAACGTTAAATAATTTTAAAAAAAATCAAAACTAATTTTTTTAAAAAATTTAAATTTACGTCAAAAGTTAAAACACAATCGTGCGGCTTATTAAGTATAAAACAATTTTTTAACCCCACAACTGTTTCTAAGAGATTTATATGTCAGGTATGGATTGTTGGGAAAGAAATTCAAAGATGCATTCGGGCATATTAATTTCACAAATAAATAGTTAGCATGGTGGTTGTATGTTGGCATGTCCATTGAGCCAGCTAAGGTTTGAGTCACCCTGTAGTTCTTTTTCTTTTTCTGACTGAAAGGTGATTTTAAGTGCAACTTCAAACTAAATTCAAAAACACCTCGATTCACACCGATTTCACGGTTTGCAGAGAATCAATTGGTTTTGATCAATTTAAATTGGTTGAATATTTTTTTTATAATTATTTTATAAAAACTGAACTGATATAACTTTCAGTTTATTGTTGGATCGATCATCCATATTGGTAGTGATAACCATGGTTTTAACCTATTGAATTTAAGTTTTAATTCGATCAACAATCTAATACTTAGCAATTCAATTTATCACTATAATTATTTTCTGTAATAAATACAACAGGTATAGTATGGTGTAGCTTTTAATGTAGTACGTGTATTTAATGATTAAAATGTTGGATTCATATTAATTGTCACAAATATTAAATTGGAACTTAAAAAATTCAAATATTTCCCTTCCAAAATAAATAAATATTCAGAAACTATAATTTACCAACCACCACCACTAGTGGACGTCCATTAGCCGGCTGACTATATTCAAAATAAATAAATAAATATTCAGAAACTGTAATTGACCAACTATCACCAGTATTTTCAAAACCTTATCTCAAAAGTTGAAGAAAACTACCAAAAAGAAAAGTAAAAGAAACCGCGGGCGCCCTCCAAGCTTGTTCAATATGGAACTTTCAATTGAAAATTGGACCCATGCAGATTAATATATTATATCTACTTACGTACTCCAATATTGAATATTCTCTTTCTCTCTTCTCTTCTGTGTGTATATATATACACCTATAGATGTAAGCTTTGTGTTCTCCATCTTATAGAGTTTGTGTATAAAGAAGCTCATTACCACAAAAAAAGAAATTTAAGAGAGTTGTGTACGTGAATTAAGAAGGAAATTAATTAGCCATGTTGGCTAAAGCAATGGAATCCATTAAGGCCATTTTGAGTGTACCTCTTCATCATTTCATCCATGAAGATTTCCATGAAATTGTTTCGAAGATGACAATCATCGATGCTTTTCTATTCCTTGTAATAAAATTTTATCCAACCTTAATTTTATTGTATCAAGTATTTTTCATTTTCTTTAGAATTAAGTACAAAATTAAACACATTCTTGCTTTAATTTGTGACAAATTATTAATAATTTTATATATCTTGATTTCTAATTATTTGCAGATTGTGCACAGCATAGACAAGTTGGGGATATGGCATCGGTTACCTGTGATATTAGGCCTATTTTATTTGGGTATTCGCCGGCATCTTCACCAAGAATACAACTTGTTCAACGTTGGTAGATCTCCTGTGGGTGTTCGGTTTAACGCAGCCGATTATCCGTACCGGACGGCTGATGGTAAATTTAATGAACCTTTCAATGAAGGTGCAGGCAGCCAAGGAACTTTCTTTGGTCGGAATGTTCACCCCGTTGATCAAAAAGATAAGGTATAGTATATATTATATAGTTCCTAATTTCTGTCCTTGTTAGGATCATAAAAATGACATAATTAATGTAGCTTAATTACAAGTTCACCTGAACAATATATTTTTGAAGCCAAATTGATTAATTTGTTTATGTTTTGATATATTAATCAATATGATAATATATATGCAGTTACTGAAGCCAGATCCTATGGTGGTGGCCACAAAACTTTTGGCAAGGAGGAAATATTTAGATACTGGAAAGCAGTTCAACATGATAGCAGCTTCTTGGATTCAGTTTATGATTCATGACTGGATTGATCACATGGAGGATACCCAGCAGGTTGATTAACAATATATTAATTAATTACCAAACACTTAATAACTTTTTTAGACATTTTATGGGATTTTAGCAGTGTTTTTATTTAGGAAAAAAACAACGTTTTTACTTTATACTATTTTATTGGATTTAGCAGTAGTTTCAGTATATGATTGTCAATGTTTGTGAAACAATTTTCATCAAAACAACAATGAAGATAAAAACTGTTTTAAATTCGACAAAATAGTTGTGAAAATGGTTATCTGACACAAATTCAGTTTCTTCAAAACTGTTTTAATTATTTACAAAAAACTGTCTTTTATATTAAAAAGTGTTTGATTTAATTTTTGTATTTTAAAAACAAATTTCGTATTATAATCTCTACCAATCTGTATAATATATCACACAAGTAAGGTAATTAATTATGCATGTTTTATGTTATGTACAAAATCATTGCAGATTGAGTTGATTGCACCCAAAGAAGTTGCAAACAAATGCCCCCTCAACTCATTCAAGTTCTACAAGACCAAGGAATTTCCAACTGGCTTCTATGATATCAAGACCGGGACGCGCAATATACGTACCCCTTGGTGGTAAGATAATCTTAAAAAAAATCCCCTCTGATTTAAGGGTGTAAATAAGGGAAAAAAGTTCACATGAATTATATATTTTTATGTTGATCAATTATATATGAAGGGATGGAAGTGCGATATATGGGAGCAACGCAGAAAAGTTGCAGAAAGTGAGGACTTTCAAAGATGGGAAGCTGAAGATATCCAAAGACGGCCTTCTTCCCCATGACCAAGATGGACTTGCTGTGGCCGGAGACATCCGTAACAGTTGGGCAGGCGTCTCCACGTTACAAGCTCTCTTCATCAGAGAACATAATGCTGTTTGCGATGCTCTTAAGGTATTTTTTATAAAAAAAATTAATAAATTTATCTTTATTTTTTAATAAAATTTTATTAATTAAAACTAAAATCGGAAGATAAACTTCCTTAAATGATTTAATCAACATATATAATATGCATACACTTGATAAAAGATATGATAAAGTGACTTTCCTTTCTTATTTTTATAGTGAAATAAAAAAAAAATCATTTTACTTATTTTTTATCGGTGTACCAAACGGTTTCTCAACTATAATGATATTATTTCTCTTGATAGATAGGTGTATCAATTTATTATCTACATCATATTTAAGTTTTTTTTTTTTTACAATATTTTAGAAGGAATATCGAGACTTGGATGATGAAGATTTATATCGGCACGCAAGACTAGTAACTTCTGCTGTGATTGCAAAGATACATACCATTGATTGGACCATTGAGCTCCTCAAAACTGATACATTGATGGCAGGGATGCGTGCAAACTGGTAAACCTCTACTAATTTTAGTAATGAAACACATAATTGGGATTTTCATGCAAGGGAGTACCATTTGGAAAAGTTTTAAAAACGTTAAATAATTTTAAAAAAAATCAAAACTAATTTTTTTAAAAAATTTAAATTTACGTCAAAAGTTAAAACACAATCGTGCGGCTTATTAAGTATAAAACAATTTTTTAACCCCACAACTGTTTCTAAGAGATTTATATGTCAGGTATGGATTGTTGGGAAAGAAATTCAAAGATGCATTCGGGCATGTTGGAGGAGCAATCTTGGGAGGCTTTGTGGGTCTAAAGAAACCAGAAAATCACGGTGTCCCATATTCATTGACTGAGGAATTTGTTAGTGTTTATCGGATGCACTCACTCTTACCCGATCACCTTCTCCTAAGGGATACTAATGTTGCACCAGGACCCAACAAATCTCCACCATTGATTGAAAAGTATGTTATTCTCAAATTTAATATTATATTACGTTTGATAGTACGAAATTGAGAATTGAAACTAAAATTATATTAAAATTATATTTTTTCCAACACTAAAATTGTTGGGAAAAAGGCAATTCCACTTCGAATCTCAATTTCATATTATTGATTTTTTTTTTGGTAATTATTTAAATGTCTACTCTGCAGGGTCCCAATGCCAAATTTGATAGGTCATACAGGAGAAAAGACTCTAACAGAAATTGGGTTCACTAAGCAAATGGTATCAATGGGCCACCAAGCATGTGGAGCCCTAGAGCTATGGAATTATCCTGTGTGGCTCAGGGACCTTGTACCACATAATGTTGATGGTACAGATAGGCCTGATCATGTGGACCTACCAGCTCTTGAAGGTATAATTCTTGGCTAATCTTGACCATTTCATATTGTTGCTCATTGCTCGATCACCGTGTGATGTAAAGTTGATTTGTTTTTGGTGATGGATGCAGTTTATAGGGATAGGGAGAGGAAAGTTGCTAGGTACAATCAGTTCCGTAGATCCCTATTACTGATACCAATCTCCAAATGGGAAGATCTAACTGATGATAAGGAAGCGATTCAAACGCTTCGTGAAGTGTACGGTGATGGTGTAGAAGAGCTTGATCTCCTCGTGGGTCTCATGGCAGAGAAGAAAATCAAGGGGTTTGCCATCAGTGAGACTGCTTTCATCATATTCCTTGTCATGGCAAGCAGGTAAACGTTTGAAGGATAACTTATTCTCATTTTTTTTCTTCTGTTTATTATCATAAATATATGAGGTTTTGAATAATGGGTTTGTGTGTGCAGGAGGCTAGAAGCAGATAGGTTCTTCACAAGCAATTTCAATGAGGAGACATATACAAAGAAGGGACTTGAATGGGTAAACACCACAGAAAGCCTAAGAGATGTGCTGGATCGCCATTACCCACAAATGACAAAGAAATGGATGAACTCAACAAGTGCTTTCTCTGTTTGGGACACACCTCCAAATGCTCACAATCCCGTTCCTTTATATCTTCGGGTTCCTCACTGAAGAAAAACATAAAAGGCTTCTAATAGTGAACTTACTACATTTAGCTATTGTTTGTTATTGCATTTGCGTCATAGTTATTTTCAATGTACTAGATAGTTGATCATATGGTTCATGTCTTTCTTTCAAATAAGACAAACTTTGTACAACACTTTATGCTTTGGTTGGTTTACATTGCAAAATTATGGATGAGATACTAAAGCATGATTTGATGATACGATGATAATAATTGTCAGTTTAACTTAAGCAATATCAATAAAAATAAAAAGAGAAAAATGTTTAATTATAACTCAATTGATTACTTCATTCGTCTTTTAAAAAAAATATTTTGAGTTGAGATTTCTTGTTTGTAATCATTCCAAAAAAAAAAAAAAAAATAAAGAGTTGAAAACACTGGTCAGCCTATATAGGATTTCTCCATCTAGACACTACTAAATTAAGATGAAGGAAAAAAATCTACAAGATAATTTTTGCGATAATCTAAGAGATACTACTCTTCAAGTTTTAATGGATCAAGTAGTAGGAAAAAAACTCATAAAACAAATTGTGTCCTAATAATTTTTGCTCGAACAACACGATCATCCTAAATTATTATAATTTTTTGGTTTAAAGGAAGTATATTGGGTTTATGACCTACACAATGGAAGGTAAATACTTTTATCCTTTGTGTGTGTGAGTGGGTGTTGATCGTGGGTTTTTTCTTGTACAATAACAAGTGACTTATTTTTGTTAATTGAAACCCCAAAGTAGAACAACTTGCACTTTTCTTTTAAATAAACTTAAAAAAAATTATAAAGAAAAAAATTATCATGTGCAACTTAATTCAGAACTTACATTTTTCTTTTAAAAATAAGTTTCAAATTTTTGCCTCCGATCATTGTTGATGTGGAGTAATTTTCTCGTCTAATCAAACAACAACATGTGGCATCTCAAGGTAAGCCCATTAGCCAAATACAGTTAATAAGATGGTTACACATTGTAAAAGATAAAAGCTAATTTCACTCCTAAACTCTTATCAATAGAAATCCTAATTCAACATGAACATTCACCTTTGAATTACTTTCCCAAACAGATTTTACTCCAAAGCATTAAAGAAAAGGGGCACTCATCACCTCATAGGTATCACACAACTCTCTAACCTTTTCATTTTTTGATTATTCATTCAGATTGCTGACTTAGGCATCGAAGAGTCCTACGAGGCACCACCCCTAAGGGACTTTCTTGTTTACGTGTTTTTCAAGTGCGCATGGATCTATGAGCTTGTCTGGCAGATTTTCAGTATCAATGTACTGACGTCGTTTGTGGAAAACGAAAAAAAATCATCTGAAGATGCCATTACAGATGAGCCACCGCTTTGCTACTAAAAAAAATACCAGATATCACCAAATCTAATAAAAACACCCACGAGCCACCACAAATATCATAAAAAATTAGGTCTTTACTAACAGATCCAAGACAATCCAATGGTCAACAGTGAAAACTGACCACACCAAGAGACTTATCACATCAAGATATACAAGCTTCCAAAATTTAAGGGGAAACAGATGTTGGAAAGCCCTAAAAAATCGTTGCTAAAATTTGTCGGGAAACCTAGTCTTTACCATCGAATCCGCGTAAATCCGATGGTCAACGGAAAAAAAAGACCACACCATGAGGCTCGTCACATTGAGATCTACAAATCTGCAAATTTTCATAATGAACGGATGACGATCTGAAAATTCATGGCAAAAAGAAATCTGCGTAATACAATGATCAAGGTTAAAGACGCTGACATCATCATGACAACAAGAACATTTAAAAGCCCAATCAGTGCCATTTAATAGCACAGTCCATGCCACATTAGTGCTACATCAGCATCACATCAACATTTAGTTAGTACCACGTAACCACCACACCACCGCTATGTTATCACCACATCAGTGCTACGTCAACGCCACTTAGTACCATGACAGATGCCTCAAACCAATCGGTCCAACTAGTTTTGACTGTCTAGTTCATAACTTTGACCAACCAATATAACTGTTTCAAATCGAACAAGAGCGGTTCCTAAGGTTTTTAAGCTGCTCTCTTCAAATTCAAACTCATAATCTTAAGATTATGCTTTCACATATTAGTTTCTTCACAAATCATCTCCTTTGACTCACATTTGACTAGCTAGTTCACCTAATTCAAGCTAGGTTTCGGACATGGACAAATCGGCTCCCAAGGTTTTTCAACTTACTCTATTTAGAACTGGTCTCAGAATTTCAAAATTTGATTTCCAAAGACAAGTTTCTTACAAAAGGTCAAGAAAAAAACTGTTGTTTCCTCTCCAAATGGCCTCAAACACATCCCAAACCTGAACCAATGGAGCTCAAACCACCATAAAACATCACAACTATTGACAATCAAGTTTGATTTTTCCTTTCTTTGTATATTATCATGTTATCATATCGATTACGCTATTGTAAGAACCATGCCTCTAAGAAAAATAAATAAAAAAATAAAGACCACCCACGAAAACCATACTAGGGGATTGAAATCAACTAACGTTACAAAGGATCTCTACAAAAAACACTCGATAAGATCTTCATGCAAACACTAATTAGGAAACTCAAAGAGCAGGGATAACACTTGGTAGGATTTTCATCAAAAACTCTGAGTTAAGAAAAGCAAAGATGTCGTCATTGACACACAAAAACTGTCACTTCCGATACACCAAAGCTGTCATCACCGACTCACCAAAGTCATTGTCTTCGACGCACCAAAGTCATCATCTCCGACGAACTAAATTTGTCGTTTTCGACGTATTAAAGAATTGTCTCCAATGCCCTAAAGCCATCATCATTGATGCCTTAAAGTGGTCGTCTCTGATATCCCAAAGTCGTCATCTTCGACGAAATAAAACTGATGTCTTTGACGAAACAAAATCGTTGTTTCCGACGCGCTAAAATCGTTATCTCCAACGCACCAAAGTCGTCGTCTCTATGCATTAAAGCTGTTGTCTCTGACTCATCAAAACCGTCATCTCCAATGCTCCAAATCCATCATCCCCGACACCATAAAGTCATCATCTCCAACTCATTAAGCCCTTATCCATGAGGCACCAAGTCCTTATCTCTGAGGCACGAAAGACATAGGTATATCTAGGCTCAGAGAATAGCATAACGGTCAACCAGAGGAATTTTCCCTTTCTGAAACTTTAGAGCGGATTATTCTAAAGGCTCGAGGGCTAACACTCTCTTATGGGCAGGGACTTGGACAAGCTCCCAAGCTTAAGAAGCTCGATGACACAGGCTCGAGCTTCTTAGCTCATTGGCCTATTTTTTTCTAGATAACCCGAAGACATTGGCCCTAACGCCTCAGCTCTAGAAAGTCCGAGGTCATAAAGGTGAACGCTTATGTTCTCTAGTCCATTTTTCTAAATAATCCGAGGACACTAGTTTGAATGCTTCAACTCCTCAGCCCATTCTATCCAAGAAAAACCAAAGACAATAGACTAAGCATATTTTCTCCTTATACTCTCAAGGCAATAAGCTTTAGTATAAGGCCTCGACTTACACTAGAAATAAAAAAATTCACAAGCGCACTGATCACCCTAAAAGACAACCAGAGTTACCGATCATTCTGAAAGATAACTGGAGCTATCGTTCACTCCGAAAGACAACCACAACCATCAAAATAGTCCCGATCAGACAAATTTGTTGGCTACCAACCTAATTGCCCCAATCAGTCAAGGGCAATTCCTAAAGCTTATCTAGATGGTAGTTGGCCCAACCGCACAACTCAGGGGGCAATCTCTTTTCATCCAACCACAAAAGCCAATATAGGGATTTCCTCCTCACTTCCAAAGGCCCACCGCCTTAGGATACAAACATCCTAAGGCTGAATAGCCAACACGCTCTTATACTAGAAAAGGACTTGAATAAGCTCCTAAGATAAAAAGATCGATGATAGTGGCCCAAGTGCATTAAGTCTTCGGCATCTTTTATCCAAGAGTCTGAAGACAGTGGCCCGATTACCTCAACTCCTCGCCACATTTTCCCTAAAAGCCCAATGATGGTAGCCTTAACATCCAAGCTCTTTGACATATTTTCTCTAGAATACCTGACAACAATGACCCAAGTGTCCCAGCTTCTTGGGATATTTTCTTCAGAATGTCCAATGATAATGGCCTAAGCACTCCAACTCCTCGAGACCTTATCTTAATGATGCCCAAGGACAATGATCCGAGCACCTTAACTCATCAATATATTTTTTTTAGGATGCCTGAGGATAATGACCCGAGCACTTCAGCTCCTCAACTTCTCTGAAGGCCAGAGGAAAATGGCCTAAAAACCTCAACTCCATAACACGTTATCTCCAAACACCTCATAGAACAGTAAGCTCGAAATAAAGCCCTGAGTTATGCTTACAATTAGGCAAAAATTCACAAACACATCAAGTCAAGAATCTAATAGGCCAACCTAACAAACCAGTAGGCAACCCCCAAGGGGTAAGGCCTAAATAATTGCAAGTTACAGAGATCAAGAACCAAATGTAAGGCATTGACCATCATCCTCAGTAGGTTTTTCAACTAAATACCAAGGTCAATACGTCAAGAAGTTCAAACTCTCGATAGGTTTCTTAATCGAATACCGAGGTCAGTATAACGAGTTCACACCCTTGGTAAGTTTCTAAACTAAGCCCCAAGTTCAGTGCAACGAGGAATTCAAGCCCTCGGTAGGCTTTTCAACCAAACACTGAGGTCAGTACACAAACATATCACACTCAGTAGCTTTTTAACCAAACACCAAGGTCAATATATTGAACATGTTGCACTCTTGGTAGGCTCTTCAACCAAAAATCAAGATCAGTAAAAGAACACACCCTTGATAGGTTTTTTAACCAAAAACTGATACGGTTTGTCGAGATCACATCCTTGATAGATTCTTCAACCAACTCCAAGGACAATATACCGAGGAGAATTTAACCTCAATATATTTTCTCCAAAAAAACTTGAGGAGAATACCACAAATATTTCACCTCATTGGTACTTGTTCTTCAAAAGATTCGAAAATAGTGTCCTGAGCACTTCACATGCTCAGTGTGCTCTCTCTAAAAAGACAAAAGATAGTATCCCTAGTGTTGCACTTTCTCAAATCATTTTTTTTCTTCTCAAGAAGCCTAAATTGATTTCATTTTTATACCTCTTCAAGACCAAGGGCCCTCCATTATTGGCACCTCTTAGGGCTGGGCATATTTCTTATCCTTGGTACCTCTTCTTCAAAAGGCCTGAAAGGATTTCATCTTCGATTCCTTTCTAGAACTAAGCATATCTCATCCTTGGCACCTCTTCAAGGCTGAGCGAATGAACTTCCCCAACATCTCTTAAGGGTTGAACGAATAACTTTCTTAGCACTTCTTTAGGGCCAAACGCATCACTTCGATACCTTTTCCTTAAAAGTTTCGAGCGTTCTCCTTCCCCGACACCTTTTCAAGGCTAAGTGCATCCCTTCTTAGGTACATTTTCCTCAAAAGGTTTAAGTGTACTTCTTCCTTTGCACATTTTCCTCAAAAGGCTCAAATGCATTATTCCTCGATAGCTTTTCCGCAAAAGGTCCTGATGTATACCCTCCTCAATATCTTTTCAAGATCGAGCACATTATTTCCTCAATACATTTTCAAGACCAAGTACTCTGTCTCCTTAGTACCTTTTCTTCAAAAGGCCCAAACAGATTCATTCCTTGGTACCTTTTTAAGACAGAGCATATTATCTCTTATGTACATTTTTAAGACTAAGCACTTCTTCCCCTTAGTATTTTTTCAGGACCAAGAAAGTCTTCCCTTCGATACCTATTCTTCAAAAGACCCGAGGAGAATAACCTAAGCACTTTCAAAGGATAAAACAAAAAGCCATCACTGGCCACAAAGCTCTTGAACTAAAATGAAACATCGACCAATCATCCTCGATAAGTTTGTCAACCTTACACCAAGGCCACTATGTCGAAGATTTCAGGTCTTTGGTAAGTCTCTCCACCATACGTCGATGTCTGTACGTCGAAGATTTCAAGTTCTTGGTAGGTTTCTCAACCATACCTCGAGGCCCGTACACCGAAGATTTCATGTCCTCAGTAATTCTTTCAACCATACACCAAGGCCAGTATGTCTCGCATTCCATACTCTCGGTAGATTCTCTAATAGACACTGAAGTCAACATGTTGAAAAAATCATGCATTAGCCTCTCCAAAAAGACCAAGGACAATGCCACAAGCATTTCACCTCATCGACATGTTTTCAACTAGAAGCCTGAGGAGAATGCTCCGAGAATTTCACATTTTCGACCATTTTTCTTTCAAAAGCCGGAAGACAATGCCCAAGCATTTCACCTCCTCGATCATTTTTCTTTTAGAAGCTTAAGGATAATGTTCTGAGAATTTCACCTCTTCGGATATTTTCTTCTAAAAGCTAGAGGATAATTCCCCAAGTGTTTCACTTCTAAGACCATTTTTTCTCCAAAAGTTTGAGGACAATGCCTCGAGCGTTTCACCTCCTCGACTATTTTTCCATCGAAAACCTGAGGAGAATGCCTCGAGCATTTCCTACCCTCGACCATTTTTTCTTTGAAAGCTTGAGGATAATGCCTCGAGCATTTCACCTATTCAACCATTTTTCCTTTAGAAGCCCGAGGATAATGCCTTGAGCATTTCACCTCCTCGACCATTTTTCTTCTAAAAGCCTGAGGACAATGCCTTGAGCATTTCAACTTCTCGCCCATTTTTTTTCCAAAAGCTCGAGGATAATGCCCCGAGCATTTCACCTCCTCGACCTTTTTTCTAGCAAAAGCCGGAGGATAGTGCTCCAAATGTTTCACTTCCTCGACCATTTATCCTTTGAAAGCCTAAGGAAAATGCTCAAAGCATTTTACCTCATTGGCCATTTTTCCAGCTCGAGGTCAATGCCTTGAGTATTTCTTACCTTTGACCATTTTTTCTTCAAAATCCCAATGACAATGCCTCGAGCATTTCAACTCCTCAGCCATTTTTCCACCAAAAGCTCGATGGCAATACTCCTTGCATTTTACTTCCTCAATCATTTGTCCCCAAGAAGATCGAGGGTAACAACCTGGACACTTTGTTTCCTCGACCCATTTTCCTCAAAAAAATCTTGAGGACTCACTTGCCTCGACACATTCCTAACTAGCAAATCATGAAGATAGAACTACTTCCTTAAGCAAATAAAATTCACTCAAGGAAGTGGGCGGCAAATGATGTGGGATAATTTTTCCGTCTAATTAGACAGCGACACTTGACACCCCAAGGTAAGCCTACAGGCCAAAAATTACAACCAATAAGATGGTTACACATGGCAAAGGTTAAACAGTAATTTCACTTCTAATCCCTTGTCAATAAAAATCCCAATTCTACAAGAACACTCACATTTGAGTTACTTTCCTAGACAAATTCTATTCCAAAGCATTATGTAAAAATGACTCTCACCACTTTACGGATATGACACAACTTTCTAGCCTTTTGATTATCTGATTCTTTTTTTAGATTACTGACTTAGACATCAAAGGATCCTTTGATGGTGGTGTCTCGAAGGACTTTCTAGTTTATGTATTTATCATATGTGTAGGAATCTGAGTTTGTTTATTAGATTTTCGATATCAATAATTGTAACTATAATTAATAAAGAAGAAATGTTAAAAAAATTTGCAATCAATTGTCCTAATCGATAACAAACCTAAGAATAAATGTAAAAGAAATTGCAAACATTTGTCCTAATCGGTAACGAACCTAGCTGGCCTTTTTAGGTCCAATTCCATCAATTTTGAACTGAGATTGGCGATCCTCTAACTAGATATTGCTAGATTAAGGAAAAAAAGAAAAACAGATACTTATCTTCAAGTTTGCTTGGATTAAGTATTAAATTATTCTTTATTTGTGTTAAAAGAGATAACATCAATCGAAGAATTTGCATTAGCTAATATTTTACACTTTATAAATAAAATTTTCTTTTACCTCTGCACACACAAAAAGAAAGAAAAAGAAAACAGTATTCCATATTGGTTCACTACATAAACAATACTACAAAGGCTGTGCTGTATCTTCATATGATCAGTGTAATCGAGCGTGATGTGTGATATGACTGTTTGGCAAATAATTTAAATCTAAAACTTTATTTTGAAATAAAGAGATTTAAATTTGCAAAACATAACCATATCTTTGACGTTTTTTATGCCTAAATGAAAGAAAAAATGAAGAACACTACTAAAAAGAAAAAAAAAAAGGAAGAAAATTGAGAGGGAAAAAGAAAAGAAACCCTTGCTTATAGATGTCTCTCTCTTCACTGTAAAGTCTGTAATTGCCGAAGAAAGTCCTATGCGTAGGCCTCCAAGAAATAGTTCTCTTCGGTCTTCTCTCTCATAAATTACCCTTTTGATTTCTTTTGCTCTTTATTCTCTGTCTGTATCTGATTGAAAGTTTGAAAACTTTAATCTGCCCATCGTTTCACATGTTCTTCTTTCTTCCTTTCTGATCTCTCTCTCCCCAAGAATTGCCATTTTATTTCTCTCATTTCCCCTTCGCATTTCTAAAGTTTTTTTACCCTATATCCCCTCAAAATTCGACTGGGTCATCTCTATTTCTCGTGTTTTTCGTTCCACTCTCTAGGTTTTTGGTTTTCCCTTTGTTGGTCGCTTTACTTCTCCTATATTCTTCAGTTTTCTTTACCTGGGTACTCTTAGATCTGTCTTCTTGATATTGGGTTCTCTTTCTTTTCTCAAAATTTCTTGTTTTCTCTCAATTTTGCAATACAATTCAATGTCACAAGGGTATGCTATCGAGCTGTACTTCGATCCCGCCCTTGAGAACCAGGTATTGAAAGCCTGGAACGTGCTTGCTCGTCGCCAAATCAGTACCCAATTGATCGAAATCGAGTCACGGCCGCATATAACCCTCTTTTCAAGCCCCTTTATGGAGCCCGCAAGGCTTGAAGCGATCATCAAAACGTTTGCTTCAAAGCAAGAACCGTTGGCCTTATCTTTCTCGGCGATTGGGAGCTTCCCTAGTGACAACAATGCCCTATTTCTCGCGCCAACGCCATCGATTTCGCTTCTTCAATTCCAGTCCCAATTGTGTGATGCAATGAAGAAGGAGGGGATCGAAATTGGGGAGGAATATCGTGCGGATTCTTGGATTCCTTATTGCTCCGTTGCTCAGGAAGTTCCCAGGACGCGAATGGCCGAGGCGTTTTGCGTTTTGAGGGACTTGAAGATGCCGGTTAATGGGTATGCAATGGATATTGGGTTGGTTGAGTTTTCGCCGGTTCGTGAGCTTTTCTCGTTTGTGCTTGGTAACACACTAGAGGCATGAAGTTTTTAATAGCCATTATAATGTGTTAATTTGATGTTTAGTTTGGTATTGTGACTATGTTGCATGTTTGGTGCAAATGTAGGATTATATCATTGATGGATTCTAGTGCATAGTAGAAGAATTGCAGTTTATGGTTTGTAAGAGTAGTTTCAATTTATATCTTTTATCTTATAATATTTTCTTTTCATTGGGGTTTATTTCCGGACCACGTGTTAAAATTATACCACTAAATGCTCATTTGACACGGTGTTGAGCGAGGGAATCTATTTGGTTAGCGCAATTTAGTTAGCGTTTCCTTGTACTGGTTTGGATGTTAAGAGAATTTCACAGATGGTGATCTTTTCATTTGCTGAGTTATATTGTCTTATTTGGATTGTAGAGCCTTTACAAAGCACGATGCTGACTGTGCCAATTATCTCATTATATAATAATTTGTCAGTTGCAATCGATGTGGTTAACCTCGTCAAGGTTATTCTGAAGTTGTGTTTTAGTTGAGATATCTAAGTGAATGAATGTAACATGATTTGCGGCAGCAATTGATTGCTATGCCCAACAATATCATCCAAACCTCATCCCACATTTAAGTTAGCGGTATGGTTCTCGTTGCAGTTGTCTGCTCCATTTTATTCCATTATTTTCAGTTGTCTACTTGTTTATATTTACTTTTTTTGTTAGTATGTTAGTAACTCAGTATTGATCTCTTCTCGTTGTTTGTTCCCATGATTAATGTTATTTGTATAACTATTATGTATACTCTTGTTCAATTTTTTATTTTTATCACTTCAGCCTTCATCATGTTCGTTGATTGCCAACTAATTTACTCAATGAATCTCGGCTAATCTAGGGTTGACAATATTCATTCTTAAATGTGACGTGTAGTGCCAGTTTTGTAGGATCTCTTAAGCATTTGCACACTTTATCTGCTTTGTTGTAAACTTGTATTTATATGATGGATACCTTTCAGATTACCTTCTAATGTGCTTATCAAAGATTTCCTTGTAATGTGTAATCAACCTAAGGATCCTTCTCAGTCCTTTCATCCTCATGTAGACAAATTTTATCTGTTTTTTTGGGTAATTACCTTAGGGTGACTAAGGGGTTTCATGTTAATGTTTGACTATATATATATGAATGTTTTACTAAGTTGCACTTTATGCACTTTGTGCTCTCTCTTAAATCTTAAAACGAGTTTTGAACTTTTTGGGTGTTGAACAGCTCTAGTTTTATCACTTTTATGCATCATTGGTTGAAAACACCCGCCAACCAATTTCAGTTCATTAATCTATAACCATCCGAAGATGATACTGGTTTGCAGTACCAGTATCTACCTTTCCTTTGAGATACAGTATGTGCTGAATCTTTGTATTTAAATTCAGATGTTGTACAATATTAACTTGCTGGTCTGAACATTATTTTTGAAAAATAAAAAAGGTGCGTGGGGGTTTGGGGGGGGCATTCACTTCTACGTTGATTTAGTTGAGTGTAACTTTGAGATTTATGGTGGTAGAACATTAATATCTCAGATTTTATTGCTTTTCTCAACTTGATCTCCCATGTTGGCTAAAGCCAGGAGGAAGATGAGACCTAGGATAGGTTGCTTGTGGTGAGAGGATTTTTTCTTGGTACCTTAGTTGGATGAGCTATTGCACTTCTTATTATGTTTTGTTGCTACTTTTTGTGCTCTAACCCTTTTGTGGCCCTTTGTTTTCCCTACCTTTGGTTACCGAGTCCGGAATATTTCAATTGTACTTTAGTGTAGCTTCCATTTTTGGCCAAATGTAGAATAGTGATAGTCTGGCTATGTACATGCTGCCTGTTGGAACTTGGAAGTGTGGTATATGGCATCACGATCTTCTGCTACTTTCATTTTATATTTGTTTGGAATTGAATACTTTTGCAGATTCTCACTTACACTAACCAGTATACACGGTGGTGTGATTTTGTCTTCTGCAGTTCTTCTTGCTACTAGCATCAGCGGGAGTTGTACCAATAAAGAAAACATTTATTTTTTACTTTTCAGTGTTAGTGTGAATCTTGTTATGTTTGATTGATTTGAACAAGATACTAATTTCACACATGGTGTGAAACTCGTGGTATGTCAATAGCAATTTCCCAATAATACTGGTGCAGTAATGCCATTTCAGTTGACTAAATCATTGGTTTCACTAAAATCTGTTTGGTTATTTCTGATGTCCATTCATATTAGCTTTGATGTGTGGTGTTACGTCCTGCTGTAGCCTTAGAATCTTCTTCTTGGTATGAGACTGGTACTTCGAGACACCTCATATGTCCTGTTAATGTGATATGAACTAGAATCTCGGCAGATTCCATGCCGAGATTCTAGTTCCATCCCCATCGAATTCAGTGATTTTCGTTGAGCAGAATGAAACTTTTATGCGTAAAGTAGTTTGTGATCACTTCTTTTTGCATCAGCCTGATTATGTTAGCCTTTGTTTTATAGCAATAAGTGATCTTGGCGTAGGATGAACAGTTATACTACTCAGTTACGTATGCAATTAAGTGAAACAAATAATGCTTAAATACCCTGTACTCAGTGAGAAATTCTAGTCTGCACCTGGTGCAACAGTAGAGAGCGCACTCTTCTTGATGAGCGGTTGGGATGCATCTAGTGCAGTCAAGAATTTCTCCTACTCAGCAGCATCAGGTTTCTTTGCCTGTTTTTTCTCTCATGTGGATAAATATTCCATAGATTTTTTAGTGGACTATACTCCAACGTCTAGTCCCCCTTTTGTCATATTTCTTTTACAAGTGGAGGTGAGTGATTTAAACTTGAAACATTCTCTTAAAGGGACAGGTGTGGTTAGCAAATGGTGTATTTTCAAGCCACCCATCCTATTTATCATAATTTAAGTCCTACAATTTCCATCTATGAATTTGTGTATCAAGTTATTGCAAAGAGGTGGGTCCTTGGGAGAAACTTCGTTTCAAGGTCTCTTTGGTTGTCTTCTTCTTGAGTAACCACTTGACAACTTGAGGGGGTTAGCTAAATGACAAACCAAGCTTTAATAAGCATTTTAAGTGAGAGGTTCAAATCTCCACGCAAAGTCATGTCAAAAACTTAACGAAGTAAAAATCAAGAAAGAGCTCTCTAGGGTTTTAGAGAGAAGCTAGAGAGAGAAGCTCTCAAGCAAACGAATTGCTACTTCTTTCAAACTCCCGTTTTTTTCCTTTCCTCCCCTGTAATTTCTTGATCAAATCCAAGTTATGTGCTATGGGAAAGAAGAAACCAAGCAAGAAGATAATGGTATCGGCCCAGGATCAAAGTGATGTTAAGTATGTATAGAGATATTTCAAAAATAAAGAAGCTACAATAGTTATGTCGGGCAAGAAGTTTGAAGAAGAAGAAGATGGTTTAGCCAAAGGTGATAGCAAGGGTATGGGTCAGAAAAATCATAGCAATAAGAAAGTAGATTCTCTCCTTGATAAAAGAGTTGCTGGAAATGAGCAGAAAGAAACCAAAGGTAAAGAAGTTATAGTAAAAATGTCGAGCAAGGAAAATTTTGTAGATGATGAACAGTGTTCAGCAAATTGTGAAATAGAGGACTCAGAAAGCCTCTCATGCACTTTGGGAGAGGAAGATACCAGTTTGAGACTGGAAACTGTCTATACAAGTTCAGATAGTGAAGGTCAAGATCAGTTGGTAGCAGTAGAAGCTCCTAGTACTGTTCAAGCTGGATCCTTAGCAGGCATGAATAGTAAAAATGGACAGTCTGTGGAGTCAAAGAAAGCTCCCTGGGTTAGCCTATTTGCAGACAACAGGAAACCTAGCAATGGGAATCAACTCTCTGCAATGGACTTTGAAGAGGGAGAAATCTATGTAGCTGAAGAAGATGTAGAGGATGTCTTTGAAGGTATGCCTCATTGCTTAATAGGTTATTTTACTGGTAAATTTCCTGGTAAAATGGCATTAAAACAGATAACAGATTCATGGAATGCTCGGGTTCTTACTCATTTCCAATGAGAGTGGATGGATTATTTTTAAGTTCAAAAATGCAGAAGACATGATGTGAGTCATGCAAGAGGGTCCTTACATTATTTATGGTAGGCCTCTTCTCCTCAAATCAATGCCTAGATTTTTCCAATTTGATAATGAGGAAATCAATACAATGCCAGTTTGGGTGCAACTCAAGAATCTGCCTCTTGAGCTATGGTCAGCCAGGGTACTAAGCATGATAGGGTCTAGACTTGGGAAGCCTTTATATGTTGACAAACTCACATCTAAAAATGAGAGGGTCTCCTATGCAAGGATTCTGGTTGAGGTGGATGTAGCTAAGGAGGTAAAGCATGGTGTCTCCATTAATCTGTTTAGAGGCAGATCCTTTGAACAAAAAGTTATCTATGAGAACCTTCCCAGGTTTTATAACAGGTGTAAAGTTATAGGGCACTCTGATGGGAACTGAAAATTTCTTGTCAGTAATGTCTCTAAGGAGAGAAATCCTACTGTTCCAGTTGTAGCCACAGAATCTGTATCAATGAGAGCAGAAACCAAAGAGCTCCCAGTAGACCAGGACCTGTTGTGGCTGAAGCGTCAAGAAAGAATCTGGACAATCAACAGGATGAGGTTTCTATTGCTGGTTCTGAATAGGTCAAGAAAGCTTCCCATCCTTTTGGGGATGAAGAAACTAGTAAGTCTCCATCTCATAAAGACTTTCAGTTAGTTACTAAAAAGAAGAAACGCAAGAGCCTTACAAATTTCAAGTTCAAGGATAGGAGAAGGGGGGGGGGGATGCCCCTAAAAAAATCTCATAATAATAACCTGTTGGAACATCAGGGGTTTTCACAAACCCCTGAAGTATAATGGGGTTTCACATCTCATGTATAAAAACAATATAGATATTATTTGCATACTGGATGCAGGGAAGCTGGAGAAAATAATGAAGAATGAGTTCAGACTATGGAGTCAAATTAACAATTTTCATTTGCATAATGCTGGTAGAATTCTGGTTCTTTGGAACCCAGCTAAAGTTAGTGTTTCAGCTTTAGAAGCAAATTCACAAGTAATGCACTGTCTTGTTAAGTGCTTAGTTTCTTCTACAAGTTTTGTTTATGGTCTCCACTCCATAGTAGCCAGAAGGCCTTTTTGGGATAACCTTAGAGAGTTTAATGAAAACCTGGATTCCTCTTGGCTAGTTATGGGAGACTTCAATAATGTTTTTTCAGTGGCAGAGAAGGGGAATGGGTTGCCAGTCTTAGCATATGAAATTAGAGATCCTCTTGCTTGTTGCATGGATACTGGTCTTTCAGATATTAATTTTTCAGGTAGCTTCTTCACTTGGTCCAATAACCACACTTGGTGTAAATTGGATAGGGCCATGGTGAACAGTAAATGGGTGCAGAAAGGTTTCAAAGCACATGCTAAATTCACTTTGCCAGGATGTCTCTCAGACCATTCTCATTGTATTGTATCCCTGTTTGAGGAGGAGAAAGGGGGGAAAAGGCCATTTAAGTTCTTCAATATGTGGGCATCTCACTTTGATTTCCTTGAGACAGTAAGAGGATCATGAAACAGTAATATCACAGGGTACAAGATGTATAAGTTGTGCAGAAAGTTGAAATTTCTAAAAGGCCATCTCAAAATGTTGAATGAGAAGCATTTTAGTCAAATTTCTGCTAGAGCTTTGGAGGCATCTAATGAGTTGCTGAGATTGCAACAAGAGCTCCATGATAACATCTATGATTCTGAGCTTCAAGTAAAAGTTGTTGAGATGAGGTTAAAGGCTTTTAATCTTGCAGAAGCTGAAAGAAGTTTTTTTGCTCAACAAGCAAAGAGTAAATTTCTTAAGAACAATGATAGAGGGTCAAAGTTTTTCCATACACTAATGAAAAGGAAGGCTAGCAGAAATCATATATCAGCAGTGGAGACTATGGAGGGCTGTCAGACTTCATCTGAGGCTCAAGTGGTGAATGAATTTTTGAAGTTCTATAAGAATCTGCTAGGTTCTTCCTTTTCTGTAAGGCTTATTGTGAGTGAGGTCTTAGATGAGGGGCCTAAAGTTAATGAGATCCAAGCTGAATATTTGACTCATGAAGTTTTTGAAGCTGAAATCAAAGAAGCCTTGTTCAGTATAGGAGAGGACAAGTCTCCTGGCCCTGATGGTTACTCCTCTGCCTTCTTCAAGAAAGCATGGTGCATCATAAAGGAAGATTTTGTGGGTGCAGTAAAAGAATTCTTTAGTAGTGGCAAGATGCTTAAGCAAATTAACCATACAGCCCTGGTTATGATTCCTAAATCCAATTCTGCAACTAGAGTGGAGGAATTTAGGCCTATTGCCTGCTGCAATGTGCTGTACAAAGTCATATCCAAGATTATTGCCTCTAGACTTGCTTCCATCCTGGATTGTATTGTTAGCCCAGCACAAGCTGCATTCATTAAAAATAGAAGCATGGTGGAAAATATTTATCTGGTCCAGGAGCTTCTCAGAAAGTATAGCAGGAAAAGAATTTCCCCTAGATGCATGATGAAAATTGATTTGAGGAAAGCATATGACTCAGTAAATTGGGATTTTCTGGATAGTATGATAAAGGGACTTGGCTTCCTAGATATATTTTGTAAGTGGATCATGGAATGTTCTTCTCCTACTTATTCCATAACCATTAATGGCAGTCTCCATGGGTTCTTTGAGGGGAAGAGAGGCTTAAGGTAAGGGGATCCCCTTTCCCCCTTCATTTTTGTTATATGCATTGAGTATCTGTCCAGACTTATGTCAAGGATGATCAAATTTTCTGCCTACAAGTTCCATCCCAAATGTGAGCCTTTCAAGATCACTCACCTTGCATTTGTTGATGACCTTATATTATTTGCTAGAGGTGGCATTGGGTCTGTCAGTCAGCTAATGGATTGTATGAAGGACTTCAGTGATAGATCTGGGTTACATGCTAGCCTCCCTAAATCAAGCCTATTCACTGCTGGGATGTTCTGTAATGATCTTCTTGAAATCAGAAGGATCACTGGTTTTGTTGAAGGAAGCTTGCCTTTCAAGTACCTGGGGGTTCCCTTGGCATCATCTAGATTAAATACTGGTCATTACCTCCCTTTGATTGGGAAAATATATGGATATATCTGTGCTTGGGTTGGTACAAACCTTTCTTTTGTAGGCATAGCTGAATTGATCAAGTCTGTATTACAAGGAGTGGAATGCTTCTGGTTATCTATATTTCCCATTCCTTTTAATATTAAAGACAGAATTGTTAAGATCTGTAGAGCCTTCCTGTGGAGTGGAAAGAACTCAGGCTCAAAGAAAGCCTTGGTTGCTTGGAATGATGTATGTCTCCCTAAAGCAGAAGAGTGTCTGGGTCTCAAAGATCTTAAATGCTGGAACTATACACTACTATGCACTACTGTCAAAATCTATATGGAACATCAACAAGAAGAATGACTTTCTATGGGTCAGATGGGTTAATCACTACTACCTTCATGGAGAGTCCATTTGGAATTCAAGCCCTAAACATGAGGATTCAGCTCTATGGAAGAAGCTGCTGGAAATCAAGAACAGACTGATCAGCTCTGAGTCCTTTGTCCAATTAGCGATTGATAAAATGAATTAGTGGGAGGTTTAGAATCAGATAAACATCAAGCAAGCTTATGATCACTTCAGACCTAAAGGTGCCAAAGTAAAGTGGGCTCCAGTAGTGTGGAGTAGTAGTATTACCCCGAAGCATGCTTTTATCTTGTGGTTAGCTATTAAAGACAAGTTGCTCACAAAAGACAAACTTCTGTTAAGTGAAATGGACAGGATGTGCCCCTTATGCAGAGAAGTTGAAGAATCAGTCTCCCACCTGTTCTTCTCTTGCAGAATTAGTGCAGCAATCTGGAATGATATAAAAGAGTGGTTGGGCAACAAAAGGAGCATGACCACTCTAAAAAGTGCAACAAAATGGTTGCACAAGGAAGCCAGAGGGAAAGGTCCTCCTGCAAAGGCTCAGAGAGCAGCATTGGCCAGTACAGTCCATCACATATGGCTTGCTAGGAATGCCAGGCAATTTGAAGGAACAGTTGCTCATCCCAGCAGCTTAGTCAGGAAAATTCAAATCCATGTATATAGAATAGTATATGATAATTTTCCTGACTTTAGACCTTTCATGCAATATCTCCTGAGAATGCCCAGTGTATTTTTGTATATAATTTTTGTGTAATATAATCTTATTTACAGATCAAAAAAAAACTTGACGAAGTAACTATCCTTGTTGAGGTATGTAGGTGGGGACGACCTCAGCTCGTGGTGGCTTGTCTTGGCTCAATAAAATTTTTAAATCAAGTTTGAGCTTGTTCATGTTAAAGTCACTGACAGCTCACAAGCTCTATATACTCTCGTGTTGGAGTTTGTCTGAGCTCGTGTTCCCAATAACTTAAACTTGGCCCGTTAGATGTCTGCCTTTACTTATAGGTTCATCTCTAGGGTTTAGAGTGATTAGGTACTTGCTCCATGTGTATGCCATTGGGGATATTGCACATGCTGGAGGGATTTACAGAGTATCATTCTCTTACCCATATTTGAAAGTATTTGATAACCTTCCTTTAATTTAACAAAACAAGCTATTGGTTTAGGATTAAACATTCTGGCTTTGAGGCAAGTAATATTTTTTTTTATTTCTTTCTTTTTCAGGGCCACTCAAAGGACAAATAGAAACAGGGAAAAAAGCTAGAAATGAACCTGTGTTGTATTGAGTTGCTTCAGGTCTAGCTCGTTTGGCAGTATCCTTTCCAACAACTAGGAAATTTGCTCGAGAATTGCATCATGTGAACAGATTATGCTCATAGGGAATACCATTTATTGTTTAATTATTTAGTCAAAATAATGCAAATATTTTTAACGGAATTTCTGCATTTTCTGAAGAAAAGGAAGTTGGTTAAAAGAATTTCTTCATTCGTTTTTATTTTATTTTATTTTCATTTTGTAGTTTGGAGAAAAAGTATGATCTCTATCTACACGCAAACTAAACAAGATTGTTGGTTTATGTTAAATCTTGGGTGATTTTATGTATTTGTATTATCTTTCAGTTTTTTTTGAAAAAAAAAACAGACACGGTCATGGAAAAGAAAAAGAAGGGCATTATTAATAAATATATGGTGGCCAAATGAAGAAGAAAAAAAGATAAAAAGAATTACACAGGTATGGTATATGATTCTAACTAAAAAACCCTACCCTTTTGATCAGAAAAATCTAACTTACCCTCCTAAGAACTTCCATCAAGAAATCACTCCACACATCTATTGGGCCTGGCAAGCACCAATGAACACAATCATTATAACCTTTCATCCATTTGTTTCCCCAATAAGAATTTGGGTGCCCATCACCCCTCATAAGCATAGCCCTTGTGATATCCAAAACCCCAAATTTCTTCCCTCTCTTCTCCCCTTCCTCTCTTGCTGTTTCAACCTCTTCAACCTGAGATTTCCCAATTTTCACCTCATTACTTTCCAAATCAATATCCTCTGCCTTAAAAGGTATTGTCCTTTTGCATCCCCCGCCGGTATCCCAAGTCCCGTTCTCAAAATGCGCCGGTGAAAATGTTCTTAACAATGTTATCATGTTTCCTTTGCAGTCTTTGCAGTGATTAATGTGCTTAAACGCTGCTCGAAAAACCATCTTGAAAGCGTAACCGGTATCTAAGTAAGTAACATTTGGGATGTTACAGAAGATGCATCCTATTGTTTTTTCGCCGTCATGGAGGACGATCGGCCGGAAAAACCAATGTGCAGCTGAGATGATGGCATAGTCAATGGTGTGAAGATCTCTAACCCATCCGTCGTCGATTTTATCGATGTTTAAATCGAAAATTCCAGTTCCTGAACCATTGTTCATTCTCTCCTCTCCAGCTACAAGGAATTTTGTCCAGGAGGTTGAGAGGGTGAATTCATGTTTAGGGAAGTACCATATTCGATTCCTGTCTTCAGAATCCTTGTAAATATCTGTTGGGATTTCCTCCTGCAAGAATTGGAAGTAATTGTTCCAAGTTCAATCTTAGTGGAGATTTCTCCTAAAAAAAAAAAAAAAATCTTAGTGGAGACTTTTTATGAAATCATTGAAGCTCTGAAGATTTTTAGTGACTGTTAATTTGAAATTGGTGAAAACTAGGCATCATTGTCTCATGAATATTCATGTTCATGGTGTGTCCCTATTGTCACATAAAATTGGAAAAAAAGAAGGAAAGAGGACAAAATCTTAGAGCGCATTTATCTGTATAGAAATTCTTCAATTTTTAGAGCATTCTTTCAGATAAAAATACTTTCAAAATGCAAACTTTTCATGAAAAAGTGAATATTTTTTTTATGACTGAACGCAATCATAAATATCCCAGATGAACTGGCTTTTTGTGCAATATAAACACAGCTTGAGGAGATACAAGCATAAGAACACCAGGAATTCTTGTCTCCCCATGCAAGAGGAGAGAGTGCATCAGATGCATTCCTTTCGTTCATAAAATAAGAGAAAATCCACTCTCTTGATGAACGATTGGGATGCATCTAGTGTAACAAGAATTTTTCTAACAAGATCCGGTCGATCTTTGGTTCATAAAAGAAAAAAAAAAATTATTAATTAGATCGGATTTAAAATTAATATTTTAAACTCAAAACTTTATGGTAGTTTTGAAAAACTCAACTAATAACATTATTTCTAGAATTTCAAACTTATATTGATATTATAAATGAAAATTTTCAAAATTATCCATAGAATTTCGAATAAATCTAAAACATTGTTCAAACAAAATCTTTTATTTTAGAAAAAGGTAAGAGGAAATAAAGTTCAAAGAAAAAAATAATAGTATACTTAGATAACAATAACTATTAGGTTGACCCTTAATGTACTCCCATCCATGTTGCAGCCAACTCAAATATTCTTAATTATATTCAACAATCCCATAAAAATATATATTCAACTAATGACGTTTGTTTACAGATATTTGCCTAATAATACACTTTGTTTATATAGTCATCTTCTTTCTCTTTTGGCTGTTTTGAATAAGTGAAAGTCTGAACACAAATTCTGACTAATACAAAAACAAAAGGGTCTACATATATGTCATGTAATTTATTTTATTTATATTTTTCAGCAGCCAATAATATGCCAACCTTTCATCAACTTGAACCGAAACTTTGTCAACTTCCCCTGATTACGATAGACTCTGGATGGCCTTAAATTTTGGGTTGATTACTTGGCCAGATTCAACCTCCCATATCCCGTATATGTTTTTCTTATTTTACTTTTTCAACGCGTTTATCTTTATTCTTTATTCTTTTTAGAGAAACGCGTATATGATTCTGTTTTAAAAAAACATAAATTAAGCAAAAGCGTTCCTATATTTTTTTTTTTTAAAGAATCAAAAGTTGTAAAAAGTTTCTAAAAATCTGGATTTGTGTTATATAAACTGTTTTTACAGTTAACTGTTTTATTAAACACAAAGCAGTTAGACCAAAACTCAAAGGATATCAAATTCTAATATTCTAATAAATTATTATCCCGTAAATTTGGTTGATAAGTCTGTTGTAAATATCAATAACGTGAATTAATAGTTTTAAGGTGGATAATTATGATAAACGGGATGATTATGGAAGTTTTTAGTAAATGTATCTGGTAAGAGATATGCATTCAAGACAATTCAAGAAATAGCAAATTGCACAAGATTATGCTAACTTCGACATTAAAACTTCTCAAGTAAGGCCTTTTGAATCTTTTAAAACTCAAATTTGCTTTCCTCAGAAAGCAACAGAATCACATTCAAATTGGTGCACGCAAAGGATATAGTATATTTTAACAAAAACAAAAACAACACAATTAAATTCCCCATAATTAATTCTCTACTTAATTAGTGCAAAACCAAAGAAAATTAACTAACCTGTGACAAGAGACAGAGAAGGGATTCCATATGGTTCCTAGCAACTGAGTCACCAATAAATGTCATCTTCTTTCCTCGAACCATCTTCAAAAATCTCTTAGGTTCGAACCTTGGTAGATCACATTGGTCTGGTTTCCATCTCCAATTCAAGAAATCTCTATCTGGTCTTCCCTGCATAAAACAGTTCTTTGAGCTTGGAATTGTTGCACAGCTTGAATTTGTATACTGTGACCCTTTAAGGTCTGGCACCCAATGACCTTTAAACAAGTCACATTTCTCATCGTCTACAAAAAAAAGCCACAAGGCATAAATGTACTATATTTTAATTATAGCTACCAAACAAAGAAGATATTGATGGGGGGAAAAATGGGATTTAGAGTAGTCAAAAGAACAGGGGTGTTATTATTATTATTATCAAAAGTACCCTTTTGCGATTTGATCAAATTCTGTTTCTTTTGTAATGCTCTGGTCGAATTTTCATCATCTAACAAAAAACAAACACAGAAACAATTAAGAACATATTTACAGGAATTCCATTACCACAAAAGAAAAAAACTAGAAAAGGAAATAGGATTCAGAATTTTTAAAAGGAGAGATGGGTTGTAATGAATTGTACCTTTAGGTGGTTTATTGAAATTCTGTTTGCCTGATGTTATCAAATCCTGTTTTTCTGGCATTGTTCTGATCGAATTTTCATCATCTACAAGAACAAAAACAGAGAAAAAGAACTTAAATACACAATTCTATGTAATTGTAATGAATTGATGAAATTGACATCGTTTACAGAAATCAAACAAACATATGTAAGTTAATAAATTATGCGCCAAAGGAAAAAAAAAATGAAAAGGTACCCTTTTGTGGTTCTCGTGGTCTGATCAAGAGAAGCTTTTGATCAAGGTCCTTGAAAGGGTTTGGAGGATAGAGGATGAAGAAGCTGAAAAGGAAAGTTACACCAAGAGAAGACAACAAGAAAGCTAATCTCCCCATGTTGAACCATCTCTCCCTTTTGTTGTAGCTGTGCAGTTTATCTTGGAAAAGAGAAGAAGATTTCATTTTTCATATAAGTCAAGTCATAGACACAGAAACAGAGAGAGACTACAGAAAGAGAGAGAGCAGTTTGATTTTTGAGAGAAATAAGGGGGATTTTATATTTTTCTTTTTAGAAAAAAAAATAAAAAAGAAAAATACAATGAACTGTGAAGATTTTGTAAACTCCCTTCTTTGGTAGATTGGTAGATTATGATAGTTGTGAGTTTGGTGTTTCTTGTGAGAGGAGAGAGGGGAGAGGAACAGGGAAAAGTCAGTGCAGTTTGAGGGAGGTAATGCCAACCGTGTGAATTGTGAAGTGCATAGTGGGCCTTCAATGTTTCTCACCTCGTTTTACGGCGCAATCTCTTCGTCATTGTGGAGATATGCACTAGAATTTTAGGAGAAATTACATAACTTTTGAGTAAATTATACATATATGATTGGAGAAATTACATAAAACTACCTGATGTTAGACCTACAATTTTCATATGCATTTTCAAATATATACAACCTACTTTGTCTTATTCACGGTTTGTATACTCTCACGTACCATTAGACCGCCATTAGTAACATTAAATATGTGATCAAATCTTATGCTAGCCCATTCAAATTATTGGAAACTCAATTTTACCCTTTTCATTTCTTTTCTCCTGCCTTTAGTCTACTTTTTATTTTTATTAAACATGATTTATTAAAAAAATTTACCAATTAAACAAACAAATTTAACAGTAAAGGAAAATCAAGACTGTTATTTCTTAATAGGAAAGGAAAATCAAGAACAACTCATGATCAGATATGCTCGAATCTCTTCATATCTGATCGGATCAAGTCAAATCTGAATAGATCTTCTCGGATATTGTCAAATACACTTAAATGCGGCCTTCTTCACATCGACCTCTGCCTCTACACACATGGAGTCTCGTGTAGCTGCATACAGTGGACAACGACTTATGTGTCGTCTTTTTGGCACTTCCACTTCCTCTACACGTTGGGGATCCTCACTAGTGTCCTCGCCTTATGAGTCGGCAGCACCTTGAAGATCTAAGCCACCCTCAAGCAATAAATTGACAGGCGAATAAAGTTAATATGTCCATGGTGTAAGCGGCCATCTATCACGCCAAATGTAGACAAAGATTCCAATCCTTACTCAGCAATACAATCCTTGCTCAAAAATTTTCTATTTCCTATATATTTCTCCAAGTAAACGATGGATAAGACCCTAGACTCGACCTCAAAAATAAACAGTTAGGAAAATATTTGGCTTTTAACAAACAAGCCACCAACGATTAAGTATCAGATAATAAACTCCACCCCTACTTTGCCAACAAAGCTTCATTAAAACAAATTGAATCACGAAAACCCAACCCACATTCCTTTTTTGATTTACAAATTTCTGATCGTCGAACCCAATGAATTTTCATTTCTTCCTCTTTACAATCCCACCAAAATTTCCTAATCAACTGATGAATCTCTTCACAAAGAGTAGCTTGGAGTCGAATTACACTCATTGCATACATAGGAACCGCTTGAGCCACCGCTTTTATAAACACCTAGGGTATGTTTGGAAAGGGTTTTCAAAAACCCTTTTCCAGTGTTCAAAACCCAAAAACAGTTTTCAAACATTTGTTTTAATGTTTGGCTAGCAGTTTTGAGAAGCAGTTTGTAAAAACAGTTTTCATTATTTCAGTGTTCAAACACTGATTTTACAAAACTCCTAATTGGAGTTTTCAGTGTTTGTTTTCAATTTTGCAGCACCTATACACTACTCTCTGCTCTCTGCCCTCTGCTCACTGCTCTCGATCGAGTGTTCTCTCTCTTTTGCGAGTCTCATCTCTCTCTTGCATCTCTCCCCTCTCTCTCTTCTGCATCTCTGCACTCTCGCCATCCTCCTTACCCGAAAGCTCACCGTGAAACCCACTCCTCCTTACCCAGCTCACATTCTCTCTTGTCTAACACTCTGTCACCATGAACTGAAATAGAAACCCATATCCCCTCTCTTCGTTACCCTCACCCATTTTGTCACCGTCCACTTTACTGGTGTCGTCACTCCCCCGAATCGCAACTTCTTCCTCAATTTTTTCCCTCTCTTTCACCGCCGTCACTCCTTCGTCCTCCTCTCTGGTACGATCCGGCGCCATCACTCCCCCAGATCTCGACTTCTCTAGTAAGTTTTATTTTGTTTGTCTTTGATTTTTTTGTTTCTAGTTACAAATTTTGGGATTTTTATTGGGAATTTCCCTTAACTTTTTGGGTATTTTTTTTGGGGAGGGGGAGTTTGCTTTCAATTTCCCTCAAATTTTTTATTATCTCTTTTTGGGGATTGCCCTCAAATGTCGGCATTTTGAGCTCAACATTGACTTGGAGAAATTTGATTTGGATTCATTAACGCAAAATGGAATTGGTACTAGTGAGTCATCAGATTCTTTCAGTTTAGATTTTGTTGAACAGAAGGAAGAGGAGAAGAGGAAGAAAAAAAGAAGTTATAAGGAGGAGGATTCTTTCAGCGTGATGCAATAAGTTTTATTGATTTTGAGCTGGCCATGACCCCATGATGCTATCATGGTGTCGATGTATATAAATCAGGTTTTGACCTTACTGCTGCTTTCTGTCAATGATTGGGCGATCAATTAGAGCTTCACAATATTACTTTCCAGTTATTCATCTTATTTGTGGTTTTTAATTCACCATTTGTATCGTCAACAAAGTAGGCAATATGTTGTTCTTTGCAGGTTAGTGATGTTGTGCTTGTTGAGGATGAGTGTGTTGTAGAGAATGATTTTAAGATGGTTGGACTTGAAACATTGGTAAGTATTGTTGATTACTAATCTATCTTATGGAAGTGATTACGCCCAAACTAATACGTGGTTATTGTGTATAGTTGAGGTGTCGATCCCATGAGAAAAAGCGATTTACAAAGGAAAAGTGCAAACCTTAACATGAACGATAACAATCAAGTGAGAAAATATAAATTTTGATAATAAAACAATTGTGAGAAAATTGTGCAAATAGATTGAAGAATATAATAAAAGAATAACAAGGTTCTGGGAATCCACCATAGGTTCGTTGCCTTATTCCAATCTTGATTAAGTTGTTTTTATCTCGATTGCAAGTTTCACATCCCAAACAGGCAATCGGCAAATATTCAATCAAAGTATATGTAAACCCTAATGTAATTGATATGAATTACTCTTTACTTTTGATTTAAGCACACATGACCTATCCTATAGATTTATCAAGAAACGACAATATATCTTAATGACAATATCGCAGTAATGGACGAACCTAAAAGATAAATATAATGGACGAACCTAAAAGATAAATATATTGGACTCAATCACATCCAAACAATCTTGACATAAGAAGAGCATGACTAAACTTATATCGAGGAAAAAGATATAATCACCGGATTAAATCTTCTAATTAAATTAAAGAGTAAATCATAACAATGTTTTGACAATAAATCCTAACTATAACTGAATCAATAAAGGAAAATAATAACAATTACACCTAGGTATTTATCCCTTTGCCTTGCTTGGAGATTAGTTGGTCATGTGGCCCATGCTTGAACACCGTAATGGAGAGGAATGTCGAGCTTTCTCTTTCGTTTCCAGCCTTCATGGATCCCCCTTTTATCAAACCCTAAGTGATCTATTTATAATACAAAAGGTTCTAGGATATTTTTGGGTCTAAACTATCATTAAAACCCTAATTAGGAAGCAGGGGTTTGTGTGCGCGCCGCACCTCAGCCTTTCCAGGCCGTGACGCACACCTTTGATCTTGGCTTTCTGGAGTGCTGGAGGCCGCAGAGCCCCTGGACCAAGGCCGTGGCGCCCAGCTCTGCTTGGATTTGTGGAGGCTTTTGGAGGCCGCGGCGCCCCTGGTCCAGGCCACGGCGCACACTGGTTGTCTTGACTTCTCTTCATTTTGTCATTCCGCAACCACTTCGACACTTCGTTATGCATGAAATCTTCGTGCTTTAAACAATGATAGCTTTTCTATCTATTTTAGACTCAAAGTACCTGAAAATGCACCAAAATAGATCGATGATCTAAGAATGACACTTTAGAATTGTTAAGGTACAAATATGTGATTGAACCCTAGATCAACTCTAAAAGGCTAACAAATAAGCACTGTTAAGATGCATTTTATGACTCTCATCATAACCCCCAACTAGCTTATTGCTAGTCCCTAGCAATTCAAGCGAAAACAAGATAATATGAAATGAATCCTATAGTAGAAATCAAAACAAGACAAAATAAAACAATGCTAGCGTTGACCAAGAGTAATTCAACTTTTTGTCTCAAAAATCGCACATAACACATAACTCATAGAATCATTAAATATCACTCAAGTCCAAAAGTAATCCAAACATCAATCTTAAAATAGTTATCGACTATTAACATCCATCTTTGCACAATCCATTAATCTGAACACTCGGATGATTTTATGCACAACATTCATGAATACAAGTCTTGGCCTCTAAAAACACATTAAATTGCGTGACATCAATCACAAATCAAGCTCCATAGGCTCACTTTTCAAATCACTCTCCACTATTGTAGAAAAATCACACCACCTTGGATAAATAGGTCTTTAATAAGCTTGTAACGTTAGGCTAAGGTAAAGGTTAAGAAAGAACAGGAAGGTTTCAACAAATAAAAGAACTTAATCTCTTAGTTTTAAGCACAACCTACTTTAAGCAATGGATAACCTTACTTCAACACTCAATTCTTTCGACTATTTTTCCGAGCATTTTTCTCAATAAATCACCACTTTTTTTTCTTTTCTTCTCTCTTTGCCATAATTCACTTTTTTGGTATTTTGGCATAAGACCATTCACATTCTTTTTCATTTTTTTTCTTTTATTTTCTATAACCCCCAACTTATCTCCTTTAATGTACTTGGGTTATGGTAGTAATATTTTTTTTTTCATATTTCCATCCTTACTTCTCTCAAGTGCTTTTCAAAAAATGTGTATAACTAAGTTCTTTTAAAAGAAGGGTAGGGATAAAATATTTTTAGGCTCATGAAGGTAAGTAAATGGGTTATCAAAAGAAACAAGGCTCAAATTCTTTTTCAACAAAAAGGCTCAAACAGGTGACTAACGAAAAAAATATAGCAAGGGTAAGTTTGAAAGGCTCAAACGGTCCAAAAATAACCTATATCATATCCTAAGTAATGTGCATTCTAGGATTTCGCCTCAAGTGATTATCAAATAAGTTCTAGAGCTTGTCGAGACCGCAAAAGTATTCACAAAAAAAATTCGCACATAAAACTTCTCTAAATGTTTTAGACTAAACATGCAATCTTACCGCAAACCAGAGTCTTAAACCAAATGAAGATTGAAGCAAATTAAATGATGAGGTGTCATGCTTTTTTACCACTATAGTAACAATTGACTAATTGAGCATCAATGATAATGGTGTTTTTGTAACTAAAAATCAAACTATGAATAAGACAAATAGTATATGTGTATGTTTTAAAAACACGGTGATGCGAGTGTAGAATTCGCTACATTCCAATGATGCGAATGTAATTTTCCAAAATTTATTTGTGCCTTGAAGCCAATCTATACACCTAAAAAATTCTCATAATTGTTTTCGCATTATCCTTTGAGGCCTATGCAAACAGTAAACTATCGTTCGCAAAAAATAAGTGTGATATCCATGGGGAACCTCGACAAATCGAAACACCCTCAACCTCTCCCTCCCTTTGCACCTTGGATAATAATGTCAATAAACCCTCCAAACATAAAAGAAAAATATAAAGTGATAACGAATCTCCTTGACGAAGCCCTTGATTCAGATCAATATGCCCATATTGAGCACCGTTAACAAATCAAATCCTGTATGTGTGAACCCCATCCTTAACATTACATTCTTCAAGAAAACCCGCTCTACATGATCGTACGCCTTACTCATATCCAACTTTAAAGCCATGAACCCATATTTTTAGTTTTCTTCTTTTTCCAATAGTGCAAACCTATTGTGCAACTAGTATATTATCAGTATTCAACCTACTTGTAACAAACACACTCTAATTTAATAATCTAAGGAAGCACTCTTTTCAATCTATTTGCCAAAACCTTTGCTATCAATTTCTAAAGTACATTACATAAACTGATAGGATGAAAATCTGACATTAACTGGGGATCTTTTGTCTTTGGAATAAGGACAATATGTGTATGATTTAAATCCTATGGAATTCCACCAGTCTAAAAAATTCTAACACAACAGATACCACATCAAACCAACCATATGCCAAAATTTTTTATAAAAGAGAGTGGGCATATTGTCAGGACCAAGAGCCTTTTTCGGATGCATTTGCGCTAAAGCCTCACACATCTCCTCCCCCAAAAAATATGCCAAAAGAGTAGCATTCATATCCTTGGACACCACTCTTTTAATAACTTCCAATGTTGGGGCCAGATTTGTATCAAAAGATGAAAGTAATGTATTAAAATAATCCACTGCAACTCCGGCTGTAGCATCATATGTTGTATGCTGAAAACCCGCAAGATCCATTAACCACCAAATCCTATTACACTCTTTCCTTTTAGTCACCTTTGAGTGAAGAAATACAATGTTATGATCACTTTCTCGAAGCCATACTGCCCGATACCTTTGCGTCCATTATATCTTTTCATGTAACAACAATTCATTTATTTCACCTTCCAACACTCGTTCCTCTTGAACAACTCTTACAGTTCTTTTATCCACTTAAAGCCTTTTTTAACTCTTACATTTTTTACCCAGGTCATGCTTCACACTATCAAACATAGTATTGTTTCATTCTTCCAAACGAGAACCACAAGAGGCAAGCATATTTTTTACATCATCTAATAATGAAGTATTCAACAGATTCAACCAAGCATCAACTACCATATATTCATATTCTTGATGTCGCAACCATATATATTCAAACCGGAAAAAAATTTATGTCTTGTTATGCCTCGCATCATCACCCTCTAACACCAATTTGATGGCAAGATGGTCTAAATTTTCAACACCAAGATGTTTCATGGTTGCTTGAGAAAATACCACTATATCCAAATGCACCACTGTATCGAAACCCTCATCTCAATTATTACATCATGTAAAACGTTCAAAAACATAGCCCGCATCTCGAAGTTCACAGTCATCAAGAGCATCACAAAAATCTTGCATCTACCACTCAGTTCGATCTCACCCCCTTAATTTTTCATGTAAACCCACTATCTCATTAAAATCACCCACACAACACCATGGAAGATCACTCGACCATCATAATTTCAGAAGAAACTGCCACGATTACTTCCTTAAGGACACCTTCGGATGCCCATAGAGGATTGTTAATCTCTATGAAGTCCTACTCTCAAAATTGGTGCAAATCATATCAACATGATATTGAGAAAAAGTCTAAACTCTAATATCATCATCCTCATCCCATAACAAAATCAACCCATTCGTTCTACTAGTAACTTTTATGGCCAAACCATGCTTGTGTCCCATACTAATTCATAAATTTTCCATTTTCCTTGTATTTAAATGGGTTTCCATAAGAAACACCACCTTAGGTCTTTTTTCCCTCACAAATCTAAGAAGGCTACGAATTGTTTGGTGGTTCCCAAGCCCCCGACAGCTCCAACTTAAGATACTCATTTGGCTCAATGGGTTGGTTACTAGTCTCCGCCGATAAACAAAAATATCATCTCGAAAACTACATCTCTTCTTCTTAGTTGTTTCCTCAACCTCAACCTCATTATCCTTCATTTTTTATCAATCAATAGCATGTCCCCATTCAACTTAGAGACAATATCTCGATTTTTTTCTATTCTAAGTTCTACGTGGAGACTCTTGTTGCCTATGCATATCCACAACATCAAATACAATTGGCACCTCAACTAAACCCGTTTCATCAAAGACCACTACACTTTTCGAAGTCACAAAATTATGCCTCTCATATCCCATCTTCCTCTCAACACCCAATTCTTCCGCCATGGTCATGCTTTTATCTTTATCTTTTCTACAACCATTGTCTTGTTGGGTTCATTAGCATAGATCACCACATATTCCACATCATTATCCAAATTGTACTTCCCCCCTCCATCATTGCACATGTCAATTCTATACCGTAAAATCAGTTCTCACCCCCAACCGCCATCACCTGCTCCAAAATACAACCTACATCACCACCCTCGTGAGTCCCATTTGTTTCATCGTTCGTTTGAGAGCTTTTTACTGTATGTTAATTCTGTAAGCAACTTACCTACTAAACAATACTCCCCTTTCTTTAGAGAGGTTGCTCGCACCTCCCACCAATATCAATCACTAAAGTCTCAACCTTAGTAAGGTAGAGCTTATTTCATGGGATATCAGAACAGTCCGCCATTCCTAAACCCTAACGGAAAAGCTGCTAGAAAAGTTTTTAAATTTCTCACAATTATTCAAATTGAGAGTTACAAATTTGTGATAATGAGAGCTACACATTTTGTAACTATCAAATGACTTTTCAATAGTCATTATTTAGCTATTTTAATATAACCAATAAATTGAGAGTTACAAACTTGTTATTAATCTTAATAAATTGAGAGTTAAAAATTATGTAATTATTTATATTTTTAATTTTGAATTAAAATGTTAAGCTCATTTGGGCCTATAAATGTGAAGCTTTTCAAGAGCTTAAGAAACACAATATTTCAGATTCTTTCTTGTTTTCTAATTTCTACATATTTGTGTATTTTGGCAACTTTGATCGGGTCGGTTCACCCCACTTCCTAGTGGATGTGCACATTGTAGGAGGCAAAGCTGTGACCACTTGAATTTTATCTTGGAGTCGATCTTAGCCATTTGTATATGCACGTAGGGAGGCTATAACGACTTTAGGACAGTGACTTTCTGCTCTGTTTTCTCTATTTATTTTATTTTATTATACAATATTGTTTGATATCATATGTTTATATTGTGTTAACATTATTTTGATTTCTACTAGCATATATTCTGAAAATGTTTATTTAGTTTTTATCAAAAATTAGATAAAAAAATTCAACAGTTAAAGCCGTTATAGCATTATTAACATGTGGTATCATAGCTAGGCTGTCCATGTGTTAGATACCTAGTTTTATATATTATGTTGTATATGTATGCTTTTTTTTTTTCATGATATATATAATATGTTTATATATAAGAATTTTGAATGTGTTACATATATTTATTTTGTTTGTATTATATATCAATATTTTTTTTTAAAGTAAATCATTGATTCAAAGATATATACTTGTTTATGTGAATTGTTTTTGTTAAAAGAGTTATTATAGGGATAGATTAAATTTTCGGTTTAGAGAGAATAAAAGAAATTTTCAAGTACAAAACATATATATTCATTACAATGTTACAGCACCAGTTCATTACATGTAAGATATTTACACTAAAGACAACTTTGAAATAAAAAAATTACAATGTTACAGCACCAGTTCATTACATTATTACAATAAAATGACAAGAAAAGATTGCCCTCATTCACTTGGGAATGTTGTCAAACCATGTGCTGAATTGTATGTTTCTAACAACAAATTATTATCAAATTTTTTATGTAATTATTATACTAGTATATATACATATTAAGTATGACTTTAAGTATCATTTTGTTAATGCTGTAAATGTTATAAAAAATCAAACCAAACCATTATTACATTATAAATGTAAACATTATATAATTAATTAAATAAAAGTTACACATATAAAGACCATTATTATACCAATATAATAATCACTATAATGAATTCTTATAAACGTTTAATGACTATAAAAAATATTATATACTAAATTAAAAAATAAAATCAAATTGAGAAATTATGAATTATTGTAAGACGTAGTGCTTTTGATCTGTGACCTAGTATTTCATATATATGTTTTACATACATTCAATTGTTTTATATATTTCAAAATATTTGTATGTCTCTATCAAAAGCACTAATTATTAACATGTGATAGATGTTTGTTATATAATGCATGTATTTGAATTATATAATCAAATTTATTTCTCTATTTATATTTTATTTGGTATAACTTATTCTAGAAATTAGTTGAAAATTTTATATTCTAAATATGAGAAATCTGTTAATGTAAGAAAATAGTTTGTTAATAGTCATTACGAATTATTAAGAAACATGCATAGATATAAAGAATATTATATATAGTGCTTAGAATATATTTAGTAACTTAGATTTATTTGTTTCATATATTAGTCTATGACCATTCAAAATTTAAAGTGCTAATGGTAGCACCATATTTGTTAAAACTAATAGAGTGCATTGATAAAAAAAAACCTAAATTGGAACAAAACTTATATAAATTACAAGCAAGAGAGATTTTACACTTGAATCTATCAGTCAAAGTTTGAGTGGTGACTGATATAAAGCTTTTGTAGAATATATATATATGTATATATATATATATATATATATATATATATATATATAGACATACCTTTTAAAAAATAAATATGAAAACTAATCATAAATATCTACATAAAGAAATTTATAACTCTAACAATAGGAGAAAATTAAAGACCATAAAAACATATATACCCATTATTAGGAAAGAAATTAAGTGTCGACTTTAAATACTTTGCACAACATGATTAAAGAAGAAAATAAACATGAATAAATTGCATGGGAATAAAAAGTGACATTATTATACTGGAGAAAGAGGAAGAAAAGAGAAAAATTGATAAATTTCAAATGATTTGTAATCAAGTAGATGGAATGAAAAAAAGAAGAAGAAAAAAAAAGCATATATGGTCTGATAGGAAAATAATTATTTAGAGAGAAAGGAAAACTCCTTTTGAAATATGGAAAAATAGACCTACAAGGCTCTATATTCTAAAAGTGTAGGGGTGTCAAACTAAGGTAGCTATACTCGAACCAAAGAAAATATGACCCAAAACTATAAATGTTGTTTTTATAGGTTATGCTCAAAATATTAATGCAAATAGGTTCTTAGTGATAAACTTTGAAATAAGTAAAATATTCAATAACACAATAATATAAGCTAGAGACACAAAATATTTTGAGTACAAATTTCCTTTAAAATTGAGGTTATGGTTTAACCTTCTAAAATTTAATTAAATGAGGACATACTTTCTAGCTCATACCTAGGAAATAAATCCGAAACTTATTTTGAACTTAGAAAAAGTAAGAGAGGTAGAATTGAAACGAATTGTGGAGATGCACCTTTCTGGAAGGAAGCTATTGATAATAAATTTAAATCAATAGCACAAGAGAATTATTGAATTTTATCAGACTCACCTCACTAGAGTAAGGATAGGTTGTAAGTAGATTTTCAAGGAAAAGTTGAAACCTTATAGAAGTATTATGGAGACTGAGTTAATAGCTCTAGATAAAATTTGTATAGAGGCTGAGTGTTTAAATAATAATAATAATTGATGGATATTTCTTTTGGGAATAAACTTTTCCATACATATACAATGTGATTGTAAAGTTGAGATAGATTTTATACAAAAATCTCATTCTAATAGAAGATGAACAAACATATTCAAGTGAGATATAAGCCAGTCAAAGCTAGGACTGTTGAGTAAGAAGTGTTATATCTCTAGAGTTTGTGAGATATGAAATGAATATCGTTAACAACTTAATTAAAGGTCTACCCATGAGGGGTATACTTGTTACATCGAGGGGGTGGGCTAAGCCCACAAGGAGTCACCAATAGGGGTAACCCAACCTTTGTGATTGGAGATCCCATGAAGAACATTCAATGTGTAGAAACAACCTGTAACACGTGACTCAATTTTAACACTAATTTTGAAGATTATATCTCCATGAGAGCATTTCTTTCTCATTCCTAAGGTGATAGTGCTTATTAGTGTGATGTTCAAGATTGATATTTACCATTAATGAGACCGAGACAGGTATTGTCGCGAGGTACTTGTCACATATACCCTTGGAGGCTCACCTAAGTAAGAGTTGTCGTGAGACCGCGGTTATGAGATTGGGCTATTCCCTAAAAACTCTCATGAAAATCAAGATAAGAGCGCATGGCCATTAATAGAAAAAACTCAACCTAGCCCTATATCAAGTATTGTATGTGTGACTTGTTGAAGTCTGATCAAGGGACTTAATTCAAGGCGTAGTCCATTACGGCTCCCTCAGATGAATATTGTCAACACTAAGTGTCGACTCAAGTCCTGAAAACTCCTGCACCTATTCCATAGTACTAGTGTTGCCTTTATATACTTTCTATATTTTATTTTATTTTGTTTTGTTTGTTTTGTTTATTTTGAGTTTCGAAATTTTAAAACTTGTGGAGATTGTTAGAAATCTTTTTTTTTTTTATGAATTTATGATTAATCTCAATAAATTGAGAGTTACACATTTTATAGCTATCAAATGACTTTTTGATAGTCATTATTTAACTATTTTAATATAGTCAATAAATTGAGAGTTACAAAGTTGTGATTAATCTCAATAAATTGAGAGTTACAAATTTTTTAGTTATTTCTATTTTAAATTTTAAATTAAATTCTTAGGCTCATTTGTGCCTATAAATACCAAGCTTTTCAATAGCCTAAGAAACACAATTTTTCAGATTCTTTCTTGTTTTCTACTTTCTACATATTTGTGTTTTGGGGCAACTTTGACCGAATCAGTTCACCCTGCTTTCCAGTGGATGTGTACATTATAGGAGGCAAAGCTGCAAGCACCTGAGTTTTACCTTGAAGCCAGTCTTAACCATTTGTATATGCACGTAGGGAGGTTATAACGGTTTTAGGACAATAACTTTCTACTATGTTTTCTCCATTTATATTATTTTATTATATTTTATTGTTTAATATCATATGTTTATATTATGTTAACATTATTTTGGTTTTTACAAAATATGTTCTAAAATTGTTTGATTAGTTTTTATCGACAATCATATAAAAAATTTCCAACCAAAACTAAAGCGCTGCACGAAAAACCACTCACAAAACTACGATAGACAGAGACCACACCTCAAAAACCCTTAAGACCAGTCTGCTACGACATCCAAAGCCCCCAAAAAAAAAATTGTACGACACAGGACTCAAAAGCCTAACCCGCACGTAAGAAAGGGCTCTCCCGGAAAAATAAGTGAGCTTAAACGGATTTCACATGAACTTAAGAGAAAGAAACCATTAATACTTCAAAAATTATTAATTTCACTGATAAGAACATAATAATCATATCACAGCCATATAAATATAATTTACCACTACACCATTGAAAATTACAACAAGTCGATTTAAGGCCAGTCGTACCAAACACAAAACAAGCCTGGAAATATAAAAAACGTTTCCAACTTCAATGATTGTGACGTTAATTACCGACATTCTTTCTACTCCATCAAATATTCAAATGTAAAGTCAAATCCTTGTAAGCTTTGAAAGTGATGATTTATATATTCTGGTTACTTTTTTATTTTATCAAAAAGTGTTGTTTTTTATTACGTGGGTCATCACCATTCACTTGATGTAAGTGTCTCCACCCCTCAACTTTGAATCACTTTTGATTTGTTTGACTCAAGGTCATTACAATTTACAAGGTAAAATTAATTTTAAGGAAAGCAAGGAATTAAAAGATGCCAACTTTAGTAAACATTCTTTCAAGGCAGCTCTTTTAAGATGTGAATGAAAAAGGGTAAATACTATTTCTCAATGGAAAGGTATGTTTGACTTCCACAATATACTCATAAGCCAGTATGTTTGATTCAAGGGTAAATTATAATATCATCACCACTTTGGTCCTATCGTAATTACAATTTAGTTTATTAGTATTCAACACTTTTATTTCACTTCAAATTTTTTCTACATAGTGGACGAGTTTATCAAATTCAATTGTCATTGAACTCCATCTTTTTAACAGTGAAACAACCAAGATGATATTATGATTATTATATAGATATTGGAAAAAAATTTTGCCCGAAAAGAAAACTTTAAGGGTGATATGAGAGAGCTACTCGAAGAGAAGAGAGGAAAAACAGAGAAAAAAAAGTAAGAAATAGAGAGATGTGGTTCTACTCGATGAGAGGAACCAGAATTGTAACTGTGTCGCCTTCAATATGCCTAAATTTCTTTATTTTATTTTGGAGATGAGAGAAAAAATGGGCGAAACTTATATAAAGTTTCTTATACGAAATTTGTGAAGTTCCTTTTAAAAATAAAATTTGAAATCAGATTTTATTATTCAATAAAACTCATGTAATAGATTAGTTACACAAAATTTTAACGAAAAATTAAAACTTTAGTGTATAATTTAATCCATAGCTCATTAACAGTGTAAAACTTTTAGAAATTTTGTACGAAAAACTAGAATTTAAATCGTAGGTTAAAAATTATCAAAACATGATGATTTTTTTTTTTTGGTGATTTTAACATTCTCATAAATGCATTTAAGATGATAGGTTATGATCATTAATTTAATTATTGTAAATATGAAAAATTTAAAGATAACTTCATAAATTGTGTAAAAAACTTTATATAAATTTTGACAAAAAAAAAAGATATCCAAATCGTATAAAAAACTGAGATATGAAAGCCTGATAATTTTTTATCATTTTTTTTATGTGCACAAAAATTAATACTAGCAAAGAAAAATTTGATTTTGCATATTTTCTGTTAATAAAACTCATATGATGGATTGAGTTGTTATGTTTTGATATTAGTAAATTAAGTTGTGATTATAATCAAATCAAAATAATGTATTTGTGTTTTACCCAAAACAATAATAGCCAAGTTAAACAAATCATTTGAGATTCGTTTTTTATTTTTGTCAAAATATTTGAGTTTGACTTTTCATTACGTTGAGATAAAACAAACTTTTTTTTGGTATTTTGTTCACAAAACACGTCACTCTCTTTCAACATTTGTTTAATTATAAAAAAGGTCAGGAAATAATAATAGAAAAACCGTATTTTTTTTCGCTTAGCAAAAAAAACCACATTGTTCATAAAGGCATCAGAAATTCAGAATAGTCTAAGCCTTTAACATTTGGATGAGTTCGCAGCTAATCAAACGAAACTTTTAAGCTGGTTATTTCGGTGCTTTTATAATAAAAAAATAATTTATCTTATGTAATAAAAGTATATTTATAGTAGCAATTTATTTTTTTTTGTTTTTACTATTTATATTGTTATTTTTACTATTAAAAATATAAATTTACAATAAAAAATATGTTTTATAACAAAAATATATAAGAAAAGCAAATTACTCTGGTTTTTTAAAGCAAAATAGACTCCAACCAAGTAATTTATGACTAGAAAACATGACAATTTTCAATACTGCATATAAAGAAGAAAATCCCAATCACCTCGTAACCTTTAGCAGATTAGTTAAGGTTCATTTTTAAAAAAAAAAAATATTTGAGTTTGAGTGCTTTTAGTGTGATAAAATGAGACAGATTGAGTAAGTGATTTGACATAAGCATTTGCATCAGTCTCACGAATAAGAACACTCACACTACATTCATAACGACTACAATCTCTCTCTTTCAATGTTTTATTAGTAAAATAATGAAATCATAATCCTAAATGATAAAATGTTAATGATATGCATGGTAGTGACAATCAGCATGCAATACCAAAAAAGCCAAGGCCCAAGAGTAGTTGAGGAACATGAAGGGCTTGCCGCTTGAGAAGAATAAACTGATTTTAAGTTTGCTTAAATTTTTCCCATACATTGCCTATAAAAGCTAAACAATTGGGTCGTCATGAAACTCGAGTCTATTTTTGATAAGAGCCCAAATATTAAATGATAGTAACAGAAAAGTTAAAGGTCAATACTCGACCCAATTACAGAAAAATACCCAAAACGCCCAACCATAAATCCAAATCCCAGGTGTCGCGGCAGGCAAGCAGCCAAGCATCAAATTGGACAGAGGAAATGCAATGGATATTAATATACGGTCAATGAGCATGCAACCTGGACAATTTAATCAATTAGGCTCTGCCCCCAAGGTGGAGATATTTAATTTGTTGGCAAGTATTGAATAAACGTATGTAATACAGGTATATTTGAATCATAAAGTAATTTTTAATATATCTTAAATTTTAAAAAATTAAATTTATATAAAATTTGTATATTATAAGTTTTATTTTATAATTTTTACAGTTAAAAAAGTCGTACATAATATTGAACCCAAGTAATCGGCCAAGAACAATTCCAAGATTAAGTCAGATAACAATTTTGTGGTTAAGTATATAATTTGGTCATATAATTATGAATCGGATTTTAATTTTATCTTACAATTATCAGCTCTATCACTTGAGTCTTTTAACTTTATTTAGTGTTTCAATTAGATCCTTACGATAAAATGACTCTTAAAGTCAAGCCGGACTTGCCACCTTAGCACTTAGTCAACTATGAGATTTGGGTTTTTCACAAGCCCAACCCAGTACCCAAGCAGTTTTTTACCTTCTCCTTTCCCATTTGAGCAACCAAACTCTCTCTGCGATGAAACCCATCTCTGGCACCTCAATGATAATGAACCGTAAATCTTGATGGGTGCTTCGAGTTCAAAAAGATTTGGCTATTGAAGGAAGATTTCTCCAGAAACAACACATAATTGATGAATCTCATTCTCATTGAGTTGTAGTTGCATCCCTGACCTCATATTTTTGTACTCCAATAAACGATATATAATGTCGTCCAAAAAGCAGGGTCGATGATTTCTTGCCTTTGTTGCACCATCCAATTAACAATTCTCAAAGCCTTAAAATTTAATCTTCAAATGTGTATATTTTTTCAAAGAAACTACTTTTCAAAATTCTTGTCATTTTTTTTTTAATTTTAATCTTTTACTCCGTCAAATTTCGATGACAATTTCGACAAGATCTTAAAACCTATTTGATTGAAACATTAAATAAAGTTATAAGAGTCAATTTCTACATTTAATTGTTGTTGGACAAAATTAATACATAGTCCATAATTCTTTGACTAAAATATGTATTTAATCCAATTTTATAGAATATTACGCATTTTTATTTTTTAATGCTAGGAGGGCTATAGCCGGCGTCTAGCACGTATGAACACTGACGAATTTCTTTGAATGAGTATGCCTTTGAAACAAAAAAGAAAATATAGAGAAGAAAATATTAGTAAAAGGAAAGAAAAAACTGGAGAAGAAAAGAAACAAAGAATGTTTCCTTTCAGATGCTTCTTTGGGAGAAAGAGGAAGGAAGGGGAAATAAAAAATTAGGTAGGGTGAGGTGATCCTTCGCCAGTTTGATTAATGATATGAATTGGTACCATCAAAACTATTCACTTAAGTCCACAATCTTATTAATTTTTTTTATAAAACACGACAATTGTCAAAACACTAAAATTATAAAAGATAATAATAATAATAAATATCACCAACTATAACATGGAGCCATTGACTGCCGCCTCCGGTCATTCCGTCGACTTTTTGACAGTTCTTCATTTTCCTTTTTACTATCTCTTTAAAGCCCTCCCAAAGTTTCCTCAAACACAAAATCCTAATCTTCTTGATCGATCACTCTCGAAATTAAATTACACTCACAAACAAAAAAAGATTAATTAAGCTTTTAACATGTTTTATATAAAATATATTTAATTATTGATAGTTACCTTATGACACTATAAGAAGAAGACAGACAAATAACCACAGTAAACTTGGAAATCTCATTATTTGGAGAGTAGTTCTTATAGCTATTGTTGACGAGAGGTACTGGATGATGTAATTGTGGAAAATCTTTTTTATTTTTTATTTGTATTTAATAATTTATACATTCTCAACATAGTTTAAAAAATAATACTTATCTTTTTAATATAATATAAAAAATAAAAAATATTGCTTCTTAACTTTTACAATATTATATTAAAAAAAGAATTGTTGTTTAAGATTATGTAAATTATTAAAAAAATGTTAAAAATAAAAATAAATTTTTTTTTTCAGAATTAAACACATCCTTAAAGTTTTCTACGAATTCTAATAATTATCAAAGTTAGTAGAAATTTATTTTATCAAAACACATACAAAAGAATTTTAGATTCCTCAATAGTCATAAGATGAGAGAATATGAACCATTTTCCTATGAATTTAGTAATAAAGATTAAAATCACACAATAAAATCAAGTTTTTTTTCTTCTTTTTTTGCCTCTTTCCTTGATTTAGTAAAAAGTTTTAGAAGTTAGTGATAAGCAAGATTGTGTCTATATATCTGACTGTTTTTCGTCCAAATCGGTCCGTCAAGACAGATCTTAGGTTCAAATATGCATGTGTTGGATTCATTTATTTCAAGTAAATTATGGTAAATTTTTCATTGATCTAAATTGTCCAAAACTCATATATACTTGGATTTTAAGTGTTGGGTAAGACACAACCAGCATAACAAAATTAAACAAGAGTTCGTGTACAACTCTTTTCTAAAGAAAAGGTTTCATGTTCAAAATCCATCACTTCCAATAATTAAAAGAAATAAAAAATTACATGAACAGAGAATCCCAATAATCGGAAGGTATTCAATCTTTTTTTTTTTTGGTTGAAATATTAACATTGCCAGTTTTTACAACTTCTGAGAGCTGATAAATTCTGACCAGATTACTAAATTATGCAGGCAAGATAGCACCTATGGTTCAATCATGGTCTGCCCCAATCCAAGCCCTGATCAATCAGACTTACACAACAATCTTGACCTTCTTCTTTATCTTCTGGTAGTAACCATTTAATCCCAATTCCCCATTTTTGTATCTGTCAAGTGTAAACTTTTGTGACCCTTGTGGCGTTTGTCTTCCCTTAACAATCTCTAGCTGGTAAAGTGGCAATTTGCTTCCCTATAGAGACTTGTCTTTTGGTCAGGGCATATTCATATTAATAATGTTTTTTTTCTGTTTGTGAAATTTGATAAATTTGATATGTACATAGCAAATGCTGTGTCGGCAATGTACAGCACAGGTATTTAATCTTTATATGCTTCAGTGGGTTCCATATGTACCTAAATTAGGACTGCCAATTTGTTTGTCCACCATTTTAAACATATGCAGTTCTCTTGCTGAATAGTTATCAACATTTATATCCTTGTTTTTCAGATAAGCCTTCCTGGTTGAGTAGTTAATATAGTTCTGTTTGATGGGTTCACCTTCCAATGTATATATACATAAATTGGAATCGTCAATTTATTATTAACAATCACAATTCTAAAAAATTTGTGAATTCTAAATAAAATATGTAGTAGTTTTTTATTGTATATATATTTTTTCAAATGATGCAAAAGGAAAAAAATGATCAAAGTTAAACCCCTATTTAATCGGCATGACCTTTTTAAAAGGGTATTCTTACAATTAACTACCCTGTTTATCATCTATGTTATTTGGTTGGAGTACATATATCATATATGTGTGTTTGAGTATTAAATTTTTTTATAATTAAGTATTTATAAATTATATATATTTTTATTAATTTAAAGTATCAGATAGTCATACTTATATTTAAAATATCGTGTCCATAGATATAACAAAGTAACGAAGAGTCTAATATAATTTGTGCTTAAGCCAAAATATTGTGAATTTGATTGCTAAGATAATGCCCCAACATAAAAGTTAAACTAGCATTTTATGATTGTAGTGCTCAAATGAAACTGTTTATCAACATAGATATGATCAACAATTTTTTTTTTTTTTTTTTATAATACCATAGCCCTTTATTCAAGAAACATTAAGAGCAAAATATCTACAAAAACAATAAACCACGGTATATCTGCTGCCTCCTCAAGCAAAAATCTAGGCTTAGAAAACTTACAAGTTAAACGAGCTAAAGCATAAGTCACCTTTAAACGATTCGAGACCTATTAATCACACGAATTATAAACAGAAAAAAAAAACAAGATTTACTCAGATTCACCCTAGAATAGGGCTACGTCCTGCCAAAAGTTTCTTATTATCAATCTCATAAATCTCTCGTTACAATGTATGCTAAGTACATAAAGAGTATTTATAAGCAACTTAAGACGCCCTAATTAGGGTCTAATTAGGATTTCTGCCATGTTGCAGAACTACAACTATTAATGGGCCCAAGCCTAAACAGCCAAGTAAAAAATCAGACCCAACTCATGAGACCCTGTGTTCGTCTGGGGATCTATAGATCTAGTCCCTTGAAATATGCACCAACTCTAACAATCTCCCATTTGGTAAATACTTCACACACATAAAAAACTTCCCAAAACTCTGTTTCTTCAAGCCAATCTCAATAGCACACCACTCAAACTTTACTAGACTAATTGCCTTAGTAAAAAAATCTGCATTGTTCACTGCTGTATCGACTTTCTCCAAAATTATCACATTTTCTTCAATCTTTTCCTAGATGAGGTGATATTGGATATCAGTGTGCTTCATCCGTAAATGAAATGTAGGATTCTTTGCTAAGAAGATAGCACCTTGATTGTCACATTTCACTTTCACTGCTCCTTGTTTAAACCCAAGCTCAGCACACAACCTTTGAAGCCAAACAGCTTCCTTTCCAGCATGAGTTATTGCCATATACTCTGCTTCTGTGGATGAAAGAGTAACAACACTTTGACTCTTTCTCATCTAACTCACCGCCCCACCAAACAGATTGAACATATATCCGCTTGTAGACCTCCTGTTATCAATGTCTTCTCCCCAGTCAGCATCAACGGTTTCTATAATATCAAGATTCTTCTTACCTCCCATAGCTCCATAACACAATGCAAATTCTGACGTGCCACGAAGATATCTAAGAACTCTTTTGATTTCAGTCCAATGCTCTTTCTTAGGATTAGACATATATCTGCTAAATACTCCCACTGCTTGGGCAATATCTGGTCTCGTACACACCATGGCGTACATCAAGCTTCTAACCGCACTAGCATGAGGTACGTGCGCCATCTCTTCAGCTTTTTTCTCCATCTTCGAACATTGTTCTGCAGATAACTTAGTTCCTAAAGGCATGAGAGTCCTTACCGGCTTACTGTCAGACATGTTGAATTTCTTCAACACTTCTTCAATATACTTCTTTTGACTTAGCTACAGTTTTTGATTTTCGCGATCCCTCTTTATCTGCATACCCAAGATAAAGTTTGTTGGCCCTAGGTCTTTCATGTCAAATTGTTTTGACAACGATGCCTTCACAATACTAATCATCTTCCTGTTATTTCCAATCAACAGCATATCATCAACATACAAGGTTAAAATGACAAAATCAATCCCTAACCTTTTCACATAGATGCAATGATCAGCATAGCTGCGAGTGAACCCAAGCTGAATGGCATATGTATCAAACTTCTGGTACCACATCCGTGGTGACTGCTTTAGTCCATACAAAGACTTCTTCAATTTTTATACCAGCTCTTCCTTGCCTTTGCTCATAAAGCCTTTAGGTTGTTTCATGTAAATTTCCTCATCAAAGTCACCGTGAAGGAAAGCTGTCTTCACATCCAATTGCTCAACCTCTAGAACATAAGTAGCTGCCATGGATATGACAAATCTAATAGATGTCAACTTTGCTACAGGGAAAAATATCTCACCATAGTCAATTCCCTCTATTTGTGAGTACCCATTTGCAATCAGACGTGCCTTGTACTTTTCTACCATTCCATCTGCATTTGTTTTTTTTTTTTTTGAAAACCCATTTGCTCCCAATTGCCTTTCTATCTTTAGGCAATTTCACAAGGCTCCATATTTTATTCCTATCCAGTGCCTGCATCTCCTCTTTCATAGCATTCTCCTACAGATTTTCATCTTCCGAGATCCTTGTCTCTTTTACTGTGCTAGGATCATCACCAGTAATATTTAAATCATATAATGCACTACAAGCACTTGTGGGATACCTGATGGGTGGCCTCTTAACCCCTATGGATCTCCTTATGATAGGCGTGGTTTCTAACTTTGTACTAGTATCTGAATCCTCATCCTCTACATCAGAAACATGAATATCGTGCTCAGACTCAACTGACTTAGAATCTGAAGTATTCGATGTAGTCTGTGGGTTAATCTCCCACTCTTTATCTCTCGGGCTAAGATCAATCTGAACCTGCTTTGGCTGTTCTGGTAAATCTTCGACAGCCTCTAACAACCTTGTTGGTAGCTCTCTGGTATGCTGACATAAGCCGTGGCTATAATACTCCATCCATTGTTTAGCTTCGAAAATGAGATTACCAAAGCCAACCAAAGAATCACCGCCATAATTTAAAGCATTAACCACCAAGCTTGCATCACTCTAAAAAACAATATGACGAAAACCTGCTTCCAAGTTGAGTGCAATGCCTCGACCACAGCTTTTGTTTCCACCATTTCCACCTCGTGAAGGGGAGGGAAAGTTACAGGCATTGAGCCGAGTACCTGCCCCACATCATCGCGAATCAACATTTTAACTTGTCTACTCACTCAATAGTGCCCTGACAATATTAGTTAAGCCTCTTACCTAGTAATTAGGTAGAGTTTATGAAATAATTTTTATTTTTTATAAATAAAAATTAGGTCAAACACTTTTAAAAATCGATTTATTTATGAAAAAAAATTAAAAATTAAAAAACGAGCTTTTTTAAAGATCTATATTTTTTTATCAAAATAATTGTTTTACCAACAACAAAACAATTTTTATTCACTGTTGTTTTACTAAAACCTATTATTTTGCCAGCTATAAATCGAAACCAAAGTTAGGCCTAAGAGTACCTAAATTGAATTGTCTGGTACACAACTACCAGTAAGTGTTGAAAGATCAACATGTTCAAACGGTTCTTCAATTTTTCTTTTGCAAAGAGGAAAAAAAAAAAAAAACAGAATCACAACTTGAATATATATGCAGAATATCCTCCATAGCTAGTGCCTGGTTGCAATTCCAAACCATGATGGCACTAATTGGATGCATTAGATCAGTGATTTTGGACCCTGAAACATTTTTGCAGATCCGCTTGATGTGGAGAGAAATTTATGATACTGTTAAGAAGGAACATTAGAAGTTCCATTTCCTGCAATATATAATTAAATAATCTGTTTAATTATTGTATATATACAGCTTTTTATTCAATTATTATATATAATATATTTGATGGGTGCACAGCCATGGCCAGGGTAGCTAATCACATGGGATTCCTAGGAGGACAGTATTCTCACATGTGATACTGTCAAAAAACAGACATAAGTCGCTTTTAGATTCAATTATATCTCCCCTCCTTGTTCATTGTTAATATATAAATATATATTATGTGTGGGGCTTTGCTGGATGAGACTTGAGTGTCCATGCTTGGTTGCTAGGATACATATCCATCTAGCTTAGATAAAACTACAATCCTCATATGTGCTTAAATTTTTATGAGGTTTATATTGTGAAAATGACAACTTGATGCCTAATTTACTTATTTTAAATGATTATGGGTGTGATTATATCAACAGCTCGGTTCTATCATAACTCCGCAATTAAGTTTGTTCTCTCTCTCTCTCTCTCTCTCTCTCTTTTTCACTGAAAATCTATTGTTAATTTCACTGTTATGAGTTCCTTACCTGTTGAAATGACTACATAAACTAACTTATTCGAACTTCAGGAGATGCATGAGGAGTTAATGAACATTTCCATTGAGAATTGGCCCAATTAGGCTGACAAGACCTTCAAAAACTTTGTTGTAGAATAGATAGACCCCATTGCACTAAATACTGTCTTTTGGTTGAATCTGTTTTTGCTTCTCACTTTATGTTTTCTTTTTTATGTACTTTACGATTTTTTTTAAAGAGAAAATGAAGGATATAAGCAACTGTGATATATAAATAATTTCACATGATTTTTTTTAGTACCAATTGATAATAATCCAAGATATCGTTTGACAATAATTTTGATATAATAATATCAATTATTGCAACTTGATCCCATTTGACTGTATTTAAATTACTATCAAAAATAATTTTCATCAAATTGTATCTTTTATCATAATTATGATAGTATTATTTTACCAATTATTAGTAAATAGTATCTCAATTTGTTGTCAAAATGATACTATCAAATGGTATAAACAGTTATGTGTTGTCATTTATATCAACGGTGTTATAGACTCGCTCAAAAAATGAAAGGTATAAATTTGATAATTGCATAGAATAACTAACTATAAGGACTTCATGTATATTAAGCGAATAAACTAGCTTGTGACCTGTGCAATGCACTAGATATGCTTATTGATCTATTACATCCATTAAATGAATATATAATTCTTAAATCTAAAAGAGATCAACTAACAATATTGATTATATAAATCAGTTTTACTAAACGGAGTATTGAGTACATACTGATTTAATTCGAAACCTTCTAGTATTCGGACTTTTTTTTGGATTTTTACGTTTCAATTTCACCGGAGGTCGGATATGAAATCACAATGAAAAAAAAATCACGTTCTTACCATAACCCAAAAACCTTTATGTCTTTCTAAATGTAAAATATGATGTTTCTCTCTCTAACCGTTTTCACCCTGAAAAGACATATATTTACTGCCTGAAAAGACAGGGTAGTTATTGACATTTGAACCCAAAATTTGCATGATTTCAACCATACATCTTAATTCAAAGTTAAACGAACGGGTCGGGTTGCTCATCATGAGTGCCCAATTCAACCCTTATTTCCTACATATTCTAATTGATAAATTAAACATACATAAATCCTAAAAAAAATCTTATTTCTAAACCAAACACACCCTAACATTTTGTCTTACAAATCACATATTAAGTTCTGTTGGATATTTAATTGTATATCTTGATGGAATTTTTAAGTAGAAAGATATCGGATTGTTAGAAAAAATAAATTCATGCATGCTAGATTACCAACAAGGACAGAAATGTATATCTCATTAGCAATCAACAAATTAAAATGTCCATTGTGTATTAAAGCAGCTTGTGATAACATTGGTAGATATTGAACATTAAATCTATTGAAAGCAACAACACACGATGTTAATTTAATGAAAAACTTTTTTCATTGATAAAATAAACGTTCACAATTTAATGAAAATTCATGAAGAATCAACAAAAATAAGTTGTCATTCCAGTGAAACAAAAACAAAAAACAATGCAAAAAGACATAAAATTCCGATACATTTTTTTGTTGGACTTGCTCTGAAAAGAGGAGAAAGAGACTCAACAGTAGCTTAATTAAAATATGAAATGTGAGTTTACAATGTAGAAGTTTTCTCTTCTTTTTAAAATCAAAATTCTATTTTACATGGGATTGAATGAGTTTATGAATAATGAATAAGTATTGTTTTTATATATCTTTGCGTCAATATTGTATCTAAAGAATGACTCAATCCCTCTAAAAAAGAAAATAAAAATAAAGAGTGACTCAATCATTTCTTCATTTAATTTGTTACATGTTCGAAATATCATTAATTTATTTAAAAAAATAAAATAAAATCAATTAACGAAATTAAGAATTTAAAATAATTTACTCAAATATTCGAGCTTAATCACAATGCCATGGAGTGGTCTGATATAAACTCAACTCCATATGGCCGCTACACACAAAATATAGTCATTTTGGAGCATTAAATGCTTTAATCCGTATCATTCTATTAAAAATCTGGTCGTTATAATTGAGTGTTCAGTCAACTGAATGTTTGGTTCAATCGACTGAATTAAGGTAATTTTGCTTTAGTGGCTTCATTCAATCGACTGGACCAGAAAGACAAAACTTTCTGTCTTTCATTCAGTCGACTGGGTGAGAGGCCAAAAAGTGTTGTCCTTCATTCAGTCGATTTTATGATTCACTCAGTTGACTAAATCAAAAGGGAATGATTTTCTGTCATTCATTCAGTCGACTTAATGATCCATTCAATCGACTAAATCCCTTGAAACAAATTTTTTGTTTTGTTTTTCAAAAACTTATAAACATTTTGAGTTATAAATAAAGCTAGACAATTGAGGAAAGATTTACAATTACATCAACTATCTTAGGAGTTTCTAATCTTGTTCTTCAGATTTTTTCTAAAAAACATGTGTCTTTAAATAAAAAGACTTTAAAAGCTTAAACACTTAGACAAGAATTATTAGATCAATTCAATTTAGTTTTGTTATCATTAAAAACAAGTTAGAGGTCAACTATGTTCTCTTTCATCTTTTATTTTTATGGTCATTAATGCCATAAAATCCCTAGTTTCACAGTAGAAGAAGAAAAAACCAATTACCTATAATAATAATAATAATAATAATAATAAAATAATGTTGAAATGGAAATTCAAAAGCAATAAAAGAATGAGAAAAAAATGAGAGATTTTTGTCAAATGCGAAAACTTCAAAGGAAAAAAGTTAATGGAGCATGATCAATCTTCCATTGGTCTCTTCCTTTATCTTTCCCCCTTATGGTCACCACTAGCATCAAACGTCCTTTGTCTCCACAGACCGTTCAGACCCATTCATTATACGTTGTGGCTATCAAAATATGTTCAAACATTTAAACTTTTATTGATAAGTTCAATGTCTAGATATTTGTTTATATTAGATTACAGAGTTTTGATTTTTTTACAAATTCTTTTTTAAGATAATTATTAATTTAGATAGAATTTTAGGTAACATGAAGCATATTATAAACTTTAATTTTAATTTTTAAATAAAAAATATTAAAGACTGTGTCCATGTTAGTTTTCACGTCAAAACTTATGTGACAATTGTGATATATATTTTACTTTCATATATATATATATATGTAAAATCCAGGTTCAATTATTTTTCCTGCCAATATAAATTTTTTTTTATCTACTACAAATAAAAAAGAAAAGAATTTAAAATAATATTTTTATGGAAAAAATAAATTTACTCCTACGATTTTACGATTGAATTAATTTGAAAATGTCAATTTGCCCTTAAATAATATAAAATATGTCAATTGACCATTTCCGTCTAATTGAATCGTTAAGATACGCTTGTAAAGGAGTATTTGGACACATGAAGAACTCAGTTCTCCACTTAATTTCTTCTTAATCCCCTATGAATTCTTTTCAATCTGTGCGCAGTTGCTGATTTCATTTCCCCTCATTTCTCCCATTTTTTTAAAATCCTTTAGTATCAGTGTGAAAACTTGAAGAACGCCACTTATAGATAAATCACAATGGGAGTAAAAGAAAAAATTAATATCTGAAAGTAGCTCAGATCCAAGAGCAAACCTAAGAACTAACCGATACAGATCAGCCCAAAACCTCACAATATCTCAGATTTTTACAATATTTTGAAACCCTAAAAATCTAAAAATCAGAGCACAACTCAAGCCTTTTCGAATTGCTCTCCCCTTTTCTCACTTGAACCTCTTGCACAATGCACAAACGAAATCAGTATATATGCGCAAAAATCTCAGAAATTCTAAATAAAATGAAAGTAAAAAACAATGTCTAATGGACAGGTGGATGGTTTAGAGCTCTTAATGGGCAGGTGGACGGCTAAGATTCGGGTGGAAAACGATCGGAGTAGAAAGGAATTGTGCAGGTGGCTTAGGTTTGTTGGTTTTACTTTTGTTTAGAAGGCTTAACATAATATTCTTCACACGCCTCTTAATGATTTCATTGAACGAAATGATCAATTGATCTATTTTATAATACTCAGAAACAAATTGTCATTATTTCAAAATTAAGAGTCAAATTGATTTAATAATAAAACTTCATAGATAAATTTATTTATTTTTTTTATTTTTTATTATAATTTATGAAATGATATACTCTATTCACTTGACACATGTTCTACAAATAATCTCTCTCAAATCAATTAGAGATAATTGCGCAGGCATGACAGATAACTCACCAACTAAAGCGCTTGATAGTAGACTATAAACAAAAGATTTCGAAGTTGAGAGTTAAAAATTAAATCAAAAGAATAATATAATGATACCATTAATGAAACATAATTTTCAATGGTCTCATGATCTTAACTATTATGGAACCAAATCGATATAATCAAAACTTTCATTGTTTTTAAAGTTCATTTTATTAGTTCATGTGAAGATATTACTCTATATCTAGCAGATACATATCTAAAAAAAAAAAAAAAAACCCCTTCTTTTAAGGAGAAAAAAATTGAAAAATATTTAATTACAGTCGCTAGATATTGAAATTTTATCACAGCCTTGTGCTACGTACAAAAGCATGTCATTTCTTTATGCAATTATGCACTTTACTGGGAGCAATTATTGCGTCTATAAGTATTGAGTAAAGTGGATTTCAGGGGCCAATGTAGCAGATTTATAAATTTTTATAGCTAAAATTTGCATGAAAAGCATAATTTATTTGCTGACATATTCCGTTTGTAGCTCAGCCTCATGCAAAAAAGCAAACTTTTGCTTTGCTCTTTAATTTTCCTTTTTCTTTAATCTCTCTTTCAATTAGTCTTACCTTATTCTCACATATCCCTAAGAAAATTACAATAAATTCATTTTAAAATTTGATTGTTAGGGAGATTCAATTACTAGCTAGGATTAAAGACTACGGAAGTCCAAATCATAGTCTCTTTGAAGAGGTAATCAATTAATTAAAGTTCCTAATCATAGAAGCATTGTGGCGGAGTGGGTGCAAGTGAAGTGGCAGAATGCTTGTGTCTCTCTTAAGGTAGATCCTATTCTTAAGTATTTTTTTATGAAGAAATTATTTAATGTTTTGGATCCTATAAAACACTGGTAATTCACCCTCTCACATAATTGATAGAGTCTCCCTTCAAAATGCAGCTTTTGTTCATGCTGAAAATTTGTTGCTAGGCTAGGGAGCTGAAATGCTAGGTCTCCACTGGAAGAGAACATTGAATTAAAGAGTCACCAGAGGAAGAGGGGGTTGTACCTCCGAGGACTCTTTGATGCTTTTGTTAGTACCAGAGTTTGAGGGAGAAAATGGAAGGAATAAAAATGGCAATAAAAGTCTTTTCGGTGATGAATGAATTGAAATTTGCGTACCTTGGACCCCCTACTTATATAAACTTTAAGGAATCAAATCTATTGCTCGCTTGGGGACGACGCAGTCCCTAGAATATCTTTTTCGTTTTGACGTGTGAAGGGTTTGTTAATTGTTTCATCATTTGCTTTACTACGTGCTCATCGCCATCATTGCAACCAGGTGTTATCAGATCATTAGAGGAAAAGTTATCAACGCGTCGTCTGATCATTGGAGGGAGAGTGATCCACGTGTCATCAGACTATTGGAGGGAAGATCGTCCATGTGTCACCAGACTATTGGAGGGAAGATTATCCATGTGTCACCAGACTATTGGAGAGAGAATTATCCACTACATTAGAGGCCCCCCATTTCCTTAAGTATATTTATGTGCTTGAGGAAAAACAATGGAGCTTTGCATTGTTGGTTGCATGCTTTGGTTTGTGAGACATGGCACCGAGTACATGAGGTTCAATCAAAATGCTTGGTCTTAGAGACGTAGGACTGAGCATATGAGCAGCAGCCAAAATGCTCGGCTTTAGAGATGTAGGACCAACCATATGAGCAACAGTCAAGATGCTCGGACTTGGAAACATGGGACCGAGCATATTAAGCTTAGTCAAAATGCTCGACCTTGGAGACATGGGACCGAGCATATGAAGCTTAGTCAAAATGCTCGGCTATGGAGATTTTCTGGAAACGTGGGACCGATCATATGAGGCTCAATCAAAATACTCGGCCTTGGAGACGTGGGATCGAACATATGAAGCTAAGTTAAAATGCTCGGCCTTGGAGACATGGGACCCAAGTATATAAAGCTTAGTCAAAATACTCAGCCTTGGAGATTTTCTAGAGATGTGGGCCCGAGAATATGAGGCTCAATCAAAATTTTCGGCTTTGGAAACGTTGGACTGAGCATATAAAGCTAAGTCAAAATGCTCGGCTTTGGAGACGTGGGACCGAGCATATGAAGCTAAGTCAAAATGCTCGGTCTTAGAGACATGGGACCGAGCATATAAAGCTTAGTTAAAATGCTCGACCTTACAGATTTTTTGGAGACGTGAGACCGAGTATATGAGGCTCAGTCAAAATGCTCGGTCTTGGAGATGTGGGATCGAAAATATGAAGCTAAGTCAAAATACTCAGCCTTGGAGACGTGGGACCGAGTATATGAAGCTTAGTCAAAATTCTCGGCCTTGGAGACATGGGACCGAGTATATGAAGCTTAGTTAAAATGCTCGGGCTTGGAGATTTTATGGATATATGGGACCGAGCATTTGAGGCTTAGTCAAAATGCTCAACCTTAGAGATGTGAGACCGAGTCTATGAACCTTAGTCAAAATGCTCGGCCTTGGAGACATGAGACCGGGCATATGAAGCTAAGTCAAAATGCTCGGCTTTAGAGATTTTCTAGAGATGTGAGACGGAGCATATAAGGCTCAGTCAAAATTCTCGGCCTTGGAGACATGAGACCGAGCAGATGAAGCTAAGTTAAAATGCTCAACCTTGGAGACATGGGATCGAGCATATGAAACTTAGTCAAAATGCTCAGCCTTGGAAATTTCCAACAGGGGAGTTGTCCTATGGATGTTTGACCTGGGTTGTCTTCTTTTGGAGTTCTCAATGGATTTTTAGGCTTTCCTTTTTCTTTGGGCCTGTAGAGGGTCTTTGGCTGGTTTTTTATGCTTTGGGCCAATAAAAGGTTTTTGGGCGGCCTTTTGTACTGTTCCAGAACATTCAACGAAGGCATTTAATGCTGGAGCATTGGGAGGTTCTAGAATATTTTGCAAGGGCTCTTAATGCTAGAGCGTGTACTGTCATTTTGGGGTGTGGAAAGACGATATATGTCCTTGATGGTACGCCTTCAGCTGCTTTGGGGAATGAAAAGATACCATTTTCCCTTGATTTTGTGAAATGTTGCGTCTTTACAGCTGGAGATGGAGTTAATTTCCCTCGTTAATCATGCTCGAACTCCTATATGAGAAAAGAGTTTCCTCTCATTTCTTCACTTCATTCATTTGTATTAAAAGAGAAAATTTTGAGAGCCTTTAGAGTTAGCTAAATTTTGAGAGCCCTCAAATTCTGCCAGAGAAGAGAGGAGGTTCGAAGCATTGGAGCTTGTTTGGAGTTAGATTCAGTGAAGTGCTCAGAGTTACTGTGGTGATCTACTTTGTTGGTTAGTTCTCCCTTTTTACTTTTATAATGTCTTCAGTAGGTAGTTACCGTGATAGGTCTAGCGATAGTGGTAGTTGTAGTGAGGACAGTGAAGCATTGTTTAGGGAACTGAAGAAGGCTATAGGTTTGAGCCGAGCCTCTAGTGAGGATGAGGCTTCTGGAGATGATAGTGCTTTGGAGGGACCATTGGCCATGGTTCCCTATGAGGGTGACGAAGAGGGAGAGAAGGAGGATTCTTATGAGGATAAGGAGGATAATGTTCTGGCCGAGCTTAGAAGGGATATGATTATAGAAGAAAGAGTACAATGGGCATATGAGGCAAACTCCATGCCAAATAAGTTGGAAGTAGAGGAGCTCGAGGTTATTAGGCATGTCTACTGGATTCCAGAAGAGTATATTATTAGGAATATCGGTGTATGAGAGATTTTGTGATGTCCCCCATTCGAAATATGCGTTTACGAACAATACTTGAGAGCTGGGCTCAGATTCTCTCTTCATTCTTTCTTCTGCTTGGTGCTGAGATATTTTGACATAGTACTATGTCAATTGGTGCCTAACTCCGTGCGTTTAATCACAACATTCATTTATGTTTGCACGGAGGTGAAGAGGCTGATGAACATAAATGTTTTCAAAACTCATTTTCAAATCAGCAAGCATGACCAGCATGGGTGTTAGTTCTAGAGCCAAGAATAGGCTGTTGAAGAAGAAGCCCACATCCATCAAGCAGCGGAAGAAAACCTTCTTCTATGTTCAAAGTGAAAAGAGTTTCGGAGTTCCACTGACTTGGAATCTGGATCGTGGCGGAAAGTGTAAGAAACCGCATCTTTTGAACTGTGAGAAAGAAACACTGAAAGCCATGGTTACCACGCCCATTGACGTTAGTGTCTTATACGATAATGATGAGCTGGTGAAGCACAGCCTTTGCCCTCGGTATCTTGAAGGGATAATTGAGAGTGGTATACCTTTGAAACCCTTTTATAATTTCTTTGCTTCTTGTCATTTATACTTATATTTTTTGCTAAACATAAATGAAAGCTACAACTAGGGCTAGGGAACGAGTGAGGAAGATGGCCCTGGAGAGGAAGAAGGCCATTCAAGCTAGTAAGTAGCTTGCGCAAGGTAAGGGGTCAAAAAAGCAGCCTCAGGCTCCTTCCTCTATACCAATTGACATGGACAACTCGAGTCCTTCTGGGCCTTCTACTGTGCCGAGGGATATTTCGGTTACACTTCTGCTTGAGCATCCACGCTCCTCATCCTCATACCAAAGGGAACCTTCAGAGGCTAGGGTCTATATGCCCAACTAGGGCATAAATACGGACGACTTCGTGTTTGTACATGATCGGGTCTCAAGAGAGATCCTCATCCTGGGAATTCCTCCACAAGATGTGATCAAGCTCGGGAGAAAGCCCATTGAGAGCCTTTTCTCCGTGGCCGAGGTCTTGGCCTCCCAGGCGAACGTTTTTACCTTGACTTTTTTTTTCAATCATTTCTGATTTGTAGTGCTTTGTTTAAACCCTATATTTTCTTTGTAGCCCTCACCTGAGCCTTACATTAGAAGCTTAATAAAGACATATTGATCCTTGGTAATATTTTTGTTCTACATTAGTGGAAAGTGATTTGCAAAGCAAGCCTATGGAGTTGGAATTATCAATTTCATAGCTAGATATCCATTATATATTTACCTGTCTGCATAAAATCATCTGGGAAGCTAATAATGAAGCGAGAATGATAGGTATGCATGAATGAGAGGATTGATAATGAGGTGGAATTGAGTTTTGAATTAACCTATGGACTTTTGTGATATTGAATGATTCTTTGGATTATAAACTTTAGGCAATCTTTGAGGCAACAAATTTTATAAATTAAACCAATTCTTGTTTTTAGTTGTTTTTCTCTTTTTCTTTGCTTGAGGGCTAGCAAATTTTAAGTTTGGGGGAATTTGATAAGTGTAAATTTTACATGATTTTTATTACTCTTTTACTTATTAAAATTGTTAGTTTTCTTTTATTTCTTTTGATTTTATTTTGATTTATTTTGATTTTATTTGCTTGTGCCGCACTTTTTCCTATTTTTTGTTATATTTCTTTTTAGTTACTTTCATGTTTCATGTTTTTCTAGTAGTATAAGTATTTCCCATTTCAGTGTTTTTTCTTTTCCTAGGCTGCATTTTTTCCTATTTGTGTTAGATTTCTTTTTAGTTACTTTCTTATTTCATGTTTTCCTAGTAGTAGAAATATTTCTCATTTTAGTGTCTTTCCTTTTCCTAGAAGGAGTAGTACTATTGTACTTTCTTTTTCTTTTCTAAGAGTTTGCCTATATAAGGCCAGTTGCCCTTGCCTTGAAAGCACAACATATTTTTCTTAGACAAGAGAATAAAGAGAGAAGAGAATGAGGGTGGCTGCCAAATATCAATGAAGAGATCTTCAACAATCTTAAATGCTTCATCAACTTATTTCAAGCAAAAGAGTTTTATTTTCTTCTCTTTAGTTTTCTTTTGATGCATTCCAATAAGAACGTTGTTGATTTCAGATTTGTTATAAACCAATTTTATTTTTCTAGGGCTTTGATGTAGTCTAGCTTTGAACACATAATTTAAATTCCAAGTTATTTTATTTAAAGTTTTTTTTATGTTGAGTGTTTATCCTTGATCTTATTCCTTACAATTTTCTGGTGAATTATTGTTTGATTTATTGAATCATAATGAAACCAAGAGGTAATTTATGATTAGAAGCTTTTAGGATTAAACACCATTAGTTAAGCGAAAGATATAGAGACTTTACCACGACTAGTCCGATTTTAGATTAAAAAAAATCCAAAGAACTTAATGAATCTTCAAATAATTTAATTTACATAGAGATATGATGAATTATTAGGTGGAAATATTTCTAATGTTATTCAAGAGAAAATATTGAATAATTAAGGGATTTATTTTTCATCAACTTGGAAAAATAAAATTTTATAACAAGGAGTAATAAAGTGTGTGGGATTAGCTAGGTGAAATCAAAAGCTCTAGATTTATTTTTATTATCTCCACAACGTTAAGTTTTATTCTCTTTTATTTTAATTTATCTTTGTTAAGTACTTTAGTTTAATTTAGGTGGTAAAGTCTTTAAAATTTTGGTTTTATTTCCAAATAGTAAATAATTTGGTAAATTTCAATACTCAATAGCATAATTAGTCCTTGTGGGTTTGACACTTTTTTCTTTAAAACTTTACTACTTGTTGCGATTTTGTTCACTTGCAAATATTTTCACACCAAGTTTTTGTCGCTGTTGCCGGGGACTAATTATTTGTAATTGATATTGATACTAGCTAGATTGTTACTAGTTTGAATTTTTTTTTAATTAGTGATTAGATCTCAGTTTTGCTTTTCTTTTATTTTTATTTCAGGATTTAGAAGTGTATGCCCCGATCTAAACCATTAGAGTCTACACTTTTTGATCCCGAGGTTGAGAGAACTTTGCGTCAAATCAAGAAAAAGAAGAAGCAAGAAGTCACCACACCTGCCATCACTATGGCGGATCAGCGGAATAGAGAGGCGAATAGGGCTTTAAGGGACTATGTTACGCCCTAGGTTAATGGGGCTTCATCTAGCATAAGGAGGCCAACTATACAAGCTAATAATTTCGAGATTAAGCCGGTGATAATTCAAATGATATAGCAAACTGTTTAGTTTGGAAGGCTATCGCAAGGGGTTCCTAATGCTCATATCGCAAATTTTCTAGAGATTTGCGACACCTTCAAGCATAATGGAGTGATGGATGATGCTATTCATTTAAGACTTTTCCCTTTTTCACTCAAAGAAAAAGAGAAAACCTAGTTGAATTCTCTACCACCTAGTGCCATTACTACCTGGGAGGAGTTAGCACAAAAAAATTTGGCAAAGTATTTCCCTCCAACCAAAACAACAAAGCTAAGGAATGATATTACCACATTCACTCAATTTGAAAATGAATCTTTGTATAAAGCATGAGAGAGGTACAAAGATTTATTATGAAAATGTCCTCATCATGACCTTATGGCATGACTTTAAGTCCAAACATTCTACAATGGTTTGGGAGCTACAAACAGGTCCATGGTTGATGCAGCAGCTGGAGGGGCTTTAATGAGTAAAACTCATGAAGCAGCTTATGAACTTTTGGAGGAATTGACATCCAACAACTATCAATGGCCTTCGGAGAGAGCAATGCCAAGAAAGGCAGCTGGAGTTTTTGAACATGATTCTATTACCACATTGGAAGCACTAATGGCAACTTTATCTAAAATACTAGGTAAGATGAATGTTAATCCGATTCATTTTGTGTGTGATTATTGTGCAGGAAATCACTCAAGTATCATTTTCCAAGTGGGGAATCTGTTTGCTCAACTAAATTCTGAACAAGCTAATTACGTGTCCAATTTCCAATGTCAAAACAATCTTTATTCAAACAAGTTCAATCTTGGATGGAGAAATCACCCCAATTTTTCATGGAGCAACAATCAAAGGGCAGCTAGATCACCTCAAAATATTCCACAACAACAAAAGAAGCCGACACTCGAGGAGATGTTCACGCAATACATCCAAAAGAAGTTGCCTCCTAAATTGAAAGATCCAGGGAGTTTTACGATTCCTTGCACTATAAGAAATTCTTATTTTGATAAAGTTTTATGTGATTTAGGAGCAAGTATTAATCTTATGCCTTTTTCAGTTTTCAGGAAGTTAGGTCTTGGAGAAGTATAGCCTACTATGGTCTCTTTACAATTGGCAGACAGGTCTATTAGGCACTCACGAGGACTCATTGAAGATGTTTTGGTGAAGATGGACAAGTTTATTTTCTGGCGGATTTTATTGTGCTAGACATGGGGGAAATGAGGAAATATTTATGATTTTGGGGCGACCTTTTATTGCTATGGGAAGAACTTTAATTGATGTCTAACAAGAGAAACTTGTTTTGAGGGTTGATGATGAGCATATTACTTTTGATGTATTTAAAGCTATGAATTTTTCTTCTGAAGTAAACTATTGTTTTTAAATTAGTGACATAGACTTAGTGGTGGCCGAGACCTATAGGGCTGGATTTTCAAAGCTCCCACTTGAGGTATGTCTTACTCATTCTACAACTCTTGAATCCGAGAATGAAGAGGTTAAGAAGTGTGTAAGGTATTCGGAAGCTGCACCATCCTTTCATCCTTCCATAAAGCCCAAATTAGAAGAGCTAGGTTCATCCATGCTGACATCTTTAAGTAAGAAACCACCCAAACTTGAGCTCAAGCCGCTTCCGTCTAATTTGAGGTATGTCCGGTTATTATTAATGGTTCTTTAAGTGATGTAGAGGAAGAAAAGTTGCTAAGAGTTTTAAGGGAGTATAAGATGGCTTTGGGATGGATAATCTCGGATATCAAGGGAATTAGTCATTTGATTTGTATGCATAAGATTTTAATGGAGGATAGTTTCAAGCCAATAGTTCAACTGCAACGGATATTGAATCCATTAATGCAAGAAGTGGAGCATAAAGAAGTATTGAAGTTCTTAGATGTTGGAATTAACTATCCAATCTTGGATAGTGCATGAGTGAGTTTGGTTCAAGTGGTCCCAAAGAAAGGAGGAATAATCGTGGTAAAGAATGACAACAATGAACTTATATCAACACAGACAGTCACGGGATGGCGAGTATGCATAGATTATCAAAGACTTAATGATGTGACTCAAAAAGATCATTTTCCATTGCCTTTTATCGATCAAATATTAGAAAGACTCATTGGCCATGCTTACTATTGTTTTCTAGATGGGTATTCCAGATACAATCAAATCGAAAAACTTGAAGATCAAGAGAATACTACTTTCACGTGTCCTTACGAAACTTTTGCATATAAGATGATGCATTTTGGTCTTTGCAATGCTCCAGCCACGTTCCAGAGATACATGATGTTCATTTTCTCTTACATGGTGGAAACATTTATACAAGTATTAATGGATGACTTCTCGATTTTTGGTTATTCTTTTGATAATTGGTTATCTAACTTGTCTTTGATTTTGCAGCGATGTGAAAAGACTAATATAGTTTTAAACCGGGAAAAATGCCACTTTATGGTAGAAGAAAAGATAGTGCTTGGCCATTGAATTTTCTTCAAGGGAATTGAAGTCGATAAAGCCAAAATAGATGTTATTGACAAACTCCTACCACCGACCAATATGAAGGGCGTGAAAATTTTTTTGGGTCGCATTGGGTTTTATCAATGACTTATTAAGGATTTTTCTCGAATTACTAAACCTCTTTGCAATCTTTTGATTAAAGATACAGTGTTTGATTTTTCTCATGAATGCTTGCTTGCTTTTGAAACATTGAAAAAGAAATTAATTTCAGCACCTATAATTATTTCACCAGATTGGAATTTACCTTTTGAATTGATGTGTTATGTAGTGATTTTACTATAGGTGATGTTTTAGGGCAGAGAAAAGATAAAAAATTTCACGTTATTTATTATGCAAGTAGGACTTTAACGAGAGCTCAACTTAATTATGCTACTACTGAAAAAGAATTATTAGCGGTTGTTTTTACTTTTGAGAAATTTCATTATGTTTTTGCTTTTGACAAATTTCGTTCTTACTTGATAGGTTCGAAGGTGGTTGTCTATACCGATCACTCTGCCCTTAAGTACTTGCTTACGAAGAAAGATGATAAACCAAGATTACTTCGATGGATTTTGCTTCTACAATAATTTGATTTGGAGATCAAGGACAAGAAAGGTACCAAAAATTTGGTGGCAGATCACTTGTCCCGGAATGAGCCTCAAGGTGCAGATGATGAGTAACAATTGCCAATTAATGAAACATTTCCGGATGAGCATTTGATGGCTGTACAGGTTGTTCCATGGTATGCCGACATAGTCAACTACTTGGTGTCGTGAATTTTACCTTATCAACAAAAGAAGAAGTTCATTTCTGACTTGAAGTATTATTTTTGGGAGGAACCTTTTCTATTTCGGCATTATGCAGATCAGATAATTAGGAGATAAGTAGCCGAAGAAGAGATGGAGAGCATACTCCGACATTGCCACTCATTGGATTTGGGTGGCCATTTTGGTGGAGCAAAAACAGTGGCAAAAATTTTGCAATCTGGGTTGTATTGGCCTTTTATTTTTAAAGATTCTTTTAACTTTATTAATTTATATGATCAATGTCAATGGGTTAGGAATATTTCTAGGAAATATGAGATGCCTTTAAATAATATTTTAGTGATTGAATTGTTTGATGTTTGGGGGATAGATTTCATGGGTCTTTTTCCATCTTTATATTCTAACAAATTTATTTTGGTGGTTGTAGATTACATCTTCAAGTGGGTGAAAGCTGCTGCTTTGCCGACCAATGATGCCAGGGTTGGGTGAATTTTCTTCGAAAAAATATCTTTTCCCGATTTTGCACTCCAAAGGCGATAATTAGTGATGGTGGGAAGCATTTTTGCAAACGCCCATTTGAAGCTTTGCTTACTAAGTATGGAGTTACTCATCATGTGGCAACACCATATTATCCTCAAACAAGTGGCCAAGTTGAGGTGTCCAATAGGGAGTTGAAGCGCATACTTGAGAAGACTATTAGTATCTCACAAAAGGATTGGGCACGAAGGTTAGATGATGCATTATGGGCTTATAGGACATCATTTAAAACACCAATTGGAATGTCACCTTATAGGTTAGTTTATGGAAAAACATGTCATTTACTCGTGGAGCTAGAACATAGAGCTTATTGGGCGATAAAGACACTTAATTTTGATTTAATGGTTGTGGGTGAGAAGAGGATGTTGCAAATTAATGAGATGGACGAGTTTCGCAATGATGCTTATAAGAATGCTCGAATTTACAAGGATAAAACTAAAAGATGGCATGATAAGCATATTTTGAGAAGGGAGTTCGAAGTGGGGCATAAAGTTTTACCATGCAATTCAAGACTTCAACTTTTTCCTGGAAAGTTGCAATCTAGGTGGTTGGGACCATTTGTTGTGATTCGTGCTTTTCCATATGGAGCGGTTGAAGTTCATCATGAGACAAAAGGGACATTCCAGGTTAATGGACAGAGGTTAAAGCCTTATGTGGATGGAGAACTTAGCATGCAAAAGTTTTCCATCAATCTCGTTAATCTTAAATACTGATTTGGAGAATGTCTAGCTATAGACTTTAAACAAAGCACTTTTTGGGAGGCAACCCAAGTTTTGCAACGGTGCCAAAAACTTGGTGTGAAAGTATTGGCAAGTAAACAAAATTGCAATAAGTAGTAAAGTTTTTTTAAAAAAAAGTATTTAACCCACAAGAGCTAATTATGCTATTGAGTACTGAAATTTACCAAATTATTTTCTATTTGAAAATAAAACCAAAATTTTAAAGACTTTACCACCTAAATTAAACTAAAGTACTTGACAAAGATAAATTAAAAGAAAAGAGAATAAAACTTAAGGTTGTAGAGATAATAAAAATAAATGTACAGCTTTTGATTTTACTAAGCTAATCCCACACAATTTATTATTCCTTGTCATAAAATTCCACTTTTTCAAGTTGATGAAAAATAAATCCCTTAATTATTTAATGTTTTCTCTCGAATAACATTAAAAATATCCCCACCTAATAATTCATCATATCTCTATGTAAATTAAATTATTTGAAGATTCATCAAGTTTTTTTGGATTTTTCTTAATCTAAAATCACACTAGTAGCGGTAAAGTCTCTCTATCTTTCGCTCAACTAATGGTGTTTAATCCTAAAAGCTTCTAATCACAAATTACCTCTCGGTTTCATTATGATTCAATAAATCAAACAATAATTGGCCAGAAAATTGTAAACAATAAGATCAAGAATAAACACTCAACATAAAAAACTTGAAACAAAATAATTTGGAATTTAAATTGTGTGTTCAAAGCCAGACTACATCAAAGCCCTAGAAAAATAAAATTAATTCATAACAAATCTGAAATCAACCATGTTCTTATTGGAATGCATAAAAAGAAAACTAAAGAGAAGAGAATAAAACTTTTTTGTTTGAAATAAGTTGATGAAGCATTTAAGATTATTGAAGATCTCTTCATTGATATTTGGCAGCCGCCCTCCTTCTCTTCTCTCTTTATTCTCTTGTCTAGGAAAAATATGTTGTGCTTTCAAGGCAATGGCAACCGGCCTTATATAGGCAAACTCTTAGAAAAGAAAAGGAAAGTACAATAGTACTACTCCTTCTAGGAAAAGTAAAGACACTAAAATGAGAAATACTTCAACTACTAGGAAAACATGAAATAGAAAAGTAACTAAAAGAAAATATAACACAAAATAGGAAAAAATGCAACCTAGAAAAAGGAAAGACACTGAAATGGGAAATACTTCTACTACTAGGAAAACATGAAATACGAAAGTAACTAAAAAGAAATATAACAGAAAATAAGAAAAAGTGCGACACAAGCAAATAAAATAAAATAAATAAAAATCAAATCAAATCAAAAGAAATAAAAGAAAACTAACAATATTAATAAGTAAAAGAATAATAAAAATCATGTAAAAATTACACTTATCAAATATTGCTATTTCTTCGAGTAATTGTACAAAAAATACTCTTATCGTTTTGAAGAGTTTACAAAAATTAGATCAAACACTTTTAAAAACGATTTATATTTATAAGAAACTGAATTGACAAGTAAAAAAGAAGACTGTTTTTTACTTTCAAACATCAAACAACTTTTAGTTCCATTACTATTTTATCAAAAATTCTTTTAAAAATGGTTTTGTAAATCATACACCAAAACTATTGTTAGGTCAAACTATACAATAATTTCTCGTATGTACATACACAACTAGTACGTGATGATCCTCTCCACTAATTGAAGCAAATTTTTTCATCTATCAACATGAATCAGGATCATCTCCAATAACTGGAGGAATTTTTTTCCATTTTTTCATATAAGAAATAAAAAAATGACTAGCATTAAATAATTGTTTCATTTAGTAAGGCAGTAAAGAAATGTTTCATGAATTGAGAAATGTATTGTTTTGTCCTATTGGTTCCTTTATTTTTCTTTTCACTTTTTGAAATTAAGTTTACACATGCTTTGAATGTTCTCAGTGCCAACCAAGAATTGATTAATATTGAAAACTATCGTGAACTGTCAAAATGAAAAAATGAACCCATATACACACGATTTAGGAAAAAAGCTTAGATAGTGAAGTGTGAATTGGTTGCCTAACTGCGTCATTGAACATGCCACTATAATTGTAGATCTCACTTAACCAAACCGCGTAAATTAATCAATTAATTAAAAAATCTAATCATAACCCAAAACAAGAAAGAAGAAGAAGAATAAACGTCCTTATAAGTTGTAACTGATTGAATGAGAAAATGCTTTGTTTGGTAGCATATACTTTGAAAAGTAGTCACACCAACCTTCCAGTAATACACAGTGAACCATTAACTGGACAGCAAGAAATCATTTTTGAGGTGATATGCCATTTGGCTGTACCTAGTTGTCACCTCCCATTTTCTTCATTAGTTAGCAAGAATTTTAGTTTGGTATTTGTATGTGTCAACTCAATTTTTTTCCAAAAAATCAAAGGTTTTTTTTCTTCCTTCTCTTACATCTAACCAACTTTAGTAAATCTTCTCAAGTTGACTAAATTTGGTTGTATCTGGTCACGTTACTCAATTATATAAGAAATATGATTGTGCTGAGCTGTGCCTTCAAAATTCTCATCACAAAACACAAGAAATTAGACTCTTCTTCTCTTCTTTATTAAGAGATCACTGAATCTTATGAGAGTGAGTTATTTCTCTCTCTCTCTCTCACTCTCTCTCTTTTTCTTGTTAGCATCATGCTTTTGACTTGAAATCTAATTTTTTTTTTGTCAACTTTCATTCACAACTGCATCTGAATTCCTGGATTCTATTTTCCAGTCTGATTTCAAAGATCCAGTTTTCAGTGGAAAATTTATAAAATTTGAAATTTTTATTGGTTTATTATTTATCTTCCTTTCTCATTTATGATGCTATACAAATCTCATAACTGAAATCCCAGTTCAAATCATATCTCTTTACCCCAAAATTTGATCTGGGTAATAATTTTTTGCCTCTTTTTTCCTCTGGATTTGAAATTCCAGGGAGAGAAATGGCTCCAAACTCAGTTGTGGTCACCATTGAGAAGCCAAACAATTTCTCTTTAGTGGAGATCAACGGCTCAGATTCATCACCGTTGTTTCCCGATAAACAGAAAGCTGTTAGTCCTAAGCAGTTTACATGGTTTCTTTTACTCAAAGCTCACAAAGCTATCACCTGTCTTTCATGGCTGGCAATGGCTTTCAAATCCATGTTTGTTTCAGTCAAGAAACGGATTTCCTTGTCTGATATAAGCGAAGAAGAGCCTAAAAGCAGAGAAAGATTATATAGATTTATCAAAGCTTGTCTTGTTATCTCTATCTTAGCTTTGGTAATAGAAATCATTGCCCATTTCAAGAAATGGAACTTGAGTCTGATTCAGCCATGGGAGGTTCAGGGTCTTGTGCATTGGTCTTATATGGCTTGGCTTTCTTTTCGAGTTGATTATATTGCTCCGTTGGTGATTACTCTCTCTAAATTCTGCATTATATTATTCTTGATCCAATCTCTCGATCGGTTAGTTCTATGTTTTGGGTGTTTTTGGATTAAGTACAAGAAGTTAAAACCCAGAATTGATGAGGATGCGTATGATATTGAAGACAACTCAAGTTTCCCAATGGTTCTTGTTCAGATTCCTATGTGCAATGAGAGAGAGGTAACACAACAAATCTATAGTTTTGCTTTCTCTTATTGGTGGCTTTTATTTATTTATTATCTCTTCATAGTTATTGATTAGTAAAATCCAATTAGTGGCTACCAGGATAGCTTTGTTGGGTATTAATTAAAATTTTCTTAGCTGCTGATGCTTTGTACATATTGATTTAGGATTTCTATGTTTTAGTGGTTACTGCAGTGGATTCTGGGTATTTTTATTATATTGATTTCCTGAACTTCAAATGGTTGGGATTAGGGACTGTTTATTCTGCATTTCTTTTAATAATTCTTTTTTTTGGACAAAAATCAAATATTTTTTTTTTTCTAATCCATTATGCCTTTAATTAGACTATAGTGGAATTAATTAAAATTTTCTTGGCTTATGATTCTTTGTATATCTGAATTTATGATTGGTATGTTTTTGTGGTTGCTGCTACTGATTCTGGGTGTTTAATTATATTGATTTTCTAAACTGCAAATGGTTGGCATTAGGAACTCTTCAGTTATGTATTTCTTTTCATAATTTTCTCATTTTTGAGGACATAAATCAAGGCATTTCTTTATTTTCTAATCCAACATGCCTTTAATTAGACTATTGTGGAACTTTCAACTTCTGAATTCACAAGAAATTACCGAATTCATACTCTGATTAGGCACCTATCAGAGTATTGTTGCTTGTTATAACTCTGTTTCTTGGTATGTAGGTGTATGAGCAATCAATTGCTGCTGTCTGTCAACTTGATTGGCCAAAGGACCGTATCTTAATTCAAGTTCTAGATGATTCGGATGATACAAATTTGCAGCTTCTGATTAAAGAAGAAGTCTCTTGTTGGCGTCAGAAAGGGGTGAACATAATCTACAGACATCGATTAATCAGAACCGGGTACAAAGCAGGCAATATGAAATCAGCAATGGGCTGTGATTATGTCAAAGACTGTGAGTTTGTGGCGATCTTTGACGCAGATTTCCAGCCTAATCCTGATTTCCTTAAGCAAACTGTGCCTCACTTCAAGGTATTTTACAGCCCTGAATCTAAAAGGTTAATAAGTTTCACTTTTGATTAGATTGTTGATAGGCACTTAAAACAATCTTGTGATTTATTGCAGGGAAATCCTGAATTGGGTCTAGTTCAAGCTCGCTGGTCGTTTGTGAACAAGGATGAGAATTTGCTTACAAGGCTCCAAAACATTAACCTGTGCTTCCATTTTGAAGTGGAGCAGCAAGTGAATGGTGTTTTCCTCAGTTTCTTCGGATTCAATGGAACAGCGGGAGTTTGGCGGATCAAAGCTTTAGAGGAATCAGGAGGGTGGCTAGAGAGAACAACGGTTGAGGACATGGACATTGCAGTTCGAGCACACTTAAATGGATGGAAATTCATCTTCCTCAATGATGTCAAAGTCCTTTGCGAATTGCCAGAGTCTTATGAAGCTTATAAGAAACAGCAGCATCGCTGGCATTCGGGTCCAATGCAGCTCTTTCGTTTATGCCTTCCTTCTGTCTTAACTTCCAAGGTTTTCCCTCAACTTCCCTCCTTTGTACTTTGAAGTTTTTACTAGACGGTACTTAAAAGGTCTAATTTGGTTAATTTTATATGCAGATCTCAATGTGGAAGAAGGCCAACTTGATATTTCTTTTCTTTCTTCTAAGGAAACTTATACTCCCCTTTTACTCATTCACATTGTTTTGTATTATACTTCCATTGACTATGTTTATACCCGAGGCCGAATTACCTCTTTGGGTAATTTGTTATGTACCCATTTTCATGTCTCTCTTGAACATTCTCCCTTCCCCGAAATCCTTCCCCTTTTTAGTCCCCTACCTACTCTTCGAGAACACAATGTCCGTTACAAAATTCAATGCCATGATCTCGGGACTATTTCAGCTTGGAAGCGCCTACGAATGGGTGGTGACAAAGAAGACAGGCAGATCATCCGAATCTGATTTACTAGCCTTCGCCGAGAAGGAAGAGAAGATACTTAGGAGGAATTCTGAATCTGGTTTAGAATTGTTGAGCAAACTTAAGGAGCAAAAAGTCACTCCTGTAAAGAAGAGAAACAGACTCTACAGAAAGGAGCTCGCACTTGCTTTTCTTCTACTCATCGCAGCTGCAAGAAGCCTGTTGTCAGCACAAGGGATTCATTTCTACTTCTTGCTGTTTCAAGGGTTGTCTTTCTTAGTTGTAGGCTTGGACTTGATTGGTGAGCAGATGAGTTAGAAAGGAACACGCAGTAATTTCCTTGTTTTAAGCTTTTTAAGTGTTTTTTTGGGTGCTTAAGTATACGGAGTCCAATCAAGGACTAATATTTCCAGTTCTATGGCAACCAAACCTGAGCTGGAACTGGATTTCGTTATCATTACATAGGAAAAAAAATTTACTACCTGAGTAGATAAAGGGAAAAAGATGAAAGTTGGGTTTACTTGTACGCTCATATATGTTTGTTTGTGTATGAATAATGAAGATCCAATATAAAAATTCAGTTTAAATTCTTTTGTTTAAGTCTGGAGTTGACGCGGGACAGAATAACAATTATTCTGCAGGCTAGTCGAACAGATAGTTTACAGGGAATAACACAAGAAAAAACCCTAAACAATACAGAAAAAAAGCTCTGATGTTTTATTTAAAATTACGCAAATACAATAATAATGATTACGAAACCCTAAGACCTTATTTATAAGGTCGAAGCTAAAATAGAAAAATTAAATTAAGGCCGAATTTAAAGTAATAAAAATAAAAAATTTCCTAAATTGCAAATAAAAATAAAAAGTTTCCTAAAAACTGAAATCTGCCAAATTAAGGCCCTAAACATCGTTTTTTGGCTTAAAAATGATGATACTCAAGATCGAGTTTTGCCCGGAAGCCCGTTTCCACTCAGACTAGGGTCTTCCGGGGCTTGATTTGAGCCCGTGGCCCGTTCTAGGCAGTCCACTTGCCAGTTTTGCGCTGATCTGCCAACTCTAGGTACTTCAGTGCCAATAACGTGCTATCTGACAACTCAGCATCATCTGACTCGGATCCTCCTGCATCAGTCGCCCCGGGTTGGAAAGAACTCGTCATCGAGTTCGCAATAGCCTCATCAGAATCCCCAAAACAAGGACTCAGGTGTTTCACATTAAATACATCAGAAGTTCTCAGATGATTGGGGAGGCGTAGTCTGTAGGTGTTATCATTGATCTTCTGCAAGATCTCATAGGGTCCAATCTTCCGCTCCTTAAGCTTATTTTACTCTCCCATGGGAAAACAATCATGAGTTAATACTGCCCAAACAAAATCACCAACATAAAAAAGTACCTGATGACGATGACTGTCACTCTGAGCCTTGTACTTGGCATTACTCTCATGAATGGCCAGCTTCACCTGCTCATGGATACCCCGAAGATGTTCTACCATCTCATCTGCCTTGGGATTCAAACGACCCACTCGTGGAATAGGGGCTAAGTCAAGCACCCCGGATGGATTTTGACCATACACAATCTCAAATGAGCTCATTCTGGTGGTTTTGTTTTTTGACCTGTTATAGGCAAATTCTGCTTGAGGTAATGCTATATCCCACTGCTTCGATTTAGTTTCTGATAAGCTCCTCAAAAGGTTTCCCAAACTCCGGTTCACCACCTCGGTCTAACCATCTGTTTGAGGATGATAGGCGCTGCTAAAATTTAACTTCGTCCCCAGCTTCTCCTATAAACTCTTCCAGAACTGACTCATGAACTTGGTGTCACGATTTGAAGTGATGGATCGGGGAACACCATGCAAACGCACAATCTCCTTGAAGTAAAGATGAGCGATCCGGGTAGCATCCATTGTCTTCTTGCAAGGTATGAAATGGGCCATCTTGGAAAATCTGTCAACCACAACCAAAATATAATCCAAGCCCCGTTAGGTATGGGGTAAGCCCAATATAAAGTCCATACTAACATCGAACCAAGGGGCTTCAGGTACAGGTAAGGGTGTGTACAGGCCAGCATTAGTGAGAACTCCCTTGGACCACTGGCACACATAACAACGCTCCACATGATGAGCCACGTCACTGGTCAATTTGGGCCAATAATAGTTAGAGAAAATCAGGGCCAACGTCTTGTCTCGCCCAAAGTGACCTTCGTTATGAAGTTCACTAATAATCTACTGCCTTAGTGAACAATCTGGAACACACAATTACAATCCACGAAATAGATAACCATTATGCAAAATAAAATCATGTCGTTGACCATTAGTTACCTCCTGAATTATCCTCTCGAAGGAAGGATCTGCAGCATACATATCCGAGAAGGCCTCAAATCCCACAATTCCGGTGCTCATGATGGTGAGGAGTAATGTACGATGGCTCAGTGCATCTGCGACACGGTTCAGACTTCTTGCTTGGTGCCTCAGTGCAAACATGAATTCCTGCAAGTACGCGACCCACTTGGCATGCCGCCTACTCAGCTTGTGTTGGCCATTGATGTACTTCAAGGCCTCATGATCAGTGATAAGAATGAACTCCCTCTACACTAGGTAGTGACGTCAATGTTTCAGAGACTGAATTATGGCATAGAACTCCAGATCATAAGTGGAGTAATTCTTCTTTGATCCTGATAATTTCTCACTGAAAAAAGCTACTGGTCGCCCCTCTTGACTTAGAACACCACCAATACCCACCCCAGATGCATCACAGTTTACCTCAAACATATTTTCGAAATCAGGAAGTGCCAAAATTGGTGCCTCTGTCATCTTTTGTTTGACCAGTTAAAAGCTGGTTTTTGCCTCATTGGACCACTGGAAATCACGCCCCTTAAGGCACTCTATGATAGGAGCAATCAAAGTGCTGAAATTTCTGATGAACTGACAGTAGAAGGATGCCAATCCATGGAAACTTCTTACATCGTGCAAGGTCCTTGGTGTGGGCCATTCCAAGACCGCATCTACCTTTAACTGATCTGCTTGAACACCATCAGTAGATACAACAAAACCCAGAAAAGTAATAGAAGTAGTGAAGAAAGAACACTTCTTCTTATTGACGTACAGGCGCTCTGTCCTCAACATATTAAAAACAACACGGAGGTGATCAAAATGTGACTCCCACATCGGACTATAAATGAGGATGTCATCGAAGTAAACTACAACAAACTTCCCCATGAAATGCTGTAAAACTTGATGCATAAACCTCATAAATGTGTTGGGTGCATTGGACAGCCCAAATGGCATGACCATCCACTCATACAACCCATTCTGTGTTTTAAACACTGTCATCCACTCATTTCCAGACCTTATTCTGATCTGGTGGTATCCGCTTCTAAGGTCAATTTTGGAGAAGATCCTAGAACCGGACAGCTGGTCTAACATATCATCCAGGCGGGGAATTGGGAACCGGTATTTCACTGTGATCCTGTTGATGGCTCTCCTATCAACACACATACGCCAAGAACCATCTTTCTTCGGCACTAGTAGGGCAGGAACCGCGCATGGGCTCATACTCTCACGGACGTAGCCCCTCTCCAACAACTCTACCACCTGTCGCTGCAACTCTTCAGATTCCTTGGGGCTGAGGCGATATGCCGGTCAATTAGGGAAACTGGAGCCTGGAATAAAGTCGATCTGGTGCTGAATGTCCCTCATAGGCGGCAACCCAAGAGGAAGATCCTCTGGCATCAGGTCAGAAAACTCTGCCATCAGCTGCTGCACTTCGGTTGGTAATTCTGGATTCAGATCTGCTGCACTATTCCCACAAGGCAGCAGAGCATAGACCACGTCTACATGCTCAACCTCCACTTAAAACCTGGACATCGAAAGCAGATTAATATTATTGGGAATCAGGGGTAGGAGTGATTCCTTCCTGACGAGGTGCCAACACAATCTTCTTCCCTTTGATGCTAAAGGAGTATGTGTTTTTTCGCCTATCATGAATAACACTACGATCATACTGCCAAGGCCTGCCTAACAATACATGACAAGCATCTATAGACACAACATCACACCAAGCATTATCGAAATATTTCTTAGCAATCGAAAAAGAAACTAGGCAACGCCTATCCACTGTTACCTCACTGCCTTTATTCAGCCAAGACAATTTGTACAGCTTAGGATGACGATCTGTTTTCAACTGCAGTTTCTGGACAGCCTCTTCAGACACCACATTCTCACAACTGCTACTATCTATGATCATCTTGCAGACTTTATCGGCAACTGTACAGGTCGTGTGAAAAATATTGGTCCTTAACCAATCGTCCCCTGAATCGCCCTTGGGGGTCAGTAGACTCTTATGAACGACCAGAGTCTCATGACCATCCCCATACAACACATCTCCATATTCATCATCGCCATACACAAGCTCTTTAATCTTATCAGTTTCGTCTACCCCATCGTCCTCAATCAGAAGATTTTTGCCCTTATTACTAGCAGGCTTCCTGCACTCAGTTGATTTATACCCATGTTCACAACATCTGAAACATCTAATATTTGGGTTAGGGTTACCTTGAGGTGGTTGCTGGGCAGGATGGGATTCCTGCGGGTGAACTAGCCGACTGTTTTGATCGCCTATGTTCATTGGCTTCCTATTCTGCTGTTTTTCCACCACAAGTGCACGCTGATATGCTTCCGAAACTGTCCACAGCGAGTGAAGGCTGAGGACATCTTGTAGGGGCTGTCGTAATCCCCCCAAATACCGTGCCACCATCTGCTCCTCTATCTCAGATAAATCGTTCCGGGTTATCAATTGATAGAATTCCTTCATGTAATCATCCACCGGTCTCGTGCCTTGCCTCAACGAATGAAGTCACTGAAACAAGGTTTGAGTGTAGCCAAAAGGAAGAAAGTGACCCTTCATCTCCTCTTCATCTTCTCCCAATCTATGATCTTAGCTTTGTCCTGTCGATCGTGAGAGCGCCTCAACTGCTCCCACCATGCAGATGCTCTGCCCTTCAGTTTGATGACAACTAGTTTCACCTTGACACGATATGGGACTTCCTTATACTCGAAAATACACTCCACTTCATTCAACCAATCGACGAATCCCTCGGCCTGTAACGTACCAGAAAACTCGGGCAGATCCACTATGAAACCGAGGTCTCCATAGCGTTCTTCCCGACCATGGTGCTCCCAGAATCGAGCAGGATTATGATGTGGGTTTTCGAAATTGGAATCGAAATAGTGATGTTTAATCTCACGATCACCGAAATTCTGCGCCGCTAGACGCTGGGTTAACTCTGTAACTTGCCGCTGTAAATCCTCAATCATCGCATCCTGAACGTTACGATCACAATATGGGGCTTCCTCGTTCGGAACCTGCCCACGACGACCACGACCACGACCACCAGCCATGGAACTGATGAAATCTTGCCATAGGAAAACGCTGAAGCTCTGATACCAACTAACGTCGGGCAGAATAGCGATTATTCTACAGGCTAGCCGAACATATAGTTCTCAGGGAGTAACACAAGAAAAAACACTAAACAATACAGAGAAACAGCTCTGATGTTTTATTTAAAATTATGCAAATACAATAATAATGATTACGAAACTCTAAGACCTTATTTATAAGGTCGAAGCTAAAATAGGAAAATTAAATTAAGGCCGAATTTAAAGTAATAAAAACAAAAAGTTTCCTAAATTGCAAATAAAAATAAAAAGTTTCCTAAAAACTAAAATATGCCAAATTGAGGCCCTAAACGTCGTTTTTTGGCTTAAAAATGATGACACTCAAAATTGAGTTTTGCCCGGAAGCCCGTTTCCACTCAGACTAGGGTCTTCTGGGGCCCGATCTGAGCCCGTGGCCCATTCTAGGCAGTCCACCTGCCAGTTTTGCGCTGATCTGCCAGCTCTAGGTACTTCAGTGCCAACAACGTGCTATCTGACAACTCAGCATCATCTGACTCGGATCCTCCTGCATCAGGAGTTAAGTGTACATTTTGAGATTGCACTATCCTCAAACGAGTACTAGAGCTTATGATTTTATTATAATCGTCAGTTACGATTGAGGCTACTCCCCTTTCAACTTAGACTATCACGAAAAATTAATACCCAAGTCCATTTTTTTAAAAGTGCAAAAGAATTAGCTTTAATAATGTTATTGACATCATACAAAGAGAAATTTTTTTTTGCACCAGTTAGGATATGACTCATATTTTTATGTGGGACTATAAAAACTTGATAGCTAAGATATTTGAGTGTGAAGTCTTTTTTTACTTGGAGACCAATATAGTAGGCAAGACAGTCTTTTCTTACTTGGAGACTTGGAGACTAAGTATCTTGAGGAGTAAGTTTTGGTGGCTATATATACATGTACATTGGGAATATAAAGGAAAACATAAGTACAATGGAAGATAGTGTTTTTTGGGTTGAGAGAAGGTGTACAAAGGTTCTTGGGATTGTGCTTTGGAGATAAAAACACAATCGATATTTTTCTTGTGTTTCTCTCATAGTAAAGAACAAGTTATTCTCTCCGTATACGTAGATAGGATTGTGTCGAACCACATAAATTTTATGTGTTCACTCGTTTCGTTTCCATTTTATTTATTTTTTTTCATTAAATTTGTGTGTGTGGTTCAATTAAATCTCGATACTAAGTCGCTTTAGCGTATTCATGTTTTTCCTAACAAACTGATGTCAGAGCAACAAGGGTCGGGGTGAGATCTAATTGTTATCTACACACCATGACGGCGAAAATCAACCAGTAATTCATAGTTGAAAAATTTAATGGAAAATGAAGTTTCACTCTTTGGTAAACAAGAGTAGAGATAAACTGGTATTAGGGCTTTGTTAAAGTGTTGAAGGAAATGATAGTAAGCTAGAGAAGATGAACGACAATGAGTGGGAAGAATTGGAATTAAGGTGTGTTAGTATGATTTGATTATGTATTGCTGATAACATTATCAATAATGTTATGGAAGAAGATTCAAGGCCTGCAATATGGGAAAAGTTGGAAGAACTCTATCTGACTAATAGTTTGACCAACAAGTTACATCTGAAGCGACAATTGTACCGGATGAGGATGGCAGAAGGCAAAATATCATAGAACACCTAAACATATTCAATAGAATGGTGGAGTAACTAAAAAAGGTTTATGCCAAGATTGAGGAAGAAGACAAGGCCTTTTTACTTCTTACCTCGCTTCTCGATTCATATGATAGTCGGGTGACTACTCTACTATATGGTAATGATATGGTGTGCTTTTGTCTTATGATACTCAAAGGAAGTCAAACCAAGAAGAGAGATATAATTCTACATTTTTTACTAGTGGCGAGAATCAGAAAGGAAAATAAACTAACAGGGGATCTAAGAGTAGTAGGTCTAGATCCGAGGTTAGTGGAAATGGTGTTCAATGTTATTACTACAAAAAATTTGACCACATGAAACGAGATTGGCCTCAATGAAGAAAGGATAGTGGTGATTCTAACGGTAAATCTTTGGCAGTGATATATGAGGAAGATTTTCTCTTACCTTGATGGGTATAGCTACACATGTATACTGGTCATGTTTTTCGAATCAGGTGGAGTCATGATTGTTTGTTGATTCAGGTTGTGTGTAGTTGGTGGACTTGAAGGCCAATGGTTTCTATTTGCGGTATTGACAAGCAAGTGGAAGTACAATTAATCTTCAAGGTGGCAATAATATTCGCTAATGTGGAGATTTGTTGGGATGTGACTCATATTCTTGATGTGGGACCTTAGAAGCTTGATAGGTAAGATACTTGAGTAGGAAGTCCTTTTTGACTTTAAGACCAAGTATCAATGGGCAAGATACTTGAATATGAAGTCTTTTTTTACTCGGAGACTTAAGTATATTGGGGAGCGAGTTTTGGGTGGCTATATATAAATGTACATTGGGAATATGAGGGAATATATATAAAGCACAAGGGTAGAGAGTGTTCTTTGGGTCGAGAGAGGGTATACGAGGGTACTTGGGATTGAGTTTTGGGATAAAAACACAATCGGTTTGTTTTTTATATTTCTCTCGTAATAAAGAACAAGTTATTATTTTCGTGGACGTAAGCAAGATTGTGTCGAACTATGTAAATCTCGTGTGTTCACTTGTTGTGTTTCATCTTTGTTTATTTTCTTTTATTTAAATTCGTGTGTGTGTGTGGTTCAATTAAATCTTAGCATTAAGTCACTTCTACTTATTTGTGTTTTTCCTAACAACACCCAATGTAAAGTGTCATTTTTGGACCGTGTGGAAACTTCATTGACAGAAGGACCATGGAATCAGAAGGTGAAGGAGAACATAGCATTAAATGGCTCATGAAGCCCTAGATGAGGCAATTGTTTTGGGTTGATACAAGGCAACATCTTTGATCCATCTTTGAGCCCAACAAGCCCTTTACACGTTATCTCTATTACTCAGCCCAAATTAGGTCTAATATAAAGGGACGTAGCAGACCCCAATTAATTGGTTTTCTTTTGTCCTATCCGATCAAAGAAACAAACCCAAAACCCTAGTCAAATTTCTCATCCAATTTTGTCAAACGGCAAAAGTAGATTAATTTGATCTAACTACCTTTTTTTCTAAGCTTTGTAACTTGTAAAGATCCTTGATCGAACTTTTAAAGTTGTGCTCACTTGATTTTTGCCCTATGAGTACCATGTTCCAACATCTAGAGGCAAGATTCAAAGAAGAAGTCGTTCAAGCTTAGATAAGTTAAGGTAGCTAAATTTCTTTGTAATCTTTTAGTTTCATTTTGGCTCTAAAATCTTTTTGACAAAATGATTTATCTTTTAAAACTTTCATTTCCTCAAAATGTAAAGAAAATTTTCTAGGTTTTTGAAGGATACAGTTGACTATGATATTTGGATAGTTGACTGTCTAACTCAATTGAATCAGGTCCATTTGGTCTTAAATGAGCAGTCGACTATGAAAGGGGCATAAGCTTTTCGACTATCCTTTCTCGTCCCTCTTTAAAAACCTCAAAAATTCAAAAGACAACCAATTGTCTTTTTTTCACAATCGATTATTCTGTCGTGCATAACGACTAGTTTTCAAAAACTGAGGCACATGATAGAGCATTTAATGCACCGAACGGCCATTCTTTTGTATCTAATGACCATATTGAGTTAAGACTATAAATACCCATCATAAATGAGCATTTCTAACTAGCAAAAGCTCATTTACTACTCTTCAAAGCTTTCAAAAATTCTTTCTTGAGTCATCTTTAAGCTTTGATCTTGTGAGAGAGAGTTTCTTTAAGTTGTAAGCATTAATTGCACTCCATCTTGTACCAAAAATCTCTTTTCATATTCAATCTTTGTAAGAGAAAGAGTTGGTATAACTCTTGTGAGTGTTTAAGAGTTAAACAATTGAGTGTAAATTTCATTAGTAGAAAACTTTGTAAAGGTTTAGGCAACTCTATTGAAATTGCTTGGTTGTTCTAGTGAAACCTTTAAGGAGGATCCTTAAAAATGGTAAATGTAAGGTCAAGAGTAATTCTAATATTGTCGAACCACTATAAATTGAGTTTACATACTCTTCTCTCTTGCTCTTTCATTTCCAGTAATCTTATTATTGTTTTTATTGCTCACTCTTTGTTGATTTCGATGTTGTGTGAATTTATTTGTTTGTGTGCAAAAAGTTTTTTAAACTCAATTCACCCCATTTTGGGTTGCTTTTTAGTTAACAAATGTGTTTTTCTATTCCATTCAACCAGACCAATTTTTTTTTCTTTTTTAAAAGTTTTTCCAAAAGATTCGTCGTTCCATGTTTTAATTAAAGAAGAGAATTGAGAAATGGCCAAGCTCCACTCATGGGGAGAAAATCAAACTTGCTTAATAATTTCAAAAAATTCAGGATTTGAGAAACAAGTAGTTTCAAAGCGAAAGAGTTTATTTTTTAAGACAAGGGTCGGGTTCAAGTTTATAAAGATAGGGTAGTGATCAGACTTAGTTCGAGGGAGGTGGGTGACAGTAGTATTAGGGGGAAAATGTAACAGTAAGCATTAGCCCAAGCTTTGTCCAGTCTCTCTAAGATTATACGACCATTTACTCTGATATTAGACCATGTAAAAATTAGCACAACGAAACCTAGATCAATCCTTCGACAGGAGTCCATGACATTAATGAACAGAGATGCTCAAGTCATATTTATCGATCTCCCTCTAAATTTCTCGTCAGGATTCATTACCTCATCAAAATCTTCAGTAGTCAACCATGGAATATTGAATTTGCACGCAGTATAAGTAAAAAAAATTCCTACAGATTAGTTCTAACATCATCATCTAGGTGACCATAAACGACAGTAACCAAAGAGGTTGAAAAGGTAACCTGGACCATGGCGTTAATAGCCTGCAGATGATTCTCCAGGATAGAAATCTCCACCGTGTCAGGGTCCCACAACAACCAGATTCCTCAAGAAAAACCTATAGGATCAATACGATCACGCCCCCTCTAATTGATACTCTCCATGACCTGATCAGCACGACCACTATCGATACGAGGCAGTGAAATAATCAAAATGTTTAAATGATGTTGGGCCATAAGTTCTCAGACGACCTCAGAAAGCTAGGGTGGCCTGCACCATGGCAGTTCCAAGCAAGAATTTTTATGGGGACTGAGGATTCTTTCAATATACTATGGATGTCTAACATGATGAGTAATCTTGGGAAGTAAAAATCCGAGGGACTAGAATTACTTGCTTCCATTTGAGGAGTGAGACCCTTCCATTCCCAGCCTTTGACTTGATTCTACGCAGACTAGCACCTTTTCCAACAGACTCAGTCCTGAAACCAATAACTTCATCTCGCTTTGACCCAACTAGATCCTTTTTTGAGGAAGGACATTCAAAAACAGCTCCTCGCGCACGGGTGGAGATTTTCATGCCATTGTTAGCAAGTGATACTCTTAATTAGTTCCCTTTTAACATTTTTTTTCTTTAATACATTTTTTTTTCATTATGTAAAATTTCAAGACTTCTCTCTAAAGTTTTAAGCTTCCTAACTAATCTAGATTTGATTAGTCAGTGTGACAGTGACAGTGCCACTTATTTTTTACTTAGCTTTATGACAACATTTAACATTATTAGCAGAAAGATTTATAAAATAAGCAAAATGACATGTTCAGATTTTGGTTTATGTTTCAGTGACAACAAGTACTGTGAATTTTCCTTGTCGAAAACCATTCAATGCTCTCTCCCTCTGATGCTGAGATATATCTCCATGCAATGCCTTAGTAGCTATGCTGCTCGTCAGTGCCATTGAGACCTTATCAGCATCTCATTTGACAGTGTAAAAACAATAGTCTTCCCACCCTTCACTTACCTTAAATTTGAGACCATATCTAGTGCTTCAGAAACAAAATGGTCCATTTCGTTTTGAAATCAGTTTGACCAAATCATACTGTTATAAGATCACTTAGATTGTTCACTTTGAAGTTGCAGTGGTCGATATAGTTTGATCCCTTCTGCAAGTTTTTTCACCTAGGCTGTTTGAGAGAGTTTCACTCGCCCTTATAAATTACGAAAAATAGCAATAGAGTGATGAGCACAAATCTTTACTCTGCTTTGTGTTTTAGTCACATTCGCACGTATGCTCTCATCAACTCATAACACTATAAGACAAAGTGGTATTAGCGACGGATTATCATCAGAAATTGTTTCGTCGGTGATAACCATTTTCTCCGACGGATTTTATCCTTTTGTGATATTCAAAAAATTATTACAGGTGGAATATTGCATTGGTGATAATAACATTCAATAGTTTTTTGAAAATTCATCATTTAATTTCTAATTAAATTTTCATATAAAAATACTATTATCGATAGAATATTTCGTCAGTAATAATAAATGCATTTTAAAAACATATTACATTGTTTTTTATTTTTCAAAACCAAAAAATACTATCACGACGGCATATTCTGTCTGTGATAATAAATGGATTTTAAAAACATTTTAAATTGTTTTTTTTTTATTTTTTAGAGCTGAAAAAATGCTATCCCCAACGGAATATTTCGATAATAAATGCATTTTAAAACATTTTAAATTTCTTTTTTATTTTTTTAAAAGCAAAAAAACTATTATTTAGTTATCACCAACGGAATTAATCCATCGGTGATAATGAACACATTTAAAAATATATCTTAAATTATTTTTGTTATTTGTATAACTAAAAAATACACATTTAAATACTATTGTAATAATATTAATAATTAGTAAATAATATGATTTAATAATAAAAATATAGTAATATATGACTAATAATAAAAATGGAATACAATTAAATATTAATATAAAATAAATATTTGAAAATAATATATTTATATACTTTATATAATTTATATTGATATAAAAATCATATAATAATAAAATAAATATTAATTCTATAATATAATTAACTAAATATAAGATATTAAGGTTTAGGGTTTAAGGTTGATTTTTAGGGTTTAGTATATATTATTTACGAAACTCTTTTATATTGTTTACGAATTAGTATATATTAATAATAAATAAATAAATAATATAATTATAATAAATAATATGATTTAATAATAAAAATATAGTAATATCCGACTAATAATACAAATATAATATAATTAAATATTTGAAAATAATATAATTAACTAATATAAGATATTTATTTAATTTATATTACTTCCATTACTAAAACAAAATGTGATATTACAAAATTTTGAGATCGATAATTTTTGAAACTATATATAATAAATATTTATCTTATTTTTTAATTTTAATGTGTGAAAATTGACATTTTCTTGATTCTCATATATCTACACTAATTAATTAAGGTTTTAAGGTTTAGGGTAATTAGTGTTTCAATTTCGTTTTTGAGTTTAGGTTAATTAGGATTTAGGGTTTGATAGTTTGATGGAATTAAGAGTTAAATAATATAATATTATGATTGCAAATAATATGATATATATATATATATATATAATAAAATGGTAATAATAATTGTTATGATTAATTTTATTATGGTAATAACAATCATATATACACAATAATAGTTAATTAGGACTAGGTTACTTAGAGTTTAGGGTTTAGGGTTTATGGTTGATATTTGTTATTTGTTCCTAAATAATTCTTTTATGAAATAAAAATATGCATTAATTCTAAAAAAATATTTTATTTCTACATATTTTAAAAATACATAGATAATGTATTAAATAGCCTAAAACTACGTAGTTTTGATTCCTAAGTAACCCTAAGTAAAATTTCTCTCATTATCAATGAGAAATTTCTCTCATCACTTAGAGAATTTAATTCCCTTGGTGATAAATAATTTATGTGACTAATACATCATATATAAATAATATTTATAAATACATGAAAAATGAGTTTTAAGTATAGAAAAATAAATAAAAAATTCATGTAACTAAATAACTAATCAATATAATTAAATAAAGTAACAAATATCAGTAAAAATAATATATACACTACAAGAAACTATAGGAGGCACACGGTCACATACATTTTCAAAAATACTTTGCTAGACTAGGTTTAAACTCTTTGTTTTAAACCCATTTGAAACTTCATTTATAACTTTAAAAAATTTCATTGATAATGTCAATATAATGATAAAACTTAAAAATAATTTTATCAATGAAGTTTCATACAAACCTAAAACAGGAGCTTTAGAGTCGATCTGACCAAGTATTCCGCCACGTATATTTTTTCTATCACGCGCGAAAATTGGTAGAAAAGCAACGCTGTAAGTGAAATTAGATTTGGTGCACAAACCAAACCCCAAGTCCTTAAATCTCTTTATCCATCTATCTTTTCTCTCACTACTCGCACCTTCTTCCTTTACCCAAAGAACTTTGCTGCTCTTGTCTCTCTCTCCTCACGCTATTTTCTCTCTGCAAACATTTCTTGATCTCTTTCTTTGTCTCTCTGTCTCCACCGTGTAACCCACTATGACCTTTACCTGCGTCACCCACGATGTAACGATCTCCAATTGAACAAGTAGCTCTTAATATCTTCTCAAAGTGAGTTTTTTCTTTTCTTTCTTGAGATGATGTTTGTGATTGTGATTTATTGGGGGTTTGGTCGAAAACTAGAGAGTGTGAAATGAGCAGGGTTTTTTTTTCACTGCTTTCTCCACTCTTTTAATTGCCTCATGATTTTACAACCACCAAATAAATTACCCCAGCTTCAGGTCAGGTTCTTTCTTGATGCAATTTCCTTAGCGTCACTATAATTTTTATTTTATTTTATTTATTTTTAATTCAAATGGATCTACAGGTAGTCATATCGTGCTTGCTAGCGTGAACAGGGAGATACAGGCAACGGTATGAGGATCAATTAAGGCTTGTTGCTGGGTAATTTCTTCTACATTCATTGTTTTCTCTTTATTACTACTACTACTTTTCTTGTTTTTAGTCTATTTCTAGGTACTTTTTTATTTTTTCATCTCTACCTGCAATTATTTCATTTTTTTGAACATTGACTTAGCATTACCCAAATTATTGTGTGAACCACTTATTTACCAGTCCCATTTTTTGTTTAAAAAACTTTTTTTTTTAACATTTTCCATGTTTCCAACTGTAGTAATGTTGGCCTAATGGGTTGGTGGGGTATCAGGTTCTTTTTTATGGTTCTTATGATTGCTCACAATAATTCAAAAAAAAAGAATAATTATGTTCAAGACTAGTTTCTAAGCCTCATGTTCACATACCATGTCCAATGAAGTGATGAAGTTGACTTTGTCGCTTCATGTTGATTTGGTTTTGCAACTATAGGAATTTAGTGCATCTATGCCATTCTGAGAAAATGGTTTCATTGAAGTAGTTTATAGACACCAGCAATTGTGTTTACAATTGTTAAATATTATGGATTACTGCTTTTTGCTTGCTTTGTGTATGTCTGGCCTTCTTCAATTTGGATATGTATCCCTTGAGATTAATAAAGTTTGATAATAAATCTTCAATGAATAGAATGCTAATAAACATATATGTTCTTATGAGTTAATGGTAACAAAGCACAATGTTGACTGTTTACATGTATGCTTCTATATAAACCTCCATTTTGAGCTTTATCCTTCCTCATATTGATAAACTTGAGTAAAACATCTTAAGCTAAAGAATTGCAAATTTGAATATACATGTCAGATCTAAAAACTTATGACGTCTACTCTTATTCTTCTCGTTTGGTTTCAGTTATGTTATCAATGGTTCATTCAGGTGACAAGAGTGGACTTTTTAGAGAATTTGAATGTATTTGTGGTGTCATATTTTGCACATTGTTTGTGTTGAATTTGCCTTCGCATTAAAGTTCTGTTGCCAGTGTTTCTTCTTGGTAATGGTGACATCTTGTATCTATTTTTTGCATTATTGATCTAAGTGATGCTCCTCTCCCTTCCTGCAACATCTAGTTTAGTTTCTTTTTTTGCCTTTTTATGCTTATATTTTCCCTTTTGGTGCCAACAATAGGTGCATTCCTTAAAGGGTTGAAAAGAATTATGTTGATGGTCAAAACTGTAATTTGGAGAACATGGTTCTTATCCTCATGATATCTGCACCAAATTGTGATGATCATGTGTTTCTGAAGGTATCTATTTACTGCTTTCCTATTCTGTAATCGATGTCAAGCTATATTGATGATGTGAAATGACATCATATTATTGATGGGAAACTTGAAGTGAACACTGGTGCCTTCATTTATTGTCAAGGTGGATTGGAAGATGATGAGATCATCAATTAAGTTGCAAATTGTGAGGTATGTCCGTCTCCACTGCGCCGACCTTCAATCATACTGCTCTCTCCGATCTCTATTGAAAGGTAATGGTAACAGTTGGCTTAGAAGTTAGTGCATTGGCTTTTAGAAAATGCAGGGTCAAGGAATAAATTTTTTAGAGGTATTGACACCAAATAGAAAATCTATTTCCTGTGTATACTCCATTTTGATAGTTAATTTCCTATAGAAGATGAAATTTTAGGCCTTTTCCAATGCATCTGAAACTTCATATGATTGTAATGATCGAAAATGCTTTAGAAATGAAACTTTTTCTTGAACATTTTCATTTCCAATCCCACATACCTTCTATACCAATAGGAGCTATTGTACCCAAAAAATTAAAATGAAGCCACTACTTTTTGAAATGTGAAACGTGGGCTACTCTTAGTATTGTTGTTTTCGTTAGTTGAGAAGCCAATTTTAGATGATGTGGGATAGTTGTTAATAATATCAAATGTAAATATGATGTCTAATAACTGTTCAATTGCAGAGAATCTAGGTTGCAATCTTCGATAAGCTCAAATGATACTAATGTCTGCTCTGTCTACTTGGAGAGAACATGTAGTGTTCCTGTTGATCTTTCACTGTTTTTAAGAAGTTTGAGATTTCGTGTTATTGTCTCTATTATTTTAACGACCCATCCCGAGTTGGTCATCCCCGAGATGATGTCATCACATTTTGAAAATCCCAGCACGATACATATATGCAAGAATAAAAATAACACCAATAGAAATTTTCACATCAATCCTCAACCCTCAACAGGGGAGATACATCATTCTGATATTGATTTAAACGTTATATACAACGTAAAATGCATGAATATTTACAAATAAATATTTATTTTATTTTCTCATTAGTCTGAGGATGTGGACACGTACGTGGCTTACAGATAATGATTTCATCTGAACCTCAACTCACCAAACTATTTATCATGCCTGCCACCTGAAATCATTGTACAATGAGGGGTGAGTTTCACAAACTTAGTGAATTAAATTTACTAGAAGTATTCAATTTGTTTAATGGTCTTTCAATATTAAATCAATTTATATCTCACATAACTTGATAATAACATTCTACTATTACTACATATATCATAAGTCCCATTCTCTATCAGTATCTTCTTCTTATATAAGATTCACCTTAAGACCATCAATTATCTCATAATTACCTCGTAATGAGGTTCACAGCATAGAGTCTACCATTTAGATGGTTTTTATAATATCATGCTTCTATGTTTCCTTCTCACCATAACTGTCTCTCTGTGAGACTCATTCATCTATAAATAAATTCACAATAACAAACAACACTTCAGCATTTCAGTAATGTAATCAATATTTAAAACAGATGCAATGCATGAATTATTATTAGGGAACGTCTTCCCATATGTCGACATGTTTTTATCTTAGACTGTCCCTCTCGGTTTTTTTATTTTCAGCATATACCGGCTGTCACGGTTTTCCTTTATTTCCAGCATATACTGGTTGTCACGGTTTTTCAATTAAACCGACCTCTTCCCGGTTCTTTTATTTCATGCATATGCATATGAACAATGATATGAAATATGCATATGAGCAATAACTTAAAAACAAACACGAATTCAAATATTTAAATTGTCTATCCTGATTATTCTCAAGTTATTATTGAAAGAAGTTTCACTAAATTCATCTCCTCATAAATCACATCAAATCATCCATCATAGCTTGTCAAGATCCACTAAATTTTATCTCCTCATAATTCGTATCAAAACATCAACCATAGCTCATTAAAAATTTCACTTATCGCTTTATTATTAAATCAACTTATTATTCCAAAATATTATTTCTCATATAATAATTTTCTATATGTCCAAAATTCCTATCATACCTATCAATCAATTTTGCATCTACCACCAAAGCATAAGCTAATAATTTATTTTAATATTATCACTAGATATTTCATATTTATCTTTATTATTTAAAGTAAATCTAACTCACCACGTAGCACTTAGAGCTACCCGTAGATCACCTCCTTGCCTTTCCCTTTCCTCTCAACAATTTTTCCCAGTTACTGATCATCAACATCTGATATAATATTTATATTAAATTTATAATTTATTCTTCAATTTTTCCTAATTTAAAATTCTTACTTTGAATTCCGAGAAATTTTATGTATGTTAAATTTCAAAAAATAAACTTCACATTATTACCTTCTGTTTTTCTTAGAGCTCCCTATAGTTCTCTATAAAGTTCTCTCGTAAACCTCTTCAAAATTTTGCTCTTTAAGCCTTTCTTCTGGTCCCCTAGTGTTTAGAGAAATAGAGTAGTTCGAATTGTAAAAGGAAGAAACCAAACAAGATTTGGTAAGAAATAATAAAAAAAAAATCAATTTATAAAACCTTTTAAGCGGCACTTGCCGCCTTTCTACTGTTCCCAAATGAACAGCTGCACAACATGCATCATATATTAACTAAAGTTGCAACACCTGAACTTCCAAGTGTTGCATGATTTTTTTTTATTTTAAAAAAAGATCTTTTTTTCTTTCTTTTCCCTTTATACTGTTCGCAATTTTTTTTTTCATTTTCTTTGTAACTATGCCTCCACGTGTTCCCTTTTTTTTTAAGAATTGTTTTATTCAAATAATAAACCTTTCACATATATTTTATTTTAATTCCATGTCATATTTATTAAATTACTTCTTTACCCTTATTTTGCGAATACAGGTATTACAATTCTACCCACCTTATAAAAATTTTGTCCCCGAAATTTCCTTACCTGACTCAAAAAACAATTGTGAATAATATTTCTTCATAATTGTCTCACACTTTCACGTAATCTCTTCAACATCTTTATTCCGCCACAGAACTTGAACTATTGCAATTATTTTATTACACAATACTTGTTCTTTTTGTCTAAAATTCTCATTGGTACTTGTATATAAGCTCAATCTTTCTGAATTTCTATAGCTTAGCTCGAAATATTATAATATTCATAATGTAAACACTTTCTTAAAAGTGAAACATGAAATACATTATATAAATGTTTTAATTCTGGAGGCAAATTTAGGCTACTCACAACTAGCTCAACTTTCTCAACAACCTCATAGGGTCCTACATTCCTCAGATTCAGCTTTCTTTTCCTGTTTAAATCTCAATACACATTTTCATTGAGATATTTTTCAATACACCCAATCACCTGCTTGAAACTCAAGAGGTCTTCTTTTATTATCAGCATAACTATTTGGTCTACTCTGTGCTGCTTTACGGTTCTCTCTAACAAATTTGATCATCTTAGTTGTTAACTCAATAATTGATGGACCAAATATATTTCTCTCACATTTCTTCCCAACATATAGGAGTTTTACACCTCCTACCATTCAATGTCTCAATCGGTGTCATCCCAATATTAGTTTGATACTGATTATTATAAGCAATTTCAATCGATGGCATGTAAGCATCCCAACTTACTGAAAAACGCATCACATTTGCCCTTAACATATGTTCTAGTACTATAATAATCATTTCTGTCTTAGCATGAAAAATTATATTAAATTGTAACTGTGTACCCCTGGCTTTCTGAAAGCCTCTCCAAAACCAAGATATAAATCTAGCATCTCTATTTGACATTATGCTTAATGGTGCTCCATACAACCTCACAATCTCAACTATATCTCTCTTCAATCCTGACCACCAGAAATTCGGTCTCAATCCTCTATACATCTTATTGTTACTTGGTTGAATCGAATCTACACCATCATGCGCCTCTCTCATTATCTCCTTTCTCAACTCCGCATTATTGGGAACACAATTTCTATTTTCCAAGACCAGAATACCATCATTTCAAATTTTGAACTCATATTGCTTTCTAGTAAGCACTCAATGCTTAATATTTTCTATCTCTTCATCTCTACCTTGCATTTCTAAAGCATTTTACTATGGATGACCGTACAACTATATTCATTAACCATGATCCTCTATCACTGATATTCAACTTCATTCTTATCTCTTTTAAATCTATCATCAATTTCACATCAGGACTCCCAATAGTAGTTAACGTTGTTGTAGACTTTCTACTCAATGCATCAGCTATCACCTTCGCATTTTCTAGATGATAGTGAATTATACAATCATAGTTACTAATCAACTCCATCCACCATCTTTGCCTCAAATTCAACTCTCTCTAGGCAGGTAAGTATGTCAAACCCTTGTAACTTATGAATATCTCACAAGTGGCTCCATACAGATGATGTCTCCAATATTTAAAGTAAACACTATAGCAGCCAACTCTAAGTCATGAGTAGGGTAATTTCTATCATGAATCTTCAATTGCCTAGAAGTATAGGCCACAACTTTCTTATGTTACACATATCCTAACCAATAATGCGACGTATCACTATACACCACAAATCCTTCATCACCAGAAGGAAACACCAATACTGGAGCTGTAATCAATTTCTCCTTTAGAAATTGGAAAATTTTTCTCATACTTCCCTCACCATACAAATCTCACCTCTTTCTTAGTTAGTCTATTCAACAGTATTACAATAATAGAAAAATTCTTAAAGAATCTTCTATAATAACCAGTTAATCCCACGAAGATTTTAATCTCAGTCACACTAGTTAGTCTCTCCCAACTTAACATTGTCTCTACCTTTTGTGGATCAACTGTTATGCCATTTCCCGATACTAAATGTTCCAGGAAGGTCATTTTTTCCAGCCAAAATTCACATTTAAGAAACTATAGCATACAATCTTTTTCTCCTCAAAATCTCCAACACAATTTCTAAATGTTTTACATGCTCTTCCTTAGTCTTAGAATACACCAAGATGTTATCGATGAACACAACCACAAGATTATCAAGAAATGGTTCAGATATTTTATTCATCAAGTCCATGAATATTTTTGGAACATTAGTCAATCCAAATGACATCACAAGAAACTTATGGCCATAATGTGTCCTAAAAGCAGTCTTAGGCACGTCTCCCTCCTTTATCCTTAATTGGTGATAACCTGATCTTAGGTTTATCTTAGAAAACACTCACACTCCTTGCAACTGCTCAAACAATTCATTTATCTTGGGTAAAAGATATTTGTTCTTATTCAACTATTTGTAGTCTATACACAATCTCATCGTTCCATCTTCCTTCTTCACGAAAAACATAGGGGCTCCCCAAATACATTAGGTCCGATAAATTGTTTATCTAAAAATTCTTGAACGTTTAATTCTCTTAACTCAATAGGTGTCACTCTTATAGGGTGCTATTAAATATATGTGATGAACCTGATATCACATCAATAGAGAAATTTAATCTCCCTACTAGGAGGCAACCTAGACAACTCATCAAGAAATACATCAGAAAAATCTGTCACTACTAAGATTTCTTCTAACTTCCTATTTTCCTTTTTAGAATCCATCGTGTATGCCAAATACTCCTCACAACTCTTCTTCAACCATCTCTTAGTGATCAAAGCAAAATAAGATAGTTCGAGAGTATCTTGTGTTCTCCCTGAAAGTTAAACTCCTCATGTTCATATCTTGAATACTACTTTCTTTCTGGAACAATCAACTCAAGCGTAATACGTCGACAACCAATTCATTCTCAAAATTAAATGAAGTTATATTATATTCAAAGATAATAAATCAGCTTCAGATTCTCTATCACTGATACGAATCATACAACCCTTGTAAACATTTATGATTATCACTCTATCTCTAGTGGGAACTTCAACAAAAATATTTTGTATCAAAGGACTAATACGTACTTCAATAGACTTCATATGAATACTAGATGCAAAAGAATAGGTTGTACCAAGATCAATCAACATTGATATGTCCACATTCTCTACACATAAAGCACTTCAAATTTTGACAATTTTGGGATAAATATCTTATCTGAATATATATATAAAACAAACTTATGTCTCTCAATCATACATTAGATTACCACTTCTCCTTGGTGGCATACTTACTTCATCTGCCATGACTCCTAGTTACCATAACCTGTCTCCCAAATCCAAGGGTTTCACCGATAGTATTCTGAGTTACAGAAGTAGCAGATCTTGTTTGCCTTTGACTCTGTACTTTAGTTCCTCGTGACAAGAAACGCCTCATTTGGGTGGTCTCCCACCCTGCACACTCATACTAGTACCACATCTGGGTTCCTCAAATGTAGACTTCTTCCGCCAATTCTTTTTCCTCTAAATTCCTTCACATCCTTCTCAATCTGAAAGGTTATATCCACTAACCTAACATAATTCATATGTCTCATGTAAGATAGTTTTGATCAAATCTTAAAACATAGTTCATCTTTGAACCACTTACACTTCTTTTCCTCTAGGTTTACCATTTTCGGTACAACCATTGACAAGACCAAAAATATGGTATCATATTGTGCCACAGTCAAGTCATTTGCCTCAAATAAATAAAATCTCTATCTTGTTGGGCTCTAAAGGTCTAAGGAAAGTATTTATCAAGGGAAACCTCCTTAAACCTATTTTAGGTTAAGGGTCTATCAATATCTGTACTTACTTTGTGAAGAATATCCTCCCACCATTCTAGGGCCTCTCTCTCTAACTTGAACGTAGCAAAGACGACCCTCTGCCTGACAGTCATTTGTAAAATATCAACAAAAAAAAATCTCTCTACGTGTTTCACCCATGACTCATGCTTAAAAGTTATAAATCCTTTAAACAATAAAGCATTCGACTTAATAATCTCCCTGCATCTCATGCATAAACTCACTTTTCCCCCTTTTTAAACGTCTATCATTATTGGATTAACAACCTCAGGCACTGCTTTAGCCTGTTCATTAGGTCTATACTATAAGCTATCAATTCTATCATCTGTTATATTCATTTTCTCAAGAGCATGTGTAAGAGCTTATCTTAGCTCATCTCTTTCAACTTCAGATTCTCTCACACCTTTACCAATATCAATTAAACTGTCAACACGTTCCCTTCTAAGAACCACAGATTCAGACTCAACCTCAACTTGTCAAAAATATTGGGGGCCTATCACACCCTCTTAAATCAACAACTCTAACTCTAGCTCTACCACATCCACGTATCATCCTCAAATTATTTAAAATATAATTTATTTTAATCTTTCATTTTCTTACTTTTTATGCAGTCTATAGAATCATAAACCTAATGCTCTGATACTAAAATTGTAATGACCCTTCTCGAGTTGGTCACCCCCGAGACGGTGTCATCACATTTTGAAAATTCCAGCACGACACATATATGCAACAATAAAAATAACACCAACAGAAATTTTTATATCAATCCTCAACCCTCAACATGTGAGATACATCATTCTGATCTTGATTTAAAATTATATACAACTTAAAATGCATGAATATTTACAAATAAATTTTTATTTTATTTTCTTATTAGTCTCAGTATATGGACACGTATGTGGCTTACAGATAATGATTTAATCTAAACCTCAACTCACCAAACTATTTGTCATGCCTGCTACTTGAAATCATTGTACAATGAGGGGTAAGCCTCACAAGCTTAGTGAATTAAATTTACTAGAAGATAATTGATATGCTATTTTATGTGATAAAATAATATGCTAACAATTATCTTCTTACTTATAAGAATGTCAAGTATAATGGTTACATATTCTCCATTAGAAAACTGAACTGACAAAGAAACCCCAAAAGAAGAATAATCCAGTTAGAATCACCAAAAAGAAATAAGAATAATTGAAAATATGGAGGAGTAAAGAAAATCAACATGGATTGAAGATAAGAGAGATAAGGAGAGTGAAGAAGTTAAGTCTTAGTGGGATAGTAAGAGAAAAAAACATAGGAGAAATATGTAAGGAATTAGAGTCAATTGAGTTACATATATAACCTTATTTAAATATTTGATTTATATATTTAAGTAGAAGTTTATGGAATATTTTACGGGGTGGACACCAAATAGGAGTTCTGGTGCGTGTGTTGATATGCTATTTTATATGATAAAACAGTACGTTAATAATTATCTTCTTACCTGTAAGAATGTCAAGCATAATGGTCACATATTCTTCATTAGAAAAGAACAATCCAGTTAAAATCACAAAAAAGAAATAAGAACAATTGAAAATGTGGAGAAAAAAAAGAGGAAGAGAGAAAATCAACATAGGTCGAAGATAAGAGAGATAAAGAGAGTAGATAAGCTAACTCTGAGTGGAATAGTGAAAAAGAAAAACATGGGTTAGAGATAAGAGAGATAAGTAGAGTGAAAAAGTTAAGTTTGAGTGGGATAATGAGAGAGAAAAATGTAGGAAGTTTGAGTCAATTGAGTTATATATATAACCTTATTTGTATATTTAAGTAGGGGTTTATGAGACATTTTGAAAGGTTTTGAGATGGTCAGTTTGCAAGCCACCAAAAGTATAATCATGATCACAATAGTTACAGTGAAAACAAGTGTTTACCAGAGTGGTTCTTCGAAGAAATCATTGTTAGATTGCCCATCGAAGAAGCATTCAAGTTCAAGTGCCTATCCAAGATTTTGCTCTCTCATATCCACTTTTTTTCTTTGCCACCGCCCATGCTTTGCAAAATTCCTCCTCGTCTTCGCATTTATCATGATTGGCAATTATGTCAACTTTTAAGTACTTTCTGACGGCAATGAAAGTTCCGTTTATTCCAAAACTCCAGGTTATTATGTGCAGTCTTTTTTGTCATCGAACTTTTAGTTTGGGTTTAAGAGTTATTGCGTCAAGCAATGCTTTCCTCTTGTTGCAGCAACTTAGTTATGAAACAAACTATTTTGTGTGCAAACCATTGACAAGGCAATGGGGTGCTCTCCCTCTTCCACCTACTAAGCATGACCATACTCGAATCGGCGAGGGACTTGTAGCAAAGTTGAAAGAGACATCGTTTCACACTACAAGGTAGTGAAATTTGTTTCACATGAGTACAAGAAAGTGAGGTTTAAAGGATGGGATTATATTTATACTGAAATCCTTTACTTGGAGATATTTTCTTCAGAAACTGATGAGTGGACAAGCTGTAATCTGCATTGCCCACAATCCGTAAACATTCCATTAAGCATTAAACCTTTTGCTCTAGATCGGATTCTACATTGGTTTAACATGAATGACGTTCTAACGAAATTGAATTCACTTGTAGCTTATGATTTCTACAGCGGTCAAAGCTTGGTTACAATCCCATTACCCAAAGAGTTGAGTGCAAAAAGCGCCAATGAGATAATCCCAAATTACAATTTTATTTATATAAGTGGATTTGACCCGATGATATATTATCAAATGTTGCATTTTGTGCTTCCTCTGTGGCCAGCTGCAGTTCCTCGTACCTCCTCAATGGGCGCTGCACACCGAAGGATTTCACAGCCTTCTTGGTCATATGATTTTAGCCGGTAGGTTATTGACTCTAAACTACTTGCAATTACCTTCTTTTTTTCCCTGTATTCCCAATGGACTCTTTACTTTAATGCATCTCGTCCTTTACATATGCATCTGTTATGTTAATGTTATAATAGTGACACTACATGATGAGTTATGTTGTGTATGTTTTGTTACAAAAATGCTAACAAACAACTGGTTAGTGCATTTCTTTAGCTTGTTCTTGGATTTTAGATAGTTTGGCTTGAATCGAGGAATTCAACTTGAAAAATTCTTCCATATCATACACAGATCCATGAGAAATACATGACATGAAGATCTATCTCACTCTTGAATGAAAATAATAATAAAAAAATTTCTTTCTCGTACCATATATCTCTCATGAACCTCTATGCAAGAATTTCTCCTTCAACAAAACAAAGTATTGCAACACATAGCCAGGAAATATAGCTGGGAAAGGTGGGCTGTAGCTTAAAAGATAATCCATTTTATGTAAAGAAGGCTATAGAGATATTATTAGCTGCGATCTTTATGGATTTCGTTTCTCTGCTCATTTGACTTTAAGCTGCATGATAGGATTTATTTGAATTCGTTTTAATCAAGTTATGAAAAAAACCGATTCTAAGAAATTGAAATTGGACCAAAATCAGAAGTTCTAATTTTGCTGCTACTGTTGCAACCTTATACTATTTAAAATAAATAATTGTATAGAAACTATACAAATAGTTAACTTATATTGATAAATCATTTTGATTATTTCAACATTAAAAAATTTTTAGAACTTGTCAATTAAAGAAAACCTGCTTTTACATCTTTACTTTAACAACACATTTAACACAATTTATCAATATATTTAACTTCACAACACTTCTATCCACTATTGTATTCAAAACCACTTTTGAATCCCTATAGCAGAAGTTGAACCTATGCTAGGTAAAGCTATGTACTTAGTCTTCTAAACATTCAAGACAACCCCTTTTTAAATACCGTTTCTCAGCAAAAATATTCTGAACATTTTATGGACACAATAATCCCATAAATTTACATGCAGAGAAAATGGTTAATTATTGTGATCCTTGCATGAATTTCTATTATAAATTCATTAACTTCCAGATTGAATATCAAGTTGCCTATAAGTGCTACCGGCTACATGTTTGAGATTCAAAAATTGGCATTTGTGTGATTACATATGAAGGATGACCTCAGTCTGTTTTTTATCACTTTCTGCAAACAATATATTGAAAGTGAAAGTAGAAACAGTTACCATCATAAAATGTAATCAAGAAAGGAAACTTTTTAGACATAATTATAAAAGGAAATTCATCTACTGTCCATTCTGATTTTGATTGCCTCTGGAGAGAGGCTAGGGCTATAAAAGACTAAGTTTTATCAGCTGCCTAAGCTAATATTGAGACTATTTTGATTTTTTATGTAGCTTTCTTGCCTTTTTTTTCTCTTTGGATGTAGGCCTATTAATGTTGACCACAACCAAAGTGTTAGGACTGCTGTTTCGATGAACAAGCATCTTTGGAGTTTTGAGTATTTAATAGCCGTTTTTCTCTCATCTTAAGTGGTTTGTGTATGCTTTCAATCTTTTTGGAACCTTGATGGTTGTTTGTTGTGAAGCGGAAGTTTAGATCAACTCAACCTAAATCATTAAAAATTTGTAATGAATAACGACACTTGTAATACACTAGTATAAAAATTACTTCACAATATAAATGAGAAATATTATGGTGATATTACGAGGCATTTCCAGTGTATATTTCTTCTAAGATGAGTGTCCTATGAGCAAGGGTACTAGCTATTAGGTACTTGTTTTTAATAGGAAAAAACCTTTACAGAAACACAAAACAGGTGAGCAAATCGAGTGAATGAGTTCATACTAACACTGTAAAAAACAGTGTGTGGTGGTGCTAAGATATCCCTACCAACAGTCCAACACCATTGATCCTCTCCTTCTGTCAGCTGTACACTCAACCAATGGCGCAACTAAGACTCCATGAGAAAGTATCTTCACCTGGGGACATTGCCTCATAGTTACTTCTTCCAAAGCTGGGAATTTGAAGGTGTAATTTCCTGAGAAGAAGCTGGGAGTTTGAAGGTGTCATTCCCTGAGCATATGAAAATATGAATGAATATAAACACGTTCAACAAGTCAAACTTTATCATAAAAAACACCACATAGAAGTCTCACACGGAAGCAGAAATTCAATTCAAACACCACTTTTACAAGTAGTAAATATTCTTTTGCGTGCCAAGTTATAAGGCAGCTTGGCAGCATCGAGTGTAGGAATGTGTTAAATAAAAACAATATATTGCATCAACAAGAAAATTAATTAAAGAAAACACAGCTCCAACTCTTTCAAAGACGCAATATCATTATCAAGCAGACCAATGAAGGAGAGAGGAGCAAAAGGCCCTGTCACTATTTAACTTTGATTCAAGGGGACCACAGTTCTTCGCATAAAACATCGTCTTTTTCCAGCTTGAGCATATGGACTTCAATCTTCTTCCGAATTCTGGACAATCTGTTACCATAAAAAGCAACATTTAAAGACAAAAGCAAGAAATGTCAATACAATTGGCTACAATCAAGAAGCATAAACTTTATGATAGGACTATTAGAACATGTAACAAAGGTGGGACCCATTTTGAGGAGTTTTTATATTATAAGAAAAATGCTTATATCACCAAAAATAACTCTACAAAGACATACTAGTGAGGGTGCGTATCGGTCGCTTTTGTTTACCAGATAAATATTTAAGGAAACAAGAAGAAAAAGAAAGGCAAAATGAATTAAATGTAAGCAAGATAATTGTATGTACCATTTCCATGGATATTGTTACATTGTGGTATTAAAATTGCCTGCCCAATGCCCTTTATCTTCTCCTTCTGTCAGTTGCAGTCTCTGCAGCTTTGGGGTGTTTAAGACTCCCTGAGAGAAAGCCTTCATCTTGGGACATTCCCTCATTATCACTTCCTCCAAGGATGGGAATTCAAAGGTGTAATTACCTGAGCAGAAGCTTCCAAGATTTTGTAAGCAATCTAGTCGCAAATATTTCAATTTGCTGAAAGTGATCCCATCCTTTATTTCATCTCCCTCATGTGCTATGATTTCTTCTATCATTTCGCAATTAACTATGCTCATTCTTGTGAGTTGCACAAGGCTTTTAGCTGTTGATTGTGTCACCAAAATTATCAATCCATGACATTTTGATACTTCCAGACTTGTCAGATTTTGGAAAGCTATGGAGGATGGCACTAAAGTTTTTAATTTGCAGCATTCTGATACTTGAAGAATTCCCAGGTTTTGGAAGACTGGGTCAGATTGGCATTCTTCCTTCCATAGATGCATCAGCTCAGGAAGTTTAGACAGCTTTAACTCACTTAACCTAGCAATTCTCCCTGCATATTTCTTCTCACAACCAAGTTCTTCACATCTAAATATTTCGTTAAAAGAAGCATCACTCACAAGAACTATGTCAAGATTGAGTAACATATGAAGGAAACAACATGGAAATACAGAAAATTGCTTGGGAAAGTTTATCAGCTCAAGAACTTTTAGTTTGCAAAAGTACTTGGGTGAAAACCGGCCGTGCCATATCTCCTTCATAGCATTGTTTCCCTCGAATGATAATTCCTCCAAGTTGGGGAATGTAACCTGAGAATCAGATCAATGTGTTAGGAAAAAGAATGGAAGATGAAAATTGGTTAGCTCAATGTATGGAAGTTGACATAACCAAGGGTGATGTAATAAATGCTTGTTGAATTATACAAAAAGTGAATCGACATGTTCTATATTTGACTGGAAAAGTAGTGCACTACATGTCAAGGACAGCTCCTTCAACTCTAAACTATGGAATTGTTTTGAGTACTTTGGACTCATACCTTATCAACCAAGAATAGAGGTTGTTGAATTGGGATCTCAAGTTGGGTCTTAACATTTGTGTCTTTGAAGCTCTTAGCAGCGAATATCTGTACTTTGTCACATCCATATAAGTTCATTTTTTTCAACAATGGCCATTCTGTAGTATGCATACCAGGGTAGAACTTCTTGAGTTCCGGCAGTCCACCAAGCTCCAGGTTGGTTACTTGAGGAAACACAAACCTGATGGGAGCTGCCTCCATTGCAGTCGATTGAGTGGCTGTTATGGCATTTGACTCTTGGACATTGGACCCTTGAGGTTCAAATATCACTTCTAGTGAGGCACAGTGAAGTATCCGCACCCAATCTACTCTTTGGAGCCTGCTTAACATAGTAGATGGAAAAATATTCGATAGATTTTTGCAGTATGCCACCCTCATATAATGCAGTTTGCCGAAGGAACCCACTTGGGGATGTCCGTGCCATATCTTTTTAAGATTATCCATGCCCACTATTATCAGTCTCTCCAAGCCAGGGAGTGCCACCTGTAGAAATCAATCAATTGCGTTAATAACATACCCATTGATAATAATTGAATAGACACAAAGAAAGAGATCCAAAAGAGATTAAAAGCTTTAGAATCTTGAAAAACACAAATCTGTAGAAAAGGGAATGAATTAAAGAACGAAAAAATTACCTTTTCATCAAACAGAGATCGTATGTCAGCATGGAGGTTCTCCTCTGGGCTCTTTTTTCCAGGTTCTTTGCTGACCATCATCTGCACACTCTTTGGGTTTGAGATGAATGCCTTCAATTCAGGGCACTTCTCTATGAACAGCTGTCTCAAGGATGGAAATTTGATTATATTTCCAGTACAGAATCTTGTAAGTTCTGGAAGATTTTCAAGACACAGGTCGTCTAGTTTAGGCAACAGCATCTGGTTCATTTTTCCTTCTTCCTCTAATTCTTCTGTGACTATTACCCTTTCCATGGTCTTACAATCACGCACGTAAAGGCTCTCGAGTTGCACAAGACTTCTGACCATAGAAGATGGGAATAGATATTTTAAACTACCACAGCCTTCCACAGTCAAGTCTTCCAAATTTTGAATACAAGAAGCCAATTCTAGGAATTCTTCAGGCCATATCTTTGCAATGTTCATCAAGGACAATTTCAACTTATTCAAATTGGGGAACAGAATCTGCATGCACAATTCTTGCTCCATGAACAACTCTTTACTATTTAATTTGAAACATAGAGAACAAAAAGAACCAGTAACGATATTAAGGGATTATTGGAGGATATTCAATGATGATAAAAACTAGAAATAAATTGATAGCAAAAGGATCAAATCACATGACTAAAAGGGCATATATTGATGATTGGGAAAAAGTTCATGCATGGTGTTGAAGGTTATTACTTGGGTCATCATGATAGTCGTTCGGCTTGATTAGCCTAAAAAAGGATTCAAATCTATTGAGGTTTTGGATAATTTTACTTTCATAGAAACGTTTCCTTTTTTTGGTATTGCCTTATTTAGTTATTTTGGGACAAGTAGGTTAATAGTTAATCTGTTCCCAACACCGTCCACCTCAAAACAAAATATCACATCCTAAAACTGATGGAAAAAATATCCTTTGAGACAGAGAGGTAGAAACAAAGAAAGAGGCACATAGAAAGATGTAAATCATGCTCTCATTTGCACAATTCAACAGTTTTGCGGTCACATTTGTCGCAATTATTAAAACACTGTTTGTAAGTCACTAATAAAATATCATGAATTAAATATACATATCCTGCAAGTGTCAAGGGGACAAAAAATGAGGGTAAAGGGAGGGGGTTGGAAAATCATTACTGTCTTACTTTACATTGTGAACTTTATATTTTAACCCTGCGGAGAATATTCTAGTTTATTTATTACTGCTGGGTCATATATTCAAATATGAAGTCTATAGCCCTTCATGACTAATAACTTTGAGCAAACATATTCTATTGGGAAGAGAGTGAACATGTTTCGTCCCACTTTAGCGAAATAAAGTTAACTTGTGGAAGCCCTTTCCTATTGAACTAGTTTCAATCCCGTCTAAATGAATGAAAAAATAAAAAAAAATTAACCCATAAAAGAAAAGTTTTAAAAATTAAAACAACTCTGGGGCAACACTCTATCTGCAATTGCTTCGAAGAATTCCTTATTTTTTAAACAATGTGTAAATATTTTAATTATCTCTCTCTCTAAAAAAAAAATCATTTAAACAGAGACTGATTAAAAAGTTATAAACAGAAATTGAATCCAAATGCACAAAATTGAAATTTAAAAACAAAGCAATAATGGCCCATGTTCATTCCAAATTCTTTTTTCAAGTAAGGATTCGTGCAATGATATATACATGCATTATGCAACAAACATATGTGATGGGGCACAGAAGGGCATGGGGAAGTTTGTAATTTTGTAATATGGGGGCAAATTTGTAATTTTATAATATAGGGCAAATTTGTATTAGGATTAGGGTTTCTTTATTTACAGTGTTAGCTTAGGGTTAGGATTCCTAAAGATCTCTATATATAAGATCATCTATGTTACTTTTCAATCAGCTTGGAATAAATAAAAATCAGATTGATATGGGGTATCAATTCCTCTCGACCTCCAGGGTAACCTGACTTCTTTTTCAATCCCTAGGGTAGTCTGGTTTTCTATCTCTATCCTTTCCCTGTTTCTCTTGCTCTACATCAGTTTTGATGGGGTACAAAAGGACATGGGGACAAGTTTGTAATTTTGTAATATGGGGGAAAATTTGTAATTTTATAATATGAGGCAAATTTGTATTAGGATTAGGGTTTTTTTATTTACAGTGTTAGCTTAAGGTTAGGATTCCTAAATATCTCTATATAAGAGATCATCTATATTACTTTTCAATTAGCTTTTGAATAAATAAAATTACATTAATATTGGGTATCAATTTCTCTCAACCTCCAAGGTAGCCTGATTTCTTTTCCAATCCCTAGAGTAGCCTGGTTTCTATCTCTATCTGTTCTCTATTTTCTTGTTCTACGTCATTTTGGTATCAGAGCCTAAAACAAATCCCAAATTCAAATCCGAAAACAAACCCACCTAGGGTTAGGATACATAAAGATCTCTATATAAGAGATCCCCTATGTTACTTTTCAATTAGATTGATATTGGGTATCAATTTCCCTCAACCTCCAGGGTAGCCTGACTTCTTTCCCAATCCCCAAAGTAGCATGGTTTCTATCTCTATCCGTTCTCTATTTTCTTGTTCTACATCAATATGTAATTATAATTCAAAAGAAACTGACCTTTTCATTGAAAAAAGATGCAGTGGTGCTATAAAGGTCTCCTCCGCCAAGACTTTTAATGTTTTCATCATGACTTGTCTCAGGATCTTGTTCTCTCAGAAACAAGGAAGCAAAGGTCTTCATATTGGGACAGTCCTGTATGGTAATCCTCTCCAAGGATGGAAATTTTAGAGTATCACTTCCTGAGTAGAAACATGTTAAGTTTGGCAAAGACTCAAGCGAAAGAGAGCTTAGCCTTGGGAATACGATCTTATCCAGTTCTGCTCCCCCTTCTCCTTTTGTGATGACTTCTTCCATCATGGTACAGCTTTCTATTTTCATCAGTTCGAGTCGCACAAGGCATAATACCATGGATGGAGTAAATAGAAATCCCATGCTGCTACAGTTATCAACTTTCAGCACTTTCAGATTTGTGAAATCCAAAATCTTTTGAGCATCCCTGTGCCATATTTCCGCTAATACTGGAAACTCAGAGAGTTTCAAATCCTCTGAGCCATGGAATCCAACCTACCACACCAGTACATTGCATTAGTTATAACACAGGAAGATAATAACAAGAAACTCACATGTTATTCTTTAAAATTTAACTAAATAAATAAACCAACAAAACAAAACTTAGCCAGCAGCAAGAAATTTAAACCTAACCAGACAGAATGTCCAAAACCGTACAAGAGAAACGTTATTTGAGATAGGATTATTTGATGAATTGATACGTACCATTTCGGTGTACAACAGTTTTACAGTGGAATTAAGGTCACCCACCCAACGACCTTCATCCTCTTTTGTTGTCACCATTACTCTGTATAGCAATGGTGTACTTAAAACCCCTCGAGAGAAGATCTTCAAGTTGGGGCATTGGATAACATATACTTCTTCCAATAATGGAAATTTGAAGTTGTTATGTGCCTGGCAGAAGCTTGAGAGATTTGGTAAATTATAAAGTACTAGAAGTTTCAAATTCCCAAATTTAATCTCTTCTTCTGATTCATCTCCATTGTTTGAAACTATTTCTGCCACCAAATGGCATTCTCTTATTATCAATTTTGTGAGTTGCACCAAACTTTTGGCTGTTGAGGATGTTACTACATTCACCAATCCTTTGCACTGCCATACATTTAAAGTTATTAGATTTCGAAAGGATGCTAATGATGGTGCTAAATTAATCAAACTGTCACAACCCCACACTTCTAGAGTTTCAAGATTTTGAAGAACCAGTTCCCATTGACAGTCTTGTTTCCATATATACTTCAGCAAAGGAAGTTTATCTAGCCTTAAGTTTCTTATGCATGTGAAAATCTCAGCATGTTTCTCCTCTTCCACAAGTGCTTCGTATGAGAATATCTCTTTGAAATTGCTGCAACCCAGATCCAGCATTTCCAGATTCTGTAATCTTTGAAGGAAACCCAAAGGGACAATAGCTGTTTCATCATGGAAGCACCGCACGTGAAGAAATTTTAGTTTGCCAAAGAGGTCTGCTGGAATCTTGCCATGCTGTATCATTTTGATTGTTTCACTGTTCAATGTCAATTCTTCCAAGTTGGGGATGACCTGGAAACCGATCAAACAAAAGAAAGTCACAATTCATCCTTTCCCAACAATTTTAGGGGCATGCAGATATAATGTTCTTACAATCTTCCAGTAAAAGAGGGATGATAAATTTCTGTAATACCCATCAACCAGAGAAGTAAACATAGCATTATTAAAACCAGAAGCTCAAAATTTAGAGAAAGAGAATCGTCTGTCTCACCCTTCTTTTACGAAACCCACCCAAACTACGAATTTGGAATATAGCATTATGTTCTACTCCCTCGATCCCAAATTGAATGTCATAGTTTTGACCAGAACATATTAAGAGAGGAGATTGAATTTGAAAATTTTACTTGCCTGCAAGATTGTCCATAATAAAATTTTGGCTAAAATACATGCATAACCTTATAGCTTGGCTCATTTTCATAACAAACCCTGAGTTTTTTTTTTTTTTTTTTCTGGTACATAACAGACTTGTGGTTTGCACTTTGCACTATTAGCAAGGAGACTTTCGTTAACTCTACCGTTCATCTGTACCCATTTAGGCGAGATTGACACATTTTGACACCAAATAAATTCTATAAACCATTTGGAGGTCATCCAACAATTTTTAAGAGTTTTATACTCACGTTCTAGTTTTAGTATATTTTCAATCTTTAAAAAAATAAGAAAAAATTCAAAAAATTCTTATATTTTTTCTTATGGTAGATCATATTTATCTTTGTATGTGTATAAGAATCATGATCGAATTCCTTGTGTTAATTTTTAAGACAATTTCATTTATGAAAAAAGCTAATAGGGTTGCAACTAATTGAAACCACAAGATTTCTTATGTACCAGAAAAAAAGCTCAGGGTTCATTACGAAAATAGTTAAACCACAAGGTTATACATGTTTTTTAGCCTAAAATATTCTTAAGTGAGACCTATGAAAGAGTACAATTTAAAAGGTAAGGATAATATTGGAAAATAAAAATATGTTCTTTTGACATTTTAACTGTGATATTCATTTTGAGACGAATAAAGGTGAAAATTTTGACATTCAATCTGTGAACTTACATTAAGTGTTTGCTTTGAACAAATAAAAAGTTATTTTCCCTTGAAAAAAAAAAGTTATTTTCCCTTGAAAAAAAAAAGTTATTACTTGGGTGCTTCATACTGATACAGATGCTTGACAAATGCTAAACTGCCTGCTACTCATCAATTCAAATTGATAGGTATTTGTCCATTGACCACACTGAACTAACATTTTTCTATAAACTTTTAACTTATTGGTGTATATATGGTATACATTTTAGAAATTTCAGTTGGGCAATCTCCCCACTCATTACCACCTTGAGACGCCACTGGATGTAGGAGCTGTTTGATTTTTGCAGACAATCCAATTTTCCTAGAAAAGTTGGTAGAAATATAACTTTTCCTTAAAAAAATTTTACTCTCCCCCACATTTGAGGAATCTAATTTTCCTATAGGAAAATTGGTTGTATGGATGATTTTTACCAATGTAATTACACAATTCTCATGCTACTTATATATTTGCTATTAGTATGTCTATTTTATAAACTGGGTTCTCTGGCAGTTTAGAAATGAGAAAATTTTTAATGAGGCCCAATCAAAAATAAAATATTTTATTTTAAAACATTTTAGCTTTATTTTTAACAAAATTGCATTGGTCAAAAGGTAATTTAGTGATTTATGACAAGGAAAGTGACATTACAATTGAAAGTCACACATTTTTTTCAATTTTTATTTTTCATAGAAAAATCTAACATCCAACATAATAGGATTCCTTGATTTTTGGAGAGTTGAATTAGTTAATTTTGAGAATCTAATTTTCGAAGAAAGTAATTTCATAATGCATTTTGAACCAAAAAAAAATCATATTACATGGGTTTAAGTTATTAGCTCGTATTATTAGACCATGAATTTAAAAATTGATAAACTTATTTATAGACACATGCTTATATGTAAGATGATTTTTTTTAAAATACGGATGTATGGAAGAAACTGAAATATATATAGACACACACATATGCATGTCGCTCACAGGGGAGGCAATCAGTCGGTCAAGTCTTGGATCGCCGGGCCGGTAAGGAGCTGGAGACGATGGAGGTCCCTGCTCGGATAGACAGCACGCAGGAATCTGGCCACTGGAAGAGATCATCGCGTAGCGCTGAGTGTGCCGGTTTAAAGGAAAGTGCTTCGTCAGTGAGTGAAAAGAAAACTTGAGGATTTTATGGGTGAGGCTGGCACTATTTCTAGTCTTACTGTGAGTGCAAAACGTCTGTAATTAAAATATTGTCCTTGACAATGAAGTGGTGGAGGCTGATATCAAGCCCCATGGCCTCCACCACAAGAAGCAAATTGTATAAGTTGGAACTGTTGAGGCTTGGTGAAACCTCAAACAGTTAGCGAGTTGCACAAGTTGGTGTGTAGAAATAGTCCCATCGTTTTGTTTCTTTTGGACACTAGCTTGATGCTGCTGGTCTAGAGCATGTGCCCGTTAGATTAGGTTTTAAAAATGCTATCATGTGGATGCCAATGATAGCTCTAAAACGTGGAGGGGCACTGATTTTTATTGTGATCCCGAGTGGAGCCGGAAATCGGCGTCGTGGGATTTATTGAGTAGGCTTCCTAGCCAAGTTAATTTGCCTTGGTTGGCTTTTGGTAACTTCAATGAGATTATGTGGGATTGTGAAAAGCATGGGGACAATACGAGAAGTGATAGGCAAATAAGTTATTTTCGAGATGTGCTAATGGATTGTAGATTGAAGGATGGGAGTACAAGGCGTATCCTTTTAATTGGTGTAATAAAAAAGATGATGGGGTCTTTGTTGAAGAAAGATTCGATATAGTTTTTACCAATTCAAGAACCTCTAACCGTTTTAATTTTGTTTCAATAGTCCATAAGCATATGGTTAACTCTAATCATATGGCTATTGTGTTGACAGTAGCTGATAGTCCTTGAAAACCAGGTCATAAGTTGTTTTGGTTGGAAGCAATATCGGCTAGACACGAGGAGTGTGAGAGTGTTATTGCGCACTCGTGGACCCTGTCTTTGGGCGAGTGCTCTGCAGCGAATCTAGATGAAAAATTAGAATCTTGCAGTAATGCTTTATTGCACTGGAACCGAACTATGTTTGGTAATCTCAATTAGCAATTGAGGTCTTTTAGAAAAAGATTGAGGGTGTACCTGAGAGTTCTCAGGTTTCAGTCGAGATGTTGAGACAGTTCAAGAAGCAACATAATGAATGCTTAGAGAGACAAGAAGTATTGTGGTGTCAACATTATCGGGTTTCTAGGATAAAGGAGGGTGATCGTAATACATCCTTTTTCCAGGACATTTTAGAGAAGGAAAAAGAAATATGATTGTGGGCCTGACGAATGACCAAGGTCAATGGTGTAAGGACCCGGTTGAAATGGAGAGGATTGTGGTTGATTACTTCAATAGGATCTTTACTTGACCAAGGTCAATGGTGTAAGGACCCGGTTGAAATGGAGAGGATTGTGGTTGATTACTTCAATAGGATCTTTACTTCATCAAATCCACCGAACTATGATGCCATGTTGGAGGCTTTGGACTCGTGGGTGTCCCCCCAAAATGAATGCGAGTTTGATAGGAGTCTTCCGGGAGTAGGAGGTACGTGAAGTGCTTTTTCAGATGCATCCATCTAAAACTCCAGACCTGACGATATACCTGCTTTATTTTTTCAAAATTATTGGAATGTAGTTGGGTTAGATGTCGTGCGTTTCGTGTGGTTCTTTATCTCAATCATGGTATGTTGCACCCATCTTTTAATAATACCCATATAGTTCTGATTTCTAAAACCAATCATGGTATGTTGCACCCATCATGGTATGTTGCACCCATCAGTTTGTATAATGTGGTTTATAAGGTGATCTCCAAAGTTTAGCGAATCGCCTTAAGGTTATTCTTCCCCATGTTATTTCGGAAAACCAGAGTGCCTCCGTTTCCTGATAGGCTTATCACAAACAATGTCTTAGAGCTTTTGAATGTATGCACCACTTAAAAGGAAAGAAATCGAGTCGTGTAAGAAGGATGGATTTGAAGCTTGATATGAGTGGGGTTTTCTGCAGGGGGTCATGCAAAAGTTAGGTTTTAATGATCATTGGATTAGACTTATTATGAGTTGCATATCTACCATGACCTACTCAGTAATTATTATTTATTAATGGGGAGAAAAAAGGTGCTATTACTCCGTCTTGGGGCTTGTACTAGAGTGATCCGTTGTCTCCCTACTTGCTTTTGCTATGTGCAGAGGCTTTAATAAACCAGGACGAGGGGAGAGATGATATCAAGGGGATGTCCATTAGTCGGGAGTTTCTGCATTTCCTATATGTTTTTTTGCAGATAATAGTCTCTGGGTATTGAGAGCTACCGCCCATGATGTGATGAATATAATGAGGATCTTGGGAGCGTATGAAAATGCGTCAAGACAAAAAATTAATGTGGACAAATCTTCTGTGTTTTCTAGTCCCAGTGCTAGTACTAAACAACAATGGTTAGTTCGTAACATTTTGGGTATTCAGAGTACTCAGTTTCATGATAAGTACATGGGGCTTTTAGCTATCATAGGGCGTTCAAAAAAACAAAGTTTTCAATCCCTTAAGGAAAGGGTTTGGGAAAAATTAAATGGATGGAATGAAAAATTCCCATCAAAAGCAGGGTGTGAAGTTCTTATCGAAGCAGTCGTTTATGGTAAGGTTGCAAAGCTAGTGCAAGGAAAAATGGCATGGGTGAGTTGGAAGGTTTTGTGTTTACCAAAATGGCAGGTTGGATTTGGATTCATGGATATTCACCAGCTCAATTTGGCCATGTTGAGTAAGCAAGTTTGGAGGTTAATTGATGATCCAGATTCATTAGTGTTCAAAGTTTACAAAGTCAAGTACATCCTGAACACTTCTTTCATGGAGGCACAACTTGGATCTAATCCCTCTTTTACTTGGCGTAGTGTTTGGGGGCCGAGGGGTGTGGCTATGGGAGTTCCTGATGGTTTGTCGGAAATGGAATGTCCATTTCTATTTGGCAAGATAAGTGGCTCCCGACTCCTACCACATATTAGGTGATGTCTCCTCCCTCTTCTTTGGTCGGGTAGAAAAGTCAATTACTTGGATTAATCAGGAAACTAAATAATGGAATAGATCACTTGTGAGGGAAATTTTTCTTCCACATGAAACCGAACTTATTTTACAGCTCACGATGATTAGGTAGAAGGATGTGTTGATATGGAACCATAGGAGTATGGGTCATTATTCGGTTAAAAGTACCTATCATATGCTTTTGCACAGGTCCATATAGTTGTGCCAATGGGTCAGCACGGCCCGAAACAAACTGGGCCGTGGCACTGCCACGTGGTGTGTTGTGCCTAGCATGGTCCAAGCAGATAGAGCCATGCTGGGCCTAGCTTTTGAGGCCCACAGCACGGCACGGCACTGCACGAGGCTCGGCATGGCACGGCCCACAACATCTAATTTTCTTTTCTTCCCGCCTAATACTACTCCCAACTGCTAGTGCCTACTCCCACACGAGTCAAGAAGAATTAGATGGTGATAAATTTGATATTTTAAAATGGTGAAAGAGAAATAAACATTATTACCCTATTTTTAGCATAATGGCACGTGATCTACTAACTGTTCTAGTCTTTACCATAGCATCAGAACAAGCTTTTAGTGCGGTTTCTAGAATTTTGGATTAATTGCAATCAAGATTATTACCGAAAACATTGCAAATGCTAGCATGTACAAAAGATTGGCTAGATGCAAAAGACCGTACAAGCAACATATTAAAGAAAGATCAATATAGCGGATCGAGTGACGATTGATGAGATCAAGAATGAAGAAAAAGTTGTAACTCCTGGCATAAACTGTGAAAGGCTAAAAAATAATAATAATATTTTGTCTTTTTAATTTTTAAAATTTCTAGGTTATTTTTTATATTTCACTCATTTGCAAATCATTTTATCATCTTTATTTATTTTAACTTATTTATTTATTTTATATGTTGTTTCTGTAAGTTATTTATTTGGAGGATTTTTTGAACTTGTAATTTTTAAGTTATTTGTTTATGTTGTTATTTTTGTTCAATTTCTAAGTTATTTGTAATATTTAACTTTATCAATAAAATGATTGTATTTCTAAATAATTATAAACATTCAATTCAATATTTATAAGTTTTTTACTATTTCAACAAAAAAATGGCAAAAAAATCAATAAATACCTACGAGACCCATGGGCCTACACCGCACGGCCCGGCCTAATAGCCATGCAGACCTTGGGCCGTTCCGGGTCTACATTCTTAAAAAAATGGCATGGTACAGCATGACATGAAAGAGAGGGAGGCACTACACGGCACGGTGGGCCGCCATGTTGTGAGCCTGCACAGCGGCCCATTGCCACTCCTAGGTCCATACTCGAGAAGGGGTCCTCCTCATCTGTACCAACATCAATGTGGGATATTATTTGGAAATTAGAAGTCCCAAACAAAATAAAGAATTTTGTTTGACCGCTATGTCACGATAGTTTTCCCATCAAAGAAAAGTTGTGGCATGGGAAAAAATGTAAAAGCGAAAAGAAATGAGAAAATGAAAAAAAAAAAAAATGGTTACAATCTCTTTGATTATACTTTCAACTCTCCAATCCTTTCAATTTGGTAGGACTTTTAGGACTTGTACATGAGGGAGGGAAACTTCCGGGTGCATTTAGTTGTGGAAAATATTTTTCATTTTCTATCTCCATTTTCTTTAACACTTTCCTTAACAATTTGTACATTCTTAACACAATTTGGAAAACAAGACTTCTCTTTTCAATATAATATTGGAAAAGATGAGAAGAAAAAAAAGTTTTCCAAATTATGTTAAAAAGATGAAAAATAAAGAAGTGTTGTTTTCCAAATTATGTTAAGAATGTGCAAATTGTTAAGGAAAGTGCTAATCCACAACTAAATGCATCGTCAATCTTCTCAATTTTCTTTCCTCTTACCTTTTTCTCCTACCCAACGAAAGATAAACTACTTTCCACTCTCTTTTCTTCCCTCTTCCTGTTATTTCCACTCACTTTTCTCTACTACTAATCACAACCTAAAAGTTTATAAGGTGTTATGGTATTCTAATTACTATTTAGTTTTCGCTCCATGAAATTCTTAAACATAATAAAAGTTGAGATTCGATCCAATACTAATTTTCCATTGAGACAAACCATCGGTGTTTCTTTTCTGTTTTCTCTAACCATTTGAGCCTTCGAGTCTTGTACTTTCTAGTCCACTGATTTGGCGAAATCCTTCTAACTAGTAATTTTTGGATTGCAGCAACATTTCCTCTAAGAGGCTTGATATGGTAGGAGAGAAAAGTGAGAATAAGAAAGAGGGAGAGGAAAGAAGCAAGGAAAATAAAAATAGTGATCTTTCGGTATAAATATACAGAAAAGTATAAAGAAAGAAGAAAAGACAAAAAAAATTAGCCTCTTTTACTTTTCACTCCCAAATGCTCCCAATTTGAGAAACTTGTGATTTGTACATAATGAAGTATGTTCTCAATTTTCTTCTCTTATTTTTTCTCTCCTACCAAAAGAAGAAAGTACTTTCTACTCACTTTTCTTTTCTTTTTCTTCCTCTCACTTTTCTATTCTTTTTCTTCCTCTCACTTTTCTATCCAAACAATCATAGCCTAAGTTTTTTTGCCCACAGCCCCATTGTACCAAAAGAAGAATGATAAAAGAAGAATTTTTTACAATCCATAATTTGTTCATGTGACGCAAAAGAAAAGAAAATGAGAAGAGAACCTTCATAGCTTCAGTACTTGTGCACTTGTTCCTTATGCTATAATAGCGAGCCTTATTAGAATCACAAAAAAAATCGTTTGATGTCACAAATTTTCATTAGGAAAATATTTCTAGACCAACATAAATATTAATATATTTCGCTTCTATTCATTTTATTCTCAGCTCAACTTCAAATCAAACAAAGAACTGGCCGAGGAAAATTTTAAAGGTCACCTCTTTTATTTGCCCTTCCCACAAGATGGCTTGTTTAATTTAAGTAGAATTATAGACGTGAAAATTTCTCAAAAATAGGAAGAAGCATATATATGATGTGATTGTCTGCCCACTTCAATACTAATGAAAATGATGATCTGAAGTATATAATGCATGTGAACAGTTTCGAAAGAGTCGCAGGAGCTCGTACCTTTTTAGCAAAGAAGAGTGGTTGCTGAATTGGAATATCAAGTTGGCAGTCCCCATGTGTTTCTTGGAAGCTAAGAGAATCCGGAGCAAATACCTTTAATTTGTCACAATGATACACATCCAATTTTTTCAACACTGGCCATTCTACAGTATGTATGCCCGGATAGAAACTTTTGAGTTCTGGCGAACTCCAAAGTTTCAGAACACTTGCTTGCGGAAACACAAACTTAGTGGCTGCTTCTACTCCTTCATCCTTTGCAACAATGTACTCAACCCCACAAGACACTACACAAAGCTCCACAAGTTGCAGAAGACCTCTAGCTACAGAGGCTGGAAAAACAGTAGATAGCTTTTGACAGCATTCAACTTTGATTGTTTTTAGTCTGCAAAAGGAATCTGCTGAGAGCTGGTTGTGCCATATATTCTTCAAGTTACTTACGTGCGAAATTACAATTTCCTCCAACCTAGGGAATGCAACCTACATAATTCATCCTACTATGTTAACAGCATACTAACGTTATTTTACTTATTAAAAAAAAGCATACTAATATTATTTCTAACTTGAGTAACATCATTGGAAATAAGAAAATAAATTTAAGAATGTGAAACACAACTGAAATGAAATTCTAAAAGATCAGTACGCTCCTAAAACAAGGGATGAAAAATATGAGAGAAATAGAATAATCCAACTTTTTATAGAAGAGAGAATCTGTGTGTTAGAACAGCTCTCCTCCATGTTGATGTCTTTAAGTTTGAATGCCTTCGATTTGGGGCAACTCTATCTGCAATTGCTTCAAATAATCTCTTCATTTTAAAATTTTGTATAAAATATTTTAATCCTCTCTCTCTCAACAATTATTTAAATGCAGATGTTGGGTTTTTGTCTAAGAATTAAAAGTTGAAGAGCTCTTGAGAAGAGATGGCCTTGCTGCAGAATTTCAACTTCAGCAACATTTGGCGCCTAGGCGCAAGCTTTACGCGCCTCGGTGCGGACCTCTGTGCGGCGGCACTGACCACCCGTGCCTCGCCTGTCCGCATGTGTGGAAGTCCACGATTTTGGAGCTCGCTGCGGCGCGAAGTCTTCCTGAAACCAGATTTTGGGCTCCTTCAGCTGGTGTGTTGTTTTGGATGAAACACACAGGTTCACTTAAACCACTTAGAGGGCTATGATTATTTGGTTCTCAAGATCTAAGAGCTGAGATTGGTTTCAAGTTATTTATGGTAGTTATTACCCTATATAAAGGGTTATATAGCAACAATAAACATATATTGTATCAAATACACAAGTGTTTATCTTGTTCTTGAAGAGTTGTCGTTGTAATTGTAAGAACTCTAATGATTTAGTGCAGAGAGCTAAGAGGAGCTCACAGGGATGTAGGCAATTTGCCGAACCTCGATAACAATTGCTTGTGTTTTCTCCTTTGTGGTTTTGATTCTTGTCTTGATTCAAATCATTCTAGATTTGAGTGTTTGAAGGTCACAACCTGGGATTACTTAGTGATTTTCAACAGTGGTATCAGAGCAAGATTCCAAGAATCAAAAGAAACTTCTTAGGTGATTCAAGAACGGTGTTGGGATCAAGATTTGATTGGGTTCTCGAGGTTTAGAAGTTGGAGAGAAGAGGTTTGGAAAGCAATTGTGGGTGCTGCATAAATCTTGTGATTTTTTTCCTGCAAGATGGGTTCAAACTTCATTGTTGAGAAGTTTGATGGAAAGGGAGACTTTGCCCTTTGGAAGCGGAAAATCAAGGCACTTCTTATGCAACAAAAGGTGGACTTGGCGATTGAAGAAGAAGATGATTTTCCGGCAAGTATCACGGAGCTTTAGCGGAATGAGATGAAGAAGATGGCGTATAGCACTATCTTTCTACACGTGTCGAATAGTGTGACAAGGGAATGTGGAAATTTGGAAGATCCAGCGGTCATTTAGAAGAAGCTAGATGAGTTGTTTCTTACCAAAACTCTTCCTAATAAAATCTATCTTCTAAAACGTATCTTTGCTTTTAAAATGGATCCTAATAAAAAGTTGCAAGATAATCTTGATGTGTTTAATAAACTAGTTCAAGATTTGACTAGTTGTAATATAAAATTCCTGGATGAACAATTGGTTGTTATATTGTTGAATTCTCTTCCTGATTGTTTTGAAAGCTTGATTAATGCTATTGAATATGGAAGAGATATACTAACCAAAGAAATTGTGATTAATGCTATAAGGGCTCATGATTTCAAAGCCAAGATGAGGGAAAGATCAAGTGGAGAAGGTCTGTTCGTTAGAGGAAAGTCTGCAACTCGGAATGGCAGCAACAACTATGGCAACTACCGGGACAAACCAAAGGGCAGAGGACAAAGCCATGGAAGATCGCATTCTAAACCGAAATTTGGAGGAAAGTGATGCTACTACTGCAATAAGGAGGGTCATTTCAAGAAAGATTGCAAGAGGATGGTAAGGAATGAGAAAGGAAAAAGCCATACCGAAAATGGAGAGGCTTCGATTGCCAAGGGAGAACAGCAAAAAGGTGATGTTCTTGTTGTGTGCTCAAATGTGAGCGGAAGGCAAAGCAACGAGAAATGGATTTTGGATTCCGGGTGCACCTATCATATGTGTCCTCATCGTGATTGGTTCAAGAATTTCAAGGAAACCAATGGAGGAGAGGTTTTCTTGCGGAACAATACTTCTTGCCAAGTTAGGGACATAAGAGACATCCAATTGAAGATGTTTGATGGAGTTACAAGGTTGCTGCGGAGCGTGAGATATCTTCCGAATTTGAGAAGAAATTTGGGGCAGGTAGATTTCATGGGGTACACATACAAGGCAGAGGGAGGAAAGATCAAGATAACCAAGGGAGCTTTGGTGGTAATCAAAGCAGCGATAAAGGATGGTCTCTATGAGATGATTGGAGAGACGGACATCAAGGATCAAGCAGTAAGTTTGATGGTTGAGATTGATAAGGCGATTATTTGGTACAATCGTTTGGGGCATATGAGCGAAAAGGGGCTGCAAGTTCTCAGCAATGATGGTTTACTTGATGGTGACAAGGTAGAAAAACTTGATTTCTATGAGAGTTGTGTTCTTGGGAAGCAACATCGGCTTAGCTTCAACACCGGACTGCATAAATCAAAGGGTATTTTTAACTACATTCATGCCGATCTTTGGGGAGAAGCAAGAACACCAACACAATGAGGTAATCTTTACTTTCTTCCTTTTATTGATGACTATTCTAGAAAGGTTTGGATTTATTTGCTTAAAAATAAATTTGATGCCTTGAATAAGTTTGTGGTGTGGAAAAAGTTGGTAAAAACTCAAACGGGCCAGGTAGTTAAGGTTTTGAGAACCGATAATGGCCTAGAATTTTGTAATAAGGAATTTGACAAATTTTGTAAGTTAAATGGGATTCTCAGACATAGAACGGTTTTGTATACCCCTCAGCAAAATGGAGTTGCTGAGAGGATGAATAAGACCTTTTTGGACAAGGTTAGATGCATGATTGTTAGTTCCGATTTACCTAAGTGTTTTTGGGAGGAAGCTGTGTCTACTGCTGCATATTTGGTTAATAGATCACCCTCTTGAACTTTGGACCTTAAGACTCCCGATGAGATGTGGAGTGGAAAACCCCCTAAGTTAAGCAACCTTAGGACTTTTGGATGTGCTACGTTTGCACATCAAAAGGATGATAAACTTAGCCCAAGGTCTAGAAAGTGTGTGTTTCTAGGATATGCTGAAGGGGTTAAGGGGTATAAGTTGTGGTACTTAGAGCCAAATGGAACTAAACTCATAATAAGTAGGAATGTCATGTTTAATGAGCTGTTATTTCCCTATTTGGAGAAAATTAACCATGCAGGAGAAAGTGAGCAAACCAGCCCAGTTTATATGGAGCATAGCATCAAAGAAAATTCGGTTCAGGTAGAGCAAGGAAGGCAAGAGGGTTTGGATCAGGTAGAGCCCATTGATGAAAGCCAAGCTCAAGACACTCAAGAGGAGGCTGAACTAGAAGGAGATGATGCAGCAAATCAGAATGATTATCAGCTCACAAGAGACCAGGAAATGAGGCAGATTAGACCACCTTTGAGATATGGTTTTGCAAATGTTATTGCAGTAGCTCTTTATTCGGAAGGAGGGGTAATTACCTGTGAACCAGAAACTTACAGTGATGCCATGAGAAGTAAGGATTCGTCAAGATGGAAGCTAGTTATGGAAGAGGAAATGCATTCTTTGAGGAAGAACAACACTTGGGAATTTGTGTCTAAACCAAAAAAACCAGAAAAACATAGAGTTGTGGATTGTAAGTGGATTTACAAGATTAAAGAAGGTAACACTTCAGGGGATAAAGTCTGGTATAAGGCTAGGCTAGTGACGAAGGGGTTTACACAAAGAGAAAACATAGATTTCACAGAAATTTTCTCACCGGTTATGAAATACAAGACGATAATGATGGTGTTAGCTATGGTAGTCCAATTTAATTGGAAAATTGAGCAAATGGATGTGAAGACAGCGTTCTTACATGGAGAGCTTGATGAGACCATTTACATGAGACAACCCGAAGGCTATGAGGAAGGAAGGCAGGGGATTTGGTGTGCAATTTGAAGAAATCTCTCAATAGCTTAAAGCAATCACCTCAGCAGTGGAATAAGAGGTTTGATTCCTTTGTAATTAGCTTAGATTTCATGAGGAACTACTATAATTCGTGCTTGTACTACAAAGGTGACAAGGTGGAGGAAATGTTGATTATTCTCATCTATGTTGATGATATGCTATTGATTGGTAGCAACAAGGAGATGATAGAAATGTTGAAGTCTCAACTCAGTTCGGAGTTTGAGATGAAGAATCTTGGTCATGCTCAAAATATCCTTGGGATGTGTATAATTAGGGTAAGGGAGAGAAACAGGTTGAAGGTTTCTCAGACTTCTTACATAGAAAATATGGTGTCTAAGTTCTCTATAGAAGATAGTAAACCAGTAAAAATTCCCCTTGCTGGTCATTTCAAGTTCTCCAGCGATCAATGTCCTAGTTTGGATGAGGAAAAGAAGGAAATGGAAAAGGTCTCTTACTCTGATGCGGTTAGATCAGTCATGTTCACTATGGTAAGCACTAAACCCGACATTTCTTATGACATTAGTGTTCTCAGCAGGTTTATGAGTAATCCCGGAAATGAGCATTGGCTTGGGATGAAGTGGTTGCTGAGATATTTGAAAAGAAGCTCAGATGTGGGGCTTGTTTAAAAGAAGAGGGGTAAGTCCATCTGGTTAGAAGGTTATGCGAATTCAGACTATGGAGCAGACCGGGATAAGAAAAGATCGATTATTTCATACTTCTTCAACTTAAATTAATGTTGTATAAGTTGGAAGGCTCAGTTGCAGCCAGTGGTGGCACTCTCAACAACCGAAGCAGAGTATATAGTAGCAACGGAAGCTATTAAGGAGGCTCTATGGTGGAAAGGGTTGTTGGAAGAGTTGAAGGTTCTAAAAGAGCAAGTGGTGGTGTATACGGATAGCCAAAGTGCGTTGCATTTGTACAAGAATTCAGTGTTCCATGAGAGGACTAAGCATGTGGATGTTCGGTATCATTTCATTCGAGAAAAGGTTACGGAATGAAGCATTCATGTGGACAAGATGGCAACGGAAGAAAATTCTGCAGATTTAGGCACTAAAGTTCTAACTCTAAGCAAGTTCAATCATTGCCTTGAACTTCTTAGAGTTGGAACCGAATGATGTGGTGACTTATGTTGAGTTTGGATCCTGAGTTCTCTGCACAATTGGTTCGATTTTAATTGCTTAGACAAAGATAGAGATTATTGGGTTTTTGTCTAAGAATTAAAAGTTGAAGAGTTCTTGAGGAGAGATGTCCTTATTGCAGAATTTCAGGTTCAGCAACATTTGGCGCCTAGGAGTAAGCTTTGCGCGCCTCGGTGCGAACCTCTGTACCGCGGCACTGACCACCCGCGCCTCACCCGTCCGCATGTGTGGAAAGTCCACGATTTTGGAGCTCGCCGCAACACACTTTGTTCCGCGCCGCGCCGCGCCGCAAAGTCTTCCTGAAACCAGATTTTGGGCTCCTTCAGCTGGTGTGTTGTTTTAGTTGAAATGCACAGGTTCACTTAAACCACTTGAGGGCTATGATTGTTTGGTTCTCAAGATCTAAGAGCTGAGATTGGTTTCAAGTTAGTTATGGTAGTTATTACCCTATATAAAGGGTTATATAGCAACAATAAACATATCTTGTATCAAATACACAAGTGTTCATCTTGTTCTTGAAGAGTTGTGGTTGTAATTGCAAGAACTCCATTGATTTAGTGCTGAGAGCTTAGAGGAGCTCACGGGGACGTAGGCAATTTGCCGAACCTCGATAACAATTGCTTTTGTTTTCTCCTTTGTGGTTTTGATTCTTGTCTTGATTCAAATCATTCTAAATTTGGGTGTTTGAAGGTCACAACCTGAAATTACTTGGTGATTTTCAACAGTAGAACTGATAGGAAAAGGTTCTTAATAGAAGTTGAATCCAAATGCGTTAATTTGAAATTTGAAAACAAAGCAATAAAGACCCAAGTTCATTCAAATAATCTTTTTAAAAGTAAAGAATTGTACAAGGGTACATTTATTATGAGAAAAAAGAAACATGTAATCTTAATTCAAGAAACAAACTGACCTTTTCACTGAAAAAAGATGAAGCATGGGTATAAAGGCCTCCTCTGTCAAGACTTCCAATGTTTCCATCATCACTTGTCCCAGGATATTGTTCTCTCGGAAACATGTAAGTAAATGTCTTCATATTGGGACAATCCTGTATGGTAATCCTTTCCAACAATGGGCATTGCACAGAATCACTTCCTGAATAGAAACATGTTAAGTTAGGCAAGGACACGAGCAAAAGAGACTTTAGTCTCGGGAATTCAATCTCATCTAGTTCTTCTCCTTCAGCTCCTTCCTCTTTTGTGATTATGTCTTCCATCATGATACAATTTTTTATTTCTATCCATTCAAGTCGCACAAGCCATAATGCCATGGATGGAGTAAATAGAAATCTCATGCCGCCACAGTTATGAACTTCCAGTACTTTAAGGTTTTTAAAGTCCAAAACAATTTGAGGATCCCTGGTCCATTTTTCCACCAACTCTGGAGACTCAGAGAGTTTCAAATACTTTAAGTCACAAAATCCAACCTACCACACCCAATACATTGCATTAGTTATGATATGAGCACATAAATAGTTTCAGGACATTCACATATTAATCTTTAAAAAATCTAGTCAGTAGCTACAAACTTAAACATAACCAAACAGATTGACAAAAGCCACATAAGACAACAAAAAGTATAAGGACAAGATAATCCAATGATTCAATACGCACCTTTTCGGAGTATAATAGTTTTATGGTAGTATTAAGGTCACCCTCCCAGCGCCCTATATCATATTCCATTGTCAGAAATACTGTGTGTAGCATTGGTGTGCTTAAGACTCCTTGAGAGAAGTTCTTCAATTTCGGGCATCCGCTGATCATTACTACAACCAAAGATGGAAACTTAAAATTGAAATTTGCCAAGCAGAAGCATGAAAGGTTTGATAGATTATCAAGACCCAAACTTTCCAATTTGCTAAAAATAATCTCTTCTTCTGTTTCATCTCCCTCATTATTTGAGACTATTTCTGTCACCATGTGGCATTCTGTTATTTTCATTATTTTCAGTTGCACCAGACTTTTTGCTGCTGAGTATGTTAGTAAATTTATCAATTCTTTGCACTGCCTTACATCCAAAGTTGTTAGATTTTGCAAAGATGCTGACGACGGCATTAAATTAATCAAACTATGACAATACCACACTTCTAGAGTTTCAAGCTTTTGAAGAACAGGTTCCCATTGACAGTCTTGTTTCCATATATGCTTCAGAAAAGAAAGATTATCAAGCCTCAAGTTTTTTATGCATGTGAAAATCCCAGCATGTTTCTCCTCTCCCACAAGTGCTTCGTATGGGAATAGCTCTTTGAAATTACTGCAACCCAGATCCAACTTTTCCAGATTCTGTAATCTTTGAAGGAAACCCAAAGGGACAATAGCTGTTTCATCATGGAAGCACCGCACGTGAAGAAATTTTAGTTTGTAAAAGAGGTCTGCTGGAAACTCGCCATGCTGTATCATTCTGATGTTTTCACTATTCAATGTTAATTCCTCCAAGTTGGGGATGACCTAGAAACAGATCAAACCAAAAAGAAGTCACAATTGATACTTTCTCAACCAGTTGCAAGTTGGGCATTCTCATAAATTTTTCTTTTCCTAGAGAAGGGATGATACATTTCTGTACTTAGGCTCTGACAATGATTCCATGAACCTATCATTATCAAAGCCAGAAGCCAACTTTTTTTAAGAGAGAATCCTCAGTCCCAGCCCTCCTTCAGGAAAATGTGCCCAGCAAACTCTGGATTTGGCATTTAGCATAAATACCATCAATATCCTTTTCTTTTTTCATTTAACTATCAATATTTTTTTAAGCATGACCTTAAGTTTCAATTTCTTAAGAGGCATTCGATGGTTAGTCCCCCAACCAACAAAATGGGGAATACACACACACACACACGGATATATATATATTTTCCCATCAGTACTTAAAGATTTGTCTTATAACATCTATGGACCAGTGTCCAATTTTGCAATGTCCATTCTAATTCTTGAGGATTACAATTTCCGTTTCTTTTTACTTGTTCATGTTTGATGTGTTCTTGGACTGAAATACCCCTTTTTGCAATGGACCCAAATGACCATTTTCTACAAACTTTGTTCCTTTTTGCATGTCCATGTGATGTTCACTGACCAGGAAACTGATTTGTGTATCAGTGTATGTAACTCATATATTGAGGTTGCTCCCTCTTTTTCCCAAGACTTAATTTAATTTCTTCAAAACCAGTTCTAGTTGATTCCAATTCAGCTCCTATAGAGTACCATTCATAGAGTATGGAGTACAAACATCTCACTAATTTCACAAAAGTTCTCCTCCTCAAACAAATATGTAATGAGAGTGTGTGTATTAAGATTGTTATAATGTGGAATTCTTGAGATTGGATTGTGAAACATTTCATGTTTAAGAATGAGGAAATTTTATAGTTGACAACTCTGGATTTGGCATTTAGCATAAATACCATCAATATCCTTTTCTTTTTTCATTTAACTATCAATATTTTTTTAAGCATGACCTTAAGTTTCAATTTCTTAAGAGGCATTCGATGGTTAGTCCCCCAACCAACAAAATGGGGAATACACACACACACACACGGATATATATATATATATATATATATATATATATATATATACACACACACACACACACATTAGGTTATGTATGAATTAATTAATTATGGAAGCTTAGAATATGTCTTCAGTTTCCACCATGAGCCCTTTTTTTGCTAAATAATGATGTAGTTTGGTGTTTAGTAGAGCTATATAAAACCTAATCTATAAATCTTTTTTTTTTCTTGATAATTAGGGGTAGGGAATTTAAACTTAGGACCTCCTCTTTAGAGGAGAGGTGTGGTTACCAATTGGTAATCTATAAAACCTACAAAGGTGTGAAATAATAAACCTCATATTGTGAGAAGCAATATTTTGGCTTTGTTTGAGGAGTTTCATGCTACTGGTGAGTTTGTTGATAGTCTTAATGCGACTTTTGTTGTTCTCATCCCAAAAAAGTTGGGAACCACAAATGTTAAAGACTTTTTCTTGATTAGTCTCGTTGGCTGCATTTACAAACTTCTTTCTAAGGTTCTCACTATTAAATTGAAGAACGTAATTGGAAAAGATTTTGGTCACAACCAAAATGCTTTTATTGAAGTAAGACAAGTTATGGATGCCACTTTGATTGCAAATGAAGTGGTTGATGTTCATTTGAAAAGTGGGAGAGAAGGGGTCATTTGTAAACTTGATACGGAAAAAACTTCTGACCATGTTAGTTGGTCTTTTCTTATGTATGTTGTGCAAAGAATGGAGTTTGAAGCCATTTGTTGTAAATGGATTTGGAAGTGTATCTCCTTCGCTTCTTTCTCCATTTGGTTAATGGTTGTCCTTCTGAGTTCTTTAAAGCTTCTAGAAATCTTCTTCACGGTGACCTTTATCTCTTTTTCTTTTCATTTTGGTTAAGGAAGTTTTAAGTAAGTTGATCTATAGGGTGGATGACCAGGGTTTCTTGCTTGGTTTTCCGATGGGTGTGAATGAGGAGATAAAAGTATCCCATCTTCCTTTTGTCAACGATACTATCGTGTTTTGTGGTGCGGATGTGGAGCAAATATTGTACCTTCTTTGATTTGAGGCTGTTCCTAGTCTTACAATGAATTTTAGCAAGAGTGTGTTGATTCCTCTTGGAGAGGTAGTTAATGGTGAGCTGCTTACAAACATTTTGGATTGTGAAGTTGGCTCCCTCCTTATCACTTATTTGGGCCTTCCGTTGGATGCTAAATTCAAAGATAAGAATTTGTGAGCTCCCAATTGTTGAAAGATTTGAGAAGAGGTTGGCCAGAAATTATCTAAGGGAGGTTCTAACTCTCATCAATAGTAACCTCTTTAGTCTTCCGATCTATTTTATGTCTTTATTCCCTATTCCTTGTGAGATTGCTAAGCAGTTGAAAGGGATTCAAAGAAGATTTCTTTGGGAAAACACGAGGAAGAGTATAAATACCACTTGGTCAAATGGGGGGTAGTTAAATAACTCATTGAGCTAGGGGGTCTCGGCATTAAATCCATGGTCATTTTTAATAAAGCTAGTTTAGGGAAGTGGCTTTGGAGATTCATGGTGGAAAAGGAACACTTGTGGCGGAAGTTTGTTGTGACGAAGTTTGGGGTCAAGCATAATGGTTGGATTGTGAAGGAGGGTCGTGGTAGTTATGGTATGGGAGTTTGGGAGAGGATTAGAAAAGGTTGGAGTGACTTTCTTCCTTATGTTCTCTTCGAGTGTGGTAATGGTAATGGTAATGGTATTTGGTTCTACCATGATGTTTGGCACGTGGCTCCACTTTAAATTCTCGAATGTTTTCTCCATTGCTCGAGATAAAGAGACCTTGGTTAGCTCTTGTGTGAGATTTCATAATGAGGAAATTGTGTAGACTTTAAGTCGAGATGTCCATGATTGAGAAGTGACGAGTGTGGATAGCTTCCTTGAACATATTTACAAGGGGAAAGTTAACTTACTTTTTGAAGACAAGGTCAAGTGGAGATTTGAGTTCGGGTGGAAGTTTGAGGTTAAGTCCTTCTATAAGACTTTTTTTACATGAGTCCTCGAAAGGCAAGAATGACTTCCCTTGTAAAGTGGTGTGCAAAAATTTCACTCCTTTGAAGGTAGTTTTCTTTGCTTGGGAAGCATCTTGGGGAGATATCCTTACAATTGACAATCTTCAAAAACGATGGAAAGTTTTGGTCAATAGATGTTTTTTTTTTTTTTTGCAAAGAGGAGATTGAATCCGTTTTCTATCTTCTTTTGGGGTGTCCTTTCACTAGACAATTATTGGATTTGGCTCTTAGCATCGTGGGAATCCATTGGGTAGTTGTCGACTCTACCTAAGAATAAGTATCGGCTTGGAGCGGCTTGAGTGGTTCAAAACAAAAGAGATAAGCCTTCGCTTAATTCCCCTCTATATTTTTTAGGTTATTTGGCTTGAAAGGAATAGGAGAACTTTGGATGACAAGGAAAGATCCTTACCATCCATCAAGAATGGATGGCTACATACTTTTGGGTTTTGATTTAAGAAGAAGTCTTTTGTAAATGATTAAAATTTTGTAGATTTCATAAAGATGCTCTCTTGTAGATAGTTTTTTTAATTGGTTGGCAACCCCCTTGGTGCCTTCGAAATGAAATTTTCCTTTTATTTATCAAAAAAATATCATTTTATCAAAAATCTTACAATAAAAATACAATCAAGTAAATTAGTACGCTTGCTAAAATTTAGGTCTCAAACAAAATAAATTTATGCAATCATATTCTAAAACATAATGAAAAAAATAAGAGAGTTTATGCCACAAACTCAATCATTTTAGCCTTTTTATTTTTATTTTTATTTTATAAATAAAGGAAACTATGTATTTCATAGGCACCAAGGGGGTGTCACCCATTTAGAAAAAACCATCTATAAGATAATAATAAATAATAAAATCCATTAAACCAAAACCCAAAAAGTATGCAACCACCCATCCTTGATGGAGGTTAAATCTCTTTCCTTGCCATCAAAAGCTCTTATATTCTTTTCATGCCAAATAACTCAAAAACTAGAGGGGGGAATCAAGCAATAGGTATTTCGCATTTCTAGTGAAGCTCTCAACCTACTCCAAGCCCACGTGATACGGTACAAGAGGGTATGGGGACAACTTTTTAATTTTGTGATGTGGGGGCAAATTTGTAATTTTACAATATAGGGTAAATTTGTATTAGGATTAGGGTTTCTTTATTTACAGTCCAAAATATTTCTATATAAGAGATTCCTATGTTACTTTTCGAATTAACTTTGAATGAATAAAAAAAAATCAAATTGATATTGGTATCAATTTCCTCTCAACCTCCAAGTAGCCTGACTTCTCTTCGAATCCCTAAAGTAGCCCGGCTTCTATTTCTTTTTCTATCCCTAGTCCTACATCAATTTTGATATCAGAGCCTAAAACAAATCCTCAAAATCAAATCCGAAAACAAACCCACATATACAGCCACACCACAAACACCAACACACAATCTGCCCAGAAACAGAATCCACATCCAAGCAGGGCCTTAGGCCAAAACAGATTTAACGCATATTTGTCGTTTTACATTGATCTCTAGACCTCATCGCCGCCACCAAGAGACTCGCCGCCTTGAACCGACCGCAACCTAAAAATTTCAGAGCCATCCGCCAAGCGCTTGCCACTGGAGCTTCCAAAACGTCGCTGTTAACCAGTCCACCCTAATCAGAACTGCCCAATCTCCCCACCCCTTGACCCCACACGCCACATCAGAATCTCTCGGATTTGACCGTCGACAGCCGCACCCTTTGGTCTCTCCGATCTCTCGCGTCCAAAGCCGTTCCTTCACGCCGTCACCACTAATGCCACCGCCGACCTTCAACAACCCAACCCCACACCGACAGACCCCTAGCCGCCGTCATCAACCTTGTTGACGGCCTTCCCCGTCGCAAGGAAGCACAAGTGGTTTTCCCTCTGTTAACAAAGGAAATCTAATACTTGGATTGTAATTTTATTTTTATCTTACTTTCTATTTTTATTTTAAAAAAACTTATAAAGGTATTGACTACCCCTCATCTGACCAAGTGGTATTTATAAGACTTTTGTAAATACCCAGTTGAAAGAGACAATACCTTTGTCAATGGATTGTTTGATTACCCCTCATATGACCAAGTGGTATTTATATTCTTCCCCAGGGTAAATTTTTATGAGAGTTAGTTTTACCTTCCTTAGAAAGGTATAGTCTCTTCCAATTGGCCAACCTCTTTCCAAATCTTTCGACAATGGGAGCCCACATACCTTTGTCTTAAAATAAAGCACCCAACGGAAGGCCCAAATAAGTTTAAATAAACTTTGTAAATACCCAAATAGTCAAAGTTGACAATTTCTTCTTCTTCTTCTTGGAATTTTCTTCTTATATTTTAAGGAGGATGGGTTTGGTGAAATATGGTGCAACTGCATCAAAATGTGCATCTCTTCTACTTTTTTTCTCAATTTTAATTAATGGAAGCCCAGCCAATACTTTCAAGGCTTCCTATGGCCCCTCTTTCACCCTTATGATGGATGTGTCGAGAAGAATGTTGTCTAAGGTGGTGAAAGAAGACTTTCTTGAGGGGTTCAAAGTTGGTAGAAATGGTGAGACGGTGTTGATATCTCAACAAAGATGATACCATAATGTTTTCAAGGGAGAAGAAGGATCAAATCATCAATTGAGGGCTACTCTAGTTTGCTTTGAGTCGGTTTCCAACTTAAAGTGAACTCTTATTCCTTTAGGTGAGGGGTTGATGGTAACCGTTTGACTAGTACTTTGAGGTGTGGTGTGGGGGCTCTCCTCTTGACTTACCTTCGGTTACTGTTGAGGTGTGCAAGGAGGGAAGTGAATCAGTGCATCATCTTTTGATAAGTTGTACTTGGACTAGACAACTTTGGAATATGGTTCTTCGGGTTTTGGGGTTATGTTGGGTGAGCGACAGTTCAGTTGAAGAGGAGATTTGGGCTTGAAAGGGAATTCAAGCTTCCAAAGATAAAAAGAAGATTATCACCCTGATCCCACTCTCCATTTTTTTATGACTTGGTTGGAGAGGAATAAGGGAGCTTATGATAGGGTGGTAAGATCAATTAATTCACTTAAAGATTGGGGGCTTAATGCTCTCGTTTTCTGGTTTGAGGGAAATTTTTTGTAATGAGCTGAACCTTATAGATTTCATTGATACCCTATCTTGTAGATAGTTTTCAGTACATAGACGGCATCTTGGGTGCCCATTTATATATATATATATATATACACACAGACACACTTTACTTTTCTTATAAAAAAGAAGATAAATGAGTTTGGGATCCTTTGTGGAGAGATTGAGAGAGGACTTGCCGGTTAGAAGAATCTCTACCTTTCAAAAGGGGGAAGGCTCACTCTCGTCAAGAGCACCCTCTCCATCCTCTCCATCCTTCTGATCTATTTTATGCCTCTCTTTCCTATCCCCTCTTTGGTTGCAAATCGGTTGGAAGCTATTCAAATGAGGTTTCTTTGGGGCGACGTGAAAGAGGTGCACAAGTTTCATTTGATTAATTAGAGCATTGTGAAACAACCAGTTGAATTAGGAGGCTTGGTGTCAAATCTCTCTTTTTAATTCAGCTCTCCTTGGCAAATGGTTGTGGAGGTTTATGGATGAGAGGAATAGTTTATGTAGAAGGGCTACAGTTCCTAAGTATGGAGTGGGAAATAATGAAAGAACCTCAGTGGGGAAAGGGGCTTATGGTATGGTTGTTTGGAAGCGGATTGGAAGGGCTGGAAGGTGCTTTTGTCCTTTGTGAGTTTTGATCTTTGTAGGGGTGATCCTTGGTGTGATGGTACTCCTTTGGAGTCTCCATTTCTTTCCTTTTCTCTCTTACTAGGGATAGTGATGCTCGTGAGTTCTTGCTTGGGAATCGGTCTTTTGTCGTGGTATGTGACCTTTACTCATAACACAGAAGATTGGGAGGTGGTGGAGTTTTCTCCTTTTTTTTTCAAATTTTTATAGCCTTGTGATGATGTAAATAGGGGATGATAGAGTGCGATGGAGTACTCAAAAAGATGGTCTATTTAGTAGCGTTAAGTCATTTTTTGTGGCCTCAATCCTAATCCTTGATGGAGTGGAAGGTGTGTTTCCCTTGGTAAGCTATTTGGAAGCCGCTTGTTCCTCCTAAAGTTGCTTTTTCTTCCCACAGAGGCTTTGTGAGGTAGGATCTTAACTATTGGCAACCTTCAAAAGCAGGGAAATATTCTTGTGAATAGGTGTTTTTTGAGTAAAGAGGGGGCTGATTCTGTTCATCATTTTTTTACTTTGCTGACCATGGTTAGGAATTTATGAGAGATGGCTCTTGCGGTGGTTGGTCTTTGTTGGGTTGTGGCAGGTTCCATTGAGGATTATGTTTGGGCATGGAAAGGCATTCATACTTCAAAGAAATAAGAGAGCTTTTGAGGGGGTTGAAACCCCTATTGGTAAAGGATAGTTGACTTTCTATTTTGACCTTTACGTATAGGAGAAATTCTAGTATAGATAAGATAGAGTTGCTTAATTGTATGGAATTCCTTTCTTGTAAGCATTAATTTATGTGCTGGGTTGGCACCACCTGGTGCCCTTTAATTAAGTTTTCTATTATAGAGAAATGAAAAATGCCCATCTTAGTAATATCATGCATGTAATATTGAACCTTCCATGCAGAAGCTTGGCAGATTCTATTTGTTAATTATCTGAAAATCTTCGAAAAAATTATAGGGGCCCATACCTTTTCAACCGAGAAGAGTGGTTGCTGCATTGGAATGCCAAGTTGGCTGTCCCCATCACCACGTGTTTCTTGAGAGCTGAGAGAATCCGGAGCAAACATGTTTAGTTTCTGACAATGACACACATCTAATTTTTTAAACATTGGCCATTCTGAAGTATGTATGCCCTGATAGAAACTTTTGAGTTCTGGCAATCTCCAAAGTTTCAGAACGCTTATTTGAGGAAACACAAACTCAGTGGCTGCTTCTACTCCTTCCTCTCTTGCAACAATGTGGTCCACCCCACAAGATACTACACTAAGCTCCACAAGTTGCACCATACCTCTAGCTACAAAGGCTGGAAAAATAGTAGATAGATTTTGACAGTGTTCAACTTTGATTGTTTTTAGTCTGCAAAAGGAGTCTGCAGAGAGCTGGTTGTGCCATATATTCTTCAAGTTATCCATGTGCGAGATTACTACTTCCTCAAGCATAGGGAATGCGACCTACGAAATTCATTCAAATATGTTAATAACGTAACTTCAAATTCTAACTTGATAAGCATGAATAGAAATAAAAGAAAAAATGAAGGAAATCCAACTAAAATTACATTCTAAAGCACCGCCATGTCAGTAAAATAGGGCAAGAAAAGAAGAAAAACATTGAAGAACAGAAATAATCCACCTTTTCATTGAAGATAAATTCTGTGCTAGTACAGCACTCCTCCATATTCATGTCCTTAAGTTCTTTGCTGGATACCAAGCCTGTGCTCTTGGATTTGACAACGAATGCCGTCAATTCAGGGCAATTCTCTATGTGTAATTGCTTCAAGGATGGAAATTCCACATTTTCTTCAGAACAGAATCTGGTGAGGTTTTGAAGATCTTTCATCTTCAAGAAAGTTAATCGGGGGAACAACATCATATCCTTCCTTTCTTCTGCTCCGAATTCTTCTGTGACTACTATCTCTTGCATCATCTTACATTCACATATCTCAAGGTGTTTCAATTGCACCAAACTTCGGGCCATGGAAGATGATAACAAATATTCTAAACAATCACAATCTTCCAAGATCAAGCTTCCTAAATTCTGAAAGGAAGATGGCATTACTGGAAGCTGGTCTTGCCATATCTTCCCAATGTTAATTGATGATAGCTTCAAGGCCTCCAACCCGGGGAACATAAGCTACACCAACAATTTTTATTTCATGAAGAACTTGCTCTAGTTTCATTTAAGAAATGAAGTGATACTATTGATCATAACTATATAATATGGAATGATAGGTAAGAACCATAAACAAAATAATTATAGAAGACAACGGCCCGTACAATAGAAAAGGCAATGATTTATGCTTAGGATTGATAGTCTATGATTACATTTGATGTTTGTTTTCTCGGAGTTTAATTTCTTATGAATTATTGATTCTTGTCTATTTGGTAGGAGTTAGAATTCTCAAACCACAATTTTCATGAAAAATATAGTTCTCGTTAATTTTGTCCAATGAACAACCACATTTTGTCAAGTCCTAGAAATTTATACTCCTATATTGATTTCTCGCATAATGAGCATGCCCTACCTTTAACCCTTCTTATATGTTTTTAGACTGCGGTTCCTTCTTTTTCCTCATTTTTTCCGAGTGTGCCAATAGTAGCGTCGATTCTCAGTCTATCGCGTTTTATTTCTACCTTGCACTTTCTAATTTTTTTAACTAGCTAGCTAAATTGCTCCTTACTTGATATAGATTAAATGGTCTTCAAAATAGTAATGATTACCATCAGCGAAAATGCCTTATGATCTAGTTTCAACAAACTGACTGGTGTTATGAATTTTGATAATTGACAGAAAATATACTCAATGTGGAAAGAGAAGAAAGAAAAAGAAATAAATAAAGTGTAAAATAAGGGATGAGAACCACCAAGTATTCTACATGCAATTGATGGACTTAACCTAACAATGGGCATTACAATATTTGTAGTAAGTGTGACATAAGTTTGAAATTCACAGTAACACTGAATAAATAATCAATGCATAAATACCTTTTCATTGAAAAGTGGCATGGACCTTCTACTTTGAGATGTGGAATGCATCTTTTCGTTGTGGTTGAAGTTAATGAGCCCCCGTAAATGTTGAAGTGTCAAGGATCGTAATTGAGGAAACTCAAATTTATCTGTTGCATCATAGTCAATGACTTCATCATGCCTTTCCTCAGCAACAATCTCATCCATGTTTTTGCAATCAATTACTTCAATTTCTTGAAGTTGCAAAAGGCCCTTGACCACAGGGAATGAGAAGAGATGTCTCAATCTTCCACAGCTCCACACTTTTATTTTTCTTAATTTACTGAAAGACTCCACTGTCAGTTGCCCTTGACATATCTTCTCCAAGTTGATCAAATTGTGAAGAAACAATGACTCCAAGATCGGAAAAGCATTTAACCTAACCCATTGGTGCTCCACTGAGTTGATGATATATCGAATCTCGGGACTGTTTTGGATATGGAGATGCTTCAATAGTGGAAAACCTTCCCTATCTAATTTGCAAAGAACATTCTCTACACCCTTGAGTTCATCTAAATGTAGATCTTCAGTTTTCTTCAACAACATGTAAATCCCATCCTCCAAACGGCTTGTACAGTGCTTGAGTTTCAATGTTCTAGAAATATCATACTCAAAAGACCAGTCCCAGAACTCTCCTATGTATATTTGATATCTTTCCAACTTTTCAAAGAACAAGTCTTTTGGAATAATCCGGGCATCTCGAACGCGTATCACTAAAGTTGTCAGGTCAGGTAAGTGCTTTAACTCTGTAAGGCTAGCATTACTTCTTTGATTGTCGAGTCCTTCAATTTCCCATTGGTCAAAGCTACGAAACATGTACAGTTCCTCTAATCGAGATAAGCTTGATAGGACACCTGGTGGAATTACTTTGAGTTTGGAACAATCATTCAAATCTAGACACTGTAGCTGAGTCAATTGGCCTAATTCCTTGGGTAGTTCTTCCAAATCAGAACCTACAAGGTTAAGGATTTCGAGTTTCTTTAACTCTCCAACAAGGGCTATGCCTCCCAACATGCACTGATTCAGACTTAAAGCTCGAAGGTTTGCTAGGAGATGAAATGATGATGGCAATGACAAGATATGCATTTTATACAAATGCAGAACTCTGAGTTCTCTCATCCCTGCGAAAAAATTGACTGGAATTTTCAAAGAAGGATTCTTATAGTTACTTATAAAAAAAAATTCCAATTTTGGGCAGTCCAGCTCTTCAGGAAGCGCATTAATATCATTATCATATAAAGATATTGCAGTGCAATCTGTACTTGGCCATTGTTTTGGTCCAACCTCATTCCTCCTTGCAAACATATGCCGGTCCCTAGATGCAATTGATATCGCAACATCACGAACAACGTCATGCATGGAAAACTTATTACGAGTAGAACTGTCGAGCAACAGACAAGAGGCTTCAAGGTTATGGAGCAAAGTGTGTACTCTATCTCGTGCTTCTTCCATTGTATTGATGCCTTGAAATAAACCCAAAGCCATACCACATACCAGCAAATAGTAAATGTCTGACCAACTGAAAAAACCACAGAACAGGAAAGTCAATTTAAGTTCTTCACTTCCTAAATGATTGTAACTCAACTCAATAGGTCGATATACATCGTCTGGAATTCCAGTGGAGTTCCTAGAAGAAGGCCTTTCTAGTTCTCGCAAGGCATTTTTCCATTCATATAAACTTTTATTTTTCAAAGCCGACGCAACCGTTACGATGGCAATCGGCAAGCCTGCACATTTTTCAGCTACCTTGATTGCTGTCTTTCTCAAATGAGGACTTTCAGCACTATCACCTGCCATCTTCCTAAACATATCCCAGGCTTCCTCATTCCGCAAAACACTAACCATAAAAATTGTTTGAGTATCCATCAAAGACAAAATATTCTGATCCCTCGACGTAAGCAGAATCTTGCACCCCTTGTGAGTATCTCCAGATGGAATTCCTACTGCTTCCAAATCAAGTTTGGCCCAGATGTCATCTAAAACTATGAGGATCCTCTTCTCTTTCTTTAGTCTGTAACATAGCCTGTCTGCCCTGCCAGATACACTCTCTTCATGAAATTCCAGACCCAACATGTCTGCGATTTCTCCTTGAATCCTTTTAGTATTTGGGTTCTGCGATACCTCTGCCATAACCACCATGTCAAATAAATCCTCTTGCTTGGCTTTTTTGGCAACTTCTTTGACAAGTGTAGTTTTCCCAACACCACCCATCCCAGACACCCCAACCATGTTGACACTAGCATCCTTCAACGCCTCCATAACTCCATCCAGAGTATGATTTCTCGATTCAAACGCCTCATAACCTTTGACAGATGTAATTCTCATCCCCTGTGGAGGAGCACGGTATGAAACCCTATCAAATCTGCCCTTCTCCTGGAGTTCATCACCAGCATTCTTTGCCTCCTTTGCTGCTTTCTTGCTAAGTTGATGACGCACTTTCAAATCGGGACACAAGCCTTTGAAACACCACTTTTGTTCTTTCTCTTCAGCTTTGATTATAATTTTCAGTATATCTTCAGTGACCTTTTCCACATTATTCAGCCATGTCTGAACTGCCGACTCAATCTCTTCCCCTTTTCTTGTAGCATCATCAACGGAATGTTGCACCATCTCTTTCGTCTCTGTCAGCCTCTTATGTTCTTTCTTGAGCTTCTCCATGTTGCTCTTGTAGTTGAACACATAACCAATCTGACGTCCAATGGGAGCAATCGAGTAGTCCACAACTATGGAGAAAATAGCAACAACAAGCTCTAGAACCATTTTCGCTTTTTTTCTTTTTCTATCCTTTTACTCTTTGCTGTTCTGGGAAGTAGATGAAAAGTAGAAACTAAAAAAACAAAAAAGATGATCGACAACAACAAACTGCTACTAGAACCACAGGACAAAGGAAAGTAAGGGAAGGTTTGTTGTACGCGCACCTCTTCCTTTGAGCTACCAAAACTGAAGGTTTGCTGTAGAATTCAAGTGTTCCTTTTCTTCAACAGACCAAGAGCAATGAGCAGAATTGCAAAGCAGACGGTAGATACACAACTGAAAGTTTAATTTTCTGAGAATGAACGTGGAAAATTAAGCAGGGGAATAGCAAAAGTGAGTAAAATGCAAAATCTCAGCGCAGAAATAGAAATGATAAGACAAGCAGGACAGTAGTATATATTTGATCATCTACGATAGTCAAATTTAGTAGTGTATGGCCATGATACAGAACAGCGGCAGGTCACAATCATGTTAGCGTTTTTTTGTCCTTTTGGTTGACTATTCTTCTTCTTTCACATTCCTTTTTCTTACTTGAGCATCCGCATTATTGGAGTATTGACTATCAAGCAATCAAAGAAGGAAAAAGAAACAGATAGATTAGAAAAGGCAAAGAAATACCTTCTATAAGTATCTTCAATTCTTTTTGTTTCCCAGCCAAGCGAGAAACGACGCCGTTATTTCATGTTTCCCCAGCAAGTCTCTATCCATAGCACCCAAAAGAAGGGGCTTTCTTTAAATGTTCTTGGCCAATGAATTAAAAACCCAAATGGAATCTTGTTATGAAATAAGGAAATTGAAACTTAAGAGGCCAATTCCAATTCAAGGTTGTGATTTCAAGTGAAGAATCAGAGAAAACAGCAAAGAAAATTCAAGGTTGTGATTTCAAGTGAAGAAATCAGAGAAAACAGCAAAACGAATGCAACGTATAAAAAAGAGGAAAGGGTGTTAAAACCCAACCATGGAGATGCAAGAAGAACGAATCCTGTACCTCTCGTATGCAAAGCGAACACCAAACCATTTGACCTACATACCCACCTGAGCTTGTTATGTTAGCCTTCTTTAAATTAAACAACACACTTACATGACGAACGCCTCTTTTTTGTTTGTTTTTTTTCTCTTCGATGGGCTTCTTATTTTTATTTTTCATAGGAGTAACACATAAATTAGGTGAAATAGAAGAAGAAAAAAATATGTGAAATTGGAAAAAAAATAGATGAAATAGAAAAATAGGTGAAATTGAAAAAATTAGGTGAAATAGAAAAATGTGAAAAAATAGGTAATATTGAAAAAATTAGGTGGAATAAAAAAATTTTGAAAAAATTAAGTGAAATAGGAAAAATTGGATAATATAAAAAAAATGAAAAATTAGGGATCTTTATAAAAAAAAAATAAGAAAATATTTGATAATAGTACGTTTTTCACATTTACAATCCTCAATTGGATAATAATCTTCATATTTTACATTATATAAGCAAATGGTGTTTTTGTTTTCTCTTCTTCTTTTTGTTGACATGTTTAAACAGTGGACTGAACCAAAACGGTATATTTTTATTGGAGTGAGAAGTTTTACACACAATTGAACCTTTTTCCAAGGGTAAGCAAAGCTTGGATTGAAGAGCTACAAAATAAACTTAGGTCTCTAATACCATCCAAAAATAATGCTATGGAGATCGAATAACAGAGCAATAAAGAATTAGTCATAGAGAAACATTGACTGGACAAAACAATTTCAGCTAAAGGAGTCTCCATCAAACTATTTCAATTAAGGCGGAAACAATTTCACATATAAAAGGAGTCTGATCTGAAAGTATACTTATGAGGAGGCGGATAATTATCATTAGTATTCAGCATCAACAATCACTGATCAGGTAAACATTACTTTCTAACTTGATAGAAAAATTAGAAACCAATTCCTAATCTGAATCTCAAATGACACGAAAATAGTAACATAACCACAAAGATTGAACCTAATAGATAGCTATATTACAATAGATGACCAAGCTTAATAATAAATGTCCCAAACATATTTAGTACTCTTAAGACTTTTTTAGGGGCAGAGGAACTGAGTTTGGCCACTGCAGAAACACATATGGGAAGACCATTGTCCAATCGAGTTGACGACCGCCATAGTCACAGAGAACATCTAATCTTTTTGTTTGAATATTGTACGATACAATTCGTCCGCTCACCCACAAATACACTATATCCATATCAAAAGGGTGGAATGCTAATGGTGTAGTAAAAAAAGCATAATTTAGCAAGATATCAAACAACAAAACATGATGATCTAAACGCCATTCCCCTCTATCATAGTCCTTAAGAGTCCATATTGTCAAAACACGATTACGAGATACTCGGGGCATCTCAAAAAGACGAAGACTCCCTTGACATACACCCAACATGTAAAAGTCCACCTCTAAGTATCTAGGGTTGTAGTCTCCATCAAAAGGCGGAGGCAGCTCAATTATGCGACAGTACTTTTGGTCATCAATATCTTTAAAGGAATCATATGCTACAATTCCAAATCGAGAATCAAACCAATGCAATAACCCATTGAGAACAATAGGCCTTCGCATCGTAAGCCATATAACAGGTTGTCGACAACATAACTTAGATTTCGCCCATTCGCCGGTGTCAGAGGAAAAAATTTCAACGTCGTGATACTTGAAATTATGAACAGGTTCTAGATCAAGAAGTACCACATTGTAACGCATGATAACTCCTTCAACCTTTTTTGTGACGATCCCTACACTGAATCTTTTAAAGGAATGAGTGTAGGAAGGGATAGTGATCCACTGCATGGTGACAGGGTTGCAGACCCAATAGGACAACTCATGATCCCGACATAGAAGCAAGTCATCACTTGATGCTAAGATAACAAATTTCTTCGAAGATGATGAAGGAGGAGGAAACAAGACAGAGAAACCTGGGGACACACAATTATCTAAGGGGAATCTGAATTTCTCAACTGGATTGAGTACTCCATCATCATGCGTATGATAGAAAAGAATAGTCCATGATGGAAAGGAAAAGGGAGAGGAGGCATTGATAATCATTCGTGAAACATACGCATGACGAAAAAAAAGACTAGAGATGAGAGAGTGCCATTTCTTTGAGACACATTTGAACCTAAATACAACATTGACAGGCAATCTTATAAGGATTTCTATAAATAACCATATATCGAGATAGAAGTTCTCATATGGTTCAGATTTTTCTATGCTTTTTTCATTTTCTGCAAACACTTTTTCTTCCTTAACAGACTTTATCATCCTTATATCCATGATACCTTGGAAAGCTTGTGTGGGTGTGAGTGTGGAGAAAGAAAAAGAGAAAAAAAGATAGAGAAAAAAAGAAAATGAGATAGAGAAAAAAAGATAGAGAAAAAAAGAAAATGAGAGACTACAATTTTTTAAATACTAATTTTTTTTTCTTCATTTGATTCAAAATTACCATTTAAGAAAAGTAAAAAAGTGTTGAATTATTCAATGTACCCCTTGTATTTTTTTCTCTAATATTCACATAACTTCCATATAAAAAATATGTAGTGAAAAAAAAAATCAGATTCTGATATTATTACAAAAAAGTTATTCAATAGATTTTGTATTAATTGAAACTGGCTTATTTAAGAAAATATAGAAAGGAGTTTGATATAGAAAGAGTGTGGATCCTCTGCTATTAAAAGCAAGCAGATCGAGAAATACACACTAAAGAGGGGTATAAGCAAAAAATAGAAATATCCAAAAAAATATATAATTTCAGTTATTCCCCTTTAATGTGTACTACAAGATCTATTGCACACTTTGAATTGCAAAGATGCCATACTCATATGTTTCGATTGCAAATGTATTGCCCTTACATTGAAGACAATGGAAGATCTTTCATTTTCAATCTTCTCATTTTTTTTGTCAAAATATCTTCCACAATAAACTACTTTAATAGGTCAATTAGTGTGTGTGTGTGTGTGTGTGTGTGTGTGTCTATATATATATAGTGTAAGCGTAGGGACCTACCCAAAACACAAAGTTATAAGGCCATTCACAAAATAAACCCTACATTAATTAAGGTGCGTCAAAAAACCTAAAGACTCGTGTATGATCACTAAACTTTAGTTGGACCTGGCCCAATACTTCAAGCTTGAAGTATTCTACTAATTCAGTTTTGTAATTATAATAACTATACCAATTTACATAAAAAGAGAAAATACTTAACATAAAAGTCATTTGATAAATAGTTTTTTATAGAATTTTTGCAATTTTTTATGGTAGATGTTGAGCTCATTGAATCAATTGAGGAGGTTTGTAATTATATTAGTTATATGAAGCTGCTCATCATATATTGTTAATTTAATATCATGTATATATGCGTGTGTTATATGTGTGTGTGTATATTGTTCTCGAGGGAAATTGCTTTTGGACATCAAAAATCCTTGTATTGTTGTCGAATTCGTGATGGGTGATTTAATTAGCGTATCGATGTACCAACACACACTAGAATAGAGAAAGCCTAAAAGTCGTCAGAGGACTAGAGTGCTTTCGGTGAGGCTCTCTAATGCCTAAGTTAATGATCTGAAGAAAAAGTGAAAAGGTAAGAGAGTTGTGGGAACTGTTGGTGGCGTATCTGTGTGATAGTGATAACCATCTTTATATAATGCTTCGGAGTATAGTTGTTTAGGAAAGTAACTCATAAATGAGTGTTGTGATAGGATTATGGTTTCTAAAAATTATCTTAGATATGAGTGTCCGTGTAGAATTAAGGTTTCTACTATTTAGAGTTTAGGAATAAAATTATCTTTTTACCCTTTAGCCATGTGTAACCAACTTATTAGTTGTATTCTTTGGCCTATGGGTTTATCTTTTTGTTCTGTAGAGGTGCCACGTGTTTCCATCTAATTGGTCAAAAAAATTACCCCACATAATATGCCTCTCATTCTTTGATCAAATTTTACGTGTTTAAGGAAGTAGTCTTGAATTTGCATGTCTTTCTGACTCGTTGGTTCAAAATATGTCGAGGAAGATGGATCTTTGGAGGTGGAGCGCTCGGGCTACTATCATCGGGCATTTTGGGAAAAATATACCGAGGAGATGACATACTCGAGGCATTTTCCTTAGGCCTTCTAGAGAAAATATACCGAGGATAAATCCTCCTCAACGCATTATCCTCGATGTTTGGTTAAAGAACCAACCAAATGCATTATACTCTAGGCATAATGACCTCGATGTTTGATTAAGGAACTTACCAAGGATGTGGTCTTCTAGGAACTTTCTCCTCGATGTTTGGTTGAAAAACGACTCGAGAGTGAGAAAGGCTCAGCATATTGATCTCGATGTTTGTTTGGGAAAACTATTGAGGATCTTAACTTTTTCGTAATATAGACCTCGATATATGGTTGAAAAAGTTACCAAGAGTTTAGATTCTTCATCATACTAGCCTCGATGTTTGCTTGAAAAACCAACCGAGATCTTGAACTCTTTGAAACATTAGCCTTGGTGTTTAGTTGAGAAACCTACCGAGGTCCAGAACTCTTCGGCACACTGGCTTCGGTGTATGGTTGAAAAACCTAACAAGGTCCAGAACTCTTTTGCACACTGGCCTCGATGTATGGTTGAAAAACCTATCGAGGTCTAGAATTCTTTGGCACACTGGCCTTGATGTATGGTTGAAAAACCTACGAGGGGTGGATCTTCTCGGTGTACGGTTAAAAAACCTACCAAGGGTCCGAACTTTTTGGTTCCTTTCAACAGTTTTCGAGCTTTATGACTTGTGATTATTTGGTTACTACTTCTTAGGGGTTGCGCACTAGTTATTGGGATGGTTCATTAACCCGTTCGTTTCCCTTCATGGATGAGGTTCCATAAAGTTCTTTTTTTAGGAAGTGCATAGATTTGAAAATTATTCTAGAGTGCTTGAAAAGTGTAAGGGACACGATATGAGCCCTTGATTTGCTTCGATCTAAGTAATTGATTTTTTGTTATAAGGAGGGGGTCTTTGGGTTTGACTATCTTTTCTCCAAAGTCTCTTTCCTTTTTCTCATCAGAGCGCTCGACACCTTTTTCTCTTCCTCAAGCTTTCTCTCTTCGATCGATTTTTTTTCCTCAGTTCATCACCTCCCTTCGATAATTGCTTTCTCTCTCTCCTTTTTACTTTACCACGTCTTCCTTTTCAGCTAGCTTTAGTAGTGATAGGGAGAAGAGTAAGAGTGATAAAGAGAGGATCTGTGGTTCCTAGGGAGCTAAGGTAGATAATTTCTCCATTAAATCCAATTCAAGAAGATCTAGCTCGTCAAATGTGGGTGAGGATGTCCCGCGAGGAGAAAAGGGTGAGCCCAGATGTCCAGGCAGACATGTCATGACCTAAATCCATAAGACTACCCTTATAAGTCCAACCAATGCAATCAATTTAATTATTTTATTTTACTAGGAGTTCATTTTCTCATTTTCATCATTTCAGTTATCTCCTATCATTATTTATGGATAGGAGATATTTATAAACCATATTAAATTTAACCAATTTTTACAAAATCACCAGAAAATAATTACAATAACCAACAGCCTGTGGAGGGACCCAAATATACCATCAAAATTAGAGGATGCTTCTGATAGGAAACATGACGTCTAATACTCTTCAAAACCTAGCCATTTTAACAAAGAAATGACCAGTACGCTTTAAAAAGTCAATATTAGTTTTAAACTACCAAAATTCAATTCTTATACATCAAGAATATCACATTTGATATATAAAATAGTTAAACACATTTAGGAAACATTTAAAACATAAATTTGCATTTAATCCAAACACAAATCATTATTCATGGTTTTTAAACAAATCATCATGAATCAATATTAAAAATCGTCAAATATTTCTTTTTATCATCTCAAATCTCACTAGTAATCAAATCATCTCGTTTCTTGGCCTGATTTCCAAAGAGAAAATATACACAAAATTAACACACACACACACACACGTGTGTGTGTGTGTGTGTTATCATCATGTGTCCTATCCAGCAGGATATATATGATAATTGTCTCCCTCTAGCAAGACATTTAAGTTTCCCCATCCAACAGGATACATACTAGGATACAAAAATCAGACTGCGGTTGAGGACAGAGTAAGGCACACCCTTTTTATCATCTTGTATCCCTATCCAACAGTATACTCATATCCCCATCCAACATGATATGTACATAATATAATATAATAAATATCTCCATCCAGCAGAACACTTCTATATATTATTACAACATCAACACGAAGCCCATTCTCATCACTTCAATAAAAGTTTTCATTCTCAATTCCTACTCATAAATCATAATCGAATTTTCACATAAAAATTTTTAAGTCAACAATTTCAACTCTTCTTTTAAATCATTCAAACATATTAAATCTCATCAAATCAGAGATAAAATTTCAAATTTCTTCATTACTCATTTCATATGTATATATTCATTTTTTTTCTCAAATAACTAATAAATCCAAACATAGAACATATTTTTACCACATAAAAAGTAATAATAATTTCTATACAGTTTGGTAGTAAAAACTTACCTCAACAACACCCAATCCATATACTTTTTCACAAAGCAGGATTACTCGGACCTACTCCTCCTACTGTACCTTCACCTAACAAAAATGCAGTAACCAGTATTATTATCTTATAATTTGATCTAAACCCTTATAATGGGTTAAATATATATACACACACACACACACACATACATACAGATATATATATATATATATATATATATATTTATATGTATATATATATATATACATATAAATATATATATATATATACATATAAATATATATATATCACATATAAAAAAATCTAATTTTAGCTAGTATATTTATATAAAAGTTTTAGATTTTTAACCTCCCAATACCTTTAATTACACCATAAATTTTTTTGAATAATTAATCTAAAAGTTTTAAATATACTAGAAATTAAATAATAATTTAATCTATAAATATGGTATTTTCAAACTTAAATTAAAAAAATTCTTCAATTGTATGCATATTTTTAACAACTCTGATAATTTAATAATTAAAATTTATGTCTATATACATTAAACAATTAATTCTGTAGCTAAATATTTTATTATAAAATAAAATTGAAATATAGATTTTAAACACTTACCCAAACGTGATGAAATCTTGGTATTGAAGTTGGATAACTGCAATTATCTAAAATATTGGAGAAATTTCTGTCTGAACTTTTTGCTAGAGAAAATTAGAGTTGAAGAAAAGAAAAAAGAAACTAAACGAACGAAAATGTGAGAGAAAATGAGAGATAAACATAAGATCTGTTAATAAACTTACATCTGTAAGTTAAATATGTTTTTCAATTATTATTTTTATTATTTGATTATAAATTATAAAAGCTTCACCTGAAGTTCATATGGCGTGAACTTATCTTCACCGCTTCAATTTTTTAAAATTATATACATTATATTTTTAATTATTATATTATATTAGTTTTAACTTAAGCAAGAATTTCACGTGAACTTGATTCTTTTTTTGTCGTTTTCATTTTTTTTTTTAAATCTATAAAATTACAAAATTACCCCTACCCTTTAAGGTGAAGATTTTACAACATGGTTATAGATGCTCGAGAGATCTTGTATTTGGCGAGCTTGAGGAGAATACGCTAATTTGCATCCAGTTTAACTGTATAAGGGAGATGTGTTGGTAGATCTTGTATTTCGCGAGCTTGACAAGAATAAGCTAAGTTACCCATACCCTTTAAAGCAAAAATTTTACAACATAGTTGTGGATGCTCGGGAGATCTTGTATTTGGTGAGCTTAAAAAGAATAAGCTAAGTTGCATCTAGTTTAACTATATAAGGGAGAAGTATTGCATTCCCTCATGGTACACCCTAAGAGAGACTGAGGAAGGGGAAGGGGCTTATGACATGCCTCCCGAGGATTCCTATTTTAAGTTGTGTGTCTATTTGGACACATTCAGGGCTAGATTTATGTTCCCTCTCCACCCCTTTGTATGCCTAGTGCTCAAACATTATATAATCGTGCTTGGTCAACTCGTGCCCAATTTCGTGTGTCTTTTGATAGGCTTCATTTACGTGTGCATGAAGTTTAGAAAGTCATGACTCTTAACTTGTTCAAGAACCTCTTCACTATGAATCATCTTGCCAAGGATGATTGGGTTTACTTCAGCCTACGGGACAGGCAGTGGTTAAGAAGAACCTAAGCTCGATGAAAAACTAGAATAACAAACTCTTGTTTATTTAGAGTGAGTCTGAGTTCGAAGTTCTGAGAGAATGGCACTTGACTTTCTGAAAAGTCTCGGCATCCTTTTCTTAGTCATGATGAGGAGAAAACTCTTAAATACATGGTACTGATTTCTATCTTTGCCTCAAAGTTAGATAATAATGACTCATTAGTTTGGTGTGGGCTTCGCCCTCGCCTAAGTACCACCCATTTCAACCTGTATAGATTTTTGTAACTTGGTGACTTACTATATGTTCTTTCTTTTTGCAGTTATTCCTTCGAGTATGAGCCAAGTCTTAAAGCCGGTAAAGAAGAAGAGATAATTTGTAGAAGCTGTGGAGGGAAGTCAAAGAGCTAAGAAGAGGCATCAGGGAACCTTTAATACTGGCTCTTTCGAAGAGGTTCCTTCCGAGGCCCCGACCATTGTCGACTTAGAGGAATGTCTTCCCACTGAGCAAGGCTCGGTGGTCTGCGAGTTAGGGACTTATGTTGATATTTCCTTTTGTCCTTTGCATTCCTCAGTCCTACACGCTAACTGGTTTGTTAGGGTGGATGAATCAGTCTTGGGATGCCTGAGGGTCGTTCAGAAGCATATGATCAAATGCATCCCACTGAAGAATATAGTGGAACTGATTACTAAGGTTCCAGAGATACTAGCCAACATGGTTTTAGAGCTTGAGTCCAAGGAGTCTTTCCTTTTTCTTTTCAATCTCATTTTATGTCTAAGTGTTTTTTCTCATGCCCTGGTTTTTTTTCCTTTTAGGCTAGTATCAATGCAAAAATACTCGCTCGACAGTTCGTAGACATGAGCCAGCAACTTGATGATCGCAAGGCTCGGGTGGCCCGACTCGAGACCAAGGATGAGAGGATCTCCGTTGTTGAATGAGAGGTCTCTATCATTGAGAAAGATTTTGCCAAGGCCTAGAATGAGGTTGAGGCGTTGAAGGACGAACTCATCGAGGTTAAAAAGAGAACCAGAGAAGAGTATCAAGTCTTTGAGACTCTAAAGACTGGATTCACAGAGACCCGTGAGAAGGATGTGTAGGAGTACAAATCCTCGATGACTTTTGATAGTACGTGACTGAAGAGTTGAGGGTTACTATGTAATACCTGTGTTCATAAAATAAGAGTAAAGAAGTAATTTTACATATATTATATTAAATTAAATAATCTATAGATGAAATATTTAGTATTGATAAAATAATATTTGAAAAATGGTATAGAAAATTTTGTTGAAAAAAGTTAGAAAATTTTGAAGAACAAAGTACTGAAAACTATAAAATTTGAAGTTGAAATGAAATAATTTTGAAGAAAAATGTGGAATGAGGTTTAGGAAAATAATTAGATGATTGATAAACAGATGAGTCTCATAGTGAGACAAATTTGATGATAAAGAAATTAAAAGGATGATATGATAAAGAATTATATGATTGATTGATTGAATGATGTGAGTCTTGTGATGAGGTAAATGATGATATTAAATTGATAAAATATATGAGAAGAAAACAGATATGATTGGTATATAAGATATCTTTATTGAAAGACGATAGCCTGATAATTTATTCATAAAGAGATTGACAAATGATTGAATTAGTATGTGAGAATAGATAGATGATTAATTGTGTTGATTCAATAATGATTGAATATAACTAGAATTATATAAATCGAGTACTTCTAGTAAATTTAATTCATTGAGTTTGTGAAGCTCACTCCTTATTGTTGAAATATTTCAGGTTATGGATAGGGCTGATAGATAGTTGAGCTAATAACCAGAGTGAACAACTTAAGTAAGTCTTGTGGTCAGCATCCTCAAATTTGCAAAAGAAAAAGAAAAGAAAATTTGGAAAAGTTGTTAATATTCATGCATTTTGTTATTATTGTATATATTGTTTCTGATAAGAGAAAGATGTTGTATCTCCTCTGAAAAGAGTGGAGAACTTGATATAAATATATATATATATATATATATATATATATATATATATATATATATATTCAGTCGTCCTATGTTTCTAATATTGTTGTATGTTACAATTCTGGTATCACAGAATTAGGTTTTTATGATTCTATAGTCTGCATAAAAATTTAAAGAAGTTAAAGATTTAAATGAACTATATTTTAATGTAGAGTCTAAGGATGACACGTAGATGTACCAGAGCTAGAGGTAGAGTACTAAACCAGAGAGGACATGGTAGACCCCAATATTTGGAAGAACTAAAGCTGGGATGGAGGTCGAGTATGTAGTTCATGCAAGGGAACAGGTTGCTAGTACAGCTGGTACTAGTAGAGGTGTGAAAGAATATGATATTAGGAAAGATGAGCTAAAAGAATTTCTTGATCGTGCTATAGAGAGAACGAATGCAGTAGAAGATAGGGCTGATGATTTACAAAGGAGACTGGAGGAAATGGCTAGAGCAAAACCTGGTGTGGTAAGACAAAAGGATTATGAGGGAAAGGGTGTGTTTTCACATGAGATACAGGGAGACTGTTTAGTGAGATTTATTAAATTTAAGCTCCAGTTTTTTAGAGGATCTGTAAATCCTATTGAGGCTGAGCAGTGATTAAGCATGTTGAGAAATATTTTGAAGTCTTACCAGTGACAAATAAGCAAAAGGTTGTCTTTGCTTCATTTAAGCTGGAATGTGAGGTTTCTCAATGGTTGGAAGATATTTTGCCTAGACTAAGTACCCATATAGATCAACCCTTTACTTGGTCTAAGTTTAAGGATGTGTTCTTTGCGAAGTATTTTCCATATACTTTTTTAGCACAATAGGAGAGAGATTTTATTCATTTAAAGCAGAACACTTTATCTGTGGCTAAGTATGATAGTAGATATATAACCTTGTCGAGGTTTGTACATGAGTTAGTAAATACAAAGGATAAGAAATGTAAGAGATTTTTAGACAGGTTACACTATGAGATTCAAACCAAACTCTCTTATATGGGTATTGAGAATTATATTGTAATGCTGGAAAAAGCATTACAAATTGAAAAAGATGTGATGGAGTTTGGAGATATGAAGGATTGGTTGAAGAGGTCTAGATTTGAAGGACCCTGATGAGAGTCATAAAATGCATCTTTATAGTATTTAATTGTTAGCATTTTATGGTTGATCTAGGTTTGAATTGCACTTTTATACCTTAACAACTCTAAAGTGTCATTCTTTGATCATTGATCTATTTTGATGCATTTTTAGGTACTTAAGTTCAAAAGAGATGGAAAAGCTATCATTTCTTGAAGTACAATGACTTGATGAACACCAGAGTGAAGGTTCACAAGCACTTGGCAAGGAGTTTTACTAAATTTCCAGAATTGCCCATACAGATCAATTATCTTTACAAATTAAAATGTTTTGATGCAAGAAGAACCAGGAGATGAGCCATATATGCCTAGAAAGATCCGGAAGTCTATTTTCTGGAGAATTTTACGGCTTGCCAAAATGATTTTCCTAGAGAAAGTTATGACAGTTTTAGTAGACAAAGGTCAAGCCTCCAGAACAGCACCAGCCAGCACCGCGGTGCCCAGAAGCCTACATGTCTTGAACCATTAACTAGCACCATGGTGCTCCTCATCCAGCACTGCAGTGCCCAGAAGCACACCTAACCAAAGCTAAAGGAGCACAGTAGCACCCATAAAGGAGCACCGCAGCGCGCGCATGTTTTTCTTCTCCGAGCTTTGACCTAATTAGGATTTTAATGACTTTTTAAACCCTAAAACACCCTTAGACCTTGTGTATTATAAATAGACCACTTAGGGTTTGTAAAAGGGACATCTTTTTAAGAGGCTGGAGGTCGGAGAAAACATCATAAAGGTTGCCACACTCTCCCCCATGGCCAACTAATCTCCAAGCAAGGCGAATGGAAGAATCTCTAGGTGTAGTTGTTCTTATTTCTAGTCTTGATTCATTGTAGTTTGGATTTATTATCATTAAAAATTGTTATAACTTACTTTTTAATCTAATTAGAAGATTTCTCCTTAATCCGGTGATTGCATCTTTCTCCCCCATATAAGTTTAGTCATGCTTTTTTTATGTGATGTTGTTGAGGTGTGATTGAGTTCGGTAGATTTCTCTTATAGATTTGTCCATTACTGTGGTATTGTCATTATGATATATTGTTGTTTCTTGATAATCTATAAGTTAGGTCATGTGTGCTTGAAAGCAAAGATTATTTCCTAACAATTACATTAGGGTTTATATATGTGCTTTAATTGAATATTTGCCGATTACTTGTTTGGGATGTGAAACTTGCAATCAAGATAAAAACAACTGAATCAAGAATAAAATAAGGCAACGAACCTAGGGAGGATTCCTGGACCTTTGTTGTTCTCTATTATAATTACACAATTATTTCACACTACTTCAAACTCAAATTTTCTCGTTTAACTTTTATCGTTCATTTTAAGGTTTGCACTTTCTCTTGTAGTTAGTTTGTCTCCCTGTGGAATCGACACCCCAAAGCCGTGCTACAACAACCGCGTTACTCTTTGGGTGTAATCAAATTTTGGCGCTGTTGTCGGGGAGACGCGCTTAAGTACAAGAAAGATTGTCAACTTTTGACATGACGATAGAAGAACTGTAAATAGTTTTTCTTTTCAGTAGCTGTAAAGGCGGTAACTTTGTTCCTTCTTTTAGCTTGCTGCATTATTTTTTAAATTTTTTTCCTTCTTTCTTTTTATAGTATTTTTTATTATTGTTCTTTTTTCTAAGTTTTTATTTTCTGATTTTTTATTTTGTTTTATTAATTTCCTCTCTGATTCATGTGGTGTATGCTTAGACCAAGAGATTTGCGAGGTAGATTCATTAGAGGACCCGAAATTAGAATTACCCTCTCATTCCACGTCCGTTAGTGAAACCTCGCCTAGATCAAACCATAATGAACCCCCATTAGAGAATTTAGAGGATTTTAACATGGCCGATAACCCTAATGAGAATGTTGCTAGGACACTTCAGGATTACCTCTACCCTACACGCATAGCCACACCATCATGCATCATGTTTCCAGCCAATACTCGCCACCTAGAGTTTAAAATAGAGATGATACAGTTACTCCCTACATTTCATGGCTTGGATAATGAAAACCCATATGTGCACATTAAAGAGTTTGAGGAAGTAGTTGCGACTTTTCATAGTCAATATGAAACTCATGACATTGTGAAACTTAAGTTCTTTCCTTTCACTTTGAAGGATAGAGCTAAGAGTTGGCTATACTCACTTAGACCACGATCTATTGGGTCGTGGATTGAGATGACTCGGGTCTTCTTTAATAAATACTTTCCCCAACATAAGACCAATGCTTTAAAAAGGCAAATCTCCACCTTTGCACAAAAAGGACAACGAGACTTTGTATCAGTTTTGGGAGAGATTTAAGGAGTTATTGAGTATGTTCCCTCACCATGGGTATGAGAGTTGGCGCTTGGTAAGCTATTTTTATGAGGGACTTACATATAGAGAGCGCTAATTTGTAGAGATGATGTGTAATGGTGAATTCTTGGAGAAAGATCCTGATGAGGCCATAGAGTACCTCAATGAGCTTGCTGAAAAAGCTCACACTTGGACTGGACCTAGTGCTACTGAAAGCACAAATAGGTCACGACCTATAGGGCACCCAAATGGTGGTAGAATTTACCATCCTAGGGAAGAGGATAACCTTAAAGCCAAGGTCGAGATGCTCACTAGGGAACTAGAGGTGTTAAAGACTAAAAGCTCAAAGGCAACAATCGTAGCTAATCATGCAAAATCTTTTGAACCATGTTTTGTGTGTGGCGGGTTAGATCATCTCGACCAAGAGTACCCCACATTTACTAAGATGAGAGGGATGTATAAGAAACAATGTAATACCTTAGACATGTACAAGAAGCCTTTGGCACCCTTCTCTGATGCTTATAATCTGGGATGGCAAAATCACCCCAATTTCAATTGGAAGTCTGAAAACCAGCAGCTTGCACAACCCCTTGCATCATATCTTGAACCATATCATACACCTGTATCTTCTAGGAGTTCTTTAGAAGACACTTTACGTAGTTTTATTGAGGCACGGGGTAAGACTAATCAAAGACTTGAATCTTTAATTATGTAGGCTGTTGAATAAAATAAAGAGATAAAGAGCCAAGTGTCCAAGTTGATGAGCTACTTGAGTGTGACTGAGCGAGGTAAGTTCCATTCTCAAGCTCAATCCATACCCCATGGTCAACACCTAGCGCAGCAGAATATAAAGGAGGTGAATGCCATTGAGACACTAAGTGGTAAGTTATTACACATCCCAACAACGAAAAAATCAGAGGATGTGGACGAAACCCACCAAGCATACATGATTGACTCATTCATGGAAAAGGTCTAGCACCTTAATCCATTAGAGTCCACCCTCACCCACGGCTTCACAAGAGCATATATCAAGCCAGATTTTGCAGATGTTACTGATTACATCCTTGAGGCCTCTCCAAAGCATACAAGCACCAAATTTGGCAATGAAGCTATGGCTAGTGCATTCAGCATATGTTTGTCTATAAGGGAATAAGAACGTCTGGCTGAAGACATAAAACTTAGTGCTTATGGGAGGCACCCCATAGCTTATCCTTTTTATTTTTATTGTTTTCATGTTTCTTTTTCTTGTTTATGGTGGAGCACAATTTTCAGCTTCTGTGCAACTTCGGCTACAAAGGGAGTTTCCTTTACTCTTTCTTTTACATTGACATCAATGCAATTTTTAAGTTAGGGGTGGAGGAAACGAATCTCTTTGTTTCCATATTCTTTATTTCCACACATTATTTTTCTTTTTCCATTGAACTGCTTGGTGTCATTTTCCCTTCTTGTTTGTTTTTAGCATGCTTTGTGTTAGCCTTAGAGTTAATTCACATGTTAATGATATGAACTTAATTGATATAGCATACAACATTTAGAAGAAGTTAAATTTTGTTTTAGTTTGAGAATAATTTAAGTGTCAATCTTGATTTGGTTTGAGACTCTAGTTTGTGGTAAGATTGTATGATTAGTCTAAACATTTAGAGAAGTTTTATGTGTGATTGCTTTGTGAATAATTTTGCGGTCTCAACAAGCTCTAGAACTTACTTGATAACCACTTGAGGCGAATTCCTAGAATGCACATTACTTAGGATATGATATAGGTCATTTTTGGACCGTTTGAGCCTTTCAAACTTATCATTGCTATATCTATCACTAGTCACCTGTTTGAGCCTTTTTCTTGAAAAAGAATTTGAGCCTTGTTTCTTTCGAAAACCCATTTACTTACCCTTATGAGCCTAAAAATATTTTATCCTTACCCTTCTTTTAAAAGAACTTAGTTATACACATTTGTTAAGGAAGCACTCAAGAGGAGTAAGGATGGAAATATGCAAAAGTATATTACTACCATAACCCAAGTACATTAAAGGAGATAAGTTGGGGGTTATGGAAAAGAAAAGAAAAGAAAAGAATGAAAAATGAGGTAAATGATCTTATGCCAAAATACAAAAGAAAAAGAATGAAATATGGCAAAGAAAGAAGAAGAGAGAAGAAAAGTGGTGACTTATTAAGAGAAAAGCTCTTATAAAAATGTTTGAAAGAGTTGGGTGTTGAAGTAAGGTTATCCAGTGCTTAAAGTGGTTGTGTTTAAAACTAAGAGATTGAGTTCTTTTACTTGTTAAATCCTTCCCGTTCTATCTTAACATTCACTTTAGCCTAATGTTACAAGCTTATTAAAGACTTATTGATCCAATATAGTGTGATTTTTCTACAATAGTGGAGAATGATTCGAAAAGTGAGTCTATGGAGCTTGTTTTCATGATTGATGTCACACAATTTAATATATTTTAGAGACCAAGACTTATATTCATGAATGTTATGCATAAAATCATCTGGGTGTTCGGATTAATGGATTATGGTAAGATGGATGTTAAGAGTCGATAACAATTTTAAGATTGATGTTTAGATTACTTTTGGACTTGGGTGAAATTTAATGATTCTATATGCCGTGTGTTATGTGCGATTTTTAAGACAAAAGTTGTTGGTATTTTTCTAAGATTTGCACAGGTCCAACCATGGTTCAAATATGGTTAAAGTCTAAACCAAAGGTGGAGGATCAAATTCAGCAAGTTAGAAGGCTGCACACATATGTGTGCTTCATTTTGGAGCAAGGGAAGGCCATGCACACTAGTGTGCGCACTTCTGCACACAAGTTGAAGGGTGTTGTGTGAAGGGGACAGAAACTCAAAGCTGCAGCGCTGGTTCCTGAGTGCTGCAGTGCTGGAATCTGGCAAGAATAGCACAAGAGAAAAAAACTAAAAGCTACAGCGCTGGGAAGTCGACGCTGCAGCACTGGCGACCGATTTAGAATATTATAAATAGCAACCCTAGCTGAACAAAACGAAAGGAGCTCGGCTGTTGAACAGAAAAACAGAGTTAGAAGTGACAAAACACATAGAGAGAATTGTGTAAGAGTGACAAACATAAGAGAGACTCTTTGTAAGTAAGGCTGGTTGTAAAAGATAGAGAAGTCTAGATTAGAAAGAGAGCATTGTTAGTTCTCATCTTCTTCCTTCTCTTCTTGGTTTCTTCAAGAACTTGTTGTTTCTTGAAAGGGATTGTTGTAACTTGTAAGAACCATTTGATTCAGTGCAGAGAGTTTAGAGGAACTCACGGGGACATAGGCATATTACCGAACCTCGATAACAAATTGCTTGTCTTATTTCATTCTTTGATTTTCTGTTATTGTGTTTGATTGCTGTATTTCTTTCTACAAGTCATTCTAGACTTGGATGTTTGGAAGATCACCACATGGACATCTTGTCAAGGTGATTTCCAATAGTGGTATCAAAGCTTTGGACAGTGGTATCAGAGCTGCACAGCTGGGTATCGGAGCAAGAACAAGAAGGTGACAGAGCCAAGACTCTAAGAATCAAATATCAACTTCTTAGGTGATTCAAGAACAATGTAAAGATCAAGATCTGATCGTGTTCTTGAAGGTTGATTCAAGAACAGTGTTAAGATCCATCTTCGATCTGTGTTCTTAGGTTTAAAGAAAGCATTTGTGGGTAGTGCATAAATCTGGGATCTTGTCCGCAAAAGATGGCTTCAAATTTCGGTATTGAGAAGTTTGATGGAAATAGAGATTTTTCCATGTGGAAGAGGAAGATCAAGGAGGTTCTTATGCAACAGAAAGTGGACTTGGCTCTTGGAAAAGATGATGTTTTTCCAGCAAGTACCACGGAGAACCAGCGGAATGAGATGAAGAAGATGGCTTACAGCACCATTTTCTTGCACTTGTTGGATAATGTCACAAGGGAGTACGAAGACTCGGAAGATCCAGCTGCAATATGGAAGAAACTAGATGAGTTGTTTCTTGCCAAGACTCTCCCGGATAAGAGGTATCTTCATAAACGAATCTTTACTTTTAAATTTGATCCTAAGAAAGAGTTGCAAGATAATCTTGATGCCAAGATAAGGAGTGCATCAAGTGGTAAAGGGTTGTTCTTTAAAAGAAGGCCAACAACTCGGTATGACAGCAACCATGGCTACTACCGGGATAAAGGTAGAGGAAAGAGTCATGGGAGAGTACACAGCAGCATGCATGGCTACTACCGGGATAGAGGTAGAGAAGAGAGCCATGGGAGAGTACACAGCAGTATGCATGGCTACTACCGGGACAAAGGTAGAAGAGAGAACCATGGGAGAGTGCACAGCAGCATGCATGGCTACTACCAGGATAGAGGTAGAAGAGAGAACCATGGGAGAGTGCACAGTAGCATGCATGGCTACTACCGGGACAAAGGTAGAGGAGAAAGCCATGGGAGAATGAATTCTAAACTGAGATTTGAAGGGAAGAGCTGCTACTACTGCCATAAGGAGGGTCATGTCAAGAAAGATTGCAAGAAGATGACAAGGGATAGAGGAGAAAGTCATACCAAGAATGGAGAGGCTTCAGTTGCCAAAACAGAACAGTAAGATGATGATGTTCTTGTTGTGTGCTCGGGTGTGAGCAAGGGGTAAGAAGGTAGTGGGAAATGGATCTTGAATACCAGGTGCACTTATCACATGTACCCTCACCAGAGTTGGTTCAAGAATTTCAAGGAAACTAATGATGAAAGAGTTTTCTGGGGGAATGATATTTCTTACCAAGTGAGGGGCATAGGAGACATCCAGGTGAGGATGCTTGATAGAATGACAAGGCTACTGGAAAATGTGAGGTATCTCTCGGATTTGAGGAAGAATTTGATCTCCTTAGGGCAGCTGAATTCCATGGGGTACACATGCAAGATAGAGGGAAGAAAGATCAAGGTGGCCAAGGGATCTTTGGTAGTGATCAAGGCAGCAAGAAACGATAGACTCTATAAGATGATCGGAGATGGAAATCAAGGATCAAGCAGCAAGCTTGATGGCTGAGATGGATATGGCAGCCCTTTGGCACACTCGCTTGGGACATATGAGCGAAAAAGGGCCTGCAAGTTCTCAGCAAGGATGGCTTACTTGGTGGAGACAAAGTAAAGGAATTTGATTTCTACGAGTGTTGTGTTCTTAAGAAGCCACACTGGGTCAGCTTCAACACCGGAGTGCACAAGTCTAAGGGCATTCTTGACTACATTCATGCGGACCTTTGGGGACCAGCAAGGACACCAACATAGGGAGGTAACTTTTACTTTTTGTCTTTAATTGATTATTATTCACGAAGAGTGTGGGTTTATTTGCTTGGAAATAAATCAGATGCCTTGAATAAGTTAGTGGTGTGGAAAGGGCTGGTTGAGACTCAAATGGGTAGAGTAGTTAAGGGGATAAGAATCGATAATGACTTAGAAATTTTTAACCAAGAACTTGATCAATTCTGTAGGTTAAATGGCATTATAAGACATAGGACGGTTGTGGAAACCCCTTAGCAAAATGGAGTTACTGAGTGGATAAATAAGATCCTTATGGAAAAGGTTAGGTGCATGCTAATAGGATCCGAGTTACCAAAATATTTTTGGAGAGAAGCTGTGGCTACAGTTGCATACTTAGTGAATAGATCAGCTTCTAGAGCTTTAGAGCTCAAGACTCCCATGGAGATGTGGAGTGGAAAACCCCATGAATTAAATAACCTTAGGACTTTTGGGTGTGCTGCATATACACATCAAAAGGAGGATAAACTTAGCCCTAGATCTAGAAAATATGTATTTCTAGGATATGGTGATGGGGTTAAGGGATATAGGTTGTGGTCCTTAGAAAATAAGGGCATGAAACTGATTATAAGTAGGGATGTTATTTTTAATGAATTATTATTTCCCTACTTGGAGAAAACTAACCCTGCAGGGGCTAGTGAGCAAACCAGTCTAGAAGTTGTGGAGCATCGCATCAAGGAGAACTCGGTTCAGGTAGAGCAAAAAAGGTAAGAGGGTTCAGACCAGGTAGAGCCCTTGGATGAAGGCCAAGCTCAAGAAACTCAAGAAGAGGCTGAACAAGAAGAGGTTGATGCAGCAAGTCGAAATGACTACCAGCTCACAAGAGACCGGGGAAAGAGGGTGGTTAGACCATCTTTGAGATATGGGTTTGTAGATGCTAATGTAGCAGCTCCTTGGATAGAATGAGAGGTTGAACCAGAAACTTACACGGATGCCATGGAGTGTAAGGATTCGTCAAAGTGGAAGCTAGCTAAGAAGGAAGGAATAGATTCTTTGAGGAAGAAAAACTTCTGGGAATTGGTGAAAATTCCAGGAAAGCAGAAAGTTGTAGAATGTAAGTGCACTTACAAGATCAAAGAAGGGTACCCTCCAAGAGATGAAGTCCGGAACAAGGCTAGGCTGGTGGCAAATGGGTTCACAAGAAGAGAAGACATAGATTTCACAGAAACTTTCTCACTTGGATACAAGGTGGAGAAGATGGTGAGTATCGTCATCTATGTCGATGATGTGTTGTTGGTTCGGAACAGTAGGGAGAGGATGGAAAAGTTTACATCTCAACTCAGTGAGGAGTTCAGAAGCCTACATGTCTTGAACCATTAGCTAGCACCGCGGTGCTCCTCATCCAGCACCGTAGTGCCCAGAAGCACACCTAACCAAAGCTAAAGGAGCATCGCAGTGCCCATAAAGGAGCACCGCAACGCGCACACGTTTTTCTTCTCCGAGCTTTGACCTAATTAGGATTTTAATGACTTTTTAAACCCTAAAACACCCTTGGACCTTGTGTATTATAAATAGACCACTTAAGATTTGTAAAATAGACATCTTTTGAGAGGCTAGAGGCCGGGGAAAACATCATGAAGGCTGCCACACTCTCCCCCATGGCCAACTAATCTCCAAGCAAGGCGAAGGGATGAATCCCTAGGTGTAGTTGTTCTTATTTTCTAGTCTTGATTCATTGTAGTTTGGATTTATTATCATTAAACATTGTTATGATTTACTTTTTAATCTAATTAGAAGATTTTCCCTTAATCCGGTGATTGCATCTTTCTCCCCCATATAAGTTTAGTCATGCTCTTCTTATGTGATGTTGTTGAGGTGTGATTGAGTTCGGTAGATTTCTTTTATAGATTTGTCCACAACTGTGGTATTGTCATTTTGATATATTGTCGTTTCTTGATAATCTATAAGTTAGGTCATGTGTGCTTGAAAGTAAAGAGTATTCCTAACAATTACATTAGGGTTTATTATTGTGCTTGAATTGAATATTTTTCGATTGCTTGTTTGGGATGTGAAACTTGCAATCGAGATAAAAACAACTGAATCAAGAATAGAATAAGGAAACGAACCTAGGGAGGATTCCCGGACCCTTGTTGTTCTCTATTATATTTACACAATTATTTCACACTACTTCAAACTCAGATTTTCTCGTTTAACTGTTATCGTTCGTTTTAAGATTTGCACTTTCTCTTGTAGTTAGTTTGTCTCCCTATGGAATCGATACTCCAAAGTCGTGCTACAACAACCGCGTTACTCTTTGGGCGTAATCAGACCCATAGGTGATATTAGTACTAGTGTGCAAGATGGGAGACTACCCCAAAGGGGGCGTTCCTTATTACAGGGAACTATAATGCAGAGTCAGAGGCAGGGAAGAACTATTGCTTCTGTAGCTCAGAGTAATATTGGTGTAACCCTTAGATTTGGGAGACAGGCTATGAGACCTAGAGGTTATGGTAGAGAAGTAAGTATGCCACCAAGGAGAAATGGTAATATGATGTATGATCGAGAGATAAGAGTTTGTTATAGATGTAATCAGATAGGACATCTATCTCGGAATTATCCTACTCTGATGTGCTTTGTATGTGGTGAGAAATGACATATTAGTGTAGATTATCCAGTGAAAAAATCTGTTGAGACAAGTGTTGGAGGTGTTGAGAGAAGACATATGGAGAGAGGTAGTGGATTAGAGAGTATGCGAGGCAGATGCAGAGGACTAATAGCTGAGAGGGGACGCGGTAGTTAGTTACAACCCGAAGACAGTAGAGTCTATACCTTGACCCAATAGGATGCACAGACTACTCTTGATATTGTTATGGGTATGATATTTATTCTGGATAGAACTGCTAGATTATTGATTGATCCTAGTGCAACTCATTTTTCTGCTTCTAATGTTTATTTAAACTCTATTGATGTTTGTGTTAATCCTCTAATGCATGTTGTTATTGTTGAGGTTTCTACTAGGGATAGAATTATTATCAGGACTATATATCTGGGTTGTGTGATTAGTATGGCTGATAGAGAGTTTGAAGTTGATTTGTTACCTTTAGATATGATAGATTTTGATTTAATTTTGGGGATGAATTGGTTATCTGTACATCATGCTTGGGTAGACTATTTTAGGAAGAATGTGGTGTTCAGGATACCAGGGAAGGATGAGTTTAATTTTCAGGCAGAACGTAAGATACTTGCCAACTGTCTTACTTCTGCCCTGACTACTAGTAGGTGGTTGAGGAAAGGTTGTGAGAGGTATTTGGCGAATGTTGTGGATTCTAGAAAGAATGTTAGGAAACTAGAAGAAATCTTAGTGGTGAAAGATTTTTATAATGTGTTCCCTGAGGATTTTTCTAGTTTGCCTCCCAACATTGAGATTGAGATTTCTATTAAGGTGATTCTGGGATCAGCACCCATATCTATAGCACCTTACAGAATGACGCCAGCTGAGTTGAGAGAACTGAAAGTTTAGCTTCATGAGTTGTTAATAAACAATTTATTCGACCTAGTATGTTGCCTTGGGGAGCCTTTATGTTGTTTGTGAAGAATAATGATGGAACGATGAGGTTTTGCATTGATTATAGATAGCTGAATAAGATCACCATCAAGAATAAATATCATTTTCTTATGATAGATGATTTATTTGAGCAATTGCAAGGGGCTAAGGTGTTCTCTAAGATATATTTGAGGTCAATTTATTATTGATTGAGGATAAAGGAGGGGAACGTGCCTAAGACTGCTTTTATGACTCGTTATGGCCATCATGAGTTCCTTGTGATGCCATTTAGGTTTGCCAATGCTCTTGCAGCATTTATGGATCTAATGAATCGGGTGTTTAAACCATTCTTAGATAGATTTATGATTGTATTTATTGATGATATCCTGGTGTATTCCAAGAATGAAGATGAGCATGTCAAACATTTAGAGATAATGTTAGAGATTCTGAGAAGAGATATGTTATATACAAAATTCTCTAAATGTGAGTTTTGGCTTAATGATGTTTTTTTTTTGGCATATTGTGTCAGAAGATGGTATAGCAGTTGATCCACAGAAAGTAAAGGTGGTATTAAGTTGGGAGAGATAGACTAATGTGACTGAGATTATAAGTTTCTTGGGGTTGGCTAGTTATTATAGAAGATTCATTCTGAATTTTTCTATTATTGTGGTACCATTTACCAGATTGACCAGGAAGGAAGTGAAGTTTAAGTGGTCAGAAGAATATTAGAAGAGCTTTTTGTTGTTGAAAGAGAAGTTAACTACTGCTCTGGTATTATTGCTTCCTTCTGGTGATGAAGGATTTGTGGTATATTGTGATGCTCGCATCAGGGGTTAAGATGTGTATTGATACAACATGGGGGAGTTATAGCCTATGCTTCTAGGCAATTGAAGAACCATAAGAGAAATTACCCAACCTATGATTTAGAATTGGTTGCCATAGTATTTGCATTAAAAATTTAGAGGCATCATCTGTATGGAGCCACTTGTGAGATTTTCAATGATCGTAAGAGTTTAATGCATTTACCTACCCAGAAAGAGCTGAATTTGAGGTAGATGAGGTGGATGGAGTTGATTAGCAACTATGACTGTACAATTTAGTATCATCCAGGAAAGGCTAATGCAGTAGCTGATGCATTGAGTAGAAAGTCTACAAGAAGATTAACTGTTATTAAAAGTCATGATATTAATTTGATGGTAGAGTTGAGAGAGATGAGAATGCAGTTAAGTTTCAGTGATAAAGGAGTATTTATGGCAAATATGATGGTACAATCTTGTATTATTGATCGCCTATTAGAGATGCAGAGTAGAGATGAAGGGATAGAGAAGATAAGAAATGAGGTATTGAGTGGGAAGCAGACTGAGTTTAGAATTAGAGATAATGGTATGGTGGTGTTGGGACATGGAGTTTGTGTTCCCAATGATGTTGAGATGAAAAATGAGATACTAAGATGCGCTCATGATTCTATGTATTCTATACAACCTGTTAATAATAAGATGTATAGGGGGTTGAAACAGAATTATTAGTGGTCAGGGATGAAGAGAGATGTATCTAAGTATATTTCTAGATGTTTGATTTGTCAACAGGTGAAGTTTGAGAATAGACATCCAACAAGTTTATTACAGCTTCTTCCAGTACCTGAATGGGCATGGGAGAATGGATTTTGTTTTTGATTTTCCCTATACCTAGAGAGGTCATGATGTTGTATGAGTTATAGTGAATAGACTTTCTCAGTGTTCGCATTTCCTTCCTATTAAAACTACCTAGAGTCCTGAAAAGTTAGTTGGGTGGTATGTAGCTAAGATTATGAGATTACATGGAGTACCTTTGAGCATCGTATCAGATAGAGATTCTAGGTTTACTTCTATATTTTGGAGGGGTTTCAGAAAGCTATAGATACACAGTTGCAGTTTAGTACAACTTTTCATCTCAAACTGATGGGTAGACAGAGAGGATCATAAGAATACTGGAAGAAATGGTGAGGGAAAGTGTATTGAGTTTTTTAGTGAGTTGGGATGCTTATTTACCTTTGATCGAATTTGCATACAATAATCAATATCAAGTTTGTATTGCGATGACACCATTTGAGGCTTTATATGGTAGAAGCTGCAGAACTCCAATATGTTGGGAAGAGGTTTGAGAGAGAAAGATATTGGTCCGAAAATGATAGATTTAACTACTAAGAGGATCAAAATGGTTAAAGAGAAACCTTAGAGTAGCAGAGACAAAAATGATATGCTGATAATAGAAGACGACCTCTTGAGTTTCAGGTTGGTGACTAGGTGTATTTGAAGATATCTTCGTGGAAGGGCGTATTAAGATTTAAAAAGAAAAAAAAGTTGAGTCCGAGATTTGTGGGGCCCTATGAGGTGATTGAGAAAGTTGAACCAGTAGCATATGAATTGGATTTGCCTTCGAGGTTAAAGCAGTTGCACAATGTGTTTCATGTTTCACTTTTGAGAAGGTGTTTACATAATGAATCTCATAGTATTCTGAGTCAGGCTGTAGAACTTCTGGAATATTTGACATTTATGCAAGTACCACTCAAAATCTTAGATAGAAAGAAATTAGTTTTACGTAATACAATTATTCCTTTTATGTTTTGTAACTTGAACTGGCGGTGCAGTGCTTCACATGAAAATTTTGTTTTGATAAGTGAATTTTTATAATATAATATATTAAAATAATATATAATTAAAAAAAATCAATATCAAAGTTTTATAGTTTGTCTCTGAAGTTCAGAGACTTCATTTTTTTTTTACTTCTTCATTTGGTTTTCTTTCTTTCTTCAAATCAAATTCTTAGCAAAAAGTTATAAAGAAAATTTCTACAATATTAAAGATAATTACGATCATCCAATTTTAATAACAAGATTTCATCACGTCTGAGGTAAATTTTCAATAAGACTTATAACTAAATAATTATATTGTTGAATTAAGTTATGAAATAGTAAGATTAATGGAAAAATATGGTTAGGTATTGGTGATCAACAATCTCAAGAAATTGCTGAAAAGAGCAGGAAAGGCCAAGAGGTGATTCATGAGTAGTTTTAAGTGCTATGTGGTGAGTTAGATTTACTTTTAGTAATCGAGACCAATATAAAATATGAATTGATGATATTTGAATTAATTATTGAATTATAATGATTGAATGTTGTATTTTCTTTTATGTATGATAATTGATTGATTAAGGATTAAATGATATGTTGAAAATTAATTATATGAGAAGTTATATTTTAAAAGGATGGATTAATAAAAAATATGTTGAAAAGATATATGAAATTTTTGGAAGATATGATTGAAAAATTGATATGATATATGAGGAGACAATTTAATATATATATATATATATATGATAAAATAATAATTTTGAGAAAAAGATAGTTGAATTGAATGCTTTGTGTAATACATGTATTTGTAAAATAAGGGTAAAGAAGTAATTTAATAAATAAGGCATAGAGTTTAAATACTACATATATTTTAAATGTAAAAAAAAATGTTTGTGTCTCAGAAAAAAAAAAAAAGGATGTTTACGTCCCAAGTAGAAAAAAGACAACAAAAAAAAAATCATCCAAAACGTAGGTAACAGCAGCAAAGAGAAGAAGGAAAATATGTATATATATATATATATATATATATACACACCAAAACGTGGCAGCAGGTCCACCTGCTACCAAGTTTGTTTAATTGCCTCCAAGTGTTTTGCAAGCAAAATGGTAGTCTTCCACCTAAGTGTAAACGTGGAGCTTAAGATATTTGTGGGCAACTGATTTTTTTGGTTGCCGACAGAGCTTTTGTATATATATACGCATTAATCGGTACAAAAATTAATACTTACCAATTTCGTTTGTTTTTCTTTCAAATTACTTGTTTTCTGTAAATATTTGGGGACCCAAAGAAAAGTTAAAAGAGCAAATTTTTAAAGGAATTTACGGTGGAATTTTATAGAGAGTCACAAATAGCTATCAGAAAAGCAGAAGGTAATATCATAGTGTTTATTTTTGAATTTTTAGCATTTTTGACATTTTTCCGAATTCAAAATGAGAATTTTCAAAGGGTGTGGTTTATGAAGAAATAATTAGAAATTGAATACAAATACTATGTCAGGTAGTGGTGGTCAGCAATCGGAGGAAGTTTCGGAGAAGAATGAGAAAGGCAAGGAGGTGATCCACGGGTAGCTTTAAGTGCTACGTGGTGAGTTGGATTTACTTTAAGTAGTCTAAATAAAAATCAAATATTTAGTAATAATATTAAATTTAATTATTAGTGTATGCTTTAATGGTAGATAAATATTTGGTCGATAGGTATGATATAAATATTGGACACGTAGAAAATTACTATGTAAAAAAAATATTATTAGAATAATGAGTTAGTTTGATAGTAAAGGGGATAAATAAAATTCGGTACGAGTCTGGGTAAATAAATTTATGCGATATATGAGGAGAAGAAATTAGTGAGATAATAATATGATTTAATAATAAAATAGATAAATACAATTCTTGATGAGTTATGATTAATCAGTAGATGTGATATATGAAGAGAAAAATTTTGGGGAGTTTATTTCAATGATAAATTGAGAATGATCAGGGTATTCAATTTAAATATTTTTACGCATGTTAAGTTATATATTATGTTTAAATTATATCAGATTGATGTACCTCCCCTGTTGAGGGTTAAGGGTTATAGTAAAAATTATTGTTAGCTTATTTTGCTTAATTGTTGCATATATGTGTCATGCTGAGATTTTCAAAATGTAACAACACTGTCTCGGGGTGGCCAACCCGGGATGGGATGTTACAATTTTGGTATCAGAGCATTAGGTTTTAAGATTCTGTAGACTGCATGAGAACCTAAAAAGTGGAAGATTCTAAATAAACTATATTTTAAATGCATAGTCTGAGGATGACACTTGGTCGTGTGAGAGCTAGAGGTAGAGTTCAAAATCAAAGGGGATGTGGTAGACCCCCAATTTTTAGGAGGACTGAAGCGAAGGAGGAAGTTGAGTCGGTGATTCCCGCAAGGGAACATGGTGATAGTGCAGTTAGTACGAGTCGAGCTGGGAGAGTATCTGAAGGTAGGAATGATGAATTGAGAGAGGCTCTTAATCGTGCTTTAGAGAAGGTGAATGCAGCTGAAGAAAGGGCTGCTAATTTGCAGAGAAGATTAGAGAAGAGGGATAGAAGATAACCGGATGTGGTGAGGCAAGAGGTTCCTGAGAGAGGGGTATTTACAAATGAGATGCAAGGGGATTGTTTTGTGAGGTTTCTTAAGTTTAAACCTCAGTCTTTTAGAGGATCGGCAAATCCAGTGGAAGCTAAGCAATGGATTAGGCACGTGGAGAAATATTTTGAGGTTTTACCGGTGTCAGATAGACAGAAGGTGGCTTTTGCTTCCTTTATACTGGAGGGTGAAGCTTCTCAATTGTGGGAGGATGTTTTGCCCAGGGTAAGTACACAGGTAGAACAACCTTTAACTTGGAGTAAGTTTAAGGATGAGTTTTTTGCGAAGTATTTCCCAGATTCCTTTCGGGCACAGCAAGAGAGAGATTTCGTTCACCTCAGACAGGGAAGTTTATCGGTGGTGAAATATGATAGCAGATTCATAGCCCTGTCAAGGTTTTACCTGAATTGGTGAATATGGAGGAGAAAAAATGTAAGAGATTTTTAGACGGATTACACTATGATATTCAGACTAAACTCTCTTATATGGGCATAAGGAATTATGTTGTGTTGGTAGATAAAGCGTTGCAGATTGAGAAGGATCTGATGGAGTTGAGGGGTAGGAGGGATTGGCTAAAGAGGTCTAGATTTGAGGGACCTAGAGGTGGTAGCAATATGGGGGTACAGGGTGGAAGACCACCCCAGAAGGGGTGTTCCTTATCACAAGGAAATGTAGTGCAGAGTTAGAGGCAAGCAGGATCTGTTGCTTCTGTAGCTCAGAGTAATACTGATGGGACCCTTAGATTTGGGAGTTATGGTAGAGGAGTAAATGTGCCACCAGGGAGAAGTAGTAATCTGATGTATGGTCGAGAGGCAAGAGTTTGCTTTACATGTAATCAGACGGGGCATCTGTCTCGGTATTGCCCTACACATATATGTTTTGTATGTGGTGGAAGAGGACATGTTGCTGTAAATTGTCAAGCAGGGAAATTTGTTTGGAGAAGACAGATGGAGAGAGGCGGTGGATCAGGGAGCATGCAGAGCAGAGGGCGAGGATCCGTAGTGCAGCGAGGATGTGGCAGTTAATTTCAGTCCAAAGATAGCAGAGTCTATGCATTGACCCAACAAGATGCACAAGCCACTCCTGATGTTGTTATGGGTATGATATCTATTCTTGGTAGGCCTGCTAGATTATTGATTGATCCTGATGCAACCCATTCCTTTGCATCTAGTATTTATATGAAATCTGTTGATGCTAGTGCTAGTTCTTTGATGCATGCTATTGTTGTTGAGGTTCCTACTGGAGATAGAGTTATTATCAAGACAATCTATCGAGGTTGTGTGATTAATATTACTGATAGAGAATTTGAAGTTGATTTATTGCCTTTAGATATGACAGATTTTGATTTAATTCTAGGGATGAATTGGTTATCTGTATATCATGCTTGGGTAGATTGTTTTAGGAAAAATGTGGTATTCAAGATACCCAGGCAGGAGGAGTTTAATTTTCAAGGAGAACGTAAGATACTGACTAATTGTCTTATTTCTGCTTTAACTACTAGTAAATGGTTATAGAAGGGTTGTGAGGGATATTTGACTTATGTGGTGGATTCTAGCAAAGATAATAGGAAGTTAAAAGAAATCTTGGTGGTAAAAGATTTTTCTGATGTATTCCCTAATGAGTTATATGGGTTGTCTCCCAATAGGGAAATTGAGTTTTCTATTGAGGTGATTCCAGGATCAGCACCTATATCCATAGTACCCTATAGAATTGCACCAACTAAATTGAGAGAATTGAAAGTTCAGCTTCAAGAGTTTCTAGATAAACAGTGTATCCGACCTACTATGTCACCCTGGGGATCCCTTGTGTTATTTGTCAAGAAGAAGGATGGAACAATGAGGTTGTGTATTGATTATAGACAGCTGAATAAGATCACCATCAAGAATAGATATCTTTTGCCCAGGATAGATGATTTATTCGAGAAATTATAGGGAGCTAGAGTGTTTTCTAAGATAGACCTGAAGTCGGGTTATCATCAATTGAGGATAAAGGAGGGAGACGTGCCTAAGACTGCTTTTAGGACACGTTATGGCCATCATAAGTTCTTGGTGATGCCATTTGGCTTGACTAATGCTCCTGCAGCATTTATGGACCATATGAATCCGGTGTTTAAACCATTCTTGGACAGATTTGTGATTATGTTTATTGATGATATTTTGGTATATTCCAAGAATGAAGAGGAGCATATGCAACATTTGGAGATAGTGTTGGAGATTCTGAGGAGAGAGAAATTATATGCGAAGTTATCTAAATGTGAGTTTTGGTTGAGCGAGATATCTTTCTTGGGGCATGTTGTGTCGGGAGAAGGGATAGCAGTTGACCCACATAAAGTGGAAACGATGTTGAATTGGGAAAGACCCACGAGTGTAACTGAAATTAGAAGCTCTTTGGGGTTGGTTGGTTATTATAGGAGATTTATTCAAAAAATTTCTATGATTGCTGGACCTTTGACTAGGTTGACTATGAAAGATATGAAGTTTAGGTGGTCTGAGGAATGTGAGAGGAGTTTCCAGCTATTGAAAGAGAAACTGACTACTGCCCCGGTATTGGTGCTTCCTTCTAGTGATGAAGGATTTGTAGTTTATAGTGATGCGTCACATCAGGGGTTGGGGTGTGTGTTGATGCAACATGGGAGAGTTATAGCTTATGCATCTAGGCAACTGAAGAACCATTAGAGGAATTACCTGACCCATGATTTAGAATTGGCTGCCATAGTTTTTGCTTTGAAGATTTGGAAACATCATCTATATGGAGACAATTGTGAAATTTTTACTGATCATAAAAGCTTGACACATTTACCGACCCAAAAAGAGTTGAATTTAAGGCAGATGAGATGGATGGAGTTGATCTGTGATTATGACTGTACGATTCACTATCATCCAGGAAAGGCTAATGTCATAGTTGATGCATTGAGTAGAAATGCTACAGGGAGATTAGCTGCTATTGGGAGTCATAATACTAGCTTGATGATAGAGTTAAGAAAAATGAGGATGCAGTTGAGTGTCAATGATAGAGGAGTATTGATGGCAAATATGATGATATAATCTCCTATTATTGATCGTTTATTACAGATGCAAGGTAGAGATGAAGGGATGGAGAAGATTAGGTGGGAAATATTGAGTGGGAAGTCGACCGAGTTTAGAATTAGAGAAGATGGTATGGTAGTATTGGGACATAGAGTTTGTGTTCCCAATGATGTGGAGATTAGAAATGAGCTATTAAAGGAGGCTCATGATTCTGCATACTCCATGCACCCAGGTAATAATAAGATGTACATGGGGTTGAAACAGAATTATTGGTGGTCAGGGATGAAGAAGGATGTAGCAGAATACATTGCTAGATGTTTGACTGGTCAGCAGGTAAAGTCTGAGAATAGACATCCAACAGGTTTATTACAACCTCTTCCAGTACCTGAGTGGCCATGGGAAAATGTGAGTATGGATTTTGTCTCTAGTTTTTCCCGTACCCAGAGAGGGCATGATGCTGTATGGGTTATAGTGGATAGACTTTCTAAGTCTTCACATTTTTTTCCTATTAAAACTACCTAGAGTCCAGAAAAGCTGGCTGAGTTGTATGTAGCAGAGATAGTAAAATTATATGGAGTACCCTTGAGTATCATATCCGATAGAGATTCTAGATTTACCTCTAGATTTTGGAGAGGTTTCCAAGAAGTGATGGGTGCTCAATTACAATTTAGTACAACTTTTTATCCATAAACTGATGGGCAGACAGAGAGAATCATCATAATACTAGAGGATATGCTGAGAGCAAGTGTATTGAGTTTCTCAGTGAGCTAGGATGCTTATTTGCCTTTGATCGAGTTTGTATATAATAATCAGTATCAGACTAGTATTGGGATGGCACCTTTCGAGGCTTTGTATGGTAGAAGGTGTAGAACTCCAGTATGCTGGGAAGAAGTTGGAAAGAGAAAGATATATGCAAGTACCAGTCAAAATCTTAGATAGAAAGAATCAAATGTTGCGCAATAAAGTCATTCCCTTAATTCAAGTATTATGGCGAAATAAAGATGTCGAAGAAGTCACGTGGGAGCATGAAGCAAGAATAAGAAAGGATTTTCCCCAACTCTTTTCTTGATTTTAGGTAATGAAATTTCGGGGACGAAATTTTTGTAAGGTGGGTAGAATTGTAATACCCATATTTGTAAAATAATGGTAAAGAAGTAATTTAATAAATAAGGTATAGAGTTCAAATACTACATGTATTTTAAATATAAAAAAAAGACGTTTATGTCCCCAAAAAAATGGACATTTATGTCCCAAGTAGAAAAAGACAAAAAAAAATTCATCCAAAACATAGGTAACGGCAGTAGAGAGAATAAGGAAATATATATATATATACGCACCAAAACGTGGCAGTAGGTGGCAGCACCTGCTGCCAAGTTTGTTTAATTGCCTTCACATGTTTTGCAAGCAAAATGGTAGTCTTCCACCTAAGTGTAAACGTGGAGCTTAAGATATTTGTGGGTAACTAATTTTTTTGGTTGCCGACAAAGCTTTTGTATATATATACGTATTAATCGGTACAAAAATTAATACTTACCAATTTCGTTTGTTTTTCTTTCAAATTACTTGTTTTCTTTAAATACTTAGGGACCCACAGAAAAGTTAAAAGTGCAAATTTTTAAAGGAGTTTACGGCGAAATTTTATAAAGAGTCACGAATAGCTATCAGAAAAACAGAAGGTAATATCATAGTGTTTATTTTTGAATTTTTAGCATTTCTGACATTTCTCCGAATTCAAAGTGAAAATTTTCAATGGGTGTGGTTTATGAAGAAATAAAGAAATAATTAGAAATTGAATACAAATACTATGTCAAGTGTTGGCAGTCAGCAATCAGAGGAGGTTTCGGAGAAGAACGAGAAAGGCAAGGAGGTGATCCACGAGTAGCTTTAAGTGCTACGTGGTGAGTTGGATTTACTTTAAGTAGTCTAAATAAAAAACAAATATTTAGTAATAATATTAAATTTAATTATTAGCGTATGCTTTAGTGGTAGATAAATATTTGGTCGATAGGTATGATATAAATATTGGACACATAGAAAATTATTATGTAAAAAGAAATATTATTAGAATAATGAGTTAATTTGATAGTAAAGGGGATAAATAAAATTCGGTACGAGTCTGGGTAAATAAATTTATGTGATATATGAGGAGAAGAAATTAGTGAGATAATAATCTGATTTAATAATAAAAGAGATAAGTACAATTCTTGATGAGTTATGATTAATCAGTAGATGTGATATATGAGGAGAAAAATTTTAGGGAGTTTATTTCAATGATAAATTAAGAATGATCAGAGTAGTCAATTTAAATATTTTTATGCATGTTAAGTTGTATATTATGTTTAAATTATATCAGATTGATGTACCTCCCCTGTTGAGGGTTGAGGGTTATAGTAAAAATTCTTGTTAGTTTATTTTGCTTAATTGTTGCATATATGTGTCATGCTGGGATTTTCAAAATGTGACGACACCGTCTTAGGAGTGGCTAACCCGAGATGGGTCGTTACACTTTGATGTATGCTTACTTGCATGTTATTGTTCATATGCATAAAGAGAAGACCAGGAAGGCAACTGGTCTGGCTGAGAAGACCAGGAAGGTAACTGGTCTGGCTGAAACATGTCGACATATGGGAAGACGTTCCCAGATGATAGTACGAAATGATCTGATGAGAAAGAAAATTTAAATTAATGCATTTATTTTTTTAAAAAATATTTATTATATTTGGCTGAGATGCTAAAGCATCAGTATTGATAGTGAAATGATTGATAGACAGATGAGTCTCATAATGAGACAACTTTGATGATAAAGAAATTGAAAGGATGATATGATAAAGAATTATATGATTGATTGATTGTATGATGTGAACCTTATGATGAGTTAAATGTTGTGCGTTTATCTACCTAAATAAATAAGCAAATAACCGAACTTGTTTTACTTGCAAGTGCACAAGGTCTAAAGTAGCATAGTATGCAAGTGCGAGATTATTTTCACAGGGATTGGTGAATTTCGATTTAGAATTAATTTCACAAAGTAAAAATAGATAGAAATATTTATTGGATTTAGATAATAATGATAAAGGCGTAGGGACTTGATATCCACCACTAATCATGCTACCCCAACAAAACAGTATGTCAGTGCTCTACTCATGCTATGAATACCTAATGGTTGTCAACCTAAGGGCTTGGTCCACTCCTTATGCTATTGATTTCCCTAAGCAACGAGTTAGGCATGGTGTGTACTCTAACTCTTTTCTTTCTTAAGGGATTCAACATGGTGTATACTGAGTTGTTCCTTAAGAGAGCATAGGATTTGTGGAAATCGACAACCACACGGGACCTAGGGCTTGGTCCACTCCCGGTTTCCCATGTTGATTAACCCAAGAATCTGGTGTGGATATCTTTTGTTACTATTGTTGAACCCAAGACTTGGTCATTCAAATTGATTCAACTAACTAATCCATACCACATGCATACGTTGATCAGACACACACATATGAGGAATTTAAATAAAAACATACATTAAGAATCACAGCATAAATATTACAAAGGTGCCAATACTAAATTATTGGTTAAACATAATTAGGGCTTCAACCAAGCCCTTATTATAATTTTAGTTACACATAATAAAATAAAGGAAAGAAGAAACCCGAGATAGTTCCATTGAAGAGTCGTCAATTCTTTTGAAGAATCCCCTCTGGCCTCCGGCCTCCCGACCTAAAACTAAAACTAAAAAAGAGATTGAAAGATAAAAGAAAGGATCCCTAATTTGTGTTTTTACAAGTGTATTTATAGGGGTTGAATAATCCTAGAAGGCTCAGGAAACCTTAAATTTCCTAAAACATAAAAACTCCTTTATTTCCAAAACTGGTTCTGCCGCTTTACTGTTCACGCCCGTACATGTGCGCTCGATCGCATTCGTGGTGCGCTCGATCACCAGTTTGCACTCGATCGCACAGAAGAGTGTGTTCGATCGCACTCTAGCCAGCAGCTGCTCCAAGATTTTCAGATTTCTTCCTTTAAGTGCCAAAAATGCTTCTTTTTCTCAAAGACCCTATAAAAACGTGTAAAACACAAAAATGAAGTAAAATAGACTAAAATATATAGACAAAGAGCTTAACAAATGTAAATTAAGAGGCTTAAATATGAATATTTAAGCATCTATCAGTAAATGATGATATTAAATTAAAAAAATAGTAAATTGATAAAATATATGAGAAAAAAACGGATATGATTGGTATATGAGATACCTTTATTGAAAGAAGATAGCCTGATAATTTATTTATAAGAGATTGACAAATGGTTGAATTAGTATGTGAGAAAAGAAAGATGATTAATTATGTTGATTTAATAATGATTGAATATAACTAGAAATATGTAAATCGAGTACTTCTAGTAAATTTAATTCACTGAACTTTTGAAGCTCACTCCTCATTGTTGAAATATTTCAGGTTGTGGACATGGCTGATAGATAGTTGAGCTGATAACCAGAGCGAACAACTTAAGTAAGTCTTGTGGTCAGCATCCTCAGACTTGTGAAAGAAAAAAAAAAAGAAAATTTGAAAAAGTTGTTAATATTCATGCTTTTTGTTATTATTGTATATATTGTTTCTGATAAGAAAAAGATATTGTATCTCCTCTTAAAAGAGTGGTGAACTTGATATATATATATATATATATATATATATTCGATCGAAATATATTTTTAATATTGTTGCATATATGTGTCATGCTGACATTTTAAAATGTGACGACACCGTCTCGGGGGTGGCCAACCCGGGATGAGTCGTTACATACTATCTTCAAGGCTTCGACATAGCAAAGACAAAGGTTGTGAGGGCCTTTCCTAAAATTGATATTTTCGGCATCGATGTTTCTTATGGCGAGACTACCATAGCTAAGGATGACCAATATATTAATAATGGAGAGGAGGAGGTTGGCACTACTCCTAGAAGCCCCAAGGATTAGGGTTTAGGCTTTTATTTTTTCTTTATCTTTGTAATTGGCCAACAAGCCCACCTCTTGTACTTAAAATTTGAACAATAATGAAAGAGGTCTTCTTTTTGTTTTATTTGCATGTCTTCGTGCTTTGTTTTCTCCATAGCTATTTTTCCACAATTCAGAGTATGGATAATCCAAGGGCTGACACTTATGAGGATCTTCCTTTGAGAGATCTTAAGTCTCATCCCAATATATTTGCAAATTTGTCCAATTGTGAGTATAACTCGAAGCCTTGTGCTCGGGATACCTAGCTTCATACCTAAAGGTTTTAACTTGTAGAGATCTTCTTTGGCTTCGTTTAAGGAAAACTTCTGAGTCTCGATTCGAAGTGTGAGTAGAACTCAGAGTTTTATGCCCGGGATTACTGCCCTAGAAATTTTTGGAGAAATGCTTAGAAGCTAAGGCACTTAGGGCACTGTCCTCTAGCTTTTTGCCTTGGGAGCTTGTCAAAGTCCTTCTCTATGCGTGAGAGGCTGTTAGTTCTTGTAATGACCCATCCCTGGTGACCTCTCCCCGAGGTGATGTGGTCACATTTAATATCCAATCACAACACATATACAACAACTAACACATCATCATCTGAAAAATACTTACAGAATATTTTTCTCAACTCTTTTCAAAGGAGATACAACACTTTCAAATATAATAATTACAACATATTCAAATATTTACATTATGCATGAACATACATCTGTCTTTCTCAAATTTTTTTTTCTTTCTTATACTGCCTGAGGACGCCAACCACGTAGACTTACCTAGGTTCTTACTCTGAAGATAAAATCTACTAGTACTGCCTGCAACCTGGAATCATTTAATATTGAGGAATGAACTTTACATGCTCAGTGAATTCAATTTAGTATAAGTACTCGATTTGCAAACCTCTAGTCATAATTATATCTCAATCATAATCATAATTCAAAGATAATTATTCATATATCAATTCTCATATCATTATTTCTATCACCGTATAAACCTCATTTCAGATTTCATCTCATGTATTTAATCAATTCACAATTATTATTTATAATATCAATTTATTGTCTTTTTATCATAATTATCTCATCATGAGGTTCACAACATAATACAATCAATTTATAATTTTCATATTACATCTCGTTTCATCATTTGCTCATCATATTTGTCTCTTCATGAGACTCATAATAATATCATCATTTCATAGTCAAATTGATTCATTAGTCTCTCAATAATTAATATATATATATATATATATATATATATATATATATATATATATATATATATATATATATATCATGTATTCATCCACATCTTCATTTCATCATCATTTCATTTCTTTCTTTCTCATTATTTCATTTCACATTTCTCCATACTATCAACATATGGGTCATTCATACCAATCTTTGGTATAACTTTTGAGAACATTTTCACATCTGTCGACATTTTCATTTAGACCAGCCATGGTTCTGGTCTTCCATCTACGCATATGATCAACAACATCCAAGCAAGCATATTATAACAACATACAAATCAAAATCATTTTCTTTCTTGAAAACTTTCTTTTATCATATACATCAAATCATCTCTTCATATAATATCAACTTATCAATCATATAGTCTCAACTTATTCATTTCTCTTTTCAATATATTTTTCATCAATTTCTATCAAATTATCCGCTTAAGGATGTAAATTCATCAACTTCTCATATATATTAATTTCAATCATATTATAAATTATATTTCTATTACATCAGTAAATTCATATATATTTCATATATTTCACCCCATCAACATATTCATAGTGTATATTCAATAACTAATTCATGCTTACATTCATTTTAAGTTTTATATACATTTCATATTTGTCTCGTTAACTAACAATAAATTCAACTCACCACGTAGCACTTAAAGTTACTCGTGGATCACCTCATTTCCTACTCCTTTTAGCAATTACTCCTTATTGCTAACCACCACCACCTAATCATAACATACTCATTAATTTCAATATGTCATACTTTAAATTTCTATACCCTATACCGGGTTAATTTCTCATTACAAGAAAGTTGACTTTTCACAAAGAAAAAGTCCTTGCAAAAAGTCAAAAGTCGTTGTGAAATCACTTTTCGCAACGAATTTTGTCATTGCGGAGTCGTTGTGATAAACTCCGTAGTGAAAATTCATGCAACGACTAATGTTCGTTGCAAAAAAGAGGTCCTAATGCAACAACATTTGTCATTGTAAATACCTTTTCGCTGCTATAAACCAGTCTTATTAATCACATATGATATTATTTAGCAACAAAAAAGTCATTGTGATATGTGAGCCCTTTTGCAACAATCCAAAAATTCATTGTGTAAGTTCTTATCGCAACAACGCCTATGTCGATGCAAAAACCCTATTGCAGCAACCATATGGTTCTTGGAAAAAACCTTATTGCAACGTCTATATATTCGTTGCAAAGATCCTATTGCAATGCCTATTCAACAACCACAAAGTCATTGCGAAAGTTCTTTTCGCAACTATGAAAATCCTTGCAAAAAAAATTCAATAGTTTTTTATTTATAATTTGCTACTTAAAAATATGCATATCAAATCCAAAACAAACAAATTTACATAGTAACAAAAATTATCAAAATATATTAGATAGATTATGAAAAGAATCACATCCATCATATATTATAAAATGGAGAATCATTAGTGGAATGGTTAAGTACTAAAAATATCAACTATACGACGATCAATTTCAACATTGGATTTCAATCCAAATTTACAAAACATAAAATTCGAGGATCGCCAACAAAAACCAAATAGCTAATTTTATCCCAATATGTATCCTCCTAATGTTAAATCCGATCAAAGAAATTCACCTTGGATATAAAATCAAAATAAAAAGCAATAGAAAAGGCTAATAACTATAAAATAACTTGTAAAAAAATCCACAACTAATTGAGCAAGTAACCATGATTTTGTATCAAAATGAATGCTAGCTATAACATCTAACAATGAAAGGATTTTGTAAATGATACAATTATACCAATTCTTTTTTGATATCAATTGTTTACTCATTTCAATTCACACAAGTGATGTTAAAGAAATAGGCTTCATGGTTCTTTTTCTTCAACATCAAAAGAGTGGCAGGATAGTAATACCCCAAACAATTGCGGTATAGTCAAGAATTTTAGTGCACATCAATGTACCAAAAGCAAATTATAGGCCTATGTCGTGTCTTTTGTTAAAAATGAAAACAATCTTGCTCTACTTTGCAACTTGCAAGTGGTCATATACTAAAAGGATATTTAAATAAAACAAATCAGTTTGGGGAGCCATAAAGATAAATATCATTACTATTTATAGCTTAGAGGAACTTAACTCGTAATTCATTGGTTTTTCAAATGTTTGGGAGTTGGGGTTCCAGTAGTCCCGTGGCCTGCCTCTGAGTGAGAGCCAAACTTGATATCTTATAATTCTATTATTATTTGATTTAGTCTTCAAGATAAATGAGTGGTTAATACGTTATTTGATGGATTTTTTTAACAATCTAAATTATACAAGCTGTAACTACGCCTTATATTTACACAATTTCACTACAAAAGATGCTCCTTAACACAAGGCTTGTGCGTATTAGTTTGCGTTAACTTCTAGCTACAAAGGTTTTGCTAGCTGGTTTGCACAAATTCATGACAAATTAGTATTTAATTTAATGATATCTAGGAACTTGTTTGAATTAATAACAGTTCGATGCTAAATTTTAGAATTTAAGTTAACCACTTGGACCCAAAATAAAAATGAAGAAAATACAGAAAACAGGGAAGGAGAAGGACAAATTTTTTTGAAGATGCGTCTCGTGGAGGATGACTTGGTATTTAGAGAAGAACAAATATAATTGAAGAACATGGGGATACATTCCTCAACATGTGAATGGCAAATCTTTAGTTGAATTATTGTTGGGATCGACAATAACTAGCTAGGTCTTTGTTTAAAAAAATGCCATATACCTGCACCAAAATAATTCTCCCCGACACCATACCAGCTGCAACCCTGCAGGACCAACAAATGAAAGCCTGCATGAGGATAAACTTTCTCAATTGTGGACAAGCTCTTGATTTCTACTTGACATAGTTTGAACAGAGAAAGAATCCATCGGGGGAAAAGTTTGCGCACAGTGGGTATTGTTTTCCATTAAATCAATTAATCGACCAACAACAACAAAAAAAAACGATAAATCAACATAAGGTGGAGAGCTATACAGTAAACAATCATGACCTACGCTTGAAGAAAAAGATTAGTTGCGCCACAACCAATAATTAAGCCGAGCCATGAACATCAACAAGATCAGAGTAGTCAAAACAACTTAAATTCACAAGCCAAGGCCACACATGATATCTTTAGAGAGAGAGAGAGAGAGAGTCAAATTGCAAAACTAAAAGGCCATAGTCAAATTCCATAATTCACTTTCTTTTCTTTCTATTAAAAACTATAAAATTTTAGTATTCATATTAACTCAAATTCACTTCCTACTGCTTGTAAGTAAAAAGTATTACCTCAAATTCAGTTTCAGATGAAGACAATTGATAACGACATCCAACTGCCAACATTTGGAGCATTTCCTATCGAAGAGCATCCTGAAAACCTTGTTGTTTATCTCTAACTACTTGCAACTCTTTCACTTGTTGATCCTTGATTGCTTGCAAATCTTTCTATAATTCAAATATCTTTTGTTCTTCTTCATCTTGTTTTCGCTTAGCATGAGCAGCAACAACACTTTTGGTAGAATATCCTCGTTTCCCAACCCCTTTACCTCTAAAATACCCTGAACGAGGCCCTAAGACATAAGACATGAAGGTTGTCTTCTTGTGTCATAGGCTCAATTCCCTATTCGGAATTATGGTTAACCAGCTCTTGAAGTTCTTACTGTAATGATGTATTGATCATTAGAATTATTTATACATAATAGCCAAAATGCATTGCTCTTCCTATCTTTAAGATAATAATATTATACACTAATTAAACAAAAAAGGAAAAAATTCAAAAGACCGAAAATATATGCATGTATATTTTCGAGCGAGGGTCAGCCCACTCTATATTCCCTTCTTTGTCACGACGTGTATGTTAAGCAAGCCAAATTTCATCAGCAAGAGTCTTCTTTTTAGTATTAAGGTCTCTTTGCCACATTCATTATTAGTTATTTTTTCTCATCAAAAATAATTTATTGATATTTTAAGCTTGATACAAAAACTGTTATAGCTTAAAAAGTTTTTACTTTGACTACTGTTTTACTAAAAACTATTTCAAAAACAGTTTTATAAACCATACCCCCTTAGATTTGGAATTATGACTACTCCTAAAAGAATAGCACTTGTATCAAAAAGACAGAAAACAAAATGCTAAAGCCAGTTGATATGTATTAAGTTTGTGAAGTGAATGTGTAATGGTGTTCAGCTGTGTGCTTGCAGACATGGCATGTCATTACCACTAAGTTAAGAGAGAAAACATAGAACACATACCATTTTAGATATATGTTAATTATGTAAATAACGAAGATAATGCACTTGCACTTACTTCCGCATTATATCACCAACACTCGCAAACGCTTCCTTCCATGAGTCAACGTCTACTCGTGCGGTTGTCCTAACAACAAACCCATAGAAATTGACCATATCCCATGAATTTTCGCCTGTAGCTTAAAGTTGTTCTTCTGGTATATGAAGTTTTATCTTTTGTGTATCAAATTTAATTTTCTTCTTAATTGTTTTATATTTGAATTTCCCTCTACCCTTGAGCTTCTTTGTAGATGATCTTGCGCCAATACACATAATGAGAAATTTTATAAAGAGACAACTACAATTCTTTTCATACATGAAATCAGAAAACCGATAATATATCCATAACAAAACAAGAAAAGATAAGTTATTTTTTTAGATAAATGGGAACTGACAGGAGTTGCAAGAAGTTTCAGTGCATCCTTTGAATCAATTACAATTCAGCTTATTGGTTGCAACTCGTTGCAACTACCAAGAGTCTAGAAAGAAAGTTAATTAAAGTCAAATGGCTATCAATTAAATACAGCATCTAAGCAAAGATGCATCAAAATTTCATTTATCGAACTGAGAAGAAAATACGGAATTGATTAGGGATGTAAATATTGGATACTTTAAACAGAATAATCATTGTATTAACTAAAAAGGGTACGGAATTGATTATCAGGTGAAAATGCTTCAATTGCAAAAATTGAATATGCAAATATCAACAAATAATTATTTGCAAAGAAAATTCATGGGTGAAATCTTTACTCTGTTAGATTATTAAGTTGCTTAGAAAATAAAATACCAGTGTTTTCAGAGACAAAAAACGTTAAGTGAAACGAAGTATTTTAAATACATTGAAACGTTTCAAAATTTTAATAAAATATTAATAATTAATTATTTTTTATCAAAATTTAATACTTTATTAACTCCTTATAGTGTAATAATTATAATTTTATAAATGTTAATATATATATATTTATATATAAATTATATAAAATATAACTTTATTGTAACTTGTAAGTGATTAATTAAATAATTTGTAATTATTACTAAACTAGATAACATGTAATATATATTTAAAAAATATAATGATATCACAACAAAAACACTAATTTAATGATTAAGATCCATAACTTTTGAGTAATAAATTCGAACCTTTAACAAGCTTTTTAAAAAAGGCCCAGGTTATGTTTCAGTTTTCTTTATTTCCATAAATAGAAATTTCAACTGACTAGATACTTTACCAAGTCTCAATCAACTGCTTATCGTTCTCACTAAAAAAAGAATCCAGAAAACAAAATAGCTTAACAATTTTCTTGTTTTTTCCTTCCATTTCTTGCCTCCCAAACACTAAAAACAAACAAAAGCATAAGAAAAAATTGTAATGAAGAAAAGTCTTAAAATCTGAATCCCAATTAACACCCCAAAATTATTGCCCGTGATTCAAAAAGAATAAGCAAAAAAGAAAAAGAAAATGTAAACAGGAAAAAAACAGCTACCAATGCTAGCTAATCATACTTGCATTGGTTACAACTGGTTGCTTTGGAGTCCACACCATGTGTGGCTGCATAGGGATGGGAATGTCTCTAGTGGTCGCTTATCTATGTAGCTCTGGCTCCACGGGTGGGAGCACCTCTAGTGATCCCAGAAATAGGCTGCTCTGGCTGCACAGCGGTAAGAATGTCTATTGTGGTCACTGATTTATGTAGTTCTGGCTGCACAGGGCTGGGAGCACCTCTGATAATAGCAGATCTAGGCTGCTTTGGCTGCAAAGGGGTGGGAATGTCTCTGGCGGTCACTAACTTATGTAGCTCTGGCTGTACAGGGGCAGAAGCACCTCTGGTGATCGCAGATCTAGGTTATTCTCGCTGCACAGGGGTGGGAATGTCTCTGGTGGTCATTGATCTATGTAGCTTTAGCTACACGGGTTGTAATGCCTTTTTTGTTCACATTTCTAATGACAACAAATATACGATGGTTTGGCTGCATAGGGGTGCAAGTCCTTGAAGAAGGTGTAGGTACATCCTGGATTTCATCCCCTTCCATAGGTTGAAGTCTTGGAAGTCACCTCGATTGATCCTCATCTTCCAACCATAGAATTCCTTCTTCTGCCCCTACCTTTACCTCCCAACATATCTTGCACTAATTACTGTTAACAAGAAGTTACATCAGTATTACCAAAGTGATTTAACATAAATTACTAGAAATCAAATAGAATACATGCTCGCAAAAGAGACAAAACGAAATGGAGAACCATAAAGAGCATTCTTCAAACATAATATTTTAAAAACATAAAATCTTATATAAGGTAAACTAAGGAGGTGCCACCCATTTACAAAAGGAACTATCCATGGATAGTGATTCTATGAACTCTATAAGATTTGGCTCATTTACCAAAAAAGAAAGGATTTTACTCTATCCAAAATTAGGAGATTTTGTCAGCACTCTTTTATAGAACCATTTGATCTTTTCCCTCTCAAAAGCTTGCATGTTTCTTCCAATCCAAATTAAACATACTTATCAGAAAAACAAGATTAATCATCGGAAAATAATGATCCATCATCATCTTTATCCCTGTCACTTATATTTTCAACCACTTTAATCTCATTAATTATCATCAATGAACTCATCCCTAATCTCACTCGCGCTCAGCAACTCTGCGATCTCTTCTGGGATGTCATCAACAATTCTCTCCACTTCAATACCACCCATATTCACAAGTTGGTCCTCATCAAAATCATCTAACACGTGTTAGTGCATTAGGATCAACCTCATCTTGTTGCTATGCATCTTCCTCGTCGGGTGCATCATCACTATCAAAAATCGGCATGTTATAAAGGTCTCAAGGTTAAGTTTTTACCATAATGAGCCACCCCGTATCTTTAGGATCATCTATATAAAAAGATCTACATGTGATGCCAACACAAATTGTTCATCCGTAGCTAAGGACCGCCTACTATTTATGCTTACATGGCCATACTCATCCACCTTTTACCCTCTACCTTCATGTTGAACACCCACCAATCACATTTGAAAAGAATGACTCGATTGTCTGCCCCATATTGCAACTCATAAATGTATCTCAAGACCCCATAATATTCTTTATCTGAAGAGTCGTCCCCTCGTCCCATAACTCCACTGTTTTGAGATTTCCTATTCTCCTACCGATCCAAAGTATGGAACCTAAAACCATTAATGATGTAGCCCGTGTAACATGTCACCATCTTAAAGGGGTAGAGCACTAGGTTTTATAAGTCCTCAATAACTGATCCTTCCATATGCATTTGTTTCACCTATTCAAAATGGAAAGAAAAAAGAAGTATTTATTTCCAAGTGTAAAGAATATATAACTATATAAGTAAAAGAATATGTGAGAACCCTTGCGTAAAATCTACTCGTTTATATAACCATTGAGCAAACTGGGCCTTGTGTCTCCCCATGACATTTCTAGAGCTTTCTCTTTCTAGTTCTTGCTTGTGTTCACTGTGAAATGATGAATAAATGTCAAAGGGTGCTAATTGATACTAACTATGACCTAAATTTTAATGCACTAGAATTAGTTTTTTCTAATATATTATCAGGTCAATGATTTTAGAACCTGCATAGGTTCTGTCCAGCACCTCTTCAGGTTCTTCACAACACCTTTTCAGGTTCTGCCCAATACCTCTTTCAGGTTCAGGAACTGCCCAACACCTCTTTCAAGTTCAGGTGTTGCCCAACACCTCTTTCAACTTTAGGTGCAGCCCAACACCTCTTCAGCTCAACTATAACCTTAATGAAACCTAAAATTTATATACAAACGAAATTATATATAAGTTAGAACATACTCAATGAAGGGTAAAACTTCTTCACAATTGTTGAGAACATAGAAATGAGCTGTTCAAACTCAGCTTGATTAAGACGATGAAGGGAAGAAAGTATAAGGAATTTGTCTCTCAAGGATCTCCAAGCCATCTAACTTCAAGCTTTTTGAGCACAAATCCTTAAAGAAAATACTCAACTCAATCAATGGCTCATAAACATTTTAAAGCAAAAATCCTCGAATTACTAGTGGAAGGAGTTGCTCAAAGAATACATGGCAATCGCGGCTCTTCATCCCACTAATCTTCTTCTCTTTCTCATTCACACCCCTAGATATGTTTGATAAATAACCATCAGGAGACTTCAAGCTAATCAGTATATTGCACATTCTTGTTTTCTGTTGTGAAGTCAATGTGTAGCTTGCTAAGGGACACATACATTTGATCTCCGTTTATAACTGGATGAAGCTCTGGCCTTATGCCCATACTCACCAAATCACATAGGCTCTTGATCGTATCTTTTGTCTTGCTTTTTATGTTCATCAATGTGCCCAAAATATTGTCACATATATTCTTCTCGATGTGTATGACATCTAAGTTGTGGCGCAATATAAGTTTGTGCCAATAATGTAAGTCAAAAAAGATACCTTTCTTCCTTTAATTGTAAAAACTATTTGCATCATCATACTTTCTCTTTGTCCCCTTTCCAAATGGAGTTAGAGTGAATCAATTGAAATGCCTCAATACATCATCACCGGATAAAGAAGCAGGTGCATGCCCTTTTTCTTTCTTACCGTCAAAGGCCAGTTGATTCTTTCGCCATCTATGGTTTACTGACAACCAACGAAGATGACCAATATAACACACCTTTCATGCTCCCTTTAGTAAGAGTGAGTGAGTATCCTCATGACAACATGGACACGCAAAAAACCCTTTTGTTTGCCAAACCGACAAGTCAACATACACAGGAAAATCACTAATGGTCCACAAAATCAAAGTCCTCAATACAAAATTCTACTTAGAGTGAGCATCGTAGGTTTCAATGCCAACGTCCCACAAATCTTTTAACTCCTATATTAATGGTTGCAAATAGACGACTATATCCATACCAGGACACTTACAACCAGGGATTATTAAAGAAAACATTAAATAAGGAGGCTTCATACACATCCATAGAGGTAAATTATATGGAATGAGCACAACTGGCCAAATGCTATGTTGTGAGCTCATGTTTCCAAAAGGTTGAAACCCATCACAAGCTAAACCAAGTCTAACACTACGAGGGTCAGCAGCAAACGACTTATATTCCTCATCAAATGATTTCCAAGCAACTGAATCAGTTGGATGCCTCATTACTCCATCATCTACCTGCTTCTCTTTATGCCATCGCATGTCTAAAGCTGTCTTTCTCGACATATACAACCTTTGTAACCTAGGCTTCACTGGGAAATACCGTAAAACCATGTGAGGAATCTTTTAACATTAGAAGAACCATTGCTTATCTTCCATCTAGATAAGTGGCAAACTGTACAATCTTGTCTATTGAAATATTTTCCCCAGTAAAGTATGCAATCATTTTGACAAGCATCAATTTTCACATATTCAAGTCTTAAGTCAGCGGTGATCTTTCTAGCCTCATAATAGGATGCCGGAAGATTATCACCTTCTGGAATTACATTCTTATGCATTATAAGTATAGATTCAAAAGAACTATCACTCCAAATGTTGAGGCACTTAAGGTGAAGCAGTCTGACCATAAATGACAACTTTGAATACTTCGATAAGTGGAATGCAATGGCTCTTGACAACCATTCAAGAGACGGTAAAATGTTGCTGCCTCGGCAGTAGGTTCTTCATCAATGTTTAGCTCATTAGAGACAAGTTCAGTAGCCTAACCACCCACCTCAAAACCCGTTCCATTTACACCACAGATATCTTGAATCATATTAAACATATCATCACAATTGTTATCATCCTCATTGACACACTCGGGAACTTCATCTCCACTAACTTCATTGGCAATATTTATAGTTTCACCATGAAAATGCCACAAAGTGTAACCCCCTAAAAATCCCATTTTGGAACAAATGAAACCTAACTTCCCTTCTTTTTTTTTAAGACAACATTCCTGCACCGGTTACAAGGGCATCTAATAATATCTCCTACGCTTGGAACACTAAAAGCTAAGTCAAGAAACCTGTCAACACCTTGTATATACTCATGTGAGGCACGATTTTCTATTTCCATCCATTGCTTATTCAAAGTCATGTCCTAAATTGAACAAATGCAACAAAAAATAAGTAATGATAATTATTTAGACGATAGATTCAATAAAGCAACAAAAAACAAATAGTCAAAGACCGTCTCAACCTACGCCTACATAGCAACTTGAATTAAAAAGAAAAACATTCAATCAAATGGTTCAAAGATTTGAAAGGTTTTTGCACAGAAGTAACATCATTCATATTAGTAAATTAAATAACTGCATATTATAAAGCATCCAATATCACACAAGCAAGATATCAATTAGTTACTTAACACCTTGTATCTAATCTTGGATGCAAAGCAAAACAGATACAATATGTTTTGTATATATTCAGCTCATCAACAACCTAAACATAACTAGGACTTAACAAACATCAATCAAACTCTGCTTTTTGTTTTTGTTTTTTTAGTCTAAAAATCAATTGCATATATATTCCTAATAATATTAGGTGTATCGCCATACCTTAAACAATTTTTGCACTAGATTATTTCTCTCTAGATGCTAAACAAAGCTCACGTAGGCACTTTGTGGCAGAGTCCAAATCATTTCCTCATTCTTCTAGTGCTCTTTGAAGAATCTACAAGATGAAGTCATAAAATGATGATCAGAGTGATAGAAAATGAAAGTTATTCTACAAAATGTATGCTCCCAATTAGGAAATCAATAAGTAAAAGCATAAGTACCCTTAGGCTTTCATTTCTTCTTTTTATTTTCTCTTTACTGTATGCTAATAAAAATGTCATCTACATAGGTCTAAACATTCTGATCCTTGTGATCAAGCAACATCTCATTGATTCATTTCTTCTTTTTCTTTAGATTTCTTAAATCTTTATTCAATTATGAATAACATCAGATATGAACTGTTAAATTCTTGAGTAATCTACTTTCCTTCAGTTCTTAATGGTTAATTAAAGGTTAATGCATAAACTGTTTGAAGGATAAACTGTGTGAACCAGTAGCGCTTGTATTTGCAAACAAACAGGATCTTCCAGATTCTACATCTATTGAAGGGCTTTATGAGGGTTTGGACTGGCTCTCCAATAACATTGCTAACAAGGTAAGAATTAATACCTTCTCTGGCTAAGCTTTTTAACAAACAAAAGAAAATATAAAGAAAATGCATAAAGCAGCAACCTAGAAAGAAAGCATGATCCTAGAAAATAAAAGTAAAAGGAATACATTGGATGTAACAAATGCGAGAAAAAATGGATTGCTAATACTAAGGACTTGCTAGTAACCAACTCGCGCAATGCGCGGTTAAAATAACTTCTAAAATGATTATAAGAAATTGTAACTTATTCATTGTTCTGTTTGATCATCATAAAATATATTTATGAATTGATATTAAAATAAAAGACAAAAAGTAAACAAAACACTGATTACATAAATTGAAATGTGTGTGCTTGGACGTCTAAACCCACCTAACTACAAATGGAACAGCTAATCATTTTCAAGTGAAATTAAGAAGATGTCATGTATGAAATACATAAAATTAGGACTATTTCAATGTCATGCATAGAGCAGCAATACACCACATTTCAATCGGGGAAAACCCTGATTTTCATGTAAATGGTATTATGAAAGAAAAGAAGGTATAAAGTAGAACATAAAACTTGAATCTCACCAATAATCCAGACCATGATATAAAAATTTTCAACATCAAGAACTCGACTATGACGCCAACAAATCATTCAACAAAATCCAAGATCAAGCAGCCACATGCGATTTTGGTTATTCTTGTACCAATAAAATGAAAGAATGAACAAAAATATTATTGAAAAATCAAATAAAAATGAAACCCAAACATCAAGTCAATCCAAGCAAGTTCTTAAATCAAAATGAGCAGCATGACATTCAATAGATTTAAATACTTAGTAAGTAGTAGTACTGGAAATGAATTTGAAAATCATCGCATGATTGCAAAGAACACAAAATCAGAAGGGTTTACACTAAAACATCCTCGTGAGTAACTCTGAGTTATCCAAACAATTAAACCCAAACAAAAATTCCATCAAGCAGATCTGAAAGCAATAATATACTCATTGGTTAATATTCAAAACCAAATGATTTCGTTCCTCACTGTTGATTCCCTAACCGCAAACATGATAATGAAGAAAAAGGATTGAAATCAAGCTATTATCACCAAAATGATTCACAGTGAAAGAAAATCCAAAACAAAGAGAGATAATGTAACAAAACTGATCTGATTAGATTCTCTCTTTTCTTTCTCTGTTGAATTCAAATGAGATTAAAAGAAATCAATAGGAAGGCTTAAATCCATGCTAACTTCAGTGGAGATTAAACATGAAAGTTATATTCCACTGGTTCCTAGAGGAAAAGAAAATAAAAAATTTAAATTTTTTTTGTCTGTGTCTCTAACCTATACAGCACACTATATAATTTAAAACTTAAAAACCGAAACTTTATTCTAAAATGACATCGTAGTCTCAAATTTACAGATGAAGATCATCATCATCAGACCAAATGAAGAAAAAAAAGTTAAAGATTTCAAATAATCCTCACCATCTAAAGAAAACAAAAATTAATAGATAATTTTATCCATTAGGTCAACCGGAAGTAACAAAACAGATTTTATAAGATCTTGAAGCAAGAAAGGGAAAGAAATAAGGGGTAAGGGAGAAGGAGATAGGAGGTCTGTGAAAGTCTTTTGAATTCAAATGAGACAGGTCTTAATGAGAGAGTAGTGAGGGAGAGGGGAAATAAAAGGGAAAACGCTAGAAGGGATTTGTTGACATGTGTCAAAGCCAGAGAGTGCTACAGTTCGATACTACTGACATTAATGCTTCCCAGCATCAAATCAAAACTTCAAAGCTAAGTTTAAGCACAAAATTTCAATTTGAAGCCTTACATGTCTAATAAATATCAAACATGAACTTACAGGATCTTCAACATTGTTTAAACATTATACTGGATTACATCACTGTTTAAACAATAGCCTAAAGTAGCCTCAGAAACTGTAACAAATATGAGCCTTCACACTTTCCTTTGATTTCACATAATAAGAACACTGAAGAAAAAGAATTGTTGTTAAAGATTAACAAGCAGAAGGAACTACAAAGCAACCTAGAAAGAAAGCATGATCCTAGAAAATAAAAATAAAAGAAATACACCGGATGTAAAAAATGCGGAAAAAAAAACCCTAAATATTAAGGACTTATTCCGTGTAGCCAACACAAAGGTTATCATAAATCCCACAATATTTATGTTAACTGATCCAAGGATTTTTTTTATAAGTGTAAACTGATCGAATGATTTTTTTATAAGTGTTAACTGATCCAAGGATTAACATTACAATTCAGTCTACTTTCTACCATCTTAATACTACTGACCTTAATGCTTCTCAGCATCAAAATCAAAACTTCAAAGCTAAGTTTAAGCACAAAATTTCAATTTGAAGCCTAATGTGTATAAGTATCAAACATGAGCTTACAGGATCTTCCATGGTATTTAATCTTCACTTGAACACTAACTATGGTCAGCCTCAACGTAAGCCTGAACCAATCAATCAAAGCTTAAGTTACAGTTTCGCTCTGCTCTAGGCTGATCAGCTCAGCTGTCTGTCCCCGTCTGCAGGAGTTTTTTTTAATACTTTAAAAGAATAAGATTCCTTAACTCCATGATATAGGCCACTCTTATTCTGCAATTTTGCCTTGATATATTTAATCATCATGTCAAGAGGAAAAACAAACATCTAACTTGTATAGAAAATAAGACATCGGGAAGACCACAAGAAGAAAATCAAAATTGATTAACATGGCAGTTATAGTTTGAACTTAAAATTTAAGTGTTAGAAGAGGGTTAATAGTACAAAACTTAAACACCAAAGTATGAACCCAGTACTGATTCAATCAAATCAAGTAGGTGAGTGTCAACCTGAAAGAGTGTGATGACATTCTTTGGCGTGTTCCTCTCTCCTCTTTCAAGTTGCTTCAAAATCTCTCACCTCTGGTACCATTGTTCAAGATTACCGAATTCAACACTTAAAAATCTGGAAATACAAAAACCCAAAAAAGTCCCCAAAACAATGTCAACAAAAACCTAAGGAAGAAAAAAAATCTAAGAGAAAAAGGGATTTAGATATAGATATTGTGGTACCGCGCGAAGATGATACTGCGTGATGGAAGAAATCGAGAGAGACAACTTTTGAAAATGGAGAAATTGATGTTGCACGTACTGGTCCTGAAATCAACACTTGAAAATCTGGAAATATAAAACTAAATTAGTTGTAGAAAAAAAATATCCAAAAAATTTCTCCAAACAATGTCAACAAAAACCTAAGCAAGAACTAAATATAAGAGAAAAATGGATGTAGAGAGATATAGCAGAAAGTGTGAGATACTATGGTACGTATCGTGCGAATATGATGCTGTGTGATGGAAGAAAGCAAGAGACAACCTGTGATTCTAGCGAAATCGATCAGTAATTTGAAAGAGAGATTCTACAAATAGAATGCGTGAGTCAGAGAGAGAGAGCGTGTGGTGATAATGAGACTTAGAGAGAGTTATGGTGAGTTAGTAGAGAGGGAGAGTGAAGATTTTGGTGTAGTCACTGTCTGAGTGTACGTTTTTAGTTTTTCTTTAAACTAAATGGGCTTTTTGCAAGGGATTTGTGTTGTTGTGAAACACAGATGGCATAAAAGCAACAACACTTAGTGTTGCCAAATGTTAAAATGGCGAGGCAAACGAAAATTGGAGCCAAATTTGATTAAGGATTTGAAAACAAGCTTTGGTAAGGACTTAATCATTTTCCTTGTGAAAGCCAACCTAATCGCAACAACAAAAAATTGTCTTCGTTTCTTGTAGTGATGCATGCATGATCACATTTCTTAATTTCAAAGAATTTAACAAAATCTTTTTCTTTTCAGTTTAAATTCAAATTCAAATTCCCTTTTTAAGAAATGTAGATGAACAAACTCTAAAACTTGAAATCTTACAATGAATTTCATGAATTTTACCTTTTTAAAGTTTTTTCCTCACTTTTCTTCCAAATTCTTCCCTGAATCCAATGATTTGTAAGATAGGATTATGAAATCCTTCAATTTCTAAGTGTTAACAAACTTTTTATAGAGAGAGAATATTTTCAAACATTCGTAAAATGAATTCAAACTCTCAAAAATGTATTTATATAAAAAATTTCGGTCTGACCTGTCGGATACCGGATCGATTGATTGACCATTTAAAAAAAACATTTCAAAATTGCCCTTTTCACTGTCGGTCGGCTACCAACCAACCGGTCCTTTTCCAACCGACCGATAGATCGACCGATCGACCAGTCCAGCAACCAACCGATCACCTCTAATTTAAAAATTACAAATCTACCATTTCACCTTTTCTAATCAACTGGTTGGCCGACCAATTGGGTAGCCAGTCTACTGCTTGGAAGACCGATTCATTTTGTAAACACTTGAAAAAAATTTCTTTCTTCTTTCTGAAAAATCATACTTTCTTTCATAAAAAATTTCTAACTCTTTTCTAATAGAAATATTCAACATCTTTCTTCAAAATTTCTTTCAAACTATTCTTTCGATTTTTATGCATGCACATATAAATTCAGGTATAATTTCAAAATCTTAATCACAATCACTCTTTTACTCTTACTTTGAGGGTACGGAAATTACAATTCTACACACCATATAAAAATTTTGCCGTTGAAATTTTCTTACTTATCTCATGAAAAATTTGTAGATAATCCTTTCTCATGCTCGTCTCACGTTCCCACATAATCTTTTTGATGTCACGATTCTGCCATAACACTTGAACTAGCAGAATGACTTTATTATGTAAGACTTGTTCTTTTGTGTATAAAATTTTGACTGGAACTTGTACAAAATCTAAATTTTCTTGAAGATCTACAGGTTGACTCGAAATACTATAGGATTTATCATCTAAACACTTTCGCAAAAGTGAAACATGAAATACATTATGCAACCGCTTCAACTCTGAAGGTAAGTTCAATCTATACATCATTGGCCCAAATCCCTCAATAATTTTATATGGTCCCAAATATCTCGAACTCAAATTTTTTTCTTCCTGAATCTCAATACGCTTTTCCATGAAGACATCTTCAAATATACCCAATCATCTACTTGAAACTCAAGAGATCTCCTCCTGTTATCAGTATAACTCTTTTACTCGCTCTATGTTGCTCTAAAGTTCTCTCTAGCCAATTTGATCCTCTCAGTTGTTAATTCAATAATTTTTCGACCAAATATCTTTCTCTCTCCCACTTCTTCCCAACGTATAGGAGTTATATATCTTCTACCATATAATGCCTTTGTTGACCCTCGCCCGTATTTTAATGATGGCAAAACACAACTGTTATTTAACTAACATGTTTAAACTAAGTTGTATTAATGATCAAACACATTCAACCAAGGAACAAAGTGCAAAAACTCAAACCAAATCAAGTATCAAGTGAAGATTGAAGATCTAGAATAGGTCTTAAGGTTTAGAACCAATGTAGGTCTCACTCATACATTGTATTAGCTTGTTCAATGGCTCAAACACAAAAGGTTTTTCTAAAACCATTATTTTTAAATGTTTTTGATGAAAAACAGAAGAAAAACTGGGTTGAAAGACAACCCAGTCGACTGGGTACATATACCAGTCGACTGGTATAAAGGTCAGAAGGTACCCAGTCGACTGGATGAATTAACCCAGTCGACTGGTACTTTGACCAGTAATTTCCCAGACGACTGGATGAATCAACCCAGTCGACTGGTGAAATGGACAGAAAGTCCCCAGTCGACTGGATGATATATACCAGTCGACTGGATACCCAGAAGGTCTGAAAACGTGTATTTTTCAAGTGAACCCAGTCGACTGGTATCTCGACCCAGTCGACTGGTAGTTCAAAAATATGACCGTTGGACTCCAAATCTGAACGTTTTAAAGTAAATCTTTTTCAAATTAAAGTCCAAAACAGCCATATTAATTGATTGCTATATAAACCCATTCAGCAAAACATTCAATAACAAGAAACACATATTCAAAAAGAGTTGATCTCATATAATCAAGTTTTTATACTCTTGAAACACAAAAAAGCTTTGAAATAATCTTATTGAGCCATTAATTCAAGCTTTACTTTAAAAGAGAGACATTTCTGTTGTAATAAGCTTTCATTTGTTGTCTCTCTACCTTTTACTTTACACCATCTTTGTAAAGGGATTACTTCCGAGAGGAAGGGGAAACTTCCGAAAGGAAGGGGATTTTTTGGTTTAAGCAATTCCTGTAAATTGCTTGTGTACGGTTTGTGCAACACCCGGCTAAGTTGTGCGACTAAGTTTTCTTAGTGGATTACTTCAAGGAGTTCCTTGAAGAGAGTGGACGTAGGGTCAGAACGAATCCGATATTGCCGAACCACTATAACTGTGTTTGCATCCTCTTCCCTTAAACTCTTTATTTACAGCTTTTTACTTGTATTAATTATTTGTTGCTTATCAGTTTTTATAAACTTGTATAAATTCCGCAAAAGTTTTTAAAAACCCAATTCACCCCCCTCTTGGGTTGAAACCTCGAGCTACAATTGGTATCAGAGCCTCGTTCTCTTTATAAAGCTTAAATTCCTAGAGTTGATCCAATGGCAGCAAATAGCTACTCTGAGGGACACTCTTATACTAGACCACCATTGTTCAATGGATCAAATTATAACTACTGGAAAAATAGAATGAAAATCTTCGTCGAAAGACAAGATTACAATCTATGGAGAATTATAGAAGAGGGACCTAAAATTCCCTCAAAAGAAATAGTTATTGGAGAGACTCTTCATACAATGCCTAAACTCAAAACTGAGTTTACTGACGAGGATTGTAGAACGATGTCTCTCAATAGCAGAGCAACAAGCATGCTACATTGTGCATTAGATATTTCTGAATATAACAAAATATCTGCATGTGTTTCTGCTAAAGAAATATGGGATAAATTGCAAGTCACATATGAAGGAACAAGTGAAGTAAAAAAGTCTAAAATTTACATGCTAATTTCTGAGTATGAATCTTTTAAGATGTCTCCTAACGAAACCATTTCCGAAATGCACTCACGATTCACTACTATTATAAATGGTTTAAAATTGCTTGGAAAGAATATTGAGGAAGTTGAACTAACCAGAAAAATCTTAAGATCTCTGCCACCAGAATGGAAACCAAAGAGGACAGCCATTCAGGAGGCCAAAAATCTTGACAAGCTTGATGTTGAGACACTGCTTGAGTCATTATTGACATACGAGATGGAAGAAATGACTCCCATCGTCAATGATGATGAGAAGAAGAAAAAGCAAATTGCTCTCAAAGCTTCTACGAGCAACAAAGAAAAGGAATTAGAACAAGAAGCAGAGAGCAGTGAAGAGGATAGTGAAATGGCTTTAATCACCAAACGATTCCATAGGTTCTTGAAGAAAAGCAAGAAACCTTACTCAAAGGATCCTACCTCAAAAAGGGAACTACTTATGTGCTATGGCTGCAAGAAGCCAGGACGTATAAAAGCTGACTGTCCGGTTTCAAGCAAACCATACAAGGGCTTCAAGAAGAAAGCTATTGTAGCAACTACCTGGAGCGATGACGAAGAAGATGAGTCATCAGACAAAGAAATCGGATACGAAAAAATTGCCAACCTTTGTTTGATGGCAATCGATGATGAAAGTGAGGTAACTTCTTCTCCCTCTTCAAAAAATAATATTGTTACTAGTAGTGAAGAACTGCTAGAAGTCATAAATGAAATGCATGAAGAATTAAAGAAATTTGATTCTAGAAATTCTGTTCTTAAGAAAGAAGTATCATCTCTTTCTAAAGAAATGATAGTTCTTAGAGAAGAAAAAGAAAAATTATCATCTTTACTGTATAATTCGTCTCAAGATTTTCTTAAATATGAAAATGAGAATTTGAAAAATAAAATTTCTGAATTAAACAGCACTATATCTAGACTTATGCTTGGTAAAGAAAAACTTGATGAAGTGCTTTCTTCCCAAAGATTAAGTGGAGGAAAATCTGGTGTAGGCTATTCTCCATTGGGAAAACAAAAAACAAAAGAGAGCTTATTCATGAAAGCCTCTTGTGTAGATGGAGCTTCTACTTCAAAAGCTCCTAGCATTGTTAAAAGCACTCCCTCGATAAATCCTAGGAAGTCTAGAAACTTAAATGATCATACTAAATTGAAGTATTCTAAAAATACTCATGCTTATTTGTATGCTCATTCTAGAAATGCTCATACACACCCTAGAAATAATCATCATGCTCATTCTAGGAACAATGTGTATAGTCAAAGAATGCATTCTGTTCATGCTCATCCTAGGAATCATCATCATGGCTATTCTAGAAATAACTTGCATACATATGCTAGCATATATCCTAGAATGTATCATCATTCATTTTCTGGAAATGACATACATTTCCATACTCCTTACCATAGAAACATGTATCCTAGGAACTATCATCCTAAGGATTATAGGAATGCACATGTAAAATTTCCTAAAAATTTCTATGACTATAATGCTAGGATTGTGCATCATCAACATGTTCATAGAGCACCATATATTGTTAAGAAAGTATGGGTCCCAAAAGGAACCGTATTTTCAAGGACTAACCCCAAAGGACCCAAGAAATTTTGGGTACCTAAAAATGCTATCGTATATCCTTGTGTGATGTAGATTTGCCTTCACACCAAGGAGAAAGGTAACTGTTGGTACCTTGATAGCGGTTGCTCGAAGCATATGACCGGTGATAAAAGCGTATTCAAGGAGCTAACTCTAAGAGATGGTGGACTTGTGACCATTGGAGACAATACTAAAATAAAGATCATCGGGCATGGAAAAGTCGGTAATGATTTCTCAACTTTAGATAATGTATTGCTAGTACAAGGCCTAAAGCCAAATTTACTTAGTATTAGTCAATTATGTGACAAAGGATATAAAGTCACATTTGAGACCTCTCATTGTCTAATTATAGACATCAAGAGCAACAAGATCAAATTCATTGGCCATAGACATGAAAATGTCTATATAGTTGATTTGAAATCCTTACATTCCAATAATGAAAAATGTTTTCCTGCTTTTAGTGAAAATCAATGGCTATGGCATAGAAGGCTTGGTCATGTAAACATGAATTTGCTAAAAATTATTTCAAGAAAAGATTTAGTTATTGGTCTTCCTAAAATCAATTTTGAGAAAAACAAAATTTGCAATGCTTGTCAAATGGGAAAACAATCTAGGATATCTTTCAAAGCAAAAAATGTTGTTTCAACTACTAGACCTTTGGAACTTTTGCATATGGACTTATTTGGTCCAATTAGTACCATTAGTCTAGGTGGCCATCAATATGCTCTTGTTATTGTTGATGACTATTCAAGATATACCTTTGTTATTTTTATTGCTTATAAGGATGAAGCTTTCAAAGGATTTGAAAAGTTTTGCAAAAAGGTACAAAATGAAAAAGGAATTTGTATTTCAAGCATAAGAAGTGATCATGGCAAAGAATTTGAAAATCAAAGCTTTTCAAAATTTTGTGATGAAAATGGAATTAATCACAACTTTTCAGCTCCTAGAACTCCTCAACAAAATGGAGTTGTTGAGAGGAAAAATAGAGTTCTAGAAGAATTTTCAAGAACAATGCTTTGTGAAAATAATTTACCAAAATATTTTTGGGCTGAAGCCGTGAATACTTCTTGCTATATTTTAAATAGAATTTCGATAAGGCCCCTGCTTGATAAAACACCTTATGAACTATGGAAAGGGAGAAAGCCCAATATTTCCTATTTTCGTGCCTTTGGTAGTAAGTGCTTCATCTTAAATAACAATAAAACTAACTTGGGTAAATTTGATTCCAAGACCGATGAAGGGATATTTTTAGGATATTCTACTACTAGTAAGGCTTATAGAGTTTTCAATAAGAGAACTCTAGTAATAGAAGAATCTGTGCATGTAACTATTGATGAATCTAACTCAATGAGTAGTGGAGAAGTTTCCTTTAAAGATGATGCAGATTTTATTCCAAGAATGGAAACTCCTACTCCCATTGTTGACCTAAAAGAGAGTTCTACTCAAACAAATGAAGGGATGGAAACTCCAAATTTGGACCAACCATCCTCAAGTCAACAACAGGAAAATCTACCCAATGATTGGAGGTATGTAAATCATCATCCAATTGATCAAGTAATTGGTGATCCTTCACAAGGGGTAAGAACTCGCTCTTCCATTAGAAATATTTGCAATTTTGTAGCTTATTTGTCTCAAGTAGAACCTAAGACATTTATAGAAGCTGAAAAAGATAATGATTGGATAATTGCAATGCAGGAAGAGATAAATCAATTTGAGAGAAACAATGTTTGGGAACTAGTTCCAAGACCTAAAGATCATTCAATTATTGGAACTAAATGGGTATATAGAAATAAAATGGATGAAAATGGTATAGTAACTAGAAATAAGGCTAGACTAGTTGCTAAGGGATATAACCAAGAGGAAGGAATAGATTTTGATGAAACCTACGCTCCCGTAGCTAGATTAGAGGCTATTCGAATGTTATTAGCCTTTGCATGCTTTAATAAATTTAAACTATTTCAAATGGATGTGAAAAGTGCCTTTTTAAATGGCTTTATAGAAGAAGAGGTTTATGTTTAACAACCTCTTGGTTTTGAAAACCCTAGTCTTCCAAATCATGTCTACAAGCTTTCTAAGGCTCTATATGGGTTGAAGCAAGCTCCAAGGGCATGGTATGAAAGACTAAGTAAATTTTTGATTGATAATAATTTTGTAAGAGGTAGAATAGATACAACTCTCTTCACAAAAACTCACAAAAATGACACTTTGATAGTTCAAATATATGTTAATGATATTATATTTGGTGCTACTAATGAATCTATGTGTCAAGAGTTTGCAAAGTGCATGCAAGATGAATTTGAAATGAGCATGATGGGAGAACTTACCTACTTCCTTGGACTGCAAATCAAGCAACTAAAAGGAGGTATCTTCATCAATCAACAAAAGTACGTCAAAGATCTACTAAAGAGGTTCGGGATGGAAAGCTCAAAGCCAATTGGAACGCCTATGAGCACAACCACCAAACTTGATCTTGATGAAGGAGGTAAAATTGTAGATTCTAAATTTTATAGAAGCATGATAGGTGCTTTACTATACTTAACTGCAAGTAGACCTGATATAATGTTCAGTGTATGCATGTGTGCTAGATTTCAATCTAATCCTAAGGAATCACATGTAGTTGCAGTAAAAAGAATCCTTAGATATCTACAAGGGACCCAGACCATAGGATTATGGTATTCTAGAGAATCATCTTTTGAGCTAGTAGGATATTCGGATGCTGATTTTGCTGGATGTAGGTTAGATAGAAAAAGCACAAGTGGAACATGCCAATTCTTAGGTGCTATGTTAACTTCTTGGTTCTCTAAGAAACAGAATTCAGTTGCACTATCAACTGCTGAGGCAGAATATGTAGCAGCTGGCAGTTGTTGTGCCCAAGTACTATGGATGAAACAACAACTAGAAGACTATTGCATGAGTCTCAAAAATATTCCTATATTTTGTGATAATACTAGTGCCATCAACCTAACCAAAAATCCTATTCATCACTCTAGAACCAAGCATATAGAGATTAGACATCATTTCCTAAGAGATCATGCTCAAAAAGGTGATATAAGATTAGAATTTATACCTTCAGAAGATCAAATAGCTGATATTCTTACAAAACCCTTAAGTGAAGCTAGTTTTTGTAAGATTAGAATGTTGATGGGATTGCTTGATTTTGATAAACTGAATGTTTGATTGCATCTTATTTCATCATTTGCATATTTGACATTGAGTGAAAGAGTATTAATCATTGTTTAATTATTTCCCTCACTCAAAAATGTCATAGATAAACAAATTCGTGCTTAAAATACCAGACTGGAATTTTTGCTAAGGGTCCAGTCGACTGGTACATGTGACCCAGTCGACTGGTAAGTCTCTGCCAGATAATCCAGTCGACTGGTAATTTTGATCCAGTCGACTGGTAACTCTCTATCAAAACTTCCAGACGACTGGTAAGTCTTCTCCAGTCGTCTATAAGATCAAATCCTGCTTGGAGCCAAAATTTTTTTTACCCCTTGTCCTCCAGTCAACTGGTAAAGATAGCCCAGTCGACTGGTATCTCACTGTCAGTTGACCCAGTCGATTGGTACGTTTACCTAGTCGACTGGTAAAGAAATTGTTCATCTTTTCAAAGGGGCCCAGTCGACTGGTACGTTTAACCCAGTCGACTGGTATCGCGATTCTATAAAAGGGACTGTTCATTTTCGCCTTTTTACGCCATTTTCAAAGAGCCCAAGCTTTCTCTCTCTAGAAAAATTCATCTTTTTGATCTAAAAACCATCCAAATCCCTTCTAAACACACCGATCTACTCATTCCTAAAGAGATTTTTAACTTTCTACGGTTAAAATCTCTCATTTTTACCAAATTTACTTTTTCCAAAAACTTCAAATTTCTCGAAAATGAGTGACAAAATCCGTATAAAACTCACAACAAGTGGACTCCCAAAAAGCCAAGGTCTTCAAAACCTTCGGCTTCGGAGTCGAAAGGGAAGGGAGTAGCAGGGTCATCCAGCAAGGAGCCCAGAACAGAGTTGGAGCAGGCTCTGTTTTACAGCCTAGCGGCTCATAAGAGGTATAACTCTATCATCCGTCATAAGAAAATCATGACGGGTAGAGTCGTTGATTTCGACTCCATTCGTCATGGTAATTTCGATATTCTACCAGCCTTTGAGGCAATAAATCTGACCCCACTGGTCAGAATTCATGAAAAATATTACCCGCGACTGATTCACCAGTTCTATGCGAACTTGGTGAAACCCAGTCCTCTGGCTCTGAGATTCAGAACCAGAGTTAGCGGTGTGGAGTTTGAGGTCAACACTAACCTCTTGATGAGCATTCTGAGAATCCCTATAAGGGGGGTTCAATGGAGTCTGGATGGATGGCCAGACAACTTTGAAGTTGAGGAGGCCTGTCGGATAGTCAGGGGCGACCCTAACTATGTGTACAGACCCACTACATTTCACACATATAGTGACTTGCCCCTCGACTCAAAGATGTTTCAATTGATTGTCAGTTGGACCATCCACCCAAAACTCGGGAGTCGAGGGTATCTATCTAAAATAGATACGGTATTGATTTGGTGCCTAAAATCTGGGCACCACTTCAATATATATCATCTGCTGCTCGCCAACATGATAAACGGTGAAGCAAACGACTCAGGGTGTCTTCCTTATGGGATGCTCATTACGCTCATCCTCCAGCACTTCCGGGTACCTTTGCCTGCCTCCGAGGCTCAGGATATCGGATTGACGGATATCATCAACATCTCATCTCTGAAGAAGATAGGATGTACTGTTCGTGAAGGGTTTCTCTAACCAAAGGCCGGAAAGCGCCTAAGGATCCGAGAGGATGCGAGTGACAGTGATGAGGATGCTGATACGGCTGCTGAGATGGAGACGGATACCCGAGCACCTCCCATTGGTGACTCGAGTACTGGTCAGACTGGATATGGTGACATCCTACGAGCTATCACGAGTCTTCAGATGACGATGGAGTCCGGTTTTCAGTCCATGCAGTCAGATTACCAGAGGCTGAGCTCCTCCATAGACCACCTACGGGATGACTTCGAGTTACATCGAGAGCACACCGAGGGTTCCCTAGCTGAGATTAGGGAACTTCTTCATGATAGCTCGGACTCTCCCGCACCATGAGTCTCTTTCTTTTATCAGTTCTTAGCGCTTTTCCAGTCTTTGTCACATAGCACGGACATCTTATGTATGTCTTTTTTCTTAGTTATGGCTCTATGAAGCCCTGCTTGTATTGACTTTTTCTCTATGATGATGTAATACTATTAGCCATATTTCTTGCATTTATTTACGCTATTTGTGATATGTTATGACTGTTTTAAATATCTGTTTGGTCACTAAAACTGCTATATAATACTTTTATGCTTGAAAAACTTCCGGTTTTTCCCGGGAAGGCTTCTGAAATTCAAATGAAGCCAAATCTTCGCGTACTTCTTTATATTCTTATAACCTATTTGACTGTATTGGTTAAGTAGCTTATTTTTTATGTTCTACCCCCTTTGGTTGCTGTTGTCAAAACGGGGGAGAAAAATGAGAAAAACGAGAAAATCTAAGTAAAACGCAACCAATGCATAGATTTAGGGGGAGCATTGCTCCATATCTTTGTAAAAATGGTTTTTGATTGGTTGAGTTTAATTCTGGATTGGTTGAAAGAAATATAAACTGTGTTTGCTTGTTTACAGGGTGGTTTTACTCGAAAAATAGAGGAGACTCTATCCAAATTTTTGTAAACTCTTAACACTTAGTTTTTTAAAACTGTTTTTACATTATTAGTTTTGTCATCATCAAAAAAGGGGAGATTGTTGTCCCTCGCCCGTATTTTAATGATGGCAAAACACAACTGTTATTTAACTAACATGTTTAAACTAAGTTGTATTAAGGATCAAACACATTCAACCAAGGAACAAAGTGCAAAAACTCGAACCAAATCAAGTATCAAGTGAAGACTGAAGATCTAGAATAGGTCTTAAGGTTTAGAACCAATGTAAGTCTCACTCATACATTGTATTAGCTTGTTCAATGGCTCAAACACAAAAGGTTTTTCTAAAACCATTATTTTTAAATGTTTTTGATGAAAAACAGAAGAAAAACTGGGTTGGAAGACAACCCAGTCGACTGGGTACATATACCAGTCGACTGGTATAAGGGTCAGAAGGTACCCAGTCGACTGGATGAATTAACCCAGTCGACTGGTACTTTGACCAGTAATTTCCCAGACGACTGGATGAATCAACCCAGTCGACTGGTATCTCGACCCAGTCGACTGGTAGTTCAAAAATATGACCGTTGGACTCCAAATCTGAACGTTTTAAAGAAAATCTTTTTCAAATTAAAGTCCAAAACGGCCATATTAATTGATTGCTATATAAACCCATTCAGCAAAGCATTCAATAACAAGAAGCACATATTCAAAAAGAGTTGATCTCATATAATCAAGTTTTTATACTCTTGAAACACAAAAAAGCTTTGAAATAATCTTATTGAGCCATTCCTTCAAGCTTTACTTTGAAAGAGAGACATTTCTGTTGTAATAAGCTTTCATTTGTTGTCTCTCTACCTTTTACTTTACACCATCTTTGTAAAGGGATTACTTCCGAGAGGAAGGGGAAACTTCCGAAAGGAAGGGGATTTTTCGGTTTAAGCAATTCCTGTAAATTGCTTGTGTACGGTTTGTGCAATACCCGGCTAAGTTGTGCGACTAAGTTTTCTTAGTGGATTACTTCAAGGAGTTCCTTGAAGAGAGTGGACGTAGGGTCGGAACGAATCCGATATTGCCGAACCACTATAACTGTGTTTGCATCCTCTTCCCTTAAACTCTTTATTTACAGCTTTTTACTTGTATTAATTATTTGTTGCTTATCAGTTTTTATAAACTTGTATAAATTCCGCAAAAGTTTTTAAAAACCCAATTCACCCCCCCTCTTGGGTTGAAACCTCGAGCTACAGCCTTAAATGGCGTCATTCCAATACTAGCTTGATACTGATTATTATAAGCAAACTCGATTAAAGGTAAGCATCCTGGCTCATTGAGAAACCAATCACACTAGCCCTCAACATGTCTTTTAGTATTAGAATAATCCTCTCTGTCTACCTATATGTTTGAGGATGAAAATATATACTAAAATGTAACTATGTACCCATATCTTTATAAAAGCCTCTTCAAAACCGAAATATAAATCTAGCATCTCTATCTGACACTATACTCAATGGTACCATATACAACCCCACAATTTCAGCTATATACAGTTCAACCAACCTTTCGGGACTCAAAGTAGTTTTAATTGGAAGAAAATGAGATGTCTGAGAAAGTCTATCTACTATCACCCACACTGCATCGTGAACTTTTTGGATATGGGGAAATCCATAAACAAAATTCATATTTACATTTTCCCATGGCCATTTAGACACAAGAAGAGGTTGTAGTAAGCCTGCTGGATATCTATTTTTAGATTTCACTTGCTAACAAACCAAACATCTAGAAATGTATTCAGCTACATCCATCTTTAATCCTGACCACTAGTAATTTTGTCCTAATCCCCTATACATCTTATTATTACCTGAGTGCATCGAATACATTGAATCATATACTTCTTTCAATATCTCATTTCTCAACTCAGCATCATTGGGAACACAAATCTTATGTCACAATACCAATATATCATCATCTCTAATTCTGAACTCACACTGCTTTTCACTCAGCACTTCCTATATAATCTTCTTTATCTCTTTATCTCTATCTTGCATTTCTAACAGGCGTTCTACAATGGTTGACTGTACAACCATGTTTGCCAACAATACTCCTTTATCACTGATATTCAAGTTTATCCTCATCTCTTTCAACTCTAGTAACAAATTCACATCATGGCTCTCTATAGCAATTAACCTTCTTATAGATTTTCTACTCAATGCCTCAGTTACCACATTCGTTTTCCCTAAATGGTAATGTATTGTACAATCATAATCATAAATTAACTTTATCCAATGCCTTTGTCTCAAATTAAGCTCTCTCTTGATAAGTAAGTATGCCAAACTATTATAGTCAGTAAATGTCTCACAAGTGGCTTCATACAAATGATGTCTCCAACTCTTCAAAGCAAACACAATGGCAGCCAACTCTAATTTACAAGTCAAGTGATTTCTCTTATGATTCTTCAATTGCCTAGAAGCATAGGCCACTACCTTCCCATGTTGCATCAACACACATCCCAACCTTTGATGCAAAGCATCACTATATACAACAAATCCTTCATCACCAGAAGGAAGCACCAACACTGGAGCAATAGTCAATTTCTCCTTCAACAACTGAAAACTCTTCTCACATTCCTCAGACCATAAAAAATTCACCTATTTCCTGGCCAATCTAGTCAATGGTGTTACAATCGTAGAAAAGTTTTGAATGAATCTCTTGTAATAACCCGTTAATCACAATATGCTTCTAATCTCAATTAAATTATTTGGTCTCTCCCAACTCCACATTGCCTCTACTTTTTGTGGATCAACTGTTATATCATCTCTAGATACTACATGCCCCAATAAAGTTACTACATTTAACCAGAACTTACATTTAGAAAATTTAGCATACAATCTTTCGCTTCTTATAATCTCCAACACAATTTCTAAATGTTTTATATGTTCTTCCTTACTCTTAGAGTACACTAGAATGTCATCAATGAACACAACAATAAAATTATCAAGAAATGGTTTAAACACTTTATTCATCAAGTCCATGAATATTGCTAGGGCATTAATCAACCCAAATGGCATCACAAGAAACTCAAGGTGATTATAACGTGTCCTAAAAACAGTCATTGGCATGTATCCTTCTTTAATTCTCAATTGATGATAACCTGATCTCGAGTCTATCTTAGAAAACACCATTGCTCCATGCATCTACTCAAACAAATCATTTATCTTGGGTAAAAGGTATTTGTTCTTAATCATTATCTTATCTAGTTGTCTGTATTCTATGCACAATCTCATTGTTCCATATTTCTTCTTCACAAATAGTATTAGAGCTCTCAATGGTGACACACTAAGACGAATAAATTGTTTGTCTAACAATTCCTGAAGTTGAACTTTCAGCTCTTTCAACTCAACGGGTGTTATTTTGTAAGGCACTTGATGAATGAAAAAAATTGCATATTTTGGCCACTTAATTTACATTTATTAGCTTAGAAAATTGTTACTTTGAGTTGTTTTCACTGTTTTTCAGGTTTACAAGCACTGCGAAAGGAGTTTCACTAAATTATTAGAATTGCTCGTATAGATCAGCCATTTTTTAGGATTAAATTGTATTGATTCAGAAAAAATCAGGAGATGAGACATATATGCTTGGAAAGATCCGGATGTCTATTTTCTAGGAAATTTACGGATCAATAAAATGATTTTTCTAGAGAAAGTTATGACAGTTTTAGTAGACAAAGGTCAGGCTGTGTATGATTTCAGCGTGACAGATCAGCCATTTTTTAGGATTAAATTGTATTGATTTAGGAAGAACCAAAAGATGAACCATATATGCTTGGAAATATCCCGATGTCTATTTTCTAAGGAATTTTACGGATCAATAAAATGATTTTTCTAGAGAAAGTTATGGCTGTTTTTGTAGACAAAGGTCAAAGTGCAAAAGTTGGAATCTGCAGTATCCCACATCAGATTGGAAACGCATTGCACTTGTGATGTTTCCCTATATAAGCCCCTCTTCATTTCATCTTTAGTGTGAAATTCCTGGTGCCATTTGGTGTAATCCAGTGGACGTCTACTAGCATTCTGGTAGATCCCGAAGGCTTTGCTACCATGAGGGGAAGTGTCGCCCAACAGCGAGTAGAATTTCTCCCATGTATAGTCAGTTTTAATTTACTGTTTTTTTTAGTTTAATGTTTAGCACTTTTATTATGAACTCTAGTTTTATAATTATGAGTGGCTAAAATCTTCAACTAAGGTTGAAGATGAAGCCTCGCTGTTGTTTGGCATAATAGTTTCAGATTTGTTTATACAATTCTGATGTTTTTTTAAGTATAAATGTTATGTCAATTATTTGAGTAAAATCTTATGATTGATTGCATTTAAATTGTTCTGTTGGATATTCTGTGTGTTTCATCTGACGGATACATTAAATTGATTTTGATTAAATTAGGTTTCCTTTGTGATTTGTTAAAAGCGGATACATTGGATGCTTTTGGTTTAATTGGGATATTTGTTGTTTTTTTTGTTTTAAGTTGGATTCATGAAATGTTTTGATAGACTATTTTTAGAACATGAAGATACATGCTTAACTTTGGTGGGGTGGATTCAGAAACCTTAGTGTCTTTATTATTAGTTTTAAATCAATTAGTTTAGTTTTTATTTGTTTTGCAACATATAATTTAAAACTCGGAACTAGGTTAAGATAAGTTTAGTTTAGATAAAATTACATTTCACAACGCAATTCCCTGTGGATTCGACCTCGCACTTGCACAACACGATATTGCAAATGACTCGTGTGCTTGCGAGTAATTTAAAACTCACAACAGCACTATTGAAATATATGCAGAACCTGGAATCAAGTCACTAGAGAACTCAATCTCCCTACTGGAGGTAAACCAGACAAGTCATTAGGAAATAAATCCAAATAATATCTCACCATTGAGATTTCTTCTAATTTTCCACACTCCTTACTAAGATCCACCACATATACTAAATACCCCTCATAACCTTTCTTCAGTCACTTACAGTCAAGGCAGAAATAAGACAATTTGATAATATCTTATGTTCTCCCTGCAAGCTAAAATCCTATGCCTAAATATTTTAATACTACATTCTTCTTGAAACAATCAACCTAGGCATGATATGCTAACAACCAATCCATCCCTAATATCAAATCAAATTATATCATATTCAAAGATAATAAATCTACTTCAAATTCACTATCACTAATACGAATCACACAGCCCCGATAAACATTTTTATCATAACTTTATCCCCAGTGGGAACCTCAATAATGATATTATTAATCAAAAGACTAACATATACATCAATAGATTTCATAAATGCACTGGATGCAAAATAATGAGTTGCATCAGGATCAATTAATAATCTAGTAGGTCTATCAAGGATAGATAAACCCATTACAACATCAAGAGTTGCTTAAACATCCTGCTGGGTCAGTTCATATACGTTGTTCTCTCTAGGTTGTGTCTAACTACCACATCTTCTCTCAGCAACTGTTCCTCTACCTAAAGCTCTACCTCGAATACTCTTAGATCCACCACCTCTTTCTAACTGTCCTCTCCCAACACCTCCAATTATCTTAGCTAATCTCCTCAATAGACAATCTACAGTGATATGCCCACCCTATCCACAAACAAAACACATTATGGTAGGATAATTTTGAGATAAATATCCTATCTTATTACACCTATAATATGTTATGCTTTCTCTATCAAACACAACATTACCACCCCCCTTAGTGGTATACTCCGACCTCTACCAAATCCTTTAGCTTCCATAGGTTTTTTCCCAAACCCAGGGGTTCCTCCAACAGAACTCTGAACAATTAAAACCACATATCCAGCCTACCTTTGCTTTCTCTAAATAATAGGTCCCTGTAAACTTTTTAAGTGGTTTATAGTTGGGCATTAACTTTTTAATTAATTAATTGATAAGATTGTTTATCAAGTCTATAAATTAAGTTAGTGGAATTATTAGGCTTTTACTGTTCAAAAGTTAGATATTGTTTACATGATTTTGACCAACTAAGTAATAAAAGGTATTTATCTCCTTAGGCGATAAGTCAGGCATACATTATTTTAGATAATTTAATAAGTTTAAAATATAAGAGAAAGTTAGCAAATAGCAGTCGAACAATTGACTCCTAGGCCCTTGAATGTTTTAGTCTAGTGTGAGTGGACTCAAATGTTTTTATTAAACTTATTCTCATTTAATATATCTTACACTGCATCAGAATAAGTTAATGATTAAAATAAAAGTATAATAATAATTATTTTAAATTTTAAATTATCAATGTTCAAATTAATAATAATTATTTAATAAACTTAAAAAAATAAACTCTTTTAAGTTTTGTTTTAAGCCTCGGTGTGAAATATTTTTAAGGGTTGAAGTGGATGGTTGTCACCAAAGTGGTCTGTTCATTAAATTTTTAATATTATTTGATACCATTTGAGGCTTGATTAATACATCAATCACCTGTCCAAATGGAGTTATTATGTGTGTTGATAATTGATAAACATGAAATTGTTATTTGAATGCATATTAGTTTAGGATGTCTTATCAACCTAAAGATGTTAGGTATTTTGAAATTTGGTATACATTCAATTGTTAGTTTCTTGTAGGAAATCCTAAATGTGTATTATATTTTCTGCCAAAACGGGAGTTTATAATGATACGCTTGCAATCTTGTTGTTTTACTACCCAAATTCATTATCATGATTGCCTTATATTTTTCCCCGATTAATTTTATTTGTTGCTAGCAATGGTAATGCCATAATTAAGATCCTGAATGGATCAAATTATAAGAAATGGAAACAAGATATAGAGTTTGCTCTGGGAATTGTGTACAATGGTGATATGTTTTTTTAGCATATTGATATTGGGGCTATGCTTGCTGATCCTTTAACTAAGAGTCTTGGGCCTTCAGATTTTGTCAAACATGTAGACAACATGAATATTGTTAGTTCTTTTGAAGTATTTTATTAGTGGGAGTATGCCTTTTTTTATGTCGATTTATATGTTGTTTCCTTTGGACATCATTATTGTTTTCTTTGATTGATATCATACTATGAATATTTTGTGCACATTTTATATATGACATGTCATGATGTATTAAAATTCTAAGACTTGGTTTTGTCTTAAGAATGACTTTTATGTCATTATTGAGTATGTCTCGTAACACTATGTTGCAAATTTGAGTCTTATTGACTGAAACATATTGCCTTTTAGGTGAAGTCGTGGGGTTACTCAAGCTTCTATGTGAAGCCCTAGGTTTTTTCTAGCTTCTGGGTGAAGTAGATTAAGAAAAGAACCTAAGATTTCTCTAGCTTCTTGGTGAACCATTTAATAGAAATCGAGGACCGATAATGGAATGACATTTTTGAGATCACATGTTGGTGTTATTTCATTGCCACAATACCATATCTGGATCTAAGTCGGTGAAGTTATTAGTGTTCGTGATTATGGATTGTCTTATGTCAATTGAGATATAATGGTTGCCATGGTCTTATGCTGATGATTTTATTGGACTGGATCACGTTTAGGTGTTATCTCAAGAACTTGTTTTTCAAAAATTGTGGCCACATATTTAAAATCAGTAATTCAATTCGATAGTCATTTTCTAAAATATTTTTTTAAGACATTTAAAAACTACAACTAATGTTTGCTCAAGTGGGAGAATGTTAGAATATATAAAATATTATAATATTACTGATGGGCTTCCATTAGTTTGTAGGGATTTATATTTATAAAATGGATTGGATTGGGTTCTTGAGATGGACTTTGCAGGCCTAACATCCACTTGATCTTATGGGTAGGCCAGATACACCTAATGGTTTTAGATGTGGTTGGACAGTGGTGTGGGCTTAACAAACCTAATAGACTATGATGGGCAGCCTATTGAGTTTATTATAAATATGAGCTAGGTCACCTCTCCTCTCTTAACTTAAGTAAGTTTTCCCCATTATAAAGCTGTCATAAATGGAGAGTACAGAGAGGAAGAACCCAAGCTATACGGTATTACACGCATTGGTGTGTTGAGATCCATGTGGTGTTACTGGAATAACAATATGTCACAAACATCATGATGTAATATTTAATAGATCAAAATTAGTAATACAATGCATGTAATAGATCATTAGAATTATTAACAATATCTGGAATTGGCCAGCTGTAAGATTTGGACCTTGTTGAAATCCAAGCAGCTTGCTATTATATTTCATTTTCCACACTAAAGATAGGATGATTTGGTCTCCATCCCCAACTGGTTTATTCCAAAGCAAAGCTACTTGGAATGCTATTAGGGGCAGCAAGCCCAAAGTTCCTTGGAAAAATTTGATCTGGTTCAACATTGCTTTCCAAAACAAAACTTTATTTCATGGCTCTCTGTTTTGGATAACGAGACAACAAAAGTGGGATGGTATCTCAAATATCAACTGTAGCCTTTGTAACAATGCTGCAGAATCAAGAGATCATATATTCTTTGGTTGTTCTTAAAAACAGCTTTGGATTCGAGTTCTCAACCTATCAAAAATCCACATATCTATGATAATTGATTGGTCTAGTGAAATCTCTTGGGCTATTCAAAATCTTAAAGGGAAAAGCTAGATGGTTATATTGATGAAGCTTGATTGGTGTGCTTATATATGTCATAGGCAAGAGAGGAATTCCAGAATCCATAAGCTTTCATTTTCCTTTCATAGTATTGATGTTGTTTTGGACTCGATTGTTGCTGATGTTCATGATAGACTTATTGGGTTTAGTAATTTTTTTTTATTGATTCTCTTTATCATAATGTAGTTGTATATTGGGGTTTAGTTTGTAGATAAGTTATTTTGTTGGGATTAGCCTTTGTTATGTAAGATTTGTTTCTCTTGTTTGTGTTGTAGATAGAGGTGGCAAAATCTAACCCGACTAGAAAACCTGATTCGACCCGATCTGAAAATATATCAAAATAATATGACCCGACCCTAACCTGAGTGACTCGAAATCCGAAATGACTCGGATTCAAAATGACTCGAACCCAAACCCGATCCGACCCGACCCTAAATGACTTGAAAAAATATTTTTTTTATAAAAAAACAATTTGCTTTCTAAAACTGGGATAATAATTAATTTACTAGTTGTCAAATAAAATAAATTATATCACAATTAATTAATTATTGATTTACATATGTTGATATGCATGGTTTAATATTCTATTAATATGAGTAATCTCATTAATTTCAAATAAAAAATCGAGAAAAATAGTAAATTTTGCATTGTTCTTCAAGTCACAATAAAATTTTATTTGTAATTGTTCTGAAAAAATATAATGGAATGAAGTGATTATATAAAATTTAATTTCCAAAATTTGGTATAAAATGTTACTAGTGAGAATAACTCTGAGTAGTTGTCTGAGATCATTTAAGATTGAATTTTTGGATTAAGAACCATATCATTGCAAATTGCATTAAAAAATTAAATATATTATTTTAAAAATTAAATATTGATTTATTATTAATTAATTTTCACGTATTTAACAATGTAACTCGTTTAGTTCTATTATATGTAAATAAAATATTTTTTAATTAAACGTAAATATCTATTTTATTGACCCGACCCGACCCGACTTGATCCGACCCGATATGACCTGAGACTTGATACGACACGAGCCCAAGATTAAAATGATTTGAACCCAATCCGAAGTGACATGTGACTCAACATGACCCAAACTCGATTCGACCCGAACCTGATTAACCCGACCCGACCTGTTTGTCCCCTCTAGTTGTAGAACTCCTGCTTAGTTCTATGTTATTTGATGAAATAAAATTTTATATTTATCCAAAAAGTGTTTATATATATACATATTTATATTATTTTAATATTTATTGGAGAGAAAAAAATGTAATCAATAACAAATATTTAAAAATTATCAACGAAAAATATAAATAATAAACATAAAAAATGAAGCTAAAACATATATGCATAATAAAACTATTAGGATAATTTACCCTAGCATAGGCCTTCTAAGCTAAATTCAAGAGACAATTAAAAGCCTTAAAAATAATCAATAAGCATTGTTCACCGGAAACTAAAATAAGAAATGTAAAAAGATAATAAATATATAAAAAATATACTTGAGAACAAACTCGTGCATATAAAACAACACCCACGCTTTCTTGGTCAACAAACGGCACGCACTTCACTTGCAAACTCCATCATGCCGCCCGAGAAGTGATAAAGCCCATTTAAGGCCCATTAAAGCTTCTTAAAATCCATATGATTACTAGTATACTGTTAAGATCCAAGTAACTCCAAGAAAAGGCCCAACAAAACCAATCTTCATCCGTTTCTTCCCTGCTAATTTCAGAACTGGCCATCAGAGTCGCAGGCTGTGGCTGACTGGCTTCTCACTTTGAGTTCGAGGTATGGCATTTTCCCATAAGATTGCAAAATTAGGGGTTTTATATAATGAGGTACTTTCATTTTATTTGTTTAATTTATTTTCAGAGCTTTTATTTTTGTTTGTTGAGAATATTGGAGAAATAATACTGAAGATAAATGGAAATCTTAAAATCTGTTGGATTTATATTGTTTCCCTATATAGACTTTAAATACTTCATTTCTTTCTCTTTTCTATACTTTCCTGGCAACCAAGCTAGGTTTCCCTGAACTGGGTTTTTCTCTTTTTTGGCTAACTTTTGTTGTATGGTAGTGTATAGAATGTTCTCTGTTATGTTTTCCAGTTATTTCAGCTTGTGGGTACCTTCTTTTATTCTATTATCGACTCTGGTTATCTTCCAAATAGTTAATTCAAGCACTTTTGTTGATAATTATTTTAGTTAAAACACTTATTTTAAAACGCAATTGTTGATAATTTCAAGGTTAGGTGCTTAGCAACGGCTCTGCTAAAACAATTTTTTACTGCTTTCATATCTCTAGTGTATAACTCTTGACGTCAATTTGCTTATTTGACTCTGCTAGTATGTTAATTCTCGTAACTGCAGTTTTTTGACATATTAAATGCAACGATTCTTTATATCTAACAGTAATTAAAAGACTAATAAGTAACCAATGGTCTCGTGGGTTGCAACAACTTTTCCTTCAAATTGTTTTCTTCCTCGATTATCGGCTGTTGTTACTGCTCCTGGTCCACCGTTGAGTTTTGGCAACGATACATTTAATGCTTCGGTTACTTCAAGAAGAGGGAGATTAGGCTTGATGGCCACTGAGAGAGAGTCAATGGTAAGGACTTCTGTGGTTGAGTCAAATGATCGAATATCTTCCTTGCAAACCCACCAGGGATTTTGGGAAGATCCTGATGATGGAAGTGGCAGTGAATATGATGAAGAAGATGAGGAAGAGGAAGAAAGTGACTTGGATTTTGAAAGCGATTGGGAGGAAGAAAGAGGCAGAGATGCTTTGGCTACAGCTATCAGTGACGATAAGCCTGCAACAAACCAGTACGAGGAGGAGCTGGCAAAAGGTTCTTCTAAGTCCTCATTCAATATCTTGTATTTTTCTTCTATGTCATGTTTATTCTTTTAAATGGAAGTTAGTCACGCTGAAGTGAAAATAAGCTTGGAAATTATCTATTAGAAACATGAAACTTAAAATCAGGAGGATTTTCCTGTGGTAACGTCAAAATAACTGATTTAATGAAGAAGATATCGAGACTTCCATTTTTTGTTTACCATTTTCTCTATTTTCCTCTGCTCCACCTGTTGGAAATAAATTTAAATATTTCAATCATTGGTTATGATAGGATATTAATGAGTGATGTCAATGTTGTGTTCATTAATGCAAAACCCCACATTTAGGTTCACTTGCTCTAGTGTACTAAACTATAAAGTGAAACTAAAGGCACATTAATCACTTATCACTTTGGGGTCTCTTAGGGGAGATGCCAATTCAGTATTAGGAATTCCAAATCCACAGCCAAGCATGATTCAAGAGGTAATATACACAAAATATCGTCGTTTTTAATAATCTTGGTTGAATACATGCTATTAATGCCTTTGGGATAAGCTTACATGCAAAGCCAAAAGGCTATTACCAGTGTTGCTTCTGCTTGAGCGTGATCCTTGGCGGGGTGATCAGGAGATGTTCGTAGTTACACTGAACTAGGACCAATCAGCGAGGCTTAGTTTTCAGTCCTTGTAACACTGGCTATGACCAAATGTATCTAAAAACCAAAACCAATGTAAATATTTCGCATTTCCTCTTTGCACTGTCTACCTTGTGCCTCATTAGTTCATCTTGCACTATTTTGTCATATGGTCCCTAAAGCATTTGTCAAGCAGCTTATTTTCTTGTTCAATTTTAAGTTTATATCCTTACGATCTTTCATTCATTCTGCTCTTGGGTAAAGATCAACCTACTGTATTAGTGTTCATTGATAATTGCAGAGGTTGGACAGCTTTTGGGACCAGAAGAAAGAGCAATTTTGGAACAGAATGCTGCTCCTAACCTGGGAATAATATCAACAGTAATTTCTGACTACTTTTAGCAACTTCTTTTCTTCTGTGGTGTAGAGCAGTGGATTTCCAGCTGGTTATTACTTCTAGTTTGCTATAGTCACTGAGCACGTGCATGAAACTATTTTCTATTCATTAGAGCATTTAAAAATCATTTCAATCATGTGTCTTTCTTGTGGACTGAGGGATTGGTGTTTTGATTATTTTAGTTCTTGTACCTCCAATTTTCAGGCAAAATGGAAGCCTCTCCAAACTCTTGCGTTATCAGGGCAGATTCCTTTCATGGACAAGCTACTTGAAGATGGACTAGATATTGATGCTGTTGATAAGGTTATTTTATTTGATCTTGAACTTTGATGTCTGACTTTTGTATTTGCTAATTACCTTTAAGTGGTGCTGAATCTTAGTTGATATGGTGAGACAGGATGGTCTTACTGCTCTTCATAGGGCAATTATCGGCAGAAAGGAGGCTGTAATTAGTCATCTTTTGAGAAAAAGTGCAAGTCCGAATGTCAAGGATCAGGTAAAGTTACTACTTTCATTATCATTAATCTATACCTGTTTCCCAACCCACTTCTGAAGGGCAATTTTCCTAATGAATTGTTTATCCTGGTAACAGGATGGTGCCACACCACTTCATTATGCTGTTCAAGTCGGTGCCTTGCAAACTGTGAAGTTATTGATCAAATACAATGTTGATTTAAATGTTCCCGACAATGTGAGTAGCTTTAAATTTTTTCCGATCTCTCTACTTTGTTGATACAGCTTTTTCTCTTAGCAATCCCCCAACCTCTTGTTACAGGAAGGATGGACCCCATTGCACATTGCCGTGCAAAGCAGAAATAGGTATATAACAAAAGTTCTTTTAATCAATGGTGCAGATAAGACCAGAAGAAACAAGGTAATGCATTTCACAACGAAATTGTAATTATGGCAATTTTGCTTAACCCAGTCCCCTCTTCAGCTTTGGAATTTTATATCATGGAATCTGTACAAGAAAGAATTTGGTTAGTTTGTTTGAAGAACCATAATGAGCACTTCCATTTGTATATATTTATTTTCGCATGCAACGAACTGGTCAGTGCTTTCCTTCTGTTTGAGCTGCGCCCTGACATCAACTGCATAATATCTTCACTTTCTTTGCATTTTCGGTCTTATATTTATCATATATGATGAGCTAACTTCTTTACTGTTTGTAGTTATTTTTCTCCATTGCATTGTCGTAATCCCCCTCCCCCACTTTTCAATATTGTGTTCCCTGGCCCATTGCGTACTTACTCATAACATGTCAATACAGAAGTTAATAGTCCTGGTCAAGACAGGAGAAATGTCAATCAGAGTTTCTCTCTTATTTTTGTGAATCTGAATCTGAATCTAATGTGGTTGGCTTGCCCCTTTCAGGATGGAAACACGCCCCTGGATCTGAGCTTGTGCTATGGGAAGGACTTCAAGTCTTATGACCTCGCCAAATTGCTGAAGATTATACCAGCTGACAGAGATCTATAATGGACAGCGAGCTTGCACAACGTTGAGAAAGAGTTTACAATGAACAGATTGTTTTACAATCTGGTGATATAGTGTTCTTGCATTTTCGGTGGTGTTAGCATATTTTGGATCATGAAGTTTCAGTTTGAGCTGATTCATCCGATTTTCTTTCTCACGGGACTGTTCCTTGTGTCTTAATTCATGACTATTGTGAACTTAGCAGATTCTCAGGGAAATCAAGAATGCATCTACATGAGATGTGAGCGACTGAGTGAGTATAACTGGAGCACAGTACTCAGATGCAGACTTCATGGATACATGTTTTGTTTGTTTATAGCCTATACAACTAATAGGTGCATAATGGGTAAGCTACTACTGCTGCTTGCTGGTGACATTCAAGATGGAGGGCATTCTTTATATGTAGAGAATATCCGTGTAATTTTGGTTAGATATCACATATAAGGGTAACGGCTTCTTTAATATGTGTCTGTGACTGCTAGAATGTTAAAAGAAATGATTTTCTTTAACTACTACCCATATTTTCCCCAAACATTTTAACTTTTGCCTCTGCATAGGTATGTCATTTACTGGCTACATCCGTGAGTGTACTGCAAGGCATAAAACAACCGGCAGGGTAATTGCACAATGTTGGTGCAAATGCAATCAATAGCCACATTGAGCACCTTTGATGAAGAAAAATGCCCTTTTATAATTTCTTTTTAAGGAATACCAATGACTATTGAGTGAGTAACAGCAGGATAAAGGGTATTGACGGTTCTTTTGTTAGGGAGTTTTTTTTATAAAAAAAAAAAAAAAAAAAAATTAACAGAATATTACAAAGCTTTGTTTGAGAATTATTTAAATGAGATTTAAATTATCAAAATTTAAAATTTTAAAGTTTTTAAAACTAAAACTTTAAATTTTGATGATTTAAGTTATTTTTAAATAAATGTTAAACCAACACTTAAATCATCATTGTAGATTCATGGTTATGTATTTGTTTTCTTTGCCGTCCTTGTAGATTCATGTTGACTGCAGATCTTTGATGCAGCAACTACACATCACTCAGCTGAAACATACTCTTCGATGGGGGTATGGTTGTGCAGACTTGCTGTGGAAAAAAAAAGAGCACCAAAAAGTATCAGTGAGATGCTTCACTTTTAATCCCAAAACCTACCAAACATACTGACAAAATTCTAAGTACAAAAGAGAATAGCTATTGTGTTATGAGGTCTATGACCATTGAAGTCCAAAGCAAACTCCATGAGAAGTACGGAATTTAGAGTAGAGCATATACCTAATTTACCTTTCTCATTATTTTCGTTCTTCCCACCTACTTTAAATTTGGTGTTCTTTCTATTTCTCATTCGCATTCTATTTTTATTTAAATTTTAACACGTGCTCATGGTGGTCAAAATTTTTTGTCACAAATATTTTTTGGAGTATCAATCATCTGAATTTTTATCGTTTTCATAACATTTTAAGAATATGAGTACTTATCAACTAAGTAGATATAAAATGAAGTGTTTGCTCATCCTTTTTATATTTTTAGAGTGTTAATCATGTTTCATTGTTGTCCAAACCAAAGGAAGACATAAAAACATTAAATTACGAAAACTATAGTTAATATTTAGATCCAATTTCCCCAAATTTAAGTTGAATCCCCAAAAATTAAACAATTCATTTTGTTAAAAATGTGGCAGATTCTTTTGAAGTGAGTACTAAAAAAAATTACTAGCGTTTTTGAGTTGGAGTCGAGCCTCTAGTCTGATAGCCACTAACGATCCATAACCCATCCTTTCTCTTTCCTCTTTCCTGCCATAGCCCAATAATTTTGGATTCATTTCTTTGTCCCGTCTAGAGATATTTAGGTTTAATTTAAAGTTAATATTAAATTGAAATATGTATTTTAAAATTCTTTAAAAAATTAATTAAATTAAATTAAATTAAATATTTATTAATTAATATTTAATAAAATTTGATTTAATTTAATAAAACTTATATAAATTTTAAAAATAAAACCAAACATCCACTACTCCACTTTTGAAATGAAGTGACCAAAGAGGCAAAGACTGCTAGAGATTCTCTCTCTCTAGAAATCAGTCACTCACTTCCTTTCAAGCACAGGTCTTACTTTAATTTTTCCCTCTAATTTGTTTTCACCTTCTTTATCACTTACACTTTCTCACTTTGATAATTTGTTTGGGTTTTTATCATCATCGGCTTTCATTTTGTTATTTGCAGTGTGAGATTGGAGTATTGAGATTCTGGGTCTTCAATGGAGGAAGAGAAAGATGCATTTTACGTTGTTAGGAAAGGAGATATTATTGGCATATACAAGAGATTAAGCGATTGCCTAGCACAAGCTGGATCATCTGTAACTCTCCTTTGCTACCTTTTAGTTTATTCCTGTTTTTGGTATCCATGTAGAGTGAATTTTCATATGGGTTTCCTTTTTTTTTTTCTTTAATCAGATTTTCATATACCAAGTTGTTTGTGATGATTCTTTTCCGACTCATTGGGATGCTTGAGATGTTAGTGAATCTCCATGCTATGTTGCTTCAGTTGTAAAATTTGTATTGTGTTAAACATAGGACTGTTTTGTGTGGTATGTTGTATTCATCAATTGTGAGTCTGGCACATGAAGTTTCTTGCCTACTTGTCTAAGTTTGAATTTTGTGGTTTTAGTGCCCATGCATTGTTCTTTTGATTAATGGTTGGACCCTTAAGTAAGTAATTTCAACATGGTTTATTTTAATGTAATCTAAGGGTGTTCATTTTATGTATACACCAAATCAGTGCTCTGATTGGTTGCGTGACTAGAGTCAGTTGTATGAGTTTTGTGAAAGCATAAGCGATGGAGTCCGATTTCCTGTTATTCCCCTAGTATTGTTTGTTTTCTATTTCATTTCAAATAGTTTATAATTTCTTCTATATTTGAAATGTCTGTTGGATGAAACACAGACTGACCTAAGTTAAGTGATTCTTATGGTGAATGTATTTAGTTAGTTGTGCAATGCTGAAATGATGTTTCGTTTTTGTTTTAGGTATGCAATCCTTCTATAAGTGTGTACAAAGGATATGGTTTCACCATGGAGGCTGCGGAGTTCCTTGCGTCACATGGGCTTAAGAATGCTGCCTATTCTATCAACGCCAGTTATATTAATGATGATGTTCTTGGCAAGCTTGTTCCTTGCCCATTTCAGGTTGATTATCTAACAACCTTTGAAAAGAAGAAAAAAAATCTTTGTAGAGCTTCTTCATATGGTTATGTGCTAAAGTCTCAATATTCAATAGTTGCTAGCATTGGCAAGAACTTTGCCTTCCGTTGTACATATTGGCTTGAAATTTCGTTTGCTTGTACACCTTTATTATGAAAATTTTGAGCTATACTTCCTTTCTATGACATTTAATCTGATGTCTTAATATTTTTACTCTTCTCGCACTATATCTACATCTAATATAATATTGAATCAATTGTACATATATCGTTATTCTACAGCAGTATGGTGTAGGCTATTTGAGCTGCTTAACACCCAATTGTAGTATAATAGAAGAATTTTTCTCATTCGATTACTATTTGTGTGTTTGATTTTTTTCCCCTTCTTTCAGCAACCAGCTTCTTTGAAAGGAAAAAAGGCTGACAGGGATTCTCCACCCAAGAGATTGCAAGAATTTCTTGAACCAGACATTCTTGTAAGTTAAAGGGGATATTGAACCAAAGGTCCATGAACTTTGGACTCGTTGCATTTAGGTTCTTAAATTATGAATTTGGCGTTAGAGGTCCTCAAACTTTCAATTAGTTGCAATGTTATCATTTTTATCAATTTAATGCGTATTTTTTCACTTTGAGATGTTCAATGCACCAAATAGGGTTCCAATAAACTCTCGGAACCATTCGGAGGTCATCCTACCATTTATGTGAATTTTCCGCTCCCATGCTCTTTTTTTAGTTTTTAATTTTTTATTAGTATAACATATAAAAATATTTACATAACTAAAAATATTAGAATTTTTCTCATAGTATATCACATTTAGCTGTGCTTGTGTGCAAAAAAAAAAATCATTATCAAATTCCTTGTGATGAACAATGCTTGGAAGGGTTACATTGCAAACAAATTCGTAGTTTGATTACCCAAGTGCTAGAAATCCGTTGTTTCAGGATGGTTGGTGCGATCTTCGACTAAAACTCATAACATATGCATGATTTGGTAAATGGATTCTGAACACATTGGACATTTGATTTTTTCATAAAATGAAAGGATTTCAATCCCTAGAAAACCTGTGGTCAATTGCCAAATGCAACATTGACTCGAGAAAAGTAGAAGTTTCTCCCAGTTCTACAGTTGCAATAGCCAGTTCTAAAACTAGATAAAAAATACTGAAACTGAAGTTAATTCTCCATTTCAATGGAGTGTTAACCATATTTTTGTTGTGATTACCTTATTAAAGAATTGAAATATTGGCATTATGTCATTGCATCTTCATTGACTTTAGAAGAGTTCAATTGTATAAATTATACTAACTTGTTTTTCCCCCCTATCTAGCAATGACTAGAAATGTGAATGATCAACACTGCTGTTTTTTTTTTAATTTTTAAAACCCACATATACGCTTCGAACCCTTGTCCACTTGGTGGGCAGGGAAGTGTCCTTACCAATGCTCCAAAGCAGGTACGACAATAAATATTGCTATTGTGAAATGTTGTTTTGCATGACATACTCAGAATTAATCAGATCTTAGTTTTATTGTTTAACACTAGAAGTCTAGAACCTTAACATTACATTTTGACTTTATTATGTTGTGCCAGCAATATTAGCTTATGTCTTTCGTTATGCAGGAGGCAGGTGGGTCAACTTCATTTTCAACAAATCCTCAGAAAAAGCATCTCAAACTAGATAATTCTGTTGAACATCAATCGATTTCTTCCAATTGTGTGAGTTTTAATCATCAAATACTTATTCTTGTACCGCTTCCACGATAAGCGTCTTTATAAAATGTGAGTAGCTATTATGCATGTTAATTATACAGTGTTTTAGTGTGTATCCACATTTATTTACTCATTAATGTGATTTTTAATCTTTACCTGTTTCTATTTAAGTGTTGTTTCTTGTTACAAATATATGTTTATTTGATTGAGAACTGCTATACAAAGTTAATGTTGTTAAAAGTTGCAACCGTATCTAACAAAGTCAGGTCTTCTATATTGGATTTTGGAATCTTGCATCATGCTTAAATGCCATAGATATGTTTTTGAATTAATTGCAAAAACAAAATAAAAATCATTTGTCTGTGCCCAGCAATCCTGTACTCTTGAGTTTGATGGTGCCTCGAAAGGAAATCCCGGACAATCTGGTGCTGGTGCCGTTCTACGTGCTGAAGACGGAAGTGTGGTATGTAGTTAATTGAATTATACCTCCTACTGTTATGTTATATTATCATTTCCTAAATATAGCATCATGGTTTTGGTAGGTCTATCGATTGCGTGAAGGAGTGGGCATTGCAACAAATAATGTTGCCGAATATCGATCTGTAATCTTAGGACTGAAGCATGCTCTTCAGAAAGGGTTTAAACATGTTCATGTACGAGGAGATTCTAAACTCGTCTGTATGCAGGTTGGCTGGTTTTATCTTGTATTATCCATTTATTTAATCTTTATTTATTTTTCTTTTGTTCTACAAGTTGAAAAGAAAGGAAGTTGGGCTTCTAAGAGCATATTTGTTTTATGGGAGTGTGAGTAACACAAAATGAGTCAAAGTTGCAATATTGTGAAAAGGAGAAAGAGAAAGTAACAGAAACCATGAAATAAATGTGAAGAAGAACCAGAACTACAAAATCAGTCCTTTTTGTGCTGAATGGAGAAGTCCATTTTCAAATTATATCGTGTAGATGTTTTTGTTTGCCTCGTTTGTCAGGATATGAGAAGATTTCTTATTCCTTTGTTTATTTCAAATGCTTTTCGGTTGGTCAAATTCCTGTATATTTGGTTCTTTAGAGGGGGGAAAGACGGCTCAAGTTTTATATGCTCATTGCTTTGTAGTGCTACTGATGTCAGATTCAATGATATTTAGCAGAAGTACTATTGCAGTATTCGTGATTTATGTCTTGAATTTATTTCCTTCAATAGATAATTGGATTGGTTTTCATTACCTGTGCATATTCTTCTTGTTCTGTATTGCTCTTTTGTACATAATTCTTCTGGGCTTTTCTCATGTAACAGATCCAGGGTCTGTGGAAAACCAAAAACCAGAATATGGCTGACTTGTGTAAAGTGGCAAGGGAGCTCAAGGACAAGTTTATATCATTCCATATCAACCATATTGATAGGGTACATGCAAAACTATTAAATTTATAAAAAATTTATAATCTCCAAATTTTAGTTATATATTATTAGACCTCGTAAGCATGGGTTGTTTCATCCAGTACTTGAAGTGATAAATTTGTTGGCTAGTTGTGTTTGATAATTTTGTAACTAAAGCGTACTCACTGATTCTCTGGTTTGTAAATAACGAATTCTTGTTCGTTTTTAAGAAGTTCAACTCTGATGCTGATGCCCAAGCAAACCTAGCTGTCAATCTTAAGGGTGAGGACCTTTAAGCTGTATGTAATCTTTATGGTTTTCAAGGTTTATGATGTTTCTTGCCTTTTTGATGCTTATGCAGATGGTCAAGTTGAAGAGATTTGTAGCAAGAAGTAGACTGGGTGTTTGGAGGCAGCAAACTGCGTCGGTTTTTGGGTTGTCTAACAGAAACACTAATGCTGGACATGTTTGGACTTTGCTGAGTTGGGAAGGCATTATACTTTTGTTCCTTAATAGGTGCAGTTGAATGATCTATATTTATGCTCCAATATTACTCTTCGTGACAATTATCTATAGATATGGATTTGTGTATAGATTTTGCCAAATTTGAAAAGTTTTTTGGCTGCATACATTATAACTATTCTTCTCTTCCCCATGAATCAAGTACAAATAAAGGGTGTTGGGCTTCTTTGATATGTCTAACCCAACATGAATACCTAAAGCTTATGGGCAATCAACATTAATCTTTTCCGCTTGAATAAGTTGTTGGTTTGAAAAATTGATTTTAAGTTTTTAAAGCATGCATATACTTTTGATTTGAAGCGATAAGCAAATGTTGGATATTGATATAGTATCTTGTTAGCTGCCAGTGGTTTAAGTAAAATTAAGGTTTATGATTTTGATTTCAATAAAGAATTGAGATTTAAAAAATGAAAATTCCGATGATATTTAAATCTCGATTTAGAGTTGAAATGATTGTAAGTTTAAAAATGTATCATCAAGATTAATTTATGTTTATTTCAAAAGATTTGACTCTTGAAATGCTGTGTTCAATCTTGGAAATTGACAAAAATAATTATGTATCTTGAAATTTTCAAAAAAAAAAATAGAGATGTTTAGTTAAAATGAAATGAAATTAGGAGGCCAGAAATTCAAAATTTCTGTAGAAATTGAAATCTGTGTGGCTGATCAAATGAACTCATTTGTTCATAAAAAATGAACTCGTTTGCCAGTAAAAAATGAACTCATTTGTTGTTTATAATAACTACTCTTTCCGTCATATATTTTTGTTTGAATTCACTTTTTAAAGATATTTTATCGATTTAAGATTATTAAAAAATGTTTTTTAAAACTTTATGAACTCTATAAAAGTGCATTTACAAAAATTGAATAGTTTATTGATTTAATATTAACAGAAAAAAAAATAATCACTTTATCGGATGAACAGAGCATCGGACAAAAATTATAAGATGAGAGATTATAAAAATAAAAAATGAAACGAATATAATATATTTGTATGGATAAAAATAGTCTTGTTGGGCCCTTAATTTTCTTATTTGGGCCCATCTAAAACACAATGAACGAAATAGATAGATGAGCTGAAGAAAACCCAAAATAAAGAAACCAAAAAGGGTCACAGAGAATATGAGGCCTTGATGAAATTCGGAACATAATCCAGTCCTCACTATCCACAGACTAAACAAACCCATCTCCAGAGGATAGGAAAATGAAGAAAGCGAAGCACACGACACTTCAAAAACCAAATCCCCCTTTCGGGTAACAGACGGAACAGAAAGATAAATGGCAACACTCACACCATTTTCCGCTCTCCACTCATCAATATGTAGAGTCACTCCACACAGAACTTCCCATCCCTCTCTGGCCCATCTTCCTCTCACTCGAAACCTCCATCTCCAAACCAACAACAGCAGTTGCAGCAGTGTCAATGGTTTCAAATTCTCAACCAAAAAACAGAAACAAAATCACCTTGGAATGAGAGTACTGAGGTCTGTGGAAGAAGAGACCTTGATCCCAGAACAACAGGTGCAAGAAGAAGTAGAACAAGGAGAGAATGTCTCAGTCCCTGTCTCTCCTTCTGACACGCTCACCATGTTTCTCCAGGTACTTCTGTTTATATATACTTTTTTACATTTTTCAGCAGCTTTGGTGTTGTTTGATTAAATGCTTGCAATTATGTTTTTGACTTGTGATGGTGGTGGCTTGGGATTTGGGGCATTGCTGATTACAGATTATGCATGAATTTTAATTGAATCAACATGGGTAGTTGAGTTTTTCACGTGTTGGGTATTGATAGTTATGATTTCCTTGGTGATTTATTATTATGTAAATGATCAACATCATAGCCATATCATATTGGTTGAAATTCATGGGATAAGTCAAAAACCCTTTTGGGTATAGTAATGGATGAGATGGAACCTTTGTTAATACATTGAATGATGATGGGGTTTAATGTTTTGTGCTGTTAGTGAAATCTTCAAATGTCACTGCCTCACTTGTTCTTTGCAAGTTAATCCATGAACCTTATTTGCATTCTTTCCTGGCTTTAGAGAAAAAGCCCTCTGTGCATATGGGGTCTTGAACTTGCCTAAGCATTGGTTTTATTGTATTGTCTTTTGTATGCAAATGCCTAGACCTTCTTGTGGGCTTTTCATTTTATAGATCACTGATTGTCAAATTTTTGTATATTTGAAGGCTGATGGAGCCATGAATGAAACAGCTATTGCTACATTTACCAAAGCCTTAGAGGTAGAGCATTCTGTCATCCTTAAATTGTTTTATTTTATATGTAAATCTGTTGATGTGTGTGTCCTTCTTCTGTCTTACAAAGCTATCTTCACAAAGAAGATGAATTTACTATATCACAACGATGGAAATGGAGTGCCCTTGATTTTTTTTTTTAAAAAAAAAATTGATTTTGATAATATGCATCTGTCACCAAAGGAGCCATCTTATGAAGAGATTTAATAAGCAGGATTGATGGAAATATGGGAAGGACTGGTTGAATTTTGTGCAAGTAGATGAACTTGAGATTGAATTAATTTGGCATGTTGTGAATCCAAGTTGAAGCTAACAGACATCTTGCTACTATATTTAAGTTCATTCTTTATCAGGTGAAATTGGTGTATGTCTGAGTTAAAACTTAAAAAAAATTATGCTAACATCTCAAATTGTGTGTTTAACTTCAACAGACTGATTGTTCGTTGGTATGTTATTTATATAATTTGTTCGAATGTGGATTTTAGATGGAATTTGATCCAAACAGTTCATAATGTAAGTTGGGAATCAAGCCTTTCATTGTCTTAAGATGACCCAAATGGGCAGATCTCAAATGATCAACAGATGAAGGATAAAGGGTGGGTGTATGTGAGGAACATGGTTGCTTGGACTGTTCAATTTACCCTACAGGACCCATGTCGGACACAACACTTCAAATTTTGACTCATCCTTTCGACACTCCAAATCAAAGCACTCACAAAACCTTACAAAAAGTAGACGAGTCTAACACTCGGAAAAACTCGTACACTCGGGCACATAGCCGAGTCGAGCAACATAGGTGAGGAATAATATTCTCATGATCCTCCATGATACTTGATTTTTTTAAGAAGCAGCTTAATAGACCTGTTCCAAAATTGGGTTTGTTTCTCCAGTTTGACAATGAAGTGGAGGGAATGTATCTTGTTCAGTCATCTGAGACTTTATCTGTATATCTGGTGACAGTTTTATCTCCTATAGATATTCTTAATACCAAGTTCACTTGTGTGAAAACCATTGCAGTATAAGCACAGTTATTGTCGTTCATGTTGATGGATGGTCATGACCTTTGAAATTCACTTATTCATATTAACTGTTTTTCAGGACACAGAGGGCATTTCCGATTTGAAGGTCCAAGTCCTTGAGGGTATTGCTACTGTTGAGGTATGCTTTCCTTGTTACTTAATATATCTCATAGCTGACGTTAATGTTCTCTTCCCATGAGTGTGGACTGCATAGTGTTTCATATCTTGGCTTGATTCGAAGTCTTCATGATTGGGCAGAATCAACTGGTAAATTTTTTATTTAACCTGTTTGGTCAAGGATGAGTCTGATGATGTGCGTCAGCTCCCCAAGTTTGTAGGTTTTGTTTTTGAGATTGGCTGATATATGTGTTGTAAAAGTGGGTTATTCATTAAATCTTCTTTGTATTATTGTATTTTGTCAAAAGTTCACCCTATTTTGGCAAGAGGTGTCAACGCCTTAATTGGAGATAATGATCCTTTATTTCTCTCGGTGCAGCTAAAAAAGCAAACGACAGTTCAATCTACAGGGGTGGCTTCCAGTTTGGTTGAGATCATACAGGGTGCAGGCTTCAAGTTACAAACTTTGAATTTAAGTTTTGAGGATGAAGAGGATATTCTTGTCTAGATCCTGTATGTTATTAAAAAAATCATTAAAAGAGAAAAGAGTGTAGCTTTGAAGTTATTTTTCCATTCTTCTGAATCTACTTGTAAGAAACTGCATTTTACTCTGGTAGATTCTATAGGCTGCCCTACGAGATGGTAACATTATGCTGTAGATTGTTTTCAATTTGCAAGTTACTGATGATTGTCCCCTAGTTGTATTTTTGCAAGGTACATTAAAACAATGGTTTCTTTGGCCCCAGTTGTTTCAACTGAGTCATTTCTTTGTTTCATAATGGTTGCCATCATGAAAGTCCTGATGTTGAGTTACACCATATGGGAGTAAGTCAGAACATTTCATAAGGAGATTGTATCTAAATTCTAAACAACTCTTTTTTCTTCTTTTTTTTTACTTTGGCTGATTAGTGGACAGGAGTAGATTCTATAGGCTGCCCTACTTCAGCTGTAATCTTCAATTTATTGTAAATAATCATAAGTTTGTAACTCTCAATTTAATGAGATTAATCATAAATCTGTAACTTTCAATTTATTAGCTATAACAAATGATGACTTTTGAACAACCACTATAAATTCATGTGAGAAATTTAAAAACTTTCTGACAATCTAACACAAGTTTTAAAATTTCAAAACTCAAAATAAATAAAATAAAATATAAAAAGTATATAAGGGCAACTCTAGTACTATGCAATACGTGCAAAAGTCTTCATGACTTGAGCATACATTTAATGTTGACAGTATTCATCTAAGGGAGCCGTAATGGATTATGTCTTAAATTAGGTCCCTTGATCAGACTTTAACAAGTGTTGTTAATGGCCATGTGCTTTTATCTTGATTCTCATGAGAGTCTATAGGGAATAGCCCAATCCCATTGTCGCGGCCTCATGACAACTCTTACTTAGGTGAGCCTCCAAGGGTACGTGTGAAAAGTACATTGCCGCAGTACCCACCTCGATCTCATTAATGGTAAATACCAATCCTGAACATCACACTAATAAGCACCATCACCTTAGGGATGGGTAAGAGATGCTCTCATGAAGACATACTGCTCAAAATTAGTGCTAAAATTGAGTCGCGTTGCAGGTTGTTTCTACCCATTGAACTTTTTTCATGGGATCTCCAATCACAAAGGTTGGGTTACCCCTGTTGGTGACTCCCTGTGGGCTAAGCCCATCTCCCTCGATGTATCAAGTATACCCCTCATGGGTAGACCTTTAGTCAAGCTGTCAGCTATATTCTTTTCATATCTCACAAAATCTAGAGATACAACACTTCTACTCAACAATCCTCTAACTAACTTATATCTTACTTGGATATGTCTATTCATCTTCTTATTAGAATGAGATTGTCGTATAAGATCTATAACAACTTTACAATCACAATGTATATGTATGGAGGGTACATGTTTGTTCACAATAGGAATATCCATCAATAGACTTTTTAACCACTCAGCCTCTGTACAAGTTGTATCTAGAGCTATTAACTCAGCTTCTATAGTACTTCTAGATATCATTGTTTGTTTTTTAGATCCCCAAGATATTGATGCACCTCTCAGTACAAATACATATCCAGTAGTAGTCTTTACATCTAAACTATCGGTAATCCAATTTGCATCGCTGTACCCTTCTACCACATTAGGAAAACCTCTATAATGTAAAGAGTATCCCAAAGTTCCTCTAATATATTTTAAAATTCTTTCCAATGCAATCCAATGTTCTCTACTAGGATTGTGAGTATATCTGCTAAGTCTCCCAACTTCATGGGCAATATCAAGTCTTGTTCTATTCGTAAAGTATAATAGTGATCCTATTATTTGAGAGTATTTCAATTGAGATACATGTTCCCTTAAAAAAAAATTTAGACTTACACTCGAATTATACGGAGTAGCTACAAACTTAATATCATAATATCCAAAAAATTTAAACATTTTTTCTAGAGCTTTAGACTGAGATAAAATTATCCCTTCTGAAGTTCTTTCTAACTACATTCCTAAGAATACATGAGCCTCTCCCAAATCTTTCATATCAAAATTCTTGGATAAATAAGACTTCACATTATTCACCACCACTAAATTTGTCCCAAAAATTAAGATATCATCAACATATAGGCATAAAATCACATGTTCTTTGCCAAAATCTTTATAATACAAACATTTGTCATATTCATTGATCCTGAAACCATAACTCAAATTAATATTATCAAATTCTTCATGCCATTGCTTAGGAGCTTATTTCAAACCGTACAATGATTTTACTAGTTTACATATTTTATTTTTTTGGCCTTTAACTTTGAACCCTTCATGTTGTTCCATATAAATCTCCTCATCTAAGTCTCCATTTAAAAATGTTGTCTTGACATCCATTTGATGTATTTCCCAATTATTTATAGATGCTAGTGGTAAAAGAGTTCTAATAGTAGTGATCCTGGCAACCAGTGAATAAGTATCAAAATAATATATCCCTTCCTTTTGTGTAAAACTCTTAGCTACTAACTTAGCTTTATATTTATCTATATTTCCATCAAGTTTCAAAATTTTTTTTTTTTTTTTTTCTGAAAACCTACTTACAACCTATAGGCTTACTCCTAAGAGATAAGTCAAATAAAATCCAAATATTATTTTGTATTATTAATTTAAATTCATCATCAATAGCTTCCTTCCAAAAAGGCGCATCTCCATAAGACATAGTCTCACTATAGGTAGAAGGTTCTCCTTATACTAGAAATGTGAAGAATTCATCTCCAAAATTCATTTCAATTCTAGCTCTCTTACTTCTTCTAGGTTCAAAAGAGGTTTTGGATTTATCTCTTAGGGATTTGCTAGAAGGTATGTCCTCATTTAATTGGACATTAGATGATTAAACCGACACCTTATTTTTAAAAGGAAAAATATTTTCAAAATATGTTGCATCTCTAGCTTCTATTATTGTATTATTGGGTATTTCACTTATTTCTGAATTTATCACTAAAGACCTGTTTGCACTACTATTTTGGGCATAACTTATAAAACAACATCTATCGTTTTGGGTCCTATTTTATTTTTTTTTTGTTCGAGTATAGCTACCTTAGCTAGACACCCCCAAACTTTTAGAATATTGAATCTTGGAGGTCTATTTTTTCATATTTCAAAATGAGTTTTCTCACTATTTTTAAAGGTTACTCGATTTTACATATAACAAGAAGTTAGGATAGCTTCACCCACAAATTCTCGGGCACACCAGAACTTAGTAACATAGAATTGACCATATCCATTAATGTTCTATTTTTCCTTTCAACTGCACCATTTGATTGAGGAGAATAAGGGGGAGTAACCTTGTGTATTATCTCATTATCTTCACAAAAGCCCTTAAGATCGTTCAAACTATATTCCCCACCTCTATCAGACCTAAGAATTTTAATCTTCTTCTCTAATTGATTTTCAACTTCATTCTTATATGTTTTAAATTTTTTAAATACTTCATCTTTTGTTTTGATGAGATAGACATAACAATATTTTGAGTGACCATCTATATATGTTATGAAGTATTTATTTCCTAGTTGGAGGTCGGTTTGAATCACAAACGTCACTATTTATGAGTTCTAGGAGACTAGTATTTCGGTTGACAGGTCTATAAGGCTTTCTAGGTTGTTTAGCTTGTACACAAATCTCACATTTATGCTTGATATCTAAAGAAGCTTTAGGAATTAAACCCAAATCCATCAAATTCTTTATCTTCCCAATGCTTATATGGCCTAATCTTCTATGCCATACATTACTAGATTCAATATTGAAAATTAAAAAAGAGACATTGTTCAAAGTACTTGAGACATTTAATTTAAATAAACCGTCATAAATAAATTCTTTCCCAATAAAAACATTATTTCTACTTATTACAACTTTATTGGATTCCTTAACAAGCTTATAACCATGTTGAACTAGATAAGATTCACTAACTAGATTTCTCCTAACATCAGGAACATGCTGCACTTCTTCAAGAATTAATGTCTTCCCAGATGTCAGCTTCATATCAATTCTTCCAATTCCTAGCACGTGTGCGGTGGTACCATTTACTAGAGTCACACTTCCTTCACTTGAGTTCTGCTACATTTTAAACAATGAACGATTCAAACAAACATGTATATTAGCCCCAGAATCTAACCACCACTCACTATTTTCATAAGTAAAGTTTACTAAAGAAGGTTTAGATTTAGACCTAATAGAGGGTTCTCCATCCTTTATCATGTTGACTTGATAGCCTTTATTCCCAAAGTTAGACTTGAACTCACTAGTTTCTTGTAGTAACAATCTCGGGCAATATGATTAGTCCTTCCACTATGTAGTACAGTCCTTGAGTCTTGCATTTGCCCTTAAAGTTCTTAGAATTTGGCTTACGAGAACGATTGGGTTGGTTTTGATGATTTTGGTTGGGTTGAAAGTTCTTGGGTCAGTTCTTGGGCCTAAATTTATTAGGTCAATTGTTATTATTATTTTTCGATTTTTATTTTTGAAGTTGTTTCCCCTAGGCTTAAATCGATTGGAGGTTTTATTTTGTTTTACCATATTCACCTTAGCTTCCATCTCATTTTTGACTTGAAACTTAACCTATGTTGTTCTTCTATTCTAAAAGAATTGAAAACTTGGGTTAAGGTCAAAGTACCTTGTTTATGTCTAAAACCTTTGGAAAATTCACTCCAAGAAAGTGAAAGTTTATCTGTAAGACACGACACCTTAAATTATTCTCTAAAATTAGTACCATTCTCTTCTACACCTCTAAGATGGTTTTGAAACTCATGAATTTGATCATTAATTAATTTACCATATACTATGCGGTATTTATTAAGGTTGAAACATTAAACCTTTTTATACCCGCATCTTCTATACCATACTCATCTTCTAAGGTTTTTCATAGATCTTTAGCACTTTTGGTAGAATGGTAAATGTCGTACATACGTGGAGAAAGGGCACTAAGAATTCTATTATGACAATGGTATTCTATTTCTTGAAGGGTGTACTTAGGGGTTTTGGGTTCACTAGTTGATGTTTCTCTAGGTTGAGTTTAATCTTCTAGAGCGGGTGTACAACCTAACACCGTTAACCAATACATCATTTGCTTTTGCCATCTCCTAAAAAGAGTTTATCAAATTTTTCGGGTTTTACACTATTGGCTTCTTTGTATAATGCCATTCTAGGAACTACTTAGGGCAACTCAAGTTTCTGTGAGTAATAAAATCTTGGTTCAATATTTCAATTACTAAAAGAAATATATATGAATAAGATTAACATAAATACACTAAATTAATAACTATAATGTTTATTATTTGCACAAAAGAAAATATATGTCAAATTTAAGTACGATGGAAGTCACCACCTAAAAAAAATTCAATAAGATATTAAGTATTCTAAAACTTTGTAATAATGATATTTTGTTTTGGTTGTTTTATTGTTTTCTTTTTTAAAATTTTTTATTGAAAACAAATAATCCACAAATCTGTTTATAAAATAAAATTGTATTGGTTTGATTATTATAACATATTTGAAATTGATATTTAACAGTTTTTTTATAAAAAATAGAAACTAATTTAAGTACTATTAATTGTTATTAAATACAAATTGAATATAGTAGTTTTATTTTGATTTAATACAGATATGAAACTGATTTCATTAAATTTATATTTAAACAGAATTTTAAAGCACACGGTTTAGAATTGAAATGTCATATGTTTAAAACATTAAATGTTTTTAAAATTTGAACAAGTTTTTGAAGATGGTTTTAACAAATATCAAAACAAATTTTTTTTAAAAGAAAAACTGCAAATGAATTAAAATAGAGTTATTTGAAACCAGCAAGCTATTTTTTTTATAACTAATATCTTGTATATAGAATGCAATTTTTTAACCAAATTTTAGAATAAATTATACCAAATAAAATATAAAGAGAGATACAAATTTGAACTTATAACGACTTTAGCTGTTGGAAAATATATAATTATTTATAGAAAATTATAAGGTAAATTCGAATATATATTAGTGGAATTCAAAACAATTTAATACAACATGTATAATAAGGTATAAAACAAAATAATATAATTAATTAAAACTAAAAAGTAGAAAAATAGAAGGAGTTGGCATGTGAGTCATGGAAAATCACTGTCCTAAAGTCGTTATAGTCTCCTTACTTGCAAGTATGAATAACTAAGACCGACTTAAGATAAAACCCAAGTGCTCGCAGTTTTGCCTCCTACAATGTGCACATCCACTAGGAAGCAAAGATAAACCAACCCGATCAAAGTTGTCCAAAAACATAAATATTTAGAAACTAATAGAATAACTCTCTCTAAGTATAGAAGACAAGAAGAAGATTATGGAAACTGTATGTCTTAGACTCTTGAAAAACTTTGTATTTATAGGCACAAGTAAACCTAAGAATTTAGTTCAAAATTTAAAATAGAAATAAATTAAAAATTTGTAACTCTCAATTTATTAAAATTAATCACAAATTGTAACCTTCAATTTATTGAAAATAATCACAAATTTATAACTCTCAATTTATTGAGATTAATTACAAATTTGTAACTTTCAATTTATTAACGATAACAAATAATAATTTTAAAAAACTACTATAAATTTGTGAAAAATTTAAAAACATTCTGACATTTTGATGAAAAAATTGTCATCTAAAAAAGTGTAAAAGCAATAAAAAAAAAGGGAAAGATTCCTGCAATATTCAACAGACAAAACAACTGTCCCCCACATATGGTAGGCTGAATGAAAGCAACTTTTTTGGAAGAAAATGATTGATAATGTGTTACTATTATTTACTGTACCAAGAAAATTACTTAATTATCTCGATAAAATTTCGAAATCGATAAAAAAAACAAAAGGCTTAAAATCATGTTCAAACAAAGATTCCAGACTTTTTTATGTTAGCATGTGTCTGTACGCCAATAAGTGGGACAAAGTCTGGATTAATACATATCCTACTTCTGTGAACAAATTATTCGTTATTGCAGAACAGAAGGGGGAACCTGTGTGATGAAACCTCGGTATATGTGCCCATGGTGGCTTATTTTCTCTACTTTTACTAAGTAGAAGAAGGATCCTAGAGAAGACACCTACAACTCACAGCTGCACCATCTTTTAATGTCTACGGCTCCACAAACAATGGAGCCAAAGTCCTTGTTTTATAAAATGATTTTAAAAATTAAAATTATTATATAAACCGTATGTTGAAGCGGGAGTGGATAAGTCTTCAGTTCAGTTTTTTAGTAAAAAATTTAATCCAATGTTTTAAAATTATTGAACTCAAACTCGATTCGTAACGTGAAATTTAGTTTTGAACTCAACTCATGAATCGATTTAAATTTAAATTTGAATTAAGTTTTTCGAATCAAGTTTTTATAAATAAAATAATAAATATATATTTTTTGAAATAAAATAAATTTTATATTTTATATTTTTGAAATATTATAAATAAAAATATATTTTTATAATATATAATATTTATTTTATTTATTTATTAAATCAAGTTGACTTGCGAGTTTAACGAACTGAGTTTGACATTGCTCGAGCTCGACTCGATAAGCTAACCGAGCCAAAATCATAGTTCAAGCTCGAGCTCGAGCTCAATTTAATCGAGTTTCGAACCGAATTTTTAAAGCTGAGCCTATCGAGCGAGCCGAACTGCTCGACTCAATTCCATTCCCTATTTAGATGTTTTTGATGGTCTGTTTATAAAAGACGGAAAGCATTTTATAAACTCCCTCAAACGGGTGAATCTTTGATTCAAATATGCTAATGTAATTATGTAAACTTTTTTATATAAACTTGAACAATAGAATTTTATATAAATTTCAACCCAACCTAACCCATGAACCCATCCAACCTCAACTCAACCTAACTTATTTAAATTGATTTGGGTTACCGGTTTAATATTTTTTCACTTAAAAATTAATACAAACATATTACGTAAGAAAAAATATTTTACTACAATTATTCATCATTCATTATATCCAAAATCAAATCCATACAAAAATTTATTAAATCTTAAAAACATTCATTTACAAATTAAGTACTTTAAATTACTTCACACAAAGTTCAAACGACTTTAATTTAATACAAACAATACAAAAGTAAATAAAAATTAGATTTTAAAGGTGTTTGATCAATCCAATTCTTCAGGACTTCGTCACTAGTATATATTTGGTCATAGAATCTCTATAACCAAGTTCTATCATACCAAAAACATAAAGTGACTGAATATAAGATAATCAAATCAATTCAATAAGTTTTTGGAAAGCATATTGAAAGTCCGAAAGAAATACTTTCACAAAAACGAACGGTCTTATTTAACTAAAGAATATTAAAAAGAGAAATGTTTCTCACATATTTAAATTCTAATTAGTTTTTTTTATTTTATGAAATATGGTATTTTTTGTTGGAGGGTTTCCAATAAGAATAAAAAAGAAAATAAGAATATATGTAATATATATACACACGCAAACACAAAATATATATATATATATATATATTATAATTCAAACTAACTTATCAAAATATAAATGTAGTCCATCAATCTTTAAAATAAATATATTTTAAATATATATAAAATATAATTACATAATAATCGGATTGAAATTTTTTAATCCGTGACCCAAACTCAGCCCACTAAAAACCTAACTCAACTTTTAAAAACTCTAACCCACTACACCGGTTTGAATTGGATTTACAAATCCACCGATTTTTAATGTTCACCATTGAAATTTTCCTCCTCAAACCAAAAGTACTCTTCACCGACATTTTCTCTTTATAAAAATTCTCTTGAATAAGATCTAAACAACTAAGTATATCTCTCTAATAATGGTCTTTATATCAAACTTGAACTTCAATTCAAATAATTTTTTTTATATATTTTCTGCATAATCGAACCGAGATTATCATAATAAAGCCGGGATCCTTTTCAGTTTCCAATTTCCAGTTTCCAGTTCTTCATCCCTGCAGTGAAAAGGAGGTTTGGTCATCAGGAAAATACTGTTCAAGATTGGCAATGCTTTTCTTGACATGACAACAAATAAGCTTTCACGTGCAAATTACCAGTCAAGGGCCCAAGGTTAAGTAAGATATATGACAGATTTTTTTGTCGGAGATTTGTGAACCAAGTACCTAACACTTTTTAAATAAATTTTCTTTCCCAACTTTGCAAAATTTGAATTACTTTATTAATTCAAATAAAATTAATTACGTTTCATTGATTCAGAAAATATTATAAATACGTCATTGTAATTTGATTTTAATTACAATCTATTTTATTAATATTAAAACATGATATGTCAGTCCAACAAATAAATCTCATTAATGAAAAATAGGTAAAATCGAATTTGTTCTTCTTAGTGTTAACTATTACGCACGTGTGAGTTAAAAAAAAAACAAAAACCTTTTGAAAATTATCAAATTATCTTCTATACAATTTCAAAATGTAAAATAAAAAACAAATTTTGCTTTTATAGTAACAAATTTATTGTAAAGGAAACTCAAATAACTTACTAGCAAGTTGTTTTCCAGCAAATCCCTAATGCTCAGACAATCTGCAGTGCACAAAGACTAAATAACTTACTAGCAAGTTGTTTTCCAGCAAATCCCTAATGCTCAGACAATCTGCAGTGCACAAAGACCCTAACTCTGCACTCTCTCTTAAAGTTTCATTCTCAAGCAAAGAGTCTCTCCAACGTCTATATAATAATTCACACACAGCTCTCTTTTCGTTTTAATGACATATCGGTCATTTCACTATTAGAAAGAAGAAGACCAAAGGCAATCAAGATATTTTTAAGCGAATATAATTGGCAAATGCAATAAAGTCATCAATTTTCTCACTAAAATTATCGAGTTAAATAAACTCGTGCAATACATAATAAAAGTTTTGAGTAAAATATACGTTTTTGATACAAATGAAGCGGATTATAATTAAAATCAAACTACAGTGATGATATTATAGTTTATCTTAAATAATAAATTTGAAAAAAAATAAAAGGGAATGCTAAATGCAAGCCTTATATATTGAAGTCACAATAAATATTTTCTTTTGATGAAAAATGATAGAATAAAAAACAAAAAAATGAGAAAAAAGTTGTATATATAGCTTTTTTTTGGTACATTGATGAGAGGGAAATTAAAGAGATCGAAATCATGTCTTTTATTTTGTAGATAAAAAAATAAATTATAACTACAGCTTTAAAGTTTGATGATAAATATAATTGTATTTCAAATATTCAAAACATGTTATTTTCATCCAAACTTTCATATAAAATTACAAATGAATCATATAATGTATATAAATATTAAATAATTTAATTAAATTAAAGTAAATAATAACATGATATTACACATTTTGTGGTTTAATTCAAAAAAGTAACTCATGACCTTTTAACGCGTTGAAAGAAACAATTCTCATAATTTCAAATAATTTTTTAAACAGTGAAATGTAATTTTCGTTTTATAAAAATTTGAGATTGCCAAACATAAATAATATAATTGTAATTTACTAAAAAAAAAACATTAAAGTTTATCTTATATTTGTATTATTATTTATATATTATATATTATTTGTATTAATATATTATATTTTTACAATAATAATATTACTTTATTACTCATATTTTTTATTTTATGATATTTATTATTTGTTTCATGATATTTAATATTATTATCGTTTTATTATATATATATCATATTATATACTATCATAATATTATGTTATTTAACTATCTTATATTTAGTTAATTATATTATTGTATTAATATTTATTTTATTATTTTCTAACATTTAGTTTATCAATATATGATTTTTATATCAATGTAAATAAATTATATAAATATCTTATATTAGTATTATTATTTATATATTATATATTCACTATAATAATATTATATTATTTAAATATATTATAATAGTTAAATATATTCTATTTTAATTAATTATTAATCATATGTTACTATATTTTAATATACGTTATTATTAGATTATATTATTTATTATAGTAATATTAGATTATTTTATGATTTTTTGTATAGTATTATATTAATATTTAATTATGTTTTCTAATATTTATTTATTAATATATTTTATATTTATTATATATTACTAATATAATATTATTATATATTATTTTATTAAATTGCATTATTTATTACAATGATATTATATTTAGTATAATATTATATTAATATGTAATTTTCCTTTCAAATATTTATTAGTTTATCTATATTTTTTAGTTTTTAATAATATATTGATATTTTATTAATTATACTAATATATTATTATGTTTATTAATATGGTATATTTTTATTATAATAATATTTAATTAAATTGTGAATTTAAAATGATTCAATGTTGTAATATAATGACCATTACACTCTTTCAAAAGTGTAATGTCCATTAAAACTTTTTTGTATAATGGATTTTACAATGTAATACTCGTTACAACAACCATTTTAAATCAACCAAACAATGTAATAATCATTACAGGATGAATGAATATTCTATTACAACCTTGATTACTACAACCAAACAGGGTATTACTGTTAAAATATTTTCAAGTGATTATGATAAGTTTAGTAATTTTATTTATTTCAAAAAAAATTATAACATAATTTTTTAGGTTATTTGAATTCATATTTTTTTTAAAAAAATTAAGATTAAATTACATAAACCTCTCTTGAGGTAACGTACAATTACACATATCTTCCTTGCATTTTTAAAACCTTTGATTGGAAAAATTAAATTTGATTCAATGTGACTAAACTCGTCTACCAATGGTGTAAATTCTTATAGAAAAAGATTAAATTTGATTCCATGTGATTAAATTCTTATGTCAATGGTGTAAATGACGTTTATGTAAGGAAGATTTGTGTAATTATACATTACTTTAAGAGAAATATGTATAATTTATCAAAAAATTAAAATATGTAATATTATTTTAATTTTTAAAATAAAAAAATTTATATTTGATTTATATTTTTTAATATATTTTATATTCGTTTATTTAAAATATTAGTTTATTTAATTTTATTAAAAGCATATCAACAAATTTTTTATTTTTTAGGACAATATTTTATTTTCATACATTCAAAAATACGATAAACAATAATATCACGACACTTTTAAAAATATAAAATATACAAAATAAAATTTGTTTTATAGCATATGATAAAATATAAATTTATTTAAAATATATTTTTAATAACTTTATAAAAAAATAATATATAATTAAAATTAAAATTTATTTAAAATATATTTTAAAATTAATGAAAATTAATATTTTTGATTGAATCATAATTTTAAAATAATTTAATAGGTTAACGATTCATCAGTAGTGCAGTGTAATTTATGGAAAGGAGACAAAATTCGGTTAACCAATAACAATGACAAAGAAAATTAACTATTTATATATTAATATCCGAGACTGACGAAGGGAAAATTCAGTAGAAAACATAGAATTATTAAGCCATAAACACTATTATGCCCAAATATATTTGTAGCTTCTATATTTGGCAGAAAGATCACCGGAAAACCATTTATATTTCACCCCCACCCTCTAGATCTATAAAACTTATTACAAGCTTCTGCCAACATAAGCACCCCTAAATATTGTCAGCTTCAAGGACACTTGGGTTTGCCGCCATGAGTGGTCATGTCAGTGTAGCATTTCCCACACATCTCTCTGTTACCATAAGTTCCTGGTGGAACACATTTGCATCTGTCACAGCATGTAACGCAAGCTCTAACACACAGATTCTTCCTTGAATGCAAACTGCATCTCTTTCCACATAATGGGATGCAATCTGCCCATAGAGAAAATCACCCCAAAAAATAAAATTTCAGATACTAATTAGATAAACCCAGAATATTGGAAAATTGGGTGAACATATTGTCACAACAACAACTTTTGAAATGACAAATTACCCACCAATCATTTCTCTTTTCTCTTCGTTGTTGGTAGTAATTTGTCATTTCAAATGGTTTTCTCTTAAAATACTGCTGTGTCAATATCACCTGTTGGAAAATTGGGTGACAATATTGCCGTAGCAAAACTTTTGAAATGGGAAATTACCCACAAACCATTTCTCTTCTCCGTCGTTATTGGAGGTAATTTTGTCATTTCAAATAGTTTTGCTCTTGCATTAACAAATTACTGCTCTTTCAATATCGCCGTTGATTTTCCTACTTTAAGGAGTAAGATATTTTACCCAATCTTGTCCTCACTGGGGGCATGGGTGGCTTCACTGGAGGTAATGTAGGAGTTGGGGGCTTCACTGGTGGTTTGACTGGCGGTATTGGGGCCACCACTGGTGGAGGCTTCACTGGAGGTAATGTAGGAGTTGGGGGCTTCACTGGTGGTTTGGCTGGCGGTATTGGGGCCACCACTGGTGGTGGATTAACTGGAGGTGTTGGGGCCACCACTGGTGGTGGCTTGACTGGAGGTGTTGGGGCCACCACTGGTGGTGGCTTGACTGGAGGTGTTGGGGCCACCACTGGTGGTGGCTTGACTGGAGGTGTTGGGGCCACCACTGGTGGTGCAGGAGTGGGTGCCTTCACTGGGACCTGTGGAGGAGCTGGTGCTGGTACTGGGACTTTGGGATACGGAGCCTATTTAACAAATTGCAAAGTCCAAAATTTTCATAAAAATCACACCATAGAAGAATCAATTAGTATAAACCAGCTGTTTTGAAGGTTTAAGCATTTCAGATTTTACTGCATATACATAAATTTGAGTTAATTTTTGGGATACCATATTCAAGATTCTTGCTAAATAGACAAGAAAATCAGCAGTAAGGATTTTATAAACATAAAAAATAAATAAAATTTACCAGTATCTTCGATTCCTCCTCATTTGATGCAACCTGCAAATTAAACACACAGATTTTTACAAAGTTAGATACCCTTTCCAAAAATCATTTTGCTTGCTTGATTGGTTGAGAGAGAGAGAGAAAAAAAAAAAAGACACGGAGTCGTACTCTAGTAGCAACTAAAAGTAGAGTAGCAAACAGAAAAAGCAGAGCTTTGGCTGCCATTGTTAAGACAGAGCTAGAAAAAGCCCAAAGAGAAGTGAAGAAGTAAGCTAGGCACTTAAGTGGGATGCTTCGAAGCAAGAAGCAGCTTGTGCTTTAAATAGGGGTTCAGTAGGTGAAAAGAAATGTCTAGTAATTACTAGAGGTGGGTCTTTCATTAAATTAAATGTGGATGCCAGCTTCATTTCATCAGATCACAGGCTGAAGCAGTGGCTATGGGTCTTGCTGTCCGAAAAATCTAACTCAAGGGTTTTTAACCCACTCACCCCAAGGACTGTGTCTACTAAACTAGTAATATATATCTAGTTATCTACTACTTGTAAGATTATGTGTTTTTATCAATAATTTAATAACCGGCACACGAGGTCTGTCTTTTGAAACTTGGAACAAAACCTAAGCTAATGACAATTATGTATATTAAATATTATTAATGAAAATTTTAAAATTTATTAATAAGTTTTCAAAATCAACCTGACTTTGCTGGGTTCCTTTTTCTAGTACGGTATACTTCTTTTTCTTTATGCTAGTCCACTTGTGTTGTAGTAATATATAATTGAGGTTAAGGGTGGACTCCTTGGTTATATTATCCTAGTTGACCAAGTAGGACACTCCACATGATAAATTGTGGTCTTGTAAGGTATGTTGGCATGGAAAAATTATTAGCACGTGGAATCAGAAACATTATTGCTGAAAAAAAAAGTGAGGGACAAGTTTAATGATTTATACCTTTATGTAATAAATTTTTTATTTTATTTTGTGAAACAACTAATTCCACAAAGTTTATACATGATGTTGTAGTTAATTATTAAATGGATAGTGTCAAACACGTGATTATAAATTAAATTAATATAAAATAATATATATGTATATATATATACATATTAATAAATTTTAATTTTGATTAATTAAATTTATATATTGTGACATTTTTTATCATTTAATTCATCTTTTACTTGAATGACCGTGTTTGTTTAATAATTTTTGGTTGAGATGACATTGTTATTTTTTTAAATGAAAATCGAATATTGATAAATGATTTTATTAATTAAATTAATTTATATATTTTTAATAAAAAAATTAAAAAAAAAACAGAAAAATTACACAACAGTAATCTAAAAATCTAAGTTTATTTTGGATGACACCGCTGTCACTTTGTATGTAACATTTGATTGTGACAAGTTGTTGATTGGTGTTTTAGTAAATTCAGAAAAAAACATAAAAAAGATTTGACTTGAAGGTTTAGGCATGATGTGTAAAAAAATGGATCCAAATTTTTTTATTTATAATCATGAAATTATAATAATTAAATATTTTATTATTTTATTTTTATTCAATTGTTATTATATTTATTAATGAAAATTTTAATTTCGTCTCGAAATCGGATCGTAAGATCAAAATTTTTAAAGAAGGGTGGATTGAGCTTAAACTCCTAAATTGGGCTCACTTAATCAAGTTAACGATGATTACGCCAACTCATTATTGACATGATGGACTTAAGGCATGGTGATTTTATGCTCCAGACAGTTGTTTCCTGCTAAGGATGGGACAGAGTTGGGCAGCGTTCCAAAATGATTCAAACTAGAAAAGCTGAAGAATACAACTGGCTTAAAGTAAAATTTAGAGCACTGCCATTCGGATCCATCCTCTTGTCCTGCGCATGTGATAATCACATGACATGAACTTTACTGAAAATGATCACTGTAGGCCTAGATTCTTGGAGTTGGATCCCACTTGGGTATGGCTTAGAAATACCCAACAAATTTTCAGTAGATGCTTAATCTGCATCTTGGTAAAGGTGGATTCGAGCTGAATAATAACATGATATTCATGTTCGGTTTGAATTTAAATAAATTTATTTGTTCAAGTCGAATTTAAAATTTTAGTCTAAGTTCATTTTCGATAAAGATTTGAATTCGATTTGATTTGAACTCGATTACAACTGAGAGTATTCATATTTGAATTTAAACTTTGGATTGTTCATTCGAAATCAAACTATAATTTTAATAAATAAAAATATTAAGAAATATTAATTTGAACTCGAGCTCAATAAGACTTTATCAAACTGTTCGAAAGTTTTTCGAATCGAATCTTAAGATATTCAAACATGGCTCGATAATCTATTCGAACTTAATTTTCAAGTTCGAATTTGAGTTCGAGCTTAATCGACCCGAGTTTTGACCTCGAACTCAAATAGTTTGATAAAAACTCGACTTGATTTCAACCTTAATATCAGTTAAGTTTGATCTACCATTTAAATCAACTTAAAAACAAATTTGTTTATATATTAAATCAAATTTGACCGATTCAAAAGTTGCATTTGCATTTTTTAATACAATTTTACCTTATAGAGGAAAAAAAGAATCATGATCAGCAATTAAGAAAAAGAACAATGGATCACGGAGCAAATGTGACTTTGCCGCAATTTTTGGCATCAATGTACTCCGTAGTATGTTGAATTTGTGTTAAAAGTAGAAACTTGAATTATTCATAAGTAATAAGTAAATAATACGATTAATTTCACATATATTTTATTTTAGAATACATTTTAATCAATCTGATTTTATTATAGTGATACGAACATGTTAACCAAATACTATAATCGATTACAATTTTAATTCAAGAGTATTTTTCATGTTCTAACTAAACAACGTAATTATATTTCAACCGTAATTTCATTACAACCTCGATTATATTACAGTCGTGATTTCATTACCGCAACCAAACGAGACATAAAGGTACTTTGGTTATTTTAAAAATTAATATTCAATTAAAATTTTGATTCTTTAAATAAATTTATTTTTTAACTGATTGATGGTGAAAGTTAATGTTTTGTGGTGAATTGTAGGTTTTAAAAGGTTTAGTATATTAGTGTTATTTTAACAAATTTAAAAATAATACAATGTAATTTATCCCTAAAAATTATTTATATAACCATAATTTACCGTTTAGCACAGTAATAATTTCGTTTATTGATTTTTTTACGTAAATAAAGTTATTTAATTTTTTTCTAGTCTTTTAACAAATACAGGTTATGAAAATTCAGGACATGGAGGGAGGGAGGGAGGGAGGGGAGGGGAGGCGGGGTAGAGTTCACATGTTCTGTCTGTCAAGGAAAAGAGGTATAATGCCTCCCATTAAAGAATCTCCATGATTAAATGGATAGCATGATGAATGGATGACGATGATCATATGTCATTTGTCTTCTTATATCCAAACCTTTTTATCTTGTCATTTTGTCATATACCAATATTCTATTTGCAGAGGTAAGAACAGAGCATACATACAGAGGATTTGCTTAAAAGTACAGTAATTTTGTTGGGCAAACATTAAACAGTTTATGAAAGAAACCTGTAGAAGTGATTTCTGGATCTAGAGAGAAGAATATGAATTCAATCTAATGTTGTTTGGCTATTGGGAAAATAAACAAGAGAAATATGGAATGAATCATCTTATTTCTCCCTAAAGCTTTTCCTCTCAAATATTCAATATCCTTTAAAATGAACTTGATCTCTCTCATGTATAGGTGAAATAAAACAATCGCTTTTGAGCGAAGAAAGTCATTACTCTGGACTGTTGTATTTGCCAGCTCAGTTCGAGTCACGTGATCTTATAATTGGATTCTAAATGCGATTTAATCTTATGTGGGTTTGTTTTTTTATTCCTTTCGTCCAATGACCTCTCTCCACGTGGCAATATATAAATTTTATATTTATAATTTTTCCCCTACTCATGCCCGCGCATTTTATTTCGCTGCGTGAGCACACAGATTTTTAATTTCAAACAATCATAGCTCAAATCCATCATTTTCCTTTCTTCACTCCTACTACACCTTTTCAAAATTTCAACAAGATTTTTAATACTCTTTTAGCATGTTCATATGACAATGGACAAACAAGGATTCACGACGTCCCAAGGAAAACCATGGCTTCATCTTCGCTCTGAACTATATGATAATCTCCGATCCGCTATACACTCTTTGTTGTTAAGATGGAGCAATCAATCTTATACTTTCATTATCGTTTTCGAGGAGTTCACCATTTTACTAGAGCATGTCACTCATATGCTAGATTTGCCAGTGGTGGGCTCTGAAGATATTATGAAGCTTCATATCTTCGATCCCTATATTAAAGAGTCAAACTATTTTTATTCTCTTATTGAGAAAAATCTGGAGAAGTTTGAAGGTACTGGCTCCAAAATTCAATCTCATCATTTAAATTGGATAAAACATTTTTTAGACATTACGCATAGCAAATACATGGTCATGGTTTCAATAGTCCTTATGAACTTATTGCTTTCATAGATCTTTGGCTGGATAGGTTTATTTTTCCTGGAAATCCTCCTTACTGTATTCATCCAAGAATTATCAAACTTTTTATAAAAATTGCAAGCGGAATTTGCTTGAGCTTAGCTCCTTACTACTTAGCTAGCTTGTACTATTGCCTTGATAAGCTTCATGAAGACTTAGAAAGGTCTTTTGGTCACTTTCTATAGTAAACTGCTCAGATCCGGTGTTTCTTCAGTGCTTCATATGGAATTATTTTTCGCAACACGCTCTTTCAAGTAATGCTAATGAAAATAATTACCCATCCATGCTAATGAAAGATGGGTAACACGCTCTTCAAACTTCAAAGTTACCCATCTTTTTATTCAATCTCTTCAAACTCAATCTTCTCCAATCATGGGTAGAGCTCCACGCAATGTTACTGCTCCAGGTCAATAGAATGATGCTAATAATCTCTTGAAAGATTACATTAATATGAAATTTGGTTCAACTTCAAAAATTCAAGATGATAAGTTCATGCTGGCGTGTAAGATCTCTTATGGTCTTTCTAGCAATTAAAGATGGTTTGCCCATTCGTGCAGGTCACATGAACAAGATGCTTAGTGAAATTGGAAAGAAGTTGGCTAGCGAGGATGAACTCCTTCAAAAACTCCCAAAGTCAAAGAAAATTTCTGCGTTAGCAAAGAAACAGTTAAGCAATTCTTATTACTCTTCATTGCTCCTAAGAACTTTCCTTCTCAAGCAATTGTTCCAGTGAAATTACTTATTTAAGTTGTTCATCTATCAACTTCTCCTTTACCCACAACAACACCTACTACACATATACATAAGAAACTTTGAACTACTTCTACAAGGCAACTTTCTTTACCAACTATTTTTTCACCGATTGGCTAGTATTGTCCTGATGGGAATTATACCAATAAATCTGCTAAGACTTTACCCTTCATAGTTGTGGGATTATTACTTCTATGTGAACATCATTGAGGAGAATCATTCATCTACTTACTCTTCCACTTATGACAGGTTTGGATAACAAAAATTGCAGCGGATTGGATCTGGTGTACAGGTGAATTTTGTAGATCATCATATAATGTTTGAATTTTTGTGTTGCTTATATCAATGCCAAACAATACTTTTCATGCACAAAATAGAGATATTTTGGTCCCCTAATCATTCTACTCAGATAATAAATGGGTCTTTCTACACCATCAACTTCATGTGCTAGTAATGTGCCAAGGGATTTATCTCTGGAAGTTAAATACATCAACAATGGCTTCCCTTCTATAGGTATTGTCATGGTATAGACTAAGGATATAACCTTTTTGATTTTATCAAATGCCTCCTGTTGTTGCACTCCATATAAAAATGGCACTTCCTTATTCAATAAATGCATCATTAGAGATAGTAATTCTACGAACTCATGAATGAGCCTTATGATATTAAGATATTTGTCCCAAAAATGATTTAAGTTGCTTGATAGTCACAAGACTTATTTCTTTGATAGCTTTGACCTTGTCTGGATCAAGAATAATACATTTTTCTGTGTACTATGAATTCGAGAAACTTGCTTGCTTCAATGCCAAAAGCGTATTTCAATGGATTGAGGTTAAGTCTGTAAGATTTGTATTTATCAAAGATTTTTCGCAAGTGTATTAAATGATTTTTGCTTCTTCTAGACTTGGAAACTAGGGAATCTATATAGACTTCCATTATATCATGAATAATCTCACTAAAAATTATATTCATTTGCCTTTGAAAAGTTGCTCATGCATTCTTGAGTCCAATCGAAATTACCATGTAATAATAATTGCCAAATAAAGTTCTGAAGGCTATTTTTTCCGCGTCATTAGGAGCCATTGCTTTCTGATGATAAGCATTGAAAGCATCCATAAAAGAGAACATTGAACACCCTAATGTAGCATCGATCAGAGTGTCAATGTTGAGTAATGGAAAATCATCTTGAAAATCATCTTTTGGTGTGATGTCGTTTACAGAGCGATAGTCTTGACAATCATACGTTTCTTCGCATTTTTTAGGCACTAGAATGGAATTAACTAATCAAGTTGGATACCGCACTTCGAAAATTTTATTGTTTTTCATTAGCTTATCTATTTTTGCCTTCAATGTTTTTTCACTTGGCTAAGATTACTTTAATTTCCAAATGATAACACTCAAACTAACACGCGATTATTGTGTATAGCTGAGGTGTCGATCCCATAAGGAAAACAAACTACAAGAGAAAGTTTAAACCTTAACACTAAACGATAAAGTTCAAATAAGAAAATCTAAGTTTTACGGATGAAATTATATAAGAGAGTTGTGAAAATATGATGAAGAATTCAAAAAAGAAATAATAAGGTTCCAAGAATCATTCCTAAGTTCGTTGCCTTAATCCTATCTTGACTCAAATGTTTTATCTCAATTACTAGTTTCACATCCCAAACAAGCAATTGGTAAATATTCAATCAAAGCATATAAATACCCTAATGTAATTGCCATAAATTACTAAGTGTCACATGAATTCAAATCTTTCTTATTTAATCAAAGAGTAAATCATGAACAATGTTTAACAATCAGTCTATACAACTGAATCAAAGATAGAAATAAGAACAACTACACCTAGAAACTCATCCTTTCGCCTTGCTTGGAGTTTAGTTAGATATGGAGTTCATCCTTGATCACCTTGAAGAAGATGAAGATGGAAGCTCTCTTCAAAAACTCTCCTCGCCTGTTCTTTGAGTCTAAATTCCTATATATAGCTGTATGGAGATGGCTTTGTAGACAGAAAAGTCACCCTAGGGTTTCTGTTCAGGTCGTGTGCTTCTGCTGCTGTCCAGGCTCGGTTCTGCCTGACCATTGTCTACTAAAACTGCCGTAACTTTCTCTAAAAAAATCATATTTATGAGCCTTAAAATTCTCCAAAAAATAGACATCCGGATCTTTCCAAGAATATATAGCTCATTTCCTGGTTCTTTCTGAATCAATACAGTTTAATCCGCAAAAATGACTGATATGTCATGCTAAAATCACGCACAACCTAACTTTTGTCTACTAAAACTGCCATAACTTTCTATAGAAAAATTATATTTACGAGTCGTAAATTTTTTCAGAAAATAGACATCCAGATATTTCCAAGCATATATGGTTCTTCTCCTAGTTCTTCCTGAATCAATACAGTTTAATCTGTAAAAATGACAGATATGTCACACTAAAATCACACACAGCCTGACCTTTGTCTACTAAAACTTCCATAATTTTCTCTGAAAAAATCATATTTACAAGCAGTAAAATTCTCCAAAAATAGACATTCGGATCTTTCCAAGTATATATGACTCATTTCCTGGTTCTTCCTGAATCAATACAGTTTAATCCGCAAAAATGACTGATCTGTACGGGTAATTCTGATAATTTAATGAAACTCTTTTCCAAATGCTTGTGAACATGCATAGAATCTTCGTGTTTTAATTAATGTTAGCTTTTCCATCTCTTTTAAACTAAAAATACATGAAAATGCATCGAAATAAATCAATATACCAAGAATGATACTTAAGAATTATTAAGGCATAAATGTGTAATCCAGCCCTAAATCAACCCTAAATGCTAACAAATAAACACTATTAAGATGTATTTTCTGACTCTCATCATAACCTCAACTAGCTTATTGCTAGTCCCTAGGAATTCAAGCGAAATAAAAATGAAATGAATTCTATACTAGAAATCAAAACAAAACCTAAAATCCTAAAAACAAAACAAAGCAATGTTAGCGTTAATCCAAGAGTAATTCAACTTTTTATCTTAAAAATTGCACAATACACACAACACATAGAATCATTAAATACCACCCAAGTCTAAAAACAATCCAAACATCAACCTCATATTCGTTATCGACTCTTAAACATCCATCTTACCACAAACCATTAATCCAAACACCCTGATGATTTTATGCACAACATTCATGAATACAAGTCTTGGCCTCTAAAAACATATTACATTGTGTGACATCAATCACAAATCAAACTCTATAGGCTCACTTTTCAAATCACTCTCTACTAATGTAAAAAATCACACTACATTGGATCACTAGGACTTTAATAGGCTTGTAACGTTAGGCTAAGGAAAAAGTCAAGAAAGAACGGGAAGGATTAAACAAGTAAAAGAACTCAGTCTCTTAATTTTAAACACAACCTTTTTAAGCACTAAATAACCTTACTTCAACACCCAACTCATTCAATCATTTTTCGAGCATTTCTCTCAATAATTCAACATTTCTTTTTCTTCTTTCTTTGTCATAATTCACTTTTTTTTTATTCTTCTTTTCTAGCACATAATCATTCACCTTCATTTTCATTTTTTACTCTTTTCCACAACCCCCAACCTATCTCCTTTAATGTAATTGGGTTATGGTAGTAATATTTTTTCATATTTCCACCCTTACTCCTCTTAAGTGTTTCTCAACAAATGTGTATAAACTAAGTTCTCTTAAAAGAAAGGCAAGGATAAAATATTTTTAGGCTCATAAAGGTAAGTAAATGGGCTATCAAAAGAAATAAGGCTAATTTTTTTTTTTTTTTTATAAAAAAAGGTTCAAACAGGTAACTAGCGATAAATATAACAAATGTAAGCTTGGAAGGCTCAAACGGTCCAAAGATGGCCTACATCATATCCTAAGTAGTGTGTATTATAGGATTTCGCCTCAAGCGATTATCAAATAAGTTCTAGAGCTTGTCGAGATCGCAAAAGTATTCACAAAACATTCGCATATAAAACTTTTCTAAATGTTTTAGACTAATCATGCAATCTTACCGCAAACCAGAGCCTCAAACTAAATGAAGATCGACACTTAAAATTATTATCATACCGAAGCAAGATTTAACTTCTTCTAAAAGCTGTATGCTATCTCAACTATAATCATATCATTGACAAGTAAATTAACTCCAAAACATTCTAAAAACAAAAAAAACAAAACCTAATTTGTTTTTAAAATTTTCATTTTTTCAAGAAATATTTTATTTTCTAACAATTTATCCTAGCAAACGAATTAAAACGAAAAAGGGAAAGTGACACTAAACAATTCAATGGTATGAAATAGGAAATGTGTTTCCTTTACCTCCAACCTAAGACTTGCATTATCCCCAATATGAAAGAAAAAAAAAAGTAAAGAAAACTAAAAAAATGAAAAAAATAAAACTAATGTACAATGGAACGAAAGTACCCGATTAAGAAGGATAAACCGGGGGCACCAAAGAGATCTCTTTGGGCCTATCTTCAACACATTCATGTTCCAAGTATAGCTTCAACCTCTGACCATTAACTCGAAATGCACGACCATCGGAGGGATCTTCAACTTCTACCACTCTATTTGGAAAAACACTCTTCACAACATAAGGTCACTTCCATCGTGATCACAATTTTTTCGGATGGAAGCGTAACCGAGAATCATAAAGAAAAACCCAATTACCTTGTTCAAAATTTTTTCGGAGTATTTTCTGATCATGTACCGCTTTCATTCTTGACTTTAAGTCCTTAGCATTATCATATGCATCATCTCTCAACTCCGCAAGTTCACAAAGTTGCATTTTCCTCTCCTCACTGGACATCTTCAAGTCATAATTAAAATTTTGAATAGCTCAATATGCTTTATGCTCAAGTTCTACGGGTAAGTGACATGCTTTGTCGAATACCAACCGATAAGGAGATGTTCCAAGAATCGTCTTGTATGCTGTCCGGTATGCCCAAAGCGCATCCGGTAGACGCAAAGACCAATCTTTTCGATTTAGATTTATCGTTTTTTCAAGTATTCGCTTAATCTCCCTATTTGCCAATTCCGCTTGGCCATTGGTTTGTGGATGGTAAGCTGTAGAAACCTTATGGGTGACTCCATACCTGCGCATCAAACCCTCAAAAGAACGGTTATAAAAATGTGACCCTTGATCATTAATTATAACACATTGAGTACCGTAATTAGATAAATATGATCTTTAAGAAATTTAATAGCAACTTTTTTATCATTAGTGTGGCAAGGTATAGCTTCAACCCATTTAGAAACATAATCAACGGCAAGCAAAATGTAAAGATACCCAAAAGAAGGTGGGAACGGTCCCATAAAATCGATCCCCCAACAATCAAAGATTTCCACCACTAAGATCGGGTTGAGAGGCATCACATGACGACGAGACAATGAACCTAGCTTTTGACATCTTTCACATGAATAACAAAACTCATTAGTATCCTTGAATAAAGTAAGCTAATAAAAACCACATTGTAAAATTTTTGCGGCTAATTTTTTAATAGAAAAATGACCACCATAAGCATAGGTATGACATAAAGTTAACACACTATCAATTTCCATATCTGGAATGCATCTTCTTATTATTTGATCGGGATAGTATATAAAAAGATAAGGATCATTCCAATAAAAATTCTTTACCTCAGCTAAAAACTTACGTTTATCTTGTGCACTCTATGTAGATGGAATTTGATGGGAAACCAAGTAATTTGCAATATCATCATACCATGGTGTGTGACAAAGGACAACAAATAAATTCTTATTTGGAAAGGCTTCGTGAATGGGCAAAATGTTGGTATCATTCTTAAATTCCTAACGAGATAGATGGTCCACCACAACATTTTTCACCCCCTTCTTGTCTTTGACGGTCAAGTTAAATTCCTGCGAAAGCAAAATCCAACGTATCAAACGGGCCTTTGCATCCGTTTTTAGGAAAAGAAATTTAAGGGTGGAGTGATCTGTGAATATAGTGATAGGTGAACCAATTAAATAAGAGTGAAATTTATCCAATGCAAATACTACAACTAGTAATTGTTTCTCAGTTGTGGTGTACATCATTTGAGAATGATTCAAGGTTCTACTAGCATAATAAACAACAAATGGTTTTCCCTCCCTTCTTTGTCCTAAAACAGCCCCTAAAGTATAGTCACTAGCATCACACATAATCTCAAAAGGCAAGGTAAAATCGGGTGATTGCATAATAGGGACGGTTGTAAGCTTAGAGACAAGTGTCATAAAGGCTTTCTCACATTCAGGACTCCACTTAAACTCGGTATCCTTCAACAAAAGGTTACATAAGGGTTTAGAGATAGCACTAAAATTTTGAATAAACCCTCTATAAAACCCGGCATGCCCTAGAAAAGACCTAACATCTTTAATATTCTTAGGAGTAGATAGTTTAGAGATTAATTCAATTTTCGATTTATCCACTTCTATCCCCTTTTCGGACACTATATGGCCCAAAACTATTCTGGAAAACACCATAAAATGGTACTTCTCCCAATTAAGCACAAGCCCTTTCTCTTCACACTTACACAAAACATGAATCAAAAGAAGTTTCAAACACGGTTAAATCATCCATAAACACTTCCATACATCTTTTAACCATGTCACTAAAAATACTCATCATGCATCTTTGAAAAGTAGCCGGTGCATTACACAAACCAAAGGGAATTCTATGAAAACCAAAAGTACCAAAAGGACAAGTAAAGATGGTATTCTCTTGATCCTCTAAGGTAATTCCTATTTGGTAGTATCCTGAATACCCATCTAAAAAGCAATAGAAAGGATGTCCAGCCACATGTTCTAAGATTTGATCTATGAATGGAAAGGGAAAATAGTCTTTCCGAGTAGTCGAATTAAGTTTCCTATAATCAATACATATACGCCACCCGGTCACTACCTTAGTTAGTACTAACATCTCCTCTTCATTTTCTACCACGGTCACCCCGACTTTCTTAGGAACTACTTGAGTTGGACTAATCCACTTACTATCAGATATTGGATATATAATTCCAGCATCTAATAGCTTTAAGACTTCTTTCTTAACTACCTCTTTCATAGTTGGATTTAGCCTTCTTTGTGGGTCTCTACAAGGTTAGCTCCTTCTTCTAGATAAATCATATGGGAACAAATTAAAGGGCTAATACCTTTTATGCCGGCTATAGTCCAACCTAATGCAGATTTATGCTATCTTAACAAATTCAACAATTTATCACATTGCACATCACTAAGTTCAGAAGAAATAATAATCGGAAATGTATCACCTGGGTCTAAGAAGGCATGTTTGAGACCTTTGGGCAACGGAGCTAAATTATGCGTTGGTGTCTCCTCGGAAGATGGTTTGGGTGCCTCTCTCTCTTTAGACAACTCCTCAAAGCATGGTTACCATGATTTCTTAATAAATCCCTACGACTTATCAAAAACATCAACAACATCAATGGCTTGGGGATAAATTGAAGAATCATCAAAATCAAAATTATTAAGAAGGAATTCCAAAGAATTAGAATTATCTTTAATGTACTTATCCTCCAAAATAAGCTCATCGATCATGTAAGTGTCGAAACACTCATCCTCTTCATGTGGCTGCCTTGAGACTCAGAAATTATTCACCTCTAGAGTCATATTTCCAAATGATAATGTCATTAAATCATTCTTACAATTAATGAGGGCATTGGCAGTGGCAAGGAATGGTTTTCCAAGTATCAAAGAAATTTTTGACTCCGTGTTCACAATAGAAATTGTAGATTGAGGTTCCAACCCAAGAGGGGGTGAATTGGGTTTTTAAAAACTTTCATTAATTACTCGCAAGTTTATAAAAATAGTTAAGTGCACAAGCATATAAATAAGTAAAGTGCTTTAAATAAAAGAGTTTAAGGAATAGAAAGTGCAAACTCGGTTTATAGTGGTTCAGCAATATCGGATTCGTTTCGGCCCTACGTCCATCTCTTTAAAGAACCTTTTTAAAGTAATCCACTAAAAACTATTAGTCGTACAACTTCACGGGTATTGCATAAACCTTACAAACAATCTCTTCCTTTCGAAAGCTAATCTCTTCTTTTCGGAAGCTAATCCATTTACAATAAATATAAGTTACTGTAAAGTAAACGGTAGAGAGATAGCAATGAATGCTTTTACAAATGAACAATATCTCTTTTTCAAAGTAAAGCTTGAAGAATGGCTCAACAATAAATGTTTCAAAGCTTTTATGTATTAATGAGAAGAAACTTGATTAAATATGTAATCCTCTCTACTTAAATGCTCATGGGAGTGGGTTTATATAACCTTGAATTAATATGGCCGTTTGGTACTGACTTGGTACATTTTGATACATTTAAATGCTAAAGTCTGACACCTCAGTGGTCATGTTTTTTGAATTACCAGCCGAATAGGTCTTAGCACCAGTTGATTGAGTCAAGTGAAAAGTCTCAATTTTTGGGCTATGAAGAGTACCAGTCGACTGGGTCATAATTACTAGTCGACTGGGGACTTACTGTCCAATATACTAGTCGACTGGTATAAAGCACCCAGTCGATTGGGGACATACTGTCCCATATTCCAGTCTTTTGGTATAAGTAGCCCGTCGACTGGATTGCCCTTCAACCCAGTTTTTCCTGTTTTGAAATGTTTTTGACTTAGAAGAGTTTGAATAAATAATCTTGTCAAAACACTTTTTCAACATGAGCCATAGGACAAGCTAGTTACCTGAACAAGTGAGATTTATAACTTGTTTCAATACTTTATGCGTATACTAAATCTTCTGTCTTGACTTGGTGTCTGATGCGGGTTGAGTTCTTGTATCTTAATTCTTGGTTGTATGCTTTTATCGTTTAAAACACTTAGATAAAACTGTAAGTACAATTAGAGTTATGTTTTGTCATTATTAAAATTTAGATGAGGGTTAGCAATCTCCCACTTTTTGATGATGACAAAACTAATAAGAGAAAACAGTTTTAAAAAATCTAAGTGTTTGGTTTTTAGAAAGAATTGGGCAGAGTTTCCTCTGTTTTTTTAATAAAACCAACCTGTAAAAAGTTAAAAAACATTTTATATTCAATCCAACTAAGCCACGTAACATATAGTCATATACAATAAGTTCTTTGGATCAAAGCTCCCCCTAAATCTATGCACTACTTTAAGTTTACAGTCATTACAATCATTTTTCTCATATTTCTTCCCCGTTTTGACAACAGCAGAAAAGGGGGTTTTAAACCAAAAAATATGCTATATAGACACTACAAATAGTAAGATAAGGTATAAAAAAACTTGTATGTGAAAATGTGGCATAATTTGAAGCTAGAAAAACTTCCCGAGAAGAGCCAGAAATTTCCATACATGCAGAGACAGTTACAGCATCTATCCAAGCAAAGAAGTATTTACATGAAGCAAACATATTGTGTAAAAGTAAAGCAAGGATATGAATCAAAATGTAAAATAAAATATAGACATATAAAGTAAATATCCATACATAATGGGCTTCTAAGAGCCGAAACTAAAAAGCTACAATATATGATAAAATGATGTCCGTGCAAAGAACAACTAAAAGCTATAACTAGATAGTAATTCAAATAGCAACTCAGGGAGCGAGAGAGTCAAAGTCATCATGAACGAGATCTCAAAGCTCAGCCAAAGAACCTTCTATATGCTCTCGGTGTAGCTCAAATTCATCCTAGAGGGAGTGAAGATCATGATACATGGCGTCGATCGAAGAGCTCAAGCTCTGAAATTCGAACTGCATAGTTAGCTGAAGGCTCGTGATAGCCTGGAGAATATCATTGTACCCAGCTAAACCAGTACTCAAGCCGCCCATAGGTAGTGAAAAATCTGAAGAGACTATTTATAGAATCGTGATACCAGTCGACTGGGTCCTTTGCAGTTTTGAAGATTTTGAATATACCAGTTGACTGGATTAGGATACCAGTCGACTGGGTAAACTGACAGAGAAATACCAGTCAACTGGGTAGTCTATACCAGTTGACTGGGTAGTTAACTGAAATTCAAAAAATGGCTCCAAACAAGGTCTAGGTTTACTATTCGACTGGCATAGTCTCACCAGTCAACTGGGTAATTAGGCAATGACTTACAAGTTGACTGGGATAGACTTACCAGTCGATTGGACCCAAAAAAACTTCTAGTTTTAAGTCTTAGCATGAAATTTGTTTATTTATGCCATCTTGAGTGAGGAAAATATTAAATAAAGTTTAATACTCATTCACTAGATGTCAAGTATGCAAATGATGAATGATGATACAATCAAGCATACAGTTTATCATAATCTAACAATCCCATTAACAGTCTAATTTTACAGAAACTAGCTTCACTTAGAGGTTTTGTAAGAATGTTAGCTATTTGATCTTCTGAAGATATGAATTCTAGTCTAATATCACCTTTTTTAGTACGGTCTCTTAAGAAATAATGTCTAATTTTTATGTGTTAAGTTCTAGAGTGTTGAATAGGGTTCTTGGTTAGGTTGATAACATTAGTATTATCACAATGTATTAGGATACTTTTAAAGTTTATGTCATAGTCTTCTAGTTGTTGTTTCATCCACAACATTTGGGCACAACAACTTCCAGTTGCTACGTATTCAGCCTCGGCGGTTGAAAGTGCAACGGAGTTTTGTTTCTTGGAAAACCAAGAGGTTAATATTGTGCCTAAGAATTGGTATGTTCCACTTGTGCTTTTTTTATCTAACCTATACCCCGCAAAGTCAGCATCTGAATATCCTACAAGCTCAAAAGATGAATCTCTAGAATACCATAATCCTTGGGTTTGAGTTCCTTGTAGATATCTAAGAATTCTTTTCATTGATATTACATGTGATTCCTTAGGATTAGCTTGAAATCTAGCACACATGCATACACTGAACATTATATCAGGTCTACTTGCAGTTAAATAAAGTAAAGCTCGTATCATACTTCTATAATGTTTAGTGTCTACACACTTACCTCATTCGTCAAGGTCAAATTTTGTAAATGTGCTCATAGGAGTACCAAGTGGCTTTGAGCTTTCCATCCCGAACCTCTTTAGCAGGTCCTTAGTGTATCTTGATTGATTGATGAAGATGCCTCCTTTTAATTGTTTGATTTGAAGCCCAAAGAAGTAGGTAAGCTCTCCCATCATGCTCATTTCAAATTCACCTTGCATGAACTTGGCAAATTCTTTATATATAGATTCATTAGTAGCACCAAATATAATATCATCAACATATATTTTGACTAGTAGAGTGTCATTTATGTGAGATTTTGTGAAGAGGGTTGTGTCCACTTTTCCTCTTATAAAATTATTGTCAATAAAAAATTTACTTAGTCTTTCATACCATGCTCTTAGAGCTTGCTTCAACCCATATAGAGCTCTAGAAAGCTTGTAGACATGGTTTGGAAGACTAAGATTCTCAAATCCAAGAGGTTGCTCAACATATACCTCTTCTTCTATAAAGCCATTTAAAAATGCACTTTTTACATCCATTTGAAATAACTTAAATTTGTTAAAGCATGTGAAGGCCAATAACATTCAAATAGCTTCTAATCTTACTACGGGAGCATAGGTCTCATCAAAGTCTATTCCTTCTTCTTGATTATATCCCTTCGCAACTAGTCTAGCCTTGTTTCTAGTCACTATTATATTTTCATCCATCTTATTTTTAAATACCCATTTAGTTCCTATTATTGTGTGATTCTTTGGTCTAGGAACTAGATTTCATACATTATTTCTTTCAAATTGATTTATTTCTTCTTGCATGGTAATTATCTAATCATTATCATTTTCAGCTTCTATAAATGTCTTAGGTTCTATTTGAGACAAATAGGCTACATACTTGCAAATGTTTCTAATTGAGGAACGAGTTCTTACCCCTTGTGAAGGATCACCAATCACTTGATCGATTGGGTGATAATTTACATACTTCCAATCTTCGAGAAGACTATCCTCTTGTTGACTTGTAGATGGTTGGTCCAATTTGAGAGTTTCCATCTTTTGATTTGTTTGAGGTAAGCTCTCCTTTGGGTCAACAATAGGAGTAGGTGTCTCTATTCTTGGAATGAAATCTGCATCATCATTGAAAGAAACTTCTCTACTACTAATTGGGTTAGACTCATTAAGGGTTACATGTACGAATTCTTCTACTACTCGAGTTCTCTTATTGAAGACTCTATAAGCCTTACTAGAGGTTGAATATCCTAAAAATATCCCCTCATCGGTCTTTGAGTTAAATTTTTCCAAGTTAGTTTTACTGTTATTTGGGATGAAGCATTTACAATCAAAGGGACGAAAATAGGAGATATTAGGCTTTCTAACTTTCCATAATTCATACAGAATTTTGTCAAGTATAGGCCTAATTAAAATTCCATTCAAGATATAGCAAGAAGTGTTTACCGCTTCCGCCCAAAAGTGTTTTGGTAAGCTATTTTCACAAAGCATTGTTCTTGCAAATTCTTCTAGAACTCTATTTTTTCGCTCAACAACTCCATTTTGTTGAGGAGTTCTAGGAGCTAAAAAGTTGTGATCAATTCCATTTTCATCACAGTATTTTGAAAAGCTTTGGTTCTCAAATTCTTTTCCATGATCACTTCTAATGTTTGAAATACAAATTCCTTTTTTCATTTTGAACCTTTTTGCAATCCTTTGAAAGCTTCATCTTTGTAAGAAATAAAGATAACAAAGGTATATCTTGAATAGTCATCAACAATAACAAAAGCATATTGATGGCCACCTAGACTAATGGTACTTATTGGACCAAATAAGTCCATATGCAAAAATTCTAATGGTCTAGTAGTTGAGACTACATTTTTTGATTTAAAATAATTCTAGTTTGTTTTCCCATTTGACAAGCATCACATATTTTATATTTTTCAAATTTGATTTTGGGTAGTCCAATGACTAAATCTTTTCTTGAAATGATTTTGAGCAATTCATGTTCACATGACAAAGCCTTCTATGCCATAGCCATGGATTTTCACTAAATGCAGGAAAACATTTTTCATTTTCGGAATGCAAGGATTTTAAATGAACTATATAGTCATTTTCATGTTAATGGCCAACAAATTTGATCTTGTTACTCTTGATGCCTATAACTAGACAATGAGAGGTTTCAAAAATGACTTTGTTGCCTTTGTCACACAGTTGACTAGTACTTAGTAGATTTGGCTTAAGGCCTTGTACTAGCAATACATTATCTATGGTTGTGAAATCATTACCAACTTTTTCATGCCCGATGATCTTTATTTTAGTGTGGTCTCCAATAGTGACAAGTCCGCCATCTCTTAGAGTTAGCTCATTGAATACACTTTTATCACCAGTCATGTGCTTTGAGCATCCACTATCAAGGTACCAACAATTAATTTTTTTCTTGGTGTGGAGACATATCTACATCACACAAGGATACACAATTGCATTTTTAGGTACTCAAAATTTCTTGGTTCCTTTGGGGTTAGTCCTTGAAAATACGGTTTCTTTTAGGACTCATACTTTCTTAACAACATATGGTGTTCTACAGACATGTTAATAATGCATAATCCTAGGATAATAGTTATTGAAATTTCTAGGATGACTTAGTTGTGCATGTCTATAATTCTTAGGATATGAGTTCTTAGGATACATGTTTCTAATGTGAGGAATATGCATGTCATTTCTAGGAAATATATGATGATGATTTCTTAGATACATGCTTTCATTATTATGAGAATGCAGATTATATCTAGAATAACCATGATAGTAATTCCTTGGATATGCTTGTGCAGTGTGCAAGTCTTTAGTATATATGTTTTTCTAGGATGCATATGATGGTTACTTCAAGGATATGTATAAGCATGTCTTGAATGAGCATACATATAAGCATGAGTATTTCTAGGAGGTTTCATTCTTTTATATGCATTAGAATTAGTACTTTTAGACCTACTAGCATTTATTAAGGGAATGCTTTTGACCTTGCTAATGATCTTTGAAGTAGAGGCCGCATTCACACATAATGCTTTTATGAATAAGCTCTCTTTTGATTTTTGCTTGCCTAATGGAGAATAACCTAACCCAGATTTTCTTCCACTTAATCTTTGGCAAGACAGCACTTCATCAAGCTTTTCTTTTCCAAGCATGAATCTAGATATTATGCCATTCAATTCTAATATCTTCTTCTTTAAGTTTTTATTTTCATCTTTAAGAAAATCTTGAGAAGAATCATAAAGCAATGAAGATAGTTTATCTTTTTCTTCTTTTAGACTTATCATCTCTTTAGAAAGAGATGACACATCTTTCTTAAGAATAGAGTTCGTAGAATCGAATTTCTTCAATTCTTCATGCATTCCATTTATGACTTCTATCAATTCTTCACTACTATTAACAATGTTTTTTTTTGAAGAGGGAGAAGTCGATACCTCATTTTCATCATCAATTTCCATAAGACATAGGTTGTCAATTTCCTCGTATCAGATCTCTTTATCCGATGAGTCTTCTTCTTCGTCATCACTCCAAGTGGTTGCAATCATAGCTTTTTTCTTGAAGCTTTTGTGTAGTTTGCTTGTAGCTGTACAATCGGCCTTGATGTGAACGGGCTTCTTACATCCATAACACACAAGTGGTTCTCTTTTTGAAGTGGTATCCTTTGGGCATGGTTTCTTGCTTTTCTTCAAGAATTTGTGAAACCGTTTGGTGATTAAAGCCATCTCACCATCTTTTTCGCTGCTCTCCACTTCTTCTTCCATTTCTTCTTCTTTGTTGCTCGTAGAGGCTTTAAAAGCAATCACCTTTTTCTTATTCTCATCATTATTGATAATAGGATTCATTTCTTACATCTCATATGTCAATAATGACCCGAGAAGATGTCGAGATCTTTGGTCTCCTGAATGGTCGTCTTCTTTAGTTTCCAAGTAGGTGGCAGAGATCTTAAGATTTTTCTCGTTAGTTCAAACTTCTCAATGTTCCTACCAAGAAGCTTCAAACCATTAACAATACTTGTGAAACGTGAGTGCATTTGAGAAAGATTCATATTCAGATACTAGCATATAGATTTTTTATTTTTTGACCTCACTAGTTCCTTCATATGTAACTTGCAGTTTATCCCAAATCTCCTTAGCCAAAACACATGCGAAAATTTTATTATATTCAGATATATCTAAAACACAATGTAAAATACTTGTGGCTTTACTATTGAGAGATATCATTCTACAATCCTTATCATTGAATTCAGTTTTGAGTTTAGGCATTGTATGATTGATTTCTCCAATAGTTATTTCCTTTGAAAGAATTCTAGGTCATTCCTTAATGACTCTCCATAGATTATAATCTTATCATTCGACAAAGATTTTCATCATATTTTTCCAATAGTTATAGTTGGAGCCATCAAACAAGGGAGGCCTAGTGTAAGAATGTCCCTCAGAATAGCTATTTGATGCCATCAAATCAACTCAAGGATTTTAAGTCTAAAATTAAGAACGAGGCTCTGATAAAAATTGTAGATTGAGGTTCCAACCCAAGAGGTGGGGTGAATTGGGTTTTTAAAAACTTTCACTAATTACTCGCAAGTTTATAAAAACAGTTAAGTGCACAAGCATATAAACAAGTAAAGTGCTTTAAATAAAAGAGTTTAAGGAATAGAAAGTACAAACTCGATTTATAGTGGCTCGGCAATATCAGATTCATTCCGACCCTACATCTACTCTCTTCAAGGAACCTCCTTAAACTCTTAGTCATACAACTTCACGGGTGTTGCACAAACCTTATAAACAATCTCTTCCTCTCGGAAGCTAATCTCTTCATTTTGGAAGTTAATCCCTTTGCAATAAATATGATTTGCTGTAAAGTAAACGGTAGAGAGATAGTAATGAATGCTTTTACAAATGAACAATATCTCTCTTTCAAAGTAAAGCTTGAAGAATGGCTCGACAATAAGTGTTTCAAAGCTTTTGTGTATTAATGAGCAAAAACTTGATTGAATGTGTAATCCTCTCTACTTAAATGCTCATGGGAGTGGGTTTATATAGCCTTGAATTAATATGATCGTTTGGTACATTTTGGTACATTTAAATGCTCAAGTTTGGTGCCTCAACGGTCATATTTTTTGAATTACCAGTCAACTAGGTCTTAGTACCAGTCGACTGGGTCAAGTGAAAAGTCTCACTTTTTAGGCTATGAAGAGTACCAGTCGACTGAGTCGTAATTACCTGTCGACTGGGGACTTACTGTCCAATATACTAATCGACTGATATGAAGCACCCAGTCGACTGGGGACATACTGTCCCATATCCCAGTCTTCTGGTATAAGTAGTCAGTCGACTGGATTGCCCTTCAACCCAGTTTTTCATGTTTTGAAATGTTTTTGACTTAGAAGAGTTTGAATAAATAGTTTTATCAAAATGTTTTTTCAAAAGGATCTATAGGACAAGCTAGTTACCTAAATAAGTGAGATTTACAACTTGTTTCAATACCTTTTGCATATACTAAATCTTCTGTCTTGACTTGGTGTCTGATGCGAGTTGAGTTCTTGTATCTTGATTCTTGGCTGTATGCTTTTATTGTTTAAAACACTTAGATAAAACTGTTAGTACAATTAAAGTTATGTTTTGTCATTATTAAAATTTAGATTTGGGTCAACAGAAATGGTATCTAACACTAAAAAGTCAACGAGATATTTGAATTTGTCAATTTGCACTAAAACATCTTCCACAATACCTCTTGGTTTTCTTACTGATTGATCCGCTAGTCGAAGTACCACGGAAGTTGGTTTGATCTCACCTAGACCGAGTTGCAAGTAAATGGAGTAGGGTATGAGATTCACACTAGCTCCCAAATCTAGCAATGCTTGGCCATAAGCTTTGTTTCCAATTTGGCAAGCCACCATAGGACAGCCCGAATCTTTATACTTGGGCGGTGTCTTGCTATCAATTACCGCATTTGCTTGCTCTGTTAAGAATTTCATCTTCTCCACGTTGTGCCTTCTCTTGAGTGTGCATAGATCGTTAATGACTTTAGCATAGTTGGGAACCTATTTTATGACATGAAGAAAATGAAGATTAATTTTAACTTGCTTAAGTTGTTTAAGAATCTCACCTTTTAATGCTGAATTTCTCTCCGTAGGTTTAAGGAGTGCTTAAGGGAAAGGCACTTGTATGGAATCACTATGGGCATCTTGTTCCTTGGGGGCTTCATCTTTGTGACTCATGGTGTTAGAAATCAAGTTTGATGGTAGAATGGGTCCATCAATTTCTTTACCATTGCAAGTAGTCATGGCATTAACCTCTTTAACATTTTGATTGTCGGGATTGGAGGTTGTGGCTGCGAAGCAAAATGACTTTGTTCTTGAACCGTCAATAAATTAGTCAACTTGGTGAGTTGGTTCTTTATCACCTTTTGTTCCTCTTTGACCCCTTGTTGGTCCTCTAGAAACCGTTGATTTATCTTGCTTTGCTCTTCGACACTCTAGGCATGTACCTGCATAAATGACTTAAAAACATCTTCCAAAGGTAAAGATTGTTGTGGTGCATTAGATGAAGTTGCTTCCGGTCTCCATTGGGTACTAGATTGGGTAGAAGATTGTGTATCGGATCTCCAACTAAAATTAAGGTGATTCTTCCAACCGAGATTCAAGGTGTTAGAGTAAGGTGAATATGTTTTCCTAAAGGGTATACCTAAAGTATTACACTCTTCCTTCATCTCAAAATAGGTTGGACAATCCCTAGGTACATGATCTACCCTATTACACATAAAACAAGGTTCGTGGGACTCTACCCTAGCAACTGGTTCGGGGGCTCTAGCATCATTGGTTTTTAAAACCTCAATTTCCTTAGTTTGGACCTCTAAATGGGCTTTAAGGCTATCCTCTTCCTTAAGTTGATAAAAACCAGCGGTTTGGTTTCTCTTAGTACTTTCTATGGCATTGGGTCCCGTCCAAGTGTGGGCTTATTCCGATAAGTCATCTAGAAAATCTATGGCTTCATCGGGATCTTTTTGAAGAAAATCTCCATTACACATTATTTCTATAAATTGCCTTTCCCTACTTAGAAGTCCATCATAGAAATAGCTAATTACCCGCCAACCTCATACCCGTGGTGTGGACAAGAATTCAAAAGGTCTTTGAAACGTTCTCAAACTTGATATAAGATTTCACACTCTTTTTGTGCAAAGTTTGAGATTTGTCTCTTGAAGTTATTGGTCTTATGGGTTGGGAAATACTTTTGGAAGAAGGCTTGGGCCATCTCATCTCAACTACCTATAGACCTAGGCCTTAACAAGTACAACCAAACCTTGGCCTTATCCTTAAGCGAAAAGGGGAAAAACCTAAGTTTGACGGTGTCTAACATATTGGCTCTACTTTGAAAGGTTGCTAGTACTTCCTCAAATTCCCTAATATGGATATAGGGGTTTCCATTCTCTAATCCATGGAAAGTTGGTAGCGATTGGATCATGCTCGACTTAAACTCAGGTTATTGAACATTAGGGGGGAACATGATACAAGATGGTGTGGTCGTTTGGCTAGGGTGCAAGTAGTCCTTAAGTGTCCTAGCAACATTCTCATTGTTATTGTTGGCTATGTTAACAAAATTCTCTAAATTCTTGTTTGGGTGTGCACTATGATTTGATCTAGACGAGCTTTCACTATCGGACAAAGAATGAGAGGGTAACTCTATGTCGGGTCTTTTAATGAATCTACCTCGCTTATCTCTAAGTCTACCCATACACCAAAGAAATTAGAGGGGAGATGAATCAAGAAAAAAAAATAAAAATTAAAACAGAAAATCAAAACAAAGAGTAAAGAACAATGTTACCGTCTTGTCTTAAAGTTGACAATCTTCTTTGTAATTAAGCACAGTTTCCCGACAACAGTGCCAAAATTTGATAATGCTCAAACTAACACACGATATTATGTATAGCTGAGGTGTCAATCCCATAAGGAAAGCAAACTACAAGAGAAAGTGAAAACCTTAACACTAAACGATAAAGTTCAAATAAGAAAATCTGAGTTTTACGAATGAAATTATATAAGAGAGTTGTGAAAATATGATGAAAAATTCAATAAAGAAATAACAAGGTTCCAGGAATCCTTCCTAAGTTCGTTGCCTTATTCCTATCTTGACTCAAATGTTTTATCTCAATTACTAGTTTCACATCCCAAACAAGCATTTGGTAAATATTCAATCAAAGCACATAAATACCCTAATGTAATTGCCATAAATTACTCCTTAATTCTAATTCAAACACACAAGATCTATCTTATAAATTATCAAGAAGCGACAATATATTTCAATAATAATACTGCAGTAATGGACAAACCTATAAGATAGATCTACCGAAATCAATAGCATCTAACAACTTAGACATAAGAAAAGCTTGACTAGACTTGTATGGAGAAGAAGAAGGCGATCATCGGATTAAGAAAATCTAAGAGAAAAAGAACATAAATTGCAGCTGTCACATGAATTCAAATCTTTTTTATTTAATCATAGAGTAAATCATAAACAATGTTTAACAATCGATCCATACAACTGAATCAAAGATAGAAATAAGAACAACTACACCTAGAAACTCATTCTTTCGCCTTGCTTGGAGTTTAGTTAGACATGGAGTTCATCCTTTATCACCTTGAAGAAGAAAAAGATGGAAGCTCTCTTTAAAAACTCTCCTCACCTGTTTTTTGAGTCTAAATTCCTCTATATAGCTGTACAAAGATGGCTTAGTAGACAAAAAACTTACCCTAGGGTTTCTGTTCAGGCCGTGTGCTTCTGCTGCTGTCCAGGCCGGTTCTACCTGACTTTTTTCTACTAAAACGGCCATAACTTTCCCTAGAAAAATCATATTTATAAGCCATAAAATTCTTCAGAAAATAGACATCCGAATATTTCCAAGCATATATGGCTCATCTCCTGGTTTTTTCTGAATCAATACAGTTTAATCCGCAAAAATAATTGATGTGTCACGCTGAAATCACTCACAACCTGACCTTTGTATACTAAAACTGTCATAACTTTCTGTAGAAAAATCATATTTATGAGATGTAAAATTCTCCAGAAAATAAACATCCAGATCTTTCCAAGCATATATATCTCATCCCTTGGTTCTTCCTTAATCAATACAGTTTAATCCGTAAAAATGACTGATCTATCACGATGAAATCATGCATAGCTTGACCTTTGTCTACTAAAACTGCCATAAATTTCTCTAGAAAAATCATATTTACTAGCCATAAATTTTCCTGAAAATAAACATCCAGATATTTCCAAGCATATATGGCTCATCTCCTGGTGATGCAAAAATGACTGATCTGTATGGGCAATTCTGACAATTTAGTGAAACTCCTTTCCAAATGCTTGTGAACATGCATAGAATCTTCGTGCTTTAATCAACGTTAGCTTTTCTATCTCTTTTAAACCCAAAATACCTGAAAATGCATCGAAATAAATCAATATACCAAGAATGACATTTAAGAATTATTAAGGCATAAGTGTGTAATCCAGCCCTAAATCGACCTTAAATGCTAACAGATAAACACTATTAAGATGCATTTTCTGACTCTTATCACCAAAACAAATGTTTTTTCACTGAACACATTATTTCATTAGCATATCTAATTCTTTTGCATGTGAGATGGGTCTCTAAGATTGCTTTAATTTTTTTTCTTAAGGTCCAAATTCAAATGATGCGTTCCAAGGCAAAATCTAGACGTGGCATCTCCTCAAATTTATAGGCAAAAAAAATAACATTTTCTTTTAGTAGTAAGATATGGCCTTCTTTCTACCGTAGATAGAAAATTTCTGAAATAAGAGTTGGTATTTCTTATTTTCCTTATTTAGCTAGGTTAATCCGTTTGAGCTCATCTATTACTTTATTATTTTAACCTAGCTGATCTTCTTCCTTTTCTCATTTTCAAACCTCATGTATTTTTTCTTCCTTGGGTTTTGCTGTGCAAACTTGATATCCGGGATCAAGAGATTAGGATTCTCTTAACCCCTCACCCCTTCATAAATAAAAATGAATCCACTCATTAGGGAGAAGGGTCTTTTGAAATCCGCCAACTATTGTATTAGCCTAACTATTATTTTTATTTTTTTTCTATATTTCTTCTTCTTTTCATCGCTAGATTCTTCTAAACAGGCAATACTAGACTCCTTGGAGGCTTAAGAGTTGCAACACATTTCTCCAAAAAAATTATTATAAAATCTAGCCTTATGAAAATGTGCTTCGTGCACCTCAAAGGGAGCTTGAGAGGCATAAATGGCTACCTCTTTTCCTCCACACCACAGTTTTAAGAATTGGTGATAAATGGATGAAAGACTTGATGAGCATGGTACCATGGCCTCCCAAGTACAATGTGGTAGGATATTACTGTGTTTACTATATGAAACTTCACTATCTTGTACAGTGGACCTACAACAGTATTTATCATCACATACCTGAGGGTTTGCATTGCTTCCCCATTAAAGATCTTTACCAAGATAGAGTGCTTGACGATTCGCTATTTTTGTACATTCATAGCTTTTAAAGTATATAGCAGGATTATGCTGACAGAAGAGACTTTATCAACTAATCCTATTCTTACTTTTAGCTCATTCAATATCGTTTCCAGATATTGAGTTTTATTATGTTGCTTTCCAGTAGCCAGCTTGTTAGAGTTGGGGCATACTTCACGAGATCATATCTGTAGAACCCCAGACGAACACGGGGGTCTCGCTTCCCAAAGAGCAGGTAAGGGTTAGGGGGTAGCACCCCTGAAACTTTTAGATCCTGTACATGAGTTATGTCGGGACTTTTTGTTTGGCGGTTTGGGCTTGGGCCCATGAATAGTTGTAGTTCTGTAGTAGGGCGAAAATCCTAATAAGACCCTAATTAAGACATCTTAAGTTTATTATAAATACTCTTTATGTACTGAGCACACATTGTAACGATAGATTTGTGAGGTTGATAATAAAGAAATTTATGGCAGAACATAGCCCTATTCTGGGGTGAAACTAGGTAAATTTTGTTTTCTTTTTTTCTATTTATAATTTGTGTGATTGACAGATCTCGAATCGTTCAATTGGTATCACAGCCTTGTGTTCGAGGATTAACGATTAGAGATGTCGATTGGATCACATATTGAAATCGAGAAGTTTGGAGGGAAGAACTTAGAGTTATGAAAACAGAAGATGGAGGATCTACCCGTGGATAGGGATTTGTGGACGATGATTGTCGATGAGATACCAAAAAGTACGACATCCACTGCAAAAGATCTCTGGAAGAAGTTGGAAAGCCTTTATCAAAGTAAATCTCTGATAAACAAACTGTTTCTGCGGAAGAAGTTATACAACCTTCAGATAGTTTAGGGCGATTATTTCTCTGTTCATCTACATGAGTTCAACACTTTGATAGGATAGTTATGATCTATCAGTGTTGATGTGACGGATGATGATAAGGCTATTACACTGCTCTGTTCACTACCTGATTCGTGGGATAGCTTGATAGTTGCGATTTATAGTGGTACAACTGATCTGCCTTTTGAGAATGTCGTGGTAGCCTGATTGTCTAAGGAGATGAAGTGTTAGGGTACAGAGAACTCATCAAAGGAGGCCTTATCTGTGAGAAGGCGAAGCCATGATAAAGACTACAAGTAATCTAGTGATAAACCCAAGTTTAGGGGAACATCAAAAAGTAAGAATAAATCTGGGTTGAAGTGTAGAAAGCTTGGGCATCTAAAAAATGATTGCAAAAGTAAGAGTGTGAACCTTGAAAAATGGATAGGCGAGAGATCAACTTTAAGAAATAAGTACCAGTATGATGATGATGCTGGTGACTTAAATATGGTATCTTATTTGGCTCAATCAGATTAGAGTGTTTCTATAATTGACACATAAGCATCCTTTCACATGACACCTCACAGGAACTGGTTTCGTGAGTATGAAACCTTTGATGGGGGAAATGTTTTATTGGGAGATAACTCTCCAGTGAAAATTATTGGTCGTGGGAAGGTACAGTTGAGGATGAATGATGGGACGGTCAGAACACTTCCAAGCGTTATGCATATTCTGGGTCTCAGTAGCAACCTGATGTTAGTCTGCAAGATGGCAGATGGGAGAGTGAATTTCAGCTGTGACAAAAATTTGTGCATGATGACTTGTAGATCGTTAGTAATAGAATGAAGTGCTCGGTATGGTACGTTTTACAAGCTGTCGAGAAGTACAGTACAAAGTCAATGCAGTGGAGGTTTTATCTCTGAGAAGGCGACTGATGATGAGGCGATGTCATCTATGTTGTGGCATCAGAGGCTTGGACATATTGGTGAAAATGGATTATCTAATTTATCATCAAAGCAGATGGTGAAGGGAGTCCCAGATCACTCCACATGATTCAGTTTCTGTGAGCATTGTCTACATGGCAAGCAGAATCGTGTGAGTTTTAAGTCCGCTGGCGTGAGAGCAAAATGTATTCTGGATTTAATACATAGTGATGTGCTTAGGCCAGTTCCAGTCCAATCTCTTGGAAAATTAGGGTATTGTATCTCTTTCATTGATGATTTTTCAAGGTATACATGAATTTACTTCATTAAGAGTAAAGCCGAAGCATTTGATAAGTTATGTGAGTTTAAAGCATTGGTAGAAAATCATATAGAAATAAAGATAAAGGTACTGAGAACAGATAATGGAGGGGAATTTTGCTCAGACAAGTTTGAGCAATTCTGTGTGGCAAGTAGCATTGCAAGACAGAAAATAACTCCATATATACCTCAACAGAATGGAGTGGGCGAGAGACTCAATCGGTCATTTATGAAGAAATTGATGAGTATATTGAGTTGTCTAGGCTTGGAACCAGAGTTTTGGGCAGGGGCAACTGCTACAACATGTTATCTGAAGAACAGGTTACTTATATCAGCTTTGCAGGATGAGACACCGTTTGAAGCATTATTCGGGAAGAAGTCTAGTTTGCCTTATGTTAGGGTGTTTGGGTGTGATGTTTATATGCATGTGCCAAAAGAAAAGAGGAACAAACTTGACAACAAATCAGTGAAGTGCATTTTCATTAGTTATAAGGATATGGTCAAGGGGTACAAGTTATGGAATCTAGAAAATAAGAGTATAGTTTACATCAGAGATGCTGTGTTCAGGGAAACAAAAAGGGATGTGGCGGCTGTCCAAGATGTACCGGAACAGTCAAAATAAGTTCAGATTGATCTTAGCCCGAGAGATAAAAAGTGAGAGACTACCCCACAGACTGCATCAGATACTTCAGATTTTGAGGTAGTTGGGTCTGAGCACGATATTCATGTTTTTGATGTAGAAGATGAGGATTTAAATGCTTGCTCGGGGGTAGAGATCACGTCTATCATAAGGCAATCCACACGGGTTAGGAGACCACCCATTAGGTATTCCCCTAGTGCTTGCAGTGCATTATATGTTTTAAATATTACTGATGATGATCCTAGCACAGTGAAAGAGGCAAAGACCTCAGAGGATGCAAATATGTAGGAGGATGCTATGAAAGAGGAGATGCAGGCACTGGACAAGAATGAAACTTGGAGCTTTGTGAAATTTCCTAGAGATAGGAAGGCAATTGGGTGCAAATGGATTTTCAAGAAGAAAACAAATGCAGATGGAATGGTAGAAAAGTACAAAGCATGTTTGGTTGCAAAGCGGTACTCGCAAATAGAGGGAATTGACTATGGTGAGATATTTTCCTCGGTAGCAAAGTTGACATCTATCAGATGTGTCTTATCCATGGTAGTTTCTTATGATCTAGAGATTAAGAAACTGGATGTGAAGACATCTTTCCTTCATGGTGACTTAGAGGGGAAAATTTACATGAAACAACCTGAAGGCTTTGTGAGCAAAAGCAAAGAAGAGATGGTATATAAATTGAAGAAATCTTTGTACGGACTAAAGTAGTCACCACGGATGTGGTACTAGCAGTTTGATACATATTTCATTCAGCTTGGTTTCACTTGCAGCTATGTTGATCACTGTGTCTATGTGAAAAGGGTAGGGGTTGATTTTGTCATCTTAACCTTGTATGTTAATGATATGCTGTTGATTAGAAATAACAAGAAGATGATTAGCACTGTGAAGGCATCGTTGGCAATGCAGTTCGACATAAAAGACCTAGGACCAGCAAACTTTATCTTGGGCATGCAGATAAAAAGAGATCGTGAAAATCGAAAACTGTGGCTAAGTCAGAAGAAGTATATTGAAGAAGTGTTGAAAAAATTCAATATGTCTGACAGCAAGTCGATAGGGACTCCTATGCCTTTAAGAACCAAGATATCTGCGGAACAATGTCCGAAAACGGAGGAAAAAAGCTGAAGAGATTGCGCACGTACCTTATGCTAGTGCGATTGGAAGCTTGATGTACACCATGGTGTGTAGGAGACCAGATATTGCCCCAGATATTGCCCATTAAAAAAAGATTTAATGGAGGAGTAAAATTCACAAAAGATATTAAAGATAGAAAGGAGAAAAAGAGTTAATTTTCATTGTTTTTGAGAACATGTCTTCCGAACTTAATAATTTTTTATTCCCAAATCTTTAGAAGCTATCCTTTTTCCAGAAAGCCCAAGAACAGGCCACACTCATCCCGAATGAGTTTGCATGGACCGTTTGAAATTGAGGTTTAGAATCTGAAAATTTTCCTATTTCGTTCGGGTCCTGTACGTGGTTGGTTATACTTTTCAAGCCTACCTTTGTTAGTATTAGGCACGGTTAAGTCCAGATCATTGTTGAGATTCGCCATATTGATTGAACTCAAATCAGTTTTCCCAACAAAGTCGCCAAAAATGTAGAATTCAATCTAATGCAGTTTGGCTATTGAGAAAATGAACAGGGGAAATATGGAGTGAATCCGCTTATATCTCTCTAAAGCTCTCCCTCTCAAATTTTGAAGATCCTTTAAAATGAAGTTGATCTCTCCTATTTATATGCAAAATAGAATAACCGCTTTTGAGCAGGAAAAGTCGTTACTTCGGACAAGTGTATTTGCCTGCTCAGCACGAGTCACACGGTCTTATAACTAAATTCTCAATGCGATTTAATCTTTTGTGCTTGCTTTTTATTCCTTTTGTCCAATGACTTCTCTCCACGTGGTAATGTAAAAATTTCATATCTAGAAAATCAAAAGCTAAAAATGAGTTTTTAAGAAATTGAATTTGTGTTAACAAATAATTGTTTTACCAAACGCAAAATAGTTTTTAGCTATACAATTTTTTTATAAAAAATGTTTCAAAAATCATTTTGATAAAAATAAACCAAAATTACAGTTAGACGAAACGGTACCTAAAAATAATACTTGAATATGATAGGTGCTTCCAGGAGCACCAGTCCACTGCAAAAGTTGAAAAGGAGGCTAAAATTGCCCTGTTCAATTGAAAGAAGAGCTTTAATAGTTAGAGAATCGAAAAAGAAAACAAAAAACTAGCTGTTGTATACCAAATTCACAAGCAATTGGGGTATAACTTTTCTTGTTATTGTCACCAGACCAACAAAGACCCATTGCTACAATTATTGAGTTTGTGCCATCTAGCTTTCCTTGTACTAAGCATTATGGCGCTGTTCTATTGGAAGTATCCTTAAAGACAAGAAGATATTCATTCGTTTTACCATTTTGATGCCCTCTATGATATCAGGTTTACTGTCATTCTACCTTTGTTCACCAAGAAAACTGCCTATATAAAGGCAGAGAAAATGCAGGGGATAGCAACAGAACTTAACTGTTGAATTTCAACCTTCATAATAAAAAAAAATCACCATAAAAAATGGCTTTGATCAATAGGGTTCTTGCTGTTTTCACCATTTGGTTTGCTTGCTCAATGTTGGCCATTTCTGCAGCTGTAGAAACTCCTGGTTTGGCCCCGGCCTCTGCCCCGGCCCCGGCCCCGGCCCCGGTCCCCAACGACGCCGTTGCACCAAGTTCTTTAATATATTTTCCATCATTGCTGATTGGATTCATCAGTGCTGCTGCTGTTTTCATTCTTGGAGCTTAAAAAGATGTTTGCTTGAGAGCTTTCCTTTTTAATTACCCTATTTGTCTGTTGTCCTCCTGCTAGTGTTTTCTGTTTCCTTGTTCTTGATTCTGTATCATTAGCAGCATTAGTGATAATAATGTTTCTGGTGTTTTATACAAGTGATTCTTAGTTTTAATCTTATATTATTGTTCTCCTTCTGATTTTACGTTTCGCTAATGAAATTGATTATATTTCTCTTTTATTCCACGTATTTTATCAAATTCATTTACAATTTTATTATATTTGAAAAGTTAATAATCTTTAGAATTCACTTGCAAATGCCTGTAATAAATTTTACCAGAAAATAAAATAAATTCCTTATTTCATTCAGTTTCAAACGGAAGGTAATCTCTTAATCTCTGATCACGGTAATTGATAATAAAATAAAAAATTTAGATAGAAAATGATAAAAGTTTTTTTTAAAAAATACAATATGATTTAAGTTGACGAGGTGCAAAGTGCAGCAAAATTTCTCAATACTTTTTTAAACAAAACTTAGACGGAGTTTTTTACATATATTCGTGAAGTTCACTTAAAAAGTAATTATTTAAGTAAAAGTTATATAAAGTTACTTACATAATGTGTGTATTTTTTTTCTTTCGTAAAGTTCTATTAACAATTTTCACTTTTATTATGAACATTAATATTTTAACCATAGTTTTTAAAAATGTTTTTGGGCGCGCCCCGAGGCAAAATTCGTAAAAAACCGCATTTGTTGGGGCATAACTACCAGTGGGTAGTTCGTCTTTTGGATCGGGGTGACCCGGGGCGTACGCGCAGTGATATTTTTTTTTTCGTTTTGAGTTAAATGAAATCAGTCCATTTGATCAAAACAACGTCGTTTCGTTTTGGTTAAATTAAATTAAACAAGTTTTCTTCCCTACGACTTGAACCATGACCTAAAGAATCATAGTCTTTACTCTTACCACTGAGCGAACGCTACCGATATGATATAATTGTACTTCATAAATATATAATACATGTTATCTAGTTTAATAATAATTACAAACTATTTAATTAATCATTTACAAATTACAACAATATAGAAATATAAGTTATACTTGATATAATTTATATATTAATATATATTAATATTTATAAAATTATAATTATTAGATTATAGAGAGTTAGTAAAGTATTAAACTTTGATAAAAATTAATTAATTAATTACAAATTAATTTTTTTTTTCTATTCTAATTAATTAATATTATTTTATTAAAATTTCAAAACACCCAAAAAAATTCAAAAGACTTACCCGGATTTTCAACCTTTTAGGTCATAATTTTAAATTTTCAACATTTTGATTGAACATTATTACAAATGGAACCACCATGTTAAATGACCATAATATAATTTGATGGATACATATACAACAAACGATAGCGTACTTCTAATATCAAACGTGATTAAAATTTTCATCAAATTTTTTGGTATTTGTGTAAAAATATTTTGATAAATATTCATTCATAGGTCTTAAGTTAGTAAAGTTTATTGATAATTAATTAATTTATATTATTTCAATTTTTTAATATTTTTATAATTTAATTAATATTATTGTATTCAAAACGTCCCGACGTTTCAAAAGGCTTACGCCTCGCCCAACACTCTCACCTCTGAAAATACTGATTTTAACACTAAAATTTACATCCTAACTTTACGCCCCACACAAATTGTTACACCTCACTTTATAGCTAACAAGAACTTGGGATGCTCTAATTCATGGAACTGGTTCCGGAAAGTGGTACATTACCCACTCTGTACGCGTTATTTTGGGATATATTTAAATTATTTATTATGTATAAGTATATGTATAAAATTATGATATTAGATGTATTTATAAGTATAATTTAAATGAGATGTGTGCATAATAATAGTTAAGAAAATAAATTGAAAAACATGAATTTAAAAAATGAAGTATGAATATTCTCTTCTTCTTTTTTTTCTTGTGTCTGAAAATCTTTTTTTTCTTCAATTTCTAGCTAAAAGTCTTCAGTAAAATTCAAATCGTTAATTTTATGGATCTGATGCATGAAAGTTTCACGAATCAAAATATAAAATCCAAATCACGGATCCAAAGCGGTATAAAGATTCTAGTAGCTATGCCTCACTCACTACAGTGATTTTGAAGATTAAAATGGTCAATTATCAATTGAGTTTATACACGTGTCAATTAGTTATTAGTTCAATGTTCACGTGTCAAAATTGGATTTGGTATAAAAATTGATGAGTTTACAATAATAAAATTAATTATCATTACCTATCAATTAGTATACACTCATTAGAATTTAAAAATTACAAAAAATAAATATTTTTATAACTTTTGACATTCGATTTAAACTTTTGTTTTTCATACAAATTTTGATAAGTTTAATTTATTTTAATGAAATATGCATTAAATCATACATTAAATTGATGGAATAATTTTTACTTAAAAAATTATATATTTGATTTATTATATGAGTTTTATTAACTAGTAAAATTTTATTTTTGAAAGTATAATTTTTAAATCGAATTTTACGAAGGAGATTTGATCATTTGAATGGATTATATTAAAAAAAACATTATTAATGGATTAATACGTCCTAACCCTTTGCCATGGAGATCAAACAGTAAGTTTGGGCTTGGCCCGTAGACCATGTTTAGTATTAAGCCCAAGATTCCATTTCCAGGTCAACCAGGCCCAAGATTTGACATCAAAGCTTTCTTTATTTGTTTCCGACATCAAAGTATAGTCAAAAGTTCTGTATTTCGTTATATTCATACACGAATTTTCAGACGAATTTTTATTCTGTGCATCCGCGTCAGTTGTTGTGACTCAGTTCATCTGTGACAACGAAAACTAGGGGTGAGCATAAATCTGATTAACCAATAAACTCGACCCAAATTGATATAGTGGGTTAGATAGGTTGTGTATTTTTAGATATTGGGTTGAGTTGAGTTAGGTTGTGTACTTTTAGAGATTGAGTTAGGTTGGATTGAAAATATTTTGAATTCGGTGGATTGGGTTAGGTCATGGATTCAAAATTTTTAACTCAACCTAAACCGATAACCTGGTCAAATATATAATTATATATTTATATTTATTGAATATAAAATAGTGTACAAATAATTATAGTATAATTGTAAAATATATAATCATAAAATGTTCACTCTAATTACTACTAATGTGTAAAATTATATGTAGCAGATACTCCAATGTCCAAACAAATATAATATTTTATAATTACCTAGATTTTAGTTTCAAATATTTACACTAGAAACAGATACTGATTTCGAGTTATAAAATAGTTTTCATTATTATTCTTAATCATAACTTCAATTAGAATAAATTGATACACAATTAACTTATGCTAACAAAATTTTGATTTTTTGTACCGTTGTAACTATAAAATAAACATAGAAATTAACACTCTAACCTACAATATTCCAGCCGAGATCAATGTATGCAAATAAACTTATATTCAAAAAAGTATTAGCACGTCCAACAAATATTGAGTTACTAAAATATATTATTAACAACTGTCCATAAATCTAGATTTCCTTCGTAATTGAACAGTAAGTTAAATTCATGTTAACTAAAGTAGTTCCTAACGCAACTTTCAGATGAAGATTGTGTTTTTAAATATAACGATGAATCCATATTCTAACATTAATGACTCTAGGTTGTGAGCATGCAGATAAACAATTGATCATGCTCATTTCATGAGGCTCTATATTACTCGCTTGCTTTTCATGAAACAATACCAAAACATTCTTACCAAGTTTGGCTTCAACATATCCTCTAATTATGGTATTTCATGGCACAACATCATTCTCTTGTATGTCATCATAAAACTTCTTAGTAATATCCAAAAAAAGCAAATTTAGCATAGACTACAATTATTGTAGGCCATAAGGCAATTGTTCTTTTTTTTTGTATTATCAAATATTCTTTGTGCGGTTAAACGCACATATTTTACTTGTAATATGAATGAATTTAGTTTTAGATTAGATTGAATTGAGGTTGAATGAGTTTACGGTTTAGATTGAAATTTAGATTGAGTTGAGATTTTTTTAACAAGATATAAATAAATAAGTTAAAGTTTTAAGATGCTCACCCTAATTAAAACAAATGAACACAAAATACAAGAAGCGAGAAACAAGAACATAAAAACCATGAGAGGCGATGGGATATTGGGAATCAGAGACTTCGAGCAAAGCAACCATAATCAGAAGAAAGAAATGGCTAAAGAGACGGGAGATATGGCTCGTGATTCTTGGTGTGATCTTACACGCGGTGTACATACTCAGCATCTTCGATATCTACTTCAAGACTCCCATTGTTCACGGCATGGATCCTGCCACTCCTCGCCTCACTGCACCCGCAAAACGCCTTGTGCTCCTCGTTGGTATGACGCGCACACAATGCAATTGCTTATATGTTTATGTGAAGAGTTTCTATTTTTTTTTGGTTTGCTTCATTCATAGTTCTGCTTTGCAGCTGATACAGTTTGTTTTGTGGTTTAATAAGTATGAACTGCGTTTGTGGGTCTTCTCTGTTTGTTTTTTCAAGTATTCATAGTGCGAAATGGGACTGACCAAGTTGAACATATATGAAGTTTGAATGTTCTATTCATGTTTTGGGGGCAATGTTTGATTATAGAGTTTCTACAGGTTCTGGGTCAGCTTGGGATTTGCTTATTTTGGATTTGGAAATGGTTAGTATTAATATTATAAGTTGTGTTTAGTGATTAGGCTATCTGTCTAGGGTAATAATGATTGCTTTTTGAAGCATTTTTGTTCATTTATAATCTGTTGCGATGGGTTTTCCTTTTATGATTCATAGTCAGTTTTTAATTTTTGGTTGAAAATGTAATGTCAGCTGATGGTTTACGCGCTGACAAGTTTTTGAGCCGGATTACAGAGCACCATTTTTGAGAAGTGTAATAAAAAACCAAGGTCGGTGGGGAGTCTCTCATGCTCGGCCTCCTACAGAATCAAGGCCTGGACATGTTGCCATTATAGCTGGTTTTTACGAGGATCCTAGTGCAGTTACAAAAGGTTGCTTTTTTAAGTTTTTTGTGCCACCATAATTTTATCAAATATCAGGGCTGTTTTACTTTTCATCTTTCAACATTTTGAGCCAATGGTAGTGCCTGTAAAGTGCGTTTGTGGTTTGCATCCCATTCTGTTAGCTAACAAAATAAAGGTTTTCATTGCATTTGCAGGATGGAAAGCTAATCCAGTTGAATTTGATTCCGTTTTTAACCAGAGCCGGCATACATTTTCTTTTGGTAGTCCAGATATTGTTCCAATTTTTTTGTGGTGCCTTGCCATGCAGCACCTGGAATACATATCCTCACAAGTTTGAAGACTTTGCAACTGGTTCGTTCACACTCTGCAAAACAAGCTCTTTTTTCTTTTTTGGAAGTTTATATCATATATCATTCTTAGTAAGTGGAAACTTGAAGAAAATGTTTAATCTCACTGGCTGAATTAATTATCTTTTTCAATTTCTCAGCCATTATCTGCTAACGTAGTTTCCACCCCAATCATATCTTATTGATTGCTTTTGGCTATCCTTGCATCGGTACAAGATTCCCATATGGTATGCATTTTGTCTTGTCTACTTTCTTATTGTGCTTGTCTAGACACCTGTCTAGAAATTGCAATGAAATGATGCTTAATAACTTCTGTAAATGCTTTTCCCTTTCAAAATATGCCTTCATTGTGGTGTCAATGATACAATATTCAAATGAAAATACACATTTGACCTAAATATGGCTCTTATTGCAAGTCAGTTTCTTATTTTGATAATGGTAGTGTGTTTTTTATCGTTTGTTTAACTCGCTTTTTGAGGAAACTTTCTGGTCATCTCCATGGTTCTTGGAAATTGATCAGGTATCATTTGTTTTTAATGATAGACTGAAGCTCTCATCCTGAAATTTTATTGTCTAAATATAATAATGTGGTAGTAACTAGGCAAATACATGAGCATCCACACAAGAGCTCCTATAATTCTCACCTTGTTCAATGCTTTATCAGTTTGGTAGTGTTAATGCAGATGCTTCTTTTTTGGATGAGTGATCTTTTGATCAATTTCAGAGCCTTCTGAATAGGTCCCATGAAGACCCGAAGTTGAAGGAGCTACTTCTACAGGATAATCTTGCTATATTTCTCCATCTACTTGGTTGTGATTCTAATGGTCACGACATCGGCCCTATTTGTCTATTTATCTCAGTAACGTTAAGGTTGTTGATCATATTGCCGAACGGGTTTACAAACTTTTGGAAGATTTTTTCAAGGACAATCGTACAGCATATATTTTCACAGCTGATCATGGAATGAGTGACAAAGGTTGGAGAACACTAATGTGACATTTTGTTTGCTTCTTTAAATTTATGTAGGCCTTACAGCTTTAATGTTAGTAAGTTACTTTCTTCTGAATGTGCTTAAAGCTTGTTCTTTGTTGAATGCGTGCATAAATGGTTAAAGGTTTGTATATATAGCTCTAAAAAAGGTTATGATGATTAATTAGCAAAGTTATAATAGTCATTTGATTGTTTAAACCATTAATTAAAAAATTTCTAACCATCATTCCCCACTGTTTCTCACATTCAACTTCTCCTTTCTCATTTTTCTGTGAACTTTAGTAACATTCTCCCCAAGGGAAAAAACTACCGTAGTAAGTACCTACTTTTTATTGTTGTTATTTCTTGCACTTATATCATATGTAAGACATGGCTAGTGTAATTATTGCGGTCCTATTTTGTTTTAACTTTTTTTTTCTTCTTTTTTTTCTATCAATGAGTAAATCCTTAAGGATGCGAAATGGGAATGCTCATCACTTTTTCTTAGTAATGCTTAGGTCCATCGGTCAAATGATTGGTTGAAAGCTGTGGATTTGAGTCTTCTACTTGAGGTTCACAAAAATGTTCTATACTACATTTTGTGTTGCTTTTCATATAGGCTTGATCAGACTTGAATGGACAATATAGTTTAATGGTCAGATTTGAAGGAATTCAGAAGTCTCAACTGCTTGCTTAAACTGATTGTGATGTACTGAGATGCATTTGATTTGCAAAAGTTAAATGTTTCTAATGTAAATAACATAGGCATTTTCATGCATGTATCTGAATGTGTTCTATAATCAATATACATCTAATTTCTGGTTGGATTAAAAAAAAAGCAGGTTGGGGTTTTCCATCAGTCCAGCTACTTCACCAGATTGGTGGCTGGACTAGAAATTTAAAATTGAAACACTGGTTCCTTGCCCTTGAATCTGGTTGCAGCAAAGTGTTCTGCTCCATCATCTGATGTTTTGTTGTTTTTCTAGTTGCAATACTGTTTGTTTCATTTTCCCCCTCAAAAGTCTTTTTTCTTTCTTTCCAAAGATTTTAGATTTGTAGTTTTTTTAGTACTGATGTTGACATGACTCGGTTTTATCATTAGGAAGTCATGGAGATGGGCATCCTTCGAACACTGATGCTCCCCTAGTTGCTTGGTGGGCAGGCATTTAATATCCGAAGCCAATCTCCACTAGTGATCATTCTGATTCTGGTTTCCGTTTTGTTGATGAACATGCACATGACATGCCAACACCTATAGAATGGGGCCTCAATGGCATTGAAAGGGTGGATGTCAATCAAACAGATATTGCACCACTTATGGTTACTCTCCCTCTTGAAATTTATCTCCTCCAAGCCAAATTATTCTCTTTGAAACGTCCTTAACTTACATTGGTCTGATATTCTCCTTGACTTTTCTGGCAGTCAACTCTTCTTGGTTTGCCATGCCCTGTTAACTCAGTTGGAATTTTACCTCTTAATTACATTAACATAAATGAGGTGAGTTCTATATATTCCTCAAACATTACCTTATTCAATGTAATAATTGATTAAATTTAACCTATGAATTGAGTTAGTCATAATTGTAATAGTTGATTATATTTTATTTTTATACTTTCTCAAGAAAGGAAATTCAGTTTTTTCCATGAAGTCCAATGTTGTATAAATTAGTCCAAATTGAATAGAAATGTTAGAGACTGATGAAAATTTCACCTTGATTGTAACGCCCAGGCAGAAGAAGTTAAAGCTGTGCTAGCCAATACAAAGCAAATTCTTAACCAGTTTCTTCGCAAATCACGTATCCTTTTCCTATATTGACTGTAGGTCATTGCAGTATGGATAGTAAGGGTCACTGCCTCATGCTCTAACAATTACAGTTTCATTCCTTTAAGAATTTTTATCTAAGTATAATGATTTTGGGGTTCAATGTATTGTAAGAAATAATATTTAATACTTGTTATTGCTCTCCAGAACTTAAACTTAAGCATATGGATCTGGTGTTTCATTTTTCTGATTTTAATTAGTCTATAGTATATTTCTAGCCAACCCCAGATAGTTCATAACTAAGGCTAGTTGTATATAGTAATATATTTCTAGTCTAATTGGTAAGTCCATCTGTCTTTAATCTTTTTACCATTTGTTCCTTGGGATGGAGGGTGTTGGTGTCCTTGACAAACTTAGAAATAAAGCAGTCAAATTCATTTTATTTCAAGTCTTTCAAGCCACTGGCTTATTATTCCTCTGTATTGGATCAAATTGAGGATCTAATATCTGCTAAAGACTACAAAGCTGTAATGAAGCTCTCCCAAGATCTCAGAGGCTTGGCACTGGTGGGACTTCATTATTTCCAAACATATGATTGGCTGATGCTGATGACTGTAATTACTCTGGGGTATATTGGATGGATGGTCTTCCTTATTCTCCATGTGCTTCAATCGTATACTTCATTGCCAGGAGATGTATTCAGAGAAGATCAAGCAGTTCTTCAGAAAAAAAATACTAAAAAAGTAATGTCTAAGTAAGCTTAACCTCTTTTTAGCTTTATCTGGGAAGATTGTCTGTGGTATAAGGACCTTGAACATAAAAAAAAAGTCATTCTTTCAATTCCATGGGTGCAGTTGTAGAGAGATATCATAGCTGGGGATTCATCTGATTCTTTCAAACATGAAACTGTGGCCTGCTTTGTAACTGCTTCTTTTAAGAAGGTCATCTAGCAAATAAGGATTGTTGAATCTTGGTAAGGAAGCTCAAAGCACCAAAAATTTAAAAAAATAAAAAAGGGACTTTAACAAGAAATACTCAGTTCTGGTCTTAGTCTTATTATCTTCCTTGCGGAGCTCTCTTATCCTTATATTAGATGTCTTATGACCTGTCGCCCCTGTTCTTTCTGTCTAATGTACTACAATAATTATCTTGATAATTTACTTTGCTTTCCTAACTTTTTTTTTACGTTTATAGCATACCCAATTTGCCTCTTTATAATGGGATCTTTTTGTGCTAGCTACCTATTAAATTTCATCATTCATGATTTTCATAAAATAATTGGTTTATGCCACCAAGTTCTGCATTCTTATATATATTTCATTCTGTATGGCAGGTGTGTTTGTGTGTGTGTCTGTTGATGGGAATAATTTGTATTCTACTGTTTCTGGAACATTCTCCTCCCCTTTATCATGCATACGTTTCAATGACAGTATTTCTCTGGACGCAAATATTTAGTGAATATCGATTTAAAAAAGCATTATGGAGACACTTAAGTGGGAGGAAGTTCAATTATATTGTTAAACTTCTATTCACTGGTGCTGTTTCAGTCCTCATTCTGGAGTTCCTGGTATGAATATCATACACTACTATAAATTTCCTGCTATTGTTAAGTGAATTGGTGATTTGGCATTCTGAATGATATGTTTTGTCACTTTGCGCAGGTGAATAGCTTCACTGAGGGGAAGCTCTACACTTGGTGCTTCTTGATAGTGGGGGCCATAGGCTCGATTTATCTTCACAATTCAATACCTTGGAGATCTGGGATGCCAATTTTTGTCTGTATTGCATGTTGGTTTTTGTCTGTATTTACTTCGATGCCAGCAGAAATTCCCAATAATAATCAGTTAGTGTAAGTCAATTTTTCTGTTTTCTCTGCTATGTGTAAATGTGTGTTTTTCTTTCTTTCTCTTTTTCTTTCCATTTTCATTTCCCTTGAATGGTTAACATGATCTGGAGAAAATGTTCTAGAAATAGAGTTTAGAGTACTGAGACCATAATCACAGATATGCTATAGAATTCCTTCTAGTTTAGTTTTCAGAATATAAGGGCAAGCTGGAAATCAAATCCCATAATTCGATGTCTTCTTTGTGATCAATGAAAGTTTTTCTGGAAAGAAAATTGTGGAAAGCTCATAGATCCACAAGGTAGACATAAAATACGTGAATAGGAGATTCTAGAAAATTTAGAGAGATAAACCACCTCTTATAATATTCTGAACGTACTCAGTAGTGAAGTTATTTCAATAGAAAATAATAATAATAATAATTTCTCGATCCTGTGATCTTATCTGTAGCAATACAGCTTGCTAGTAGATTGGAAATGAGGGAAAAGCTGCAAAGCCTCTTATGTGCTGCTTCACATATATTAATAATTATAAATTTTTAGTAGTTACCAACAGAGGAAATGTTTTGACATGTCATCTCTCCTTATAAAATACACTCTACAAGTCAACTTTCTTCTTTTAGCCAGTTTATAAATTCAGAATTGATTAAGATTGAAGTTTTATTCGGTAACAGAAGTACAAAAGACCAAAACTAAAGCAATCTGGTTCTGTCTACGCCAGGATACCTGATACATCAGAGAATAGGATGCAGAAAATTATTTACTGAGGTACGTATTCGACATAATATGACCCATTCCTTGATGATTAGGATGCTGCAACTCATGCTGAAGGGAAGCTTTTTGCTAGAAGAAACATCAAAATTCAATCTTGTATATTTTAGTTGCTCATGTGTAGCATTTAGGTCAGATACGTTTTTGTCCTTGCAAGTGATTGTTAACTTTGTAAACAATAGTGATCTTGTGGAAGCTTGATATGTCAATAACTGCTTTCCAATTAATTAATTCACTGTTCTATTATGTGTCTGAAATCAAGGATGCTTAGTCATATTTATATGATGAAATCTAAAATCTTCTAGAAAAGATGGCGAAACTCGATATCAACTATCTTCAAGTTGGTTTCATTAATGTTTACATTTGAATTGGTCATTACTTAATACATCGTGACATTTATTTCTACAGAGTTGCAAGTGGAGCTATTGTGATCTTAATAAGTTTAGCTGCTAGGTGGCTCGACCTGCATGCTGAAGGGAATAAATACTGGCATGGTATCTGTAATTATGAAAGGAAGAAACCCAGGTTCCCTATGCTCTTTAATTACAGGTGCATAACATTTCTCTAATTTCTGCTGGAATGGAAACTTTTTAATTATTTGTGTTACTGAATATATTTAAAATTATTTTTTTTGCTAGTGGAAATCAGGCTCTTTTGGTTGGGTTATCATCCGTGATGGTGTTATTATCAACATCTCATAGAACACATAATCAAGAACTGCATGCATCACACCAGTTAATAAATTGGTTAATTGCTGGTATACCTTTGGACTCTTCACTTCTCCCTTGTTTTTTCAGGTTTTGTATAAAGCTATGACCAAACCTTTCTTTTCATTTAAATTTTCTTTTCTTTAATTTTTTTCCGAAATTCAATAGTGTCCTTAAACTTCAAATGTTTCTTATATATTACATGGTGGCCTGGTGAGGTTCCAACTAGTTTAACCTCAAACTGACAGTTCGCAACATGTTGTCTGAAGGTACAACCTATAGAGCAATAATTAGGCTTACACTATTGTAACTGCAGTCTTGCTCACTCAAATTACAGACCATGTGTATTTTCTTTTTCTTGGTTATCACCAATATTATTGAACGTAATTTACATATATATTTTCTACCCTTTTACCACATAGTAATTAATGCTGGACTGCCACTTCTTGAACCATTTATGGCTACATATTTATGTGTTTTTAACATAATAATTTGTTTTCTCTTAGGCTTCTCGATGGTTCTCCCATTGTTCTCAGAAAATGGCCTCTTGTCCTGACTTAATTCTGTATTCCTTGGTTTTGCGCCAACATTCCTTCTTCTATCTATTGGGTATATCTCATTTGAAGCTACCATCATGATAGTGATCAGTTAAACTGTTTCACAGACATGGAAATTGCTCAGGTACAAATTGATGATTCCTTTTCCCCACCTTTTTGTGAAACCTTTGCAGATAAGAAGCTGTCTTCTATGGTGCACTTGCTCCTGTACGTATGGCATGGATACTGTTCGAAAACACACTTCTTTATTTAAGTAAAGTGAAAAATTCACCCACTTCGGTGAAAAATGTGGAGGAACAGGCCATGCTTAAAATTGATGAAAGACACTTGCAGCTGTCTGATATGAGAATTCGTTTAATTTTTGTAAGTCAACCTAATTTTTATTTTTTATTATTCCTTTCTATCTCGTCACCACTATGTATGTTGTTCTTTCATGTCTTGCTTCTCATGTTAGCTACAGACACTTTCATGAGGTAGCTATCGCAGAATTCTGTGATATGTAGTTGATATTAGATATTGAAATTGTGTGAGGTGCTAGTGTTTTATTGTTTAGAATTTTTTTGGTTGATGGCTAATTTAGTCTTTCTCCATCTTTCAATCAAGTATTATTTAGGCCTACTTACAAAAATCACCCGTACTTTTGGGATAAGTCTCAATTAACTCCTTGCACTTCCAATTGAGAAAATATCACCCTTGTACTTTGGGTTCGGCTCCAATAAGCCCTTCTTTTGAGATAGATCTGTTAATTTTAACAGAAAATAGATGATAACTATTTTACCCTGCCCCATTAAATTAAAAAAAAAAACTTTAGTTTTTAGAAGGAAAAAAAAAAAACAGAAAACAGAAAAACAAAAACAAAACAGTAGCTGGTGGCATCAAGGCCGCCGGCGCCTGCGAGCCTCCCCTTCAGATCTAGTCGGATCTGAAACGATCCATTTGTACTTGAATTGGGTCAGATCGCTTCAGATCTGCCTGGGTTTCGAGGCAGCAGCCTCCTCTTTGAGGGTAACAGGCTGCGGTCTAAGGCTTGCAGGCCATGTCGTGGCGTCCAGCTCTGCGCTGCGGTGGCAAGGCCTTCAGGGCCAACTGCTGCAACGCCCAGGACCAGGAGAGAGGGAGAGAGAGCATGAAGAAAATGAAAAATGAAAAATGAAAAAAAAGGTGAAAGAAATATGGAAAAATTACACATTTTCCCTCTAAAACATCAATCTGCCACGGCCACGTGTGTGGCATGGTCAATTTAATAGCTCAGCCTTAACATAAGGGTCTATTGGTGACAAGCCCAAAGTAAAAGGGTGATATTGTCTCAATTGAAAGTACAAGGAGTATTTAAAAAAAAACTTAAATTATAAGGAGGTAAATGATAATTACCCACAAAGTAAAGGGTGAGTTTTGTAATTAACCCTATTATTTATGCAAGACCCTTAAGTCTGAGCACCATAAGAGGGAGTTTGCATGTGTGGTTGACTCATTTGATGGAGATTGGAAACTGGTACAACTGGGTATGGGAATAGGATTAATAGTTTAACAGAGCTTTCTTGGTGGTTTTGTCATCAAAACAGTGTATATGACAAAGTATTGAGAGACCTGAACAAGAACAAGAAAGAAAGAGAAGGGAAAGAAAGGGAGAAAGATCTAGGCCATACCGCATTAATTGTCCTGTGCTGGTTGTTAAGATGAACTATGAACTAATCAGTGCAATATTTTTTTTTTTTGATTTTTTTGTAAGTAATCATTCATGAATTGAAATGCTTTATGTTTCAGTTTTGCTGAAGTTATCATATGAAAATAACGGTCTTTCTATGTTTTGAAATCTTCTGAATTAGTATGACCTTTGACTGATGTAGTTGGTTTAGAGCCTTAACAATAATGTTAGATGGCTATGCAATTTACATGACTATGATGGCTGTATTGTAGATGATTTTATTCAATGTTACCTTCTTCGGAACGGGGAATTTTGCAAGTATAGCAAGTTTTGAGATTTCTTCTGTTTATCGGTTCATCACTGTCTTCAGTGTAAGTAATAATCAATTCCCAAAAAAATCTCTGGTTTCTTGTATGCAATATTTTGACAACCTGATATGACTTGATCTTTACTGCAGCCGTTTTTTATGGCAGCCCTACTTATCTTCAAGCTATTCATACCATTCATGCTTGTTATGTAAGTAAAGATGCAATTACCTTGGCTACTTAAATCTGTATTGATTAAATATTTTGTTACTTAAACTGCTAATGGCATTTGAAAGATTATAAATGATGCTTCAATGATGTTTATAATTTTTGTGTGTGTATGTGTGTATATGTTTGAACCGTGGCACAAGTTCTATTTTGTTTGTAATTTGATGGTTTGGATTTAATTGCAGATGTGTTTTCAGTGCAATAACCAAACTACTTCGAGTTCCACGATTGGGATGCTATTTTCTTGTTATATTAGTTTCAGACGTGATGACCATCCACTTCTTCTTCCTGGTATGATTACTCTTTTCTTGAGATTGCTTCTTTCTTGATTTAATGAAAATTTGGTTTCATTCATCTCTATTCCTTAACTGATTGGATTACTTTGAAGTTGGTAACTAATTCTGGTGTACAGCTTATGGTAAAACTAAGCAGTTAGATTGAATTTAGAAATTTCAATATTTTCTGCATTTTCTTTTACATATTATGATGCTTGATGTGCATGGTGAACGCTTGTTTGCATATTGCATAAGTTTTTCTAGGAAAAATTCTCCACTTTTCACAACGTCCTTAAACTAAATTCTCATATTTGGCATTCTATAATTTGTTATTTGTGTCTAAATACTCCAGCTGAAAGTCACATTTCAGTTTGGATAATTTATTTGTCCTTGTCATATTCATAGTTTTCTGAGAAATTTTGTGGATTCAGTTCATTAAAAAGTTGATTTATTTATTGAGTTATGTCAACACTTTTTGGTAAAAAGTTATTCTAATCCAAGTTAATTGGGACTTGTTTTTAGACTCTTCTGAGAATCTGAATGACTTAAGGTCTACAAAGTAAGGCATCATGCCAAGACAAGCATTGTTTTAGTCTCATTCACGCACTCACTGATTCACATTTCTGACGAGGAAACAGGTGCGAAATACAGGAAGTTGGATGGAAATTGGCAATACCATAAGCCATTTTGGAATTATGAGTGCCCAAGTTGTGTTTGTGCTGTTACTTTTTGCCATCACAAATATGTACGCAAAAGACATCCAAATTTGTTCATCTAGCCCGTCTTCTGGTAAATGAAAGTAAGCTGCTTGAAATTGGGATTTTAAGCATCAAACAGCAGCCGATTCTCTGTAGGGGTGAGCACTTACGTTCTTACTGTGGCTTTCAAGGAAGTAATGGCAGTCTCACATTGTTATTATTTGATCTTGATTATTGTGTACATATTAGAAATTTAGACCAAATGGGATTTTCCAAATTGTTCCCATTGAATAACACAAGTGGTGCTGAGGCTGAATTTTGGCATACTTTCTATGTTCTTGCTTAGGTAAGTGAAAATTATCAGTTTTCATATACATAGTTCCCTGATGATCGTGGTTGGTATCATTTAAGGTTAGCCCAAAATTTACATTTTTGAATGGACAGGTGAAAGCGCTGAACTTTACTAGAACCCATTTGCAATGCTCACTTGGATAGTGTTTTCTCAACAATAGTAACGTAATGAACAGACTTGACTTCCCGAGTGTGAATGTGAGTGCGTGTGCGCGCTCATGATTTGATTTTCAGATATTTTTTAGATATTGGTTCGTCCTTTATTCCACTTTTAAACTTCTTAAGCATATAATTGGCATGTCAGTATACTTTTAGATTTCAGAAATTTACACGACAGTGCAGTTAGGTGTGGAAAGAAGGGAGGGAAAGGGAATCTCAATCTCTTCCCTTCCCAAGCCCCCAAAATCGGAAGGTACAATAAATTGGTAGTTTGGAGGGAAAGGAAAGGAGGGGATGGGAGTCTCAATCTTCTCTTTAAACCCTCAAAATCAAGGGGTACGAAACATTAAGGATTGGCTATAGAGTGAATGTGAAAAATAAAATTTATTAAAAAATAAATATTTTTAATCTATACTTATTGATCCACTACTAATTAAATTCCACCCGATCAGCCCGATTCCACCTTTAAAAAAAAACCAAACCGAAAATGACTACTCCACAAGTAAACGAAGTAAAAAATGCCAAGACGAATGGTATTGACTATTACATAATCAGAAGCATGTCCAAAAAGATTTTATATATATATATATATATATTTAGCTTAGGATTTGCCAAAAGAATTTTGAGGATCATTACCTATTGCTGTAAAATTTTCCTAATACTTCTGGTCAATGGGATTCTAAAGTTCTGCGTTCATCCAACGGGAAAGGACCTTATTCATCCATAATTATACTGTATTTCTTAGAAGTGAAAAGAAAAAAAAAAGAAAAATGTTTTGTGGGAAGTTTTCTCCTCAAGGAATAATTGACCTGTTGACTTTGCACCATCATAAAATGAAGTTGATTCTCTTTATTTCCATCAACCCGGTTATGGAATTATTCTTTTTCTTTCATTAGCAGATCTAACAAAGCACAGAGGATGAACCAATTTCCCTTGTATGTAAAAGTCCCATTTCTTTCTTGTTCTGTAATATATTTTACTAGTAATTGTCCTTTTTTTTGTTGTTTACCCAGTACGAATATTCTAATAGATCTACAGAAATTACTGGGAATGTGAAGGAAATGGTTTTCATTGTTTCTTTCTTCCTTTTTGTGTTTGTTCTTGATTGCAGATTCAGCAGTGGACTAGAGCTTGCAAACTTGGTGGTGAGCTCTGATCTCCTCCACCTCTCATGGGCTGCAATTTTGAAAACTTATGAAGAAATCCGTCCAAATGAACCTGTCAGATTCAAAATTTACTCAGGACCAAATTGTAACATTATAGCCTTTGTTACTTCACCCACTTGCACCAGACGCCATCTTCAAGAAGAACCTTTGCTTTCTTCATCAACTCTTGAGGAGACATCTTCTTTGTTTGGGTTCCTCTGCACCAAACCCAATTCATCCTTCTCCATTCACAGAGATGTAATCAAACTTTTTGCCTCTTTACGTAATGAGCTCTCTCAACTGAAATCTCAGGTATACCTCTCTATCTTCCCTTTCAAAATTTAGTTTTATTTTTCCTCTTTTAACATTTGCAAGATTAGAGCAACCTTAACCAAGGAAAGCGTCTTTTCTGGGTCAACCTGTCTTTTTGGATTGGGAAACAGGAAGAGCCTAAATAAGAGCACTTTCACATTTGCCTATTTTGATCAGACGTCAGTTTCTTCTGTGCTTCAAGATATTATTGCATTATAAGACAACCTTTTTAGAAATCATGATTCAACTGTAAATTTGCCATATTTGTATCAAAATTTAATTTTCAATCTGTTAGAAAAATAAAGAGTGATTGGAGTAGAAACTCTTGTATTATTGATGTATATTCTTGAAGTTATTGTGAAAGACGAATACAAGCCTATATATAGGCTAAGAATATAAAACCTAATAGAAATAGGAAACATAGTGTTTATAATAAAACAGGAAACTAAACTAATTAGGAAACTAATACATATGAAACTAGGAAGCTAATATTGCAGTAAGAATAGGAAATATCTTTTAACAGCCCCCTCAAACTTAAGGTGGTAAAATGGATGCCAACTTGAGTTTGTAAACTGAATCAACGAAGCACAGAAAAGACGAGTGACAGGCAGGGCCCGGAGCGGAATCACGGGTGATGACTTGGCAGGACCCGAAGCGGAATCTCGGGTGATAACTTGTTGCTGCTGCTGATGCTGATGATACTGCTGCTGATGATGATGCTGCTGTTGATGCTGCTGCTGTTGATGCTGATGGTGCTGATGGTGATGCTGTTGATGCTGATGGTGATGCTGCTGCTGATGATGCTGAGAGAATCATGGGTGATTACTTGGCAGGACCCGGAGCGGAATCACGGGGTGATAACTTGCTGCTGATGCTGATGCTGATGATGCTGCTGGTGATGCTTGTTGAAATGTGACTTGGGATTCGGCGGTTCCACAAGATGGTGATGGTGGAATAGATGCAGCTCGTGTTTGAGTTGTTGCACAATATGGTGATGCTTGCTGAGAGGTGACTTGGGAGTCAATGGCTCCCTGAGATGGTGATGGTGGTGCTGCATATGCAGCCTGCGCTTGAGTTGTTACACATGCTAGTGATGCTTGCTGAGAGGTGACCTGGGATTCAGTGGCTCCACAAGATGGTGATGGTGTTTGAATTGGTGCACGAGATGATGATGTTTGTTGAGAGGTGACTTGGGAGTCAATGGCTCCTTGAGATGGTGATGGTGGTGTTGCAGATGCACCCTGCGCTTGAGTTGTTGCACGTGTTGGTGAAGTCACAGGTTGTTGAGGTGGCAGTGGAGATAGTGTGGCCGGAGGAGGGGATTGCGGGGGTGGGGATTGAGTTGAAGGTGGGGTTGGAGAGGGGTCTGGTGGAATAGGGGCATAGGTGGGTTATTGGGAATTTTGGTGGGGGTTTTAATGGTTGTTGGGTTTGTGGGACAGGGCTGCATTGTAGTTTGATTAGTGGCTAGGTAAACCGGGTAAGTGGGATGAAGTGATGGATAAGTGCAGGAGGGTGCGCTGACATCAGCATGGCTTGGGGTTTGAAGGCTGGTAAAGATAGTGACGTCGTGGGGCATAGGAGGGCTGGTGGGTGCTCTGACATCAGCGTGATTTGTGGATTGAAGGCTGGGCAAAACAGCAACGTCAGCGTGAGTCATGTAGGCTGGGTTTAAAGAAGGCATAATGGTATGTGCGTGGGGGGATGCTGATGCTGCTCTGGTGATGCTGCTGCTGATTTGGTTGTGTTTAAAGGGCTCTTACCAGATGGGAGAGAGGTGGCAGTTATGCTGAAGGTGGAGGTGAACTCCCTGGCGGTTGTGGTGATGGTGGGGGTGATGTAGGTGAAACAGGAGGAGGAGGAGGTGCTGCTGTATCATCGCCATAGAAGCAGCTGGGTACTGCATAGCTGCCATCCACTGTTGCTGTTGCTGTGAATGCGGTACCCACTGTTGATGTGCTTGCTGCGGCTGCGCTTGCTGCTTCGGTGGGTTGCTCAGATCAGGACCGTTAGTCGGCTGCATCTTGATCTGATTGATTGATTGCGTATAGTTTCTTCCTTACAAAAATCAGAATAATTTCACTCTCCCTCTCTCCTTCTCTCTCTCCAATAAGAGTATGTTATGGCGAATTTGAGGAGTGCTGAGAGAGAGAGTGAGGGCAGAAGTTTGAGAGAGAGGGAGGGCAGGGGTTTGAGGTGTGCTGTTGTAGGTGCCAATGGGGTGAAGGTGAAGATTCAGCAGGGGTTGGTGTGGTGATGCTAATGCTGCTGTTGCTGACTCACAGGTGATTATTTGGTAAAGATTATAATAGTATATAACAAGAAGGAAAAAAAGGTTATGTTCGGGCGAGCGGTATGAGGTTATGTCCGGGTGGGCGGCTTAAAGCGAGCGGTATGAGGTTATGTCCGGGCGAGCGGCATTAAGCCGCCCACCAAAATTGCGGAAGCTCAAAATACGACTCTCAAAATAAGATCAATAGCTCTGATACCATGTTAGAAAAATAAAGAGTGATTGGAGAAGAAACTCTTGTATTATTGATGTATATTCTTGAAGTTATTGTGAAAGACGAATACAAGCCTATATATAGGCTAAGAATATAAAACCTAATAGAAATAGGAAACATAGGGTTTATAATAAAACAGGAAACTAAACTAATTAGGAAACTAATACATATGAAACTAGGAAGCTAATATTGCAGTAAAAATAAGAAATATCTTTTAACACATTCAATGAATAGTGGGTGAACAGAATTTCAATGGTATGATTTGGATTGAGAGACAGGAGAAGGGTACTGAAGTGCATTTTTACGTTCTGCTCTTTGACTTTAACCATGTATTTGGTCAGTTTTAATGGTTTTGAATTTGCTTTTTCTTTCTTCCAACTTAAAATTATGATCAGGTGCTTTAAATGATGATGTTTTAAGCTGATTTGCTGTTATTTGATTCTTAGGTAAATGAGTGTTTGATAGCTTAATCAATCAACCATTTTAGATATGCAGGATTTAACTGTACATATGAAAGAGTAAATCAGATTTGTCTTTTTTGTATCAAAATTTAATCTTTTAGTGTTTATGAATAATGGGTGAATGGAACTTTGATGGTATAATTAACCTAATGCTCTGAATTAGAATCATATGTTTATTTGTTGCTATGCAGTTTGGCAATTGCACTCACCCATTGATTATTACTGGATACTCTTTGGGAGGATCTGTTGCCTCTCTCTTCACCATATGGCTGCTAGAAATCATCAATCGACTGGCGACCAAACTCCCCCTTTGTATAACTTTTGGTGCACCTCTTATCGGTGACGCCGCTCTCCAAGCCATTTTAGAACACTCAACATGGAATTCTTGCTTCCTACATGTAGCTGCAAGCCAAGATCCAGTTCCAAGACTGTTCACTTCACCCAATTATCCTCAAACCATGGCCTCAACTTCCCAAACTGCAGCTTTCAGGCCTATTGGTACATTTCTTTTGTGTTCCGGATTGGGATTTACTTGTCTTGAGGACCCTGAGGTAGTTTTAGAACTCCTGAGCCTGGAAAGTGACCTGAATCATATTCCAGAAGATGAAGTGTTGATAAAGTATTATGGGAACATTTTGGAATATCTAAAACATGTGCTAAAAATCAAGGGAATTTCTCAGCTTGGTGAACTGATTACACATCCACTTCGAGCAGGAATAGTCTTGCAACTGGAAGCAATTGGAATCAAGAGAATACAGGTAACTCAAATCATGTTTTCACCCGATCAACTTTGATGCACAATGCATATAACAATAACTTGGCAAAGCATAATTTAGGATGACTATAATAGGCATTATTTACCCATATATACAACCATTTGGCTTAGCTTCCAAAACGGTTGTTGGCTGTCAAAATGGTTTTTAAACAGTTTTGATAAAACAGTTATGAAGCTAAAAACTGTTTTGTGTTTCATAAAACAATTGTTTTTCAGTTTCTGCTTTTTCTCGTAAACCCTTTTTTTGCGTTTGACCTAACTTCTGTTTCTTGGATCATAAACCAATTTAGAAACTTTACAAAACAGTATTGCAGGTCTAGAATTGTTTTACAAGCATTAATAGAAGATTTTACTTGGAAGTTATGCAGAACTCAAATTTAAATCCCCATTATCTGAAATTCATTGCAGCAGCAACAGCAGCAGAATAGTGACATCAATGGCCTTATCACAAGAATGGAAAAATGGGAAGAGACTTGTGTGTTAAACAAGACAAAGGTATTTGATCCCTCCAAGAAACTAAACGACATGAAGATAAACATGGTCAGGCTAGAATGGTATAAGAAGGATTGCAAGGACAAGGAAATAGGCTACTATGACAGTTATAAGAACCAACTGTATGAAAGGGACAGGGCTGTTGTCAAGTATAAGAGATTGCTGACAATTTACTGGAAAAGAATGGTTGCAGAAGCTGAGAAGAAGCCTCAGAGAGAAGGAGCGGCTTTTAGAAAACGGTGGTTGTATGCAGGGACGAACTATAGAAGAATGATTGAACCACTTGACATTGCTGAATTCTACAAAGGGATGGCTGCAGGAATGGAAGATCTCAGCACTTATCAAACTAATGGAAGATCTCAGCATTATGTTCAGTTGGAGAAATGGCTGCAGGAAGCAGGAAAACCAACAGGAAGTTCAAAAGATTCGAGAAAACAAAATCTGGATGATATTCTTACCATGGATTCTTGCTTTTGGGCACATGTGGAGGAGGCTTTAATTTCATGCGAATTGCTCAAGAATGAAGGATCTATTACTGCGAAGAGAAATTTATTGACGGAGAAACTGATCAAGTTTGAGCGGCATGTGATGGAGCTGATCAAGAATTATGATGTTTCACCTGAGATTTTCTTGTGGAAGAGCAGCTTTATGAAGTGGTGGAGAGAGTATGAGAAAATCATAGGAACTTCCTATAGCTCACCATTTACTGAATTTATGAAAAATTGCCATTATCATCAGTATCGTACTGCTTAGTAGTCAGCTGGAAGATAATTATGTCTAGTTAATCTAGTTTACAGCAATTTTTCTTGTTCTTTATCAAATTAATAGTTTCTCTCCTAGTATCTTTTGAAGATGATCAGGTCATTACCCAAAATTTAAGAACAAATGTGAGCATTTCCAATTTCAATTATCTGCACAGATGCAAAATCTGACAAGATAAATTAAATCCTACCCAAATATGAAAATGAGCATCTCAGAACAACTTACCTATAAAACTTTTCTAGAAGACAACTTGTATCATCATCTTCTTTGGTGATGTTTAATAAATCCAGTCCAAACGTCACCTTTATAGTTGGGTACTCATGAAGGATGAAAGATTTTGATACTTTGTTAGCAGAGGTTTGTGTGGGGCATGGTTTAACAAGATCTAGCTGTGTGTGAAAAAATGCAAATGAGCTGTAAGGGACCGTTTGCATAACTTTAGTTTCAGATTATCTGAAAAATATTTGTGATTGATAAAATAATTGTTTTCACGATTGTGGTGACATAAATTCAATTTATTAAATTTTATTTTTTTCAAAATGATTTTTAAAAAGGTTTATTGATCATCTCGATTTTATTTATAAAAACTATAAACCATTTTATACTTATCAGACAAATCTTAATGTTTTAATAAAAAATTTTGACTGCATCAAGTATAAAATAAATTTTTTTCGTTAAAGTGGAAAATTTGATTAATAATTTTTAAAAATTTTAATAATAAATTTTATACATTACTTAATTAACATTTTCAATTAAAATTTTCAAAAACTATCTATCATAGTCTTTATTTTTCATGGGGTGCCAACAAGAAATTTTAATGTTTTAGATAATGACTAACCTAGGAACAACCGGACCAGCTTTTCATGGGACCCATCAAGCACATGCACCTGTATTAATACGGCACCGAAAGGTCTAACTCACTATATATAAATCTTTTACGTAATATTCTTTTGTTTTTGGTGGTGTTAGCACAGCAAAATTTTCTTTTTTGAGGTATTTTAAATTGGATGCTTGCTTTGTTTGTACGTATTTCAATGCTGTCAACACTTTGGCTGTGGCTTTCACTGTTCCTTTGCCATTACAAACTGCAAATGATAAAAATTGGAGATCTAATTCACCGACATTTAATTATAAATATGATATGCTCTTTGCAAGGAAAAAGGAAATGTACCCATAAAATTGATTGTTTGTTTTTGGGCAAACATGAGTTTTTTTTTTATCTTTTAATATAAAAAAAAATTACTTTTGAAGTAAAAGAGAGGGTAAACTTAAGCTGAAAGAGTCAAAGGCATGCCAAAAAGTCTTAAAAGCGAGGCTTTATCACATCATTGAAAATTTGAAATGATCGGAATGGATTTTCTTTTGAATAATACAACATGATTTAACAGTTTTTATTCAAATCAAAATATGTTAATTGGTCCAAAGATATTTGAATTAAGGTTTAATTTTTTAATTTGATATTTTTTTGGAATTAAAATTAATGTAAAATCATTTTTTTATATTAAAATAATTAAAAATGAACATAATTCCATCTCAATTTCAATTCCAAACAACAAAACGTAATATATGATCTTTCAACTATGAAAATCTTGTAATCAAATTAATGAGATCGGATTCTAATAATAATCCGAAGACACGTGATCGTACATTATCTAATTTTGTCAAAAAATGATCTAAATGTTTCCAAACCATTCCACTCGTACATGCAACTTTATATATATATATATATCTTGTTTGGATTGCATAAGAAAGCTAGAGTTTAAGTGATATTTTTTTAGCTTTTGAATTAAACCAAATCTTTGATCCAAAATTATTCATTGATTGTGCAAATGAAAGTTTGAAACGTTACTCATTTGTAGGAGGTTTTGATTTTGGATTATGGAGGCATTAAACGTATGTAATAAATTGTTATTATTTGAAAATTATTTTGTGATCATGATAGAAAGAAGATTTAAATGTTAAAAAATATAATTCAATTAATTCATCGAAATATATAGAAAAAATGAGTGACGAAAATTCATCTAAATAAGGTTTTTATTGTATACAGTAAAAAGTGATTTTTAATTTCGATTCTAATATAGATATTATAAAAATTATTTTAAATTAACTCAATATTTTTTAATAAATATATGAAGTAACCTATTTTTATCATTTTGAAAGAAAAAAAAGCTAGAACAATATTTTCCAGCTTTTCATATGTTGGGAAGCGGCAAACTAACGTGTTTTTTCATGTGAGCAACGTAATATACGCCAAAAACACCGTTGCTCCTTTTTAGCTCTCAGCCTACCATTAGAAATTTAGCTACCATAAACACAATTTTTAATTATTTTTTTACCCCTTAATCCTACAAATCTCAACAAAACGCCTCTGCCCGATAACCGTTGATTACTTAACACCTGGCCCACAACCGTATGCCCCTTATGCATTGCAATCTATCCATCACCCCAACCAATCACAGCTTTCTCTTATCTTGGTATCCAAAGCAATTCCCCAAAGGCGCTAGTTAACAAATTTTTAAAAAATACTAGTATTTTACATACTCCATTGATATGAATGCATTTTACATTACATTTTTTCTATAAATTTATAAAAAATAATATATAAATTTGCTACATGAAAATAATTTTTTTAGTAAAAGTTTTGAATGATAATTATTGGTGTAATATTTAATTTATGTGTTAGTCAAAGAAAATAATAATTTAATAAAAAAAATTTACCAATGCAATTATACAACTCCTCAATGATAATTATTTAAATTCAATCAATGCGATTATTTAAATTATTTCAATGAATTAATTTAACTATGTGATTACATGATATACGTTAAGGGATGATTGTATAAACAAATTATTATTTATTATTCATCACATAAATAAATAAATACTTCAATTTGATAATTTATCATTCTATTCGATCGATATGCAGCATAAAAATTTATAATAATAGCTATCATTAGTTTAATTCAACTTTTTACTAAAGTTTTATTCGGATTGATCACAAGCTAACTTACGAGCAGTATGTGGAAATTTAACTTGATTCGATATTCTTGAATTTAAATAAACAAACGAGTTGGGTTCGAGAGATGAAAAACTCAGTTCCTTCGTGCGCAAACGAACACAGTTATAAATATTTTACGGGTCGATTTAATTAATTCATTAAAATTCATCCTGCGTTCAAATTTCTAATTATTAATCGGCTCGAAAACAAGCAGCACCACCATTAAAGAATAAATAAAAACTCAGTCCACAAGAAACCCATAGCACCCGAAACGGGGCCCCTCCCATATAGCACGCATCCCGTGATTGGCGGTCCAAATTGTAGCGCGTGTTCTCATCCCTCTCTCTCTCTCAGACTACTAGTAAAAAGTGTAAAACCCCCAAATCTACCCGGCTCGCCTCCACATTTTCCAGCTAAAAACCCCACACTCTCTCTCTCTTGTAAGTACTGAGTGGTGAGCTGTGAAACGCAACATCAACAATGGCAACTCCATTGCTTCTCCTTTCTTGCTTCTTGCTTTCATCCTTCGCATTAATCACGGAGTCAAGACTTACCACGAACTATTACGCTAAATCGTGCCCGAGATTCAACGAGATTATGCAAGAGACCATAACCAACAAGCAGATCACCAGCCCCACCACGGCAGCGGGAACCGTCCGCCTCATCTTCCACGACTGCCTCCCCAACGGCTGCGACGCCTCCGTCCTCATCTCCTCCACCCCTTTCAACTCCGCCGAGCGCGACGCCGACATTAACCTCTCACTCCCTGGCGACGCCTTCGACCTCGTCGTCCGCGCCAAGACCGCTCTCGAGCTATCCTGCCCCAACACCGTCTCATGTGCCGACATCCTCGCCGTCGCCGCCCGCGACCTCATCACAATGGTCGGAGGCCCTTACTACGACGTCGCATTGGGTCGGAAGGACACTCGCGTCTCGAGATCCAGTCTGATACCTAACAACCTCCCAACCCCTTCAATGTCGATCTCTCAGCTGATAAACCTCTTCTCCTCTCGTGGGTTCAATATCCAGGAGATGGTGGCACTGAGCGGGGCCCACACCATCGGGTTCTCGCACTGCAAGGAGTTCAGCCCTCAGATCGCCAACGACACCCATTACAACCCGAGATTCGCTGAGGCTTTGCAGAAGGCGTGCGCTGGGTACACGCAGAACCCGACCCTGTCGGTGTTCAACGACATCATGACACCCAACAAATTCGATAATCTTTACTACCAGAACTTGCCCAAAGGGTTGGGTCTGTTGGAGTCGGATCACGGGCTGTATAACGACCCGAGGACGAGGCCGTTTGTGGAATTGTACGCCAAGGATCAGAACAAGTTCTTTCAGGATTTTGCTCGAGCGATGCAGAAGCTTAGTGTCTATGGGATCAAGACTGGGAGAAGAGGGGAGATCAGGCGAAGGTGTGATGCGATTAACTGAGTTTATTGAGCTTTTGGGTGTCATTAATTTGATTGTTTTGTTCTTGTAGTGGTGATCAAGGTGCAGTTAAGGCTTAAATTATGAGGGGGTGGGCGGCGGTTTTCGGTTTTCGTTTCTATTTTTTTGTTTTATGATCTCTGATTATGTATACATGTTTGTACCAATTATCGTATGAAAAGCTTAATTATACATTTGTATTCATTCTGTGTTCTGGGTTCTATGGATTCTGTTACTGGTAAATTTGGTAATATATAATCTAAGAATGAAATTTACTTCCATTATGATTTGGAAAGTATCGTACTCCTTTGGCAAAATCACTCCTTTCTTTTTTCTTTTTTTTTTTCATTTTTTTGGACTTTGGAAGGTGCTGAATTTTATCAATTTGTTTTGTGTAATTGCAGATTTGTTATGGAAGAGTGTGTTTGTGGAAACACGAGAGACGAGTATTAATTGAATTCAACATGAATTAAAGAGTTTAATAATTAATTTAAAATTAAACTGAAAAATATGCTTTTGAAATTGGATTTGATGATGATATATTGTTTGTTTTAGTCTTTTCAGCTGAGTTGTCTCTTTTTTTGAGTCTTCAGTAGAAATTACTAGTACTAATTTTCATTTTTTAAGAAACTTCTTTGCAGTTGCCTGCAATATTTTATGTCTTAATTAATTAATAACACGCCTCTAATCTTTCCTAATTTCTCACCTGGGAATTCTGCATTCATACCCTTGACAACCTGCTACCCATGTGGATTCATTATTTTTGAAGTGAGGATTTAAGTGAATTGACTACATGATTAGCTCTTATTAAGTAACTTGCCTTGTCTGTCTTCAGATTCTGTTCTAAGCTGAGGACAAACCATAGATAACACAAAACAGAGGGGGAAAATACTGAAAATGGAGAATCACTTGTACATGGAGGGTTTATGGGCAAACTGCAATGCAGAGATTAATAATACTACTATATCTATAGCAGTCAATTGGCTGTCAACTGTAACAGATGACCCTGGCATTGTAAGCTTGTTAACTCATGGCATGGGCATATTGTTCTGGAATGATTTCCACCAGTTTGTCGCATTCTCTGAATGATCATTGTTGCCTTGTTGGACCTACCAACCATTCTCTGAATGCTTTCTCTAAAATTTGAAGCACCAGAGAAACCAATCATTATGTGTCTCAGTTTGCCAGAATTTCTCACCTTTTGGTATTTTCTGTATTTCTGATTGGAAACAACGGTTGATTTTTAATTACACGGGGACTGTTCTTGTCAAGCAATGTGGGTACTGCCCGGATGAACATATCTACCTTTGTTGGTCTTTTATGAGATCAAGACATCATCAAGTCATCAAAACATTGGATGAATTTTGCTAGGGCTCATCTGTTATTCGGTTTTATCACAGAACAAACAATTTTAGCTAATACATTCACTTCTTGATCAATAATAAAGTATTCCACCCAACTTGATTCTGAATGTAGGATTTTACTTCAACAAGAAATTCTTGAGGCCTCATGGAATTTTAGAATCAAGGAACAGCCTCAGACCCAGTCCCACATGGCACATGCACTTATTTTAGGCCAAACATTCACAATAGATGTACAGTAAGTTTCTTCTGGCCCATTTAAATTCTTTGACCATCCCCAGTAGGCCTGGCAGGCCTGCAGAAGGACCTTTGTATTTGACAATCTTTACGATTTTTACTTGGATTCGATTCATAAGATTTTTTGTGAATCTGATAAATAACTGTTAGATTCTTGAATTTTGACCCACAATCATACAATAGATTCAAGGAATAAAAAGGATTAATTTGACAATGACATCATTTTTTTTTATCTCTATTTATGTGTGTTTCTTTATTAAAATTTTTTAAAAAATAAAACATAAATCATGGTTTAGATTAATCTTCAATGTTGAATGTTGTGATGGGTGAGCGAATGGTGGAGTTGACGGAGGCTCTGTTCTATCATGAGTTAAAGGTTCTTGTTATCAATGATGGACAGTTGATTAAAAAGCATGAGACGAGCGTTTTGCAGACAAGCTTGAGCGATATCAAAGAGTTTTCAGGTAATCTCGGCAGGATCTGACTCAGTATATCTTCAGGCAATTAGTTGATTTTCATGGCAAATATTTAGTACATTTGGAGCTTAAAAAAATCAAAATCTCTCTTCTTTCTTCTTCTATATATTTCAAGGATCGGGTGCTTGTATTTATTTATAGGTGGGTTGATCCTTCCTTGTATTCATACTAGGAAAAGGAAAACAATTCTACGACAACATAAAATTCATGGGGGACTAGGTTTTGAAAGATCTCCCATTCAGCTTTACTTTGGAAAACCATCTGCCGGCTTGTAACTGAATGATTCTCAAAGATTTTTTTTTTTTTTTTTAACACATTACATTTAATAAGAGAAAATAAAACAACATTCCATAGAGAAACTTAACAGCTTTTCTTCTTTCTTCTTTCTTCTTTCTGTTTTTTATTTATTTATTATTCTATTATCCTCACACAAGTAACAATTACTGTTGAAAAACAAATATAACATGCATCATATCAATAAACAAATGACAGAACAAATTCTGTAGTAGGATCCTTTATTTTCAGAATCAATTCCCCTTCTCTAAAAGCTTTCATTTACGTACATACACCTTTTATAATCCGTTGCTTTTGATGAAAAAAGAAAAAGAAAAGAGAAAAGCCACCCAAGTCACCAATATTCAAAGTAGAATAAACCCAAATAAATAAATAAATAAAAAAAAAAAAGGAAAATTGTAAACAGCTTCACCAAATACTTACAACATCATCAACCCAAAAAAAAAAAAAAACCGAAAACTCAAAACTCGGACGAGTTCATACTTGACCCGTCTCTCCCACCACCGAGTCGATACCGAGTCCGACTCATAAACCCTGAGTCAAGCACTTTCTCCCAATCCACTTCTTCTTCTTCTTCTGGCTCCTCACTTTTCTCTTTCATCATCTCCAGCATTTTCCTCGCCTTCTCCTTAGCCCGCTCGCTCCCCGTCCTCTCCACCTTCCTCAACGCCTCCGCCGCCCCCGCCGCCATCGCCAACCCTTTAAACCTCAAGCCTCCATGACTGAGTCCGTACAAAACCGCCACGCAACTCTCCCGAGTCGACTTGTCCAACTCGGTCACCTTCATCATACCCACCAAGCACTCCACTCCACCCGAGTCCAACAGGGCGGCCCGACCGCCTGAGCCAGAGCAAGAGGCCAAGTTACACAATATGAGAAGTACCCGACCCGGCATGTGACCCGACTTCACCATATTCAACAGTACCGTGACGGACCCGAGTTTAACCAATTTTGTCCTGTTGCTTTGAACGAGAGAGAGATGGTACAGAGCCAAAGCCGAGTCATGCCGAGTCCGCTCAGTCCCGGATCGGAGCAAATGCAAAAGCGGCTGCAATGCACCCAAGACTCCGATTGCGGTCCTGTTGTTATCGTCGAGAGCTAAGCTGAAGAGCGCACCGGAAGCGTGTTCCTGCGCCTCAGGGGATCCTCCCTTCAACACATCAATCAAAGCAGGGACGATCCCTGACCGTACGATCTTGACCTTGTTGGCTTTCTCTAATGATAAATTAACCAAAGCTGCAACCGAGTTCACCTGAAGATCCGTGTACCTGGATATGATCAAAGATCGAAGGGCTGATAATAACCAAGGAGTACAGAAGTGGGCCCTGGTGTCCTCACGCGTCCTCGTGATTTTTCTCAGTGAAATCAAGGCTTCTTCGATCTCACTCACTTGTGGGCTCTTCAATTTCGTCACGAACTCTTCTTCTTCTCCATCTTCTTCAGGGTTAGGGTTTAGGGTTTCAATCTCCGAGGAAGACGAAGACGAGTAGCAACTCGGCCGAGTAGCGAGTTGCAGAGGCTGAGTCGATGAAACGAGAGATTCGTCCGAGATCGAGTAGAAGTGAGTCGGGCGCCTAGTCAACTCAGTTGCAGCGTGCTTGAATTTAACAGAGGGGTTATCTTTGATGCCTTCGATCAACTCTTTCTCTGAAACGGACACTTTGAGTTCTTCCTTTTTGTAATGGGTATTCGGGTTCGGGCCACGGGGCTCCATTAATGTACGGACGAGCTTCTCTGCTGAGGTTGAATCGAGGGGTTTAGGTGGGTCAAGGGAGTGGTTGCTGCACCAGTTTAGAATTGCGGATTTGATGGCGAGATTGGGGATGACAGTGGAGAAATCAGGTGTGGTAGCGTCCATGAGAGTTGGTGTGAACTGAAGGGTTTTGAAGGCCTGAACGCAGGCTCGCTCAAAGGTGTGGCCTGAAGGGACGATAACAGGGTCACCCATTAAAGACCCAGAAACGGGACAGAGAAATTCTTTTGGGGTTTGTTGTTGTATTCTATGCTTGGAGGAAATCGAAGAAGATGACTTGTATAAGGAGATCTTGGATTTCTGCTTTGTAGGACTGGAAATTGTGTTTGCTGTTCCTTTGTGATCTCTCTCAAAAAAGCTTTTTTCTGGTTCTGATTTATGAATCATTAGCTTCATGAGAGCTTCTTGAAACTCCATTTGTCTCCCACTCTGTTTCTCCCTCCTAGAGATCTCTCTCTGCTTCAATTGATCTTAATTAAAAACTGTGTGGGTTTCACTGAAAAATGTGAAGAAGAGCCGTTGAAACCCCATGATTTTTGGGGATAAAATCAGATATAATTTGATAATTTAAAACACGAAACACAACGAGAATTGACGAGGAACAGAGATTCTGAGGGGGTAGACCAGGTCAGAGAGAGAGAGAGAGAGAATTGTTGGGTTATGGATGATGAAGTGGCGATATTGTGTACGTGTGAATTGAAAAAGTATGGTAAGGGGTTTGTTTGTTGGCTGGTGGGATTTGATTCCTTTGAAAAAGTACGGTAAAAGGGCACTTGGGGGTTTTGTTTACGTGAATGTGTTTGTTGCATGTTTATTTGACACAATGGGTTAATTTAAATTTATGTGGCAGTGTCAACCACAGAATCTACCGTGAGAAGCCAAGAAACATCAACATCATCTTTGTGTTACTCCTACTATTATTTGCTTATTATTATGAATTAAAACGAAAAACGGAAACCGTATGTGAAATTTTAGATTTTTTTTGGTACGTGGGGGATTTCAAATTCTAAAAGTGACTCGACTTTAAAACGTAATTCATGCAAACCGCATGATAAATATGTGTTACGTATGGATAATATAACCCATATATGCTTCATTTATTTTATTAGAGTAGATCTTAAAAGAAGGGATTTTGATAGGGTGCACTTTCTACCTGTTGTAGCAATTATTGATGCCGTTGAATGCTGTTAGAAATATAAAAAATTTTTATTGGTCCATATTTAAATTCAATAATTTAGATTAATTGAAAATTTTATTGAAAATTTTTTTAAAAAAATTTAACAACATTAAATTTAATATTATCAATAAAATTTTTAATCGATTTAAATTTAATAATCTAAATTCGAACCAATTAAAAGATTTTCGTCAAAACTTGAGCGTAAAAGTGCACTTTAACATTTTGGATGGAAAAGACGAGGAAGCTGTGGAGGCCTTTTATTTTAATTCCTAAACTGCTTAATTTAAATTTCATTTAAATAATTTTCAAACACAGGTGAATTTTATTATGTTCTGTTTATTACTATGTGTTTAGACCAGTGTACTAAAAGGTGTTGGTGGGGAGCGCCCGGGGTGAGGTGAACAAAAAATATCTCGAGATGTTTTTATTTAAGCGTTTTGTTTATTGGGTATTCATTTTTAATGTTGGGACGTTTGCCCGGAGCGTAATTTTTGCTCCCCGAATATACGTCATGTGAAATTTTTTTTTTAAAACTTTAAATTTAAAAGAAAAAAAATACAAGTTAAAAGTTCGAATCCATAACTTAAGGGTCATAAATTTTAACCACTAAGCTAATGTTCTTGTTATGAAAACAACATTAATCGGAGAATGTTTCTTACTTAACGTGAGAGGTTGTCTCTCAAGTATCAAATAACACAAAATTAATAATATCATCACGTGCTGAGTCAAAACACAAAATAGAACTGCAATTCAAGTTGTTTCTCTTTTTGGTAAGTGCATTTGTCACTCTGTTTGTTTCCCTAAAACAATGTTAAAGCTTCAAGTTTTGAAAAATAAAAAGAGAAGAGACTTACATTCAAAAATGAGAGTTCCATTAGGGTGTTGATTCTCACCCGCTTCATTTAAAAGTTGTATGATGCTTTTAGCATCAACTTGGACTATTAGGATTTAGACTTGCATCTCTTTAGTTAAGCTAAGAGCCTAAGATCATCTTTAAAGCTCTAAAATCGATTGAGTGATCGTCGGTGCAACTCAATTTCTAAACTATTGAGATAAGATTTAGAAAAAAAAAGTTTAGTGAATATTTTTTATGTTCACGTCGGTTTTAGGAAATTATGATGGTCCCTAAGCTAAAAGGGGTTGAAGCAGATAAACTTATCAAGATCATGAATATTCGGTTATAGAGATGGATAAAATAGAGAAACCTTTTACAAAAGCGGTTAAAAAGGACAAAAAAAAATAAAATAAAGAGAGAATCTTATAATTGATCAAAAGTACCCAAAAAAAAAGATAGTTCACTTTGGACCACAGTTGACCATCTTGGGAGCATTTCAATCCTTTTGGATCAATTTTTTTTCTTTCAAATTCAGTAAGAATGTTGAACATAAATTTATAGAACATAAATTTATGACTACTATTAGAAAATTAAGTCACATTGGTGTTAAAAAAAAGAACATGAGCTTCATAAATATATAAATAATTTATTGAATATTAGAGTTTAAGTATCATGAAATATATTTAGTTAATTCATTTAAAATTTCAAAAAAAATTGTTATTTTCTATTGATAAAACATTTTATCATTATTTTACATAACGTGTAAATACAAATAAAAAAACTATAACATGTGCATGAAAATTTTAAATAATTAAAAAATTAAGATATTAATTTTTAATTTAATTCAAAATATTTATCAAATAAATAACTATTTTTTTACAGATAATTTATATTTACTCAGCATAACATGTGGATATACAAAGTGAATGTATAAGTTATGAATTTTATATTTAATCCTATAAATGATTAAATAGTAAGTTCATAAATATGAAGATGAAACCGAAATATTGAGATATTGATATTAAGTATATTAGAAAAAATTATATATATGGTAAAAATTCTTCTTATTTTATTTAACATTTATATAATACAATCTTATAAATTAAATTTATTGAAATTAATGCTCTATATTGGATTTAATAATAAAGTATCACAATATCGAATCTCAATATATTAACTAAGTTAAAAAAAATAATTTTTTTGGTCAAATAAATGGATATTTTACCCATTATTATAAATTTAATTAACTTACTATTTGAATTAATTATATTATATAATTTAGGAATTCCATACACTGAACCTTTTATTTTAGCTTTGGTAAGCTTTAAAAATTGAAATTTTAATAATAATGATATGAATGCTCGCTGGCATCCCATGCAAAAAATCAGATAACAATATTGTTTTATAATTATCTGATATATCAATGAAATTAATTCCAATCAATAAAAGAATTAAAAATAATAGCACATGAATGATTAATGATGAAGCCTTTTGTTATAAAATATTGTTTAAATTAATTTTTAAATATTTAATTTAATTTAGTTTACTACTCAATTTTGTTGTATTATTTATTTTATGCGTTTTATAAATTTTACTTTATTATTTTAAACTTTTATAGGCTGATTATTGCATACTTAATCGCTAAGTTTTTGCATCGTTATTGATATGTAGTGATATTGACTTTTGGACTGTTCTAGGCTGGATTCTTATATTCCTTTCACTTTATCAAAGTGCTTTTGATTCTGTGTCTTTGTTTTCAACAGAGGGACCCACACTCGCATCTGATAACGCATTCTTCAGACATGCACGGTATAAGCAATGCTTGCGACCTTTTCTGTAAACTCATTTAATTGGCAAGAAAAAAGAAAAAAAAGCTAATTTTTTTTATTTAGAAGGTGTAATTCTTACTTACTAGAACCAAAATTCAGCATGTTGATTTTTTAGAAGAAAATACGAATCCCTTAATCAATGTTACAACTCAATAATTCCTCATTTTAGCAAAGGTGCCAAAAATGAACGTAAGAAATAGTAGTGAGACTCTTCCGATTTTGTTATTTTTTTTATCTCAAATAATTATGTGTTAGAATGCTCATAAAATCTTGTATCGGAGAAAAATATTATTATAAGTAGTTTTAATCTCATATTGTCTATATGTCAAAATGATATGAATACTAGTTATTATAAATATAAGTATCAAGAGAGGTAGTCTCTTACCCTATTTCTTAATCATGAATAGTTGGTTAAACGAGGGTGTAGCAACCAAACACCAATACAGATATCCAAAAGTTGAATGAATGTTAGGTGTATTGAGGTCTTTTGGTTGTAAGATTGGGAGAGCTTTCATAAAGTTTTGTCTTGAAAAATTACGTACTGTGGTTTAGTGAGTTTCAGTAGCTTTTTTCTATCTAAAACTTACAAAAATAATGGAATAACGATTGGCTTGTGGACGTATGCAATAGATGTCAAATCATGTTAAAAATTCTTAGTTATTTTTTTCTTTATTTTTACTATTGTGATTGCACGGTTGTTTTGGGATGTCAGAATTCATAACATTATGTATATTCGAATAGTAATTTTAAAAAACTCAAATGATAACGAATAAATTTAAAGATAAATTACATTAACCTGCTTGGGTTAGTCCATGGTTATACTTACTTCATCTAGTTTTTAAAATATACACTTAGAGACCTGTCTTTTCATTAATCAACTGCTCAAAATTCAGTCAAATCTCAAAATTTGGATGCTACTTAAGTAAGAGATTTGACTGAACTTTGAAATTATTAAGGGTAAAGTCGGATTTTTAATAAGTTTTGATAAGCTGACATAAAGTTTGACTAGATTTTGAACAACTGACTAATAAAAAACTAACAATGGGTAAATAAGTGTATATTCTAAAAATTAAGTGCTGTAAATGTAACGTTAAACTATCCTTAAGTAATTTAATATAATTTACCTTAAAATCCAAAAAAAAAAAAAAAAACTTCAAAAACTTAATTGTCTCGTTAACGGAGCACGCTGATGATTAAATTGAATGGCTAACTTTCATGGACACTTAATTTCATGAAGAAGGGTGTTGGTGATGATCATTTCATGTCACAATAGACACTAAGATTTTGGGGCTATCAACTAGAGATTGAAAATATATAAATGAACTTTATATTAAAGTGAAAGAAGACAAGCCTTTACAAATTGACGTGCACCTTTTTTTTTTTTTTTTTTTTGTGTGTGTGTGCATATAGTCAGTAACTCCATGGGCCAAATGGGCTTGTGGTCTAATCAGAAATGGCATGGTTGAGACTTTCGGTTGACTGCCTGTTCAACTTTAGGGTAAGGAGTGGGGTTAAAAACTTGTAATAAAGGAATTATAAGGTAAAGTAAAGCTGCAGTAGTAACTAGTGGAGTAACTGTTTTAACAATAAATAAAAAAAATTATAGAAAGACTCTTTTTGTTTGTTTTTTTCCTTGGTCACTTTCCTTTGACAAAAAGAAACAAGGAAATTTACAAATAACTCATGCTCTAGTTTGCTCCATAAGAACAGCCACAAATGTCAAAAGTTAAAATTTTAGAATTGCAATGATTGACTCCAAATTTATCTGCAAAAAGTTAAAAGGAAAAAGAAAATATAATCTAAAAAATAACATTATTTGGCTTGAAGGAATACAACTTTCCTCAGTTCAATTTTTTTTTTCTAAAAGCAAAAAGAAGGTATGCCCCACATTTAAATATTATGCATTTTTTTTCACCCTTTTTCGTTATGGTTGATTCTTACCTTCTTCTCTCTTTCTTTTTCCAACCTGTTAGTCTTTTCCCATGAGGATCCTGCAACTTTGGGGGGATGGGGCACTGGATTCTTCACAGCTACTTTCTATATCAATGGACTTGCACATGAGAGAAAGATTGCTGGCTGTCACAAAACTTTGGTCCCAAATCCAAGATGATGCTTTTGCCATTAGAGTTTAGACCCAAACCCATATAAAAACCAGGTTCAAGGATTTCATTCAGTTTAATGCTCATGGCCCAATATAATTGTGATAGAAATTTTTTAAGCATAAAATACAAATACATCTTTAAAGTTGGATGGTAATTTCCAACTTAATTTCAAGGTTTTTTTTAATAAAAAAACAACAAATTTGCACTTAAAGAACTCGAGAAAAACACAAATGTCCTTCAACTAATGTACATTGCATATGTATTGACTTACATCTTATCGGAGTAGTACCGACATAATGTTACACGGCTGACAATCTGACATCAAAAAATATCGTTAATTTCTTCTCTAATTATTAACAATTTTGAATGTAACTATTACATAAATTAAAACTTTTGAGGTGAATGTGTTTTTAAAAAACTTAAGATTAAATTATTATTATTATTATTATTATTATTATATATAAGGTGTAACAGTTTCAACGCGTCACATAAGCAATGACGTGGATGTAGACATAAACATGCCACTTAATTATCAAATTACTTTTTTCAAATAAAATATACTTACTTTCAAATTCAAATATTTGTATGTTTTATTTTTAACTTACAAAATTATTTAATCTCTCAATTAATAATAACCATAATAATTCTTGATTAATATTCACTCACATAATAATTCTTATTATCTACAAAAGAGTTGTTGATATATATATAAAACAGTTCCAATGCACCTACATAATCAATGACGTGGATGTAGACATTGACATACCACTTAATTATCAAATTATTTTTTTCAAGTAAAATATACTTACTTTCAAATTAAAATATTTGTATGTTTTATCTTTAACTAACAAAATTATTTAATCCCTCAATTAATAATAACCATAATAATTCTTGGTTAATATTCATTAATATAATAATTCTTAGTATCTATAAAAGAGTTGTTGATCTGAAAAATCAAACTCCGTCTCAATTAATAATAATCACAATAATTCTTTTTTAATATTCACTCACATAATAATTCTTATTATCTATAAAAAAAATTATTGATTTGAAAAATAGAAAACGATCTTAAAAATTAATAATTTGATTTCATTCAATTTTATATTTAATACAAAAACAAATATAAAAAATAATTTTATCTTATTGAATTATGGGAAAATTAAATAATAAAAATAACAATAATTTAGAAATCACTTCAATGCATTTTTATGATCAAATCACATTTGGCACAATGATCAAATACACGAGCACAAGACTGATTTTCATTAATAAGTCTATAAGATCAACATTTTTTAAACAATAATTAAATCTTTTTACTCTTGGATCATTGGTGGTGCGCTTGATAGTGTTGATGAGGTTAATACTGTCTACTGTTTCTAGCATAATAAATGAGGATTTGGGAGTTGGTTGTACTTTTGATATTCTCACAATTTATAAACTCATCTGATTGGTTTCCAAAACTCCTTTTTTTTAAAAAAAATAATAGAAACCCTTAATTGTTGACTTTTTTAACAACTCAAGTGAACCGATAAGTTAACAATCCAAATGAACTGATAAGATTAAAATTCGGTAGATTTTTTTTAGATAGTTTATTTGGATTCCACTTGATTATCAATCTATCAATAATTGATTAATCTTATTTAAAGTTTGTTAAGATGATAACTATCTAAATGAAATTTACTCTTATCTCTTATGTTACAGATTGATAAAAGTCTTCTATATTAATTATCTATAACAAATTATTTATATCTCATAATTAATCAATGTTTCTATCTGTAAAAAAAAGATTGAGACTGCACAAATTCGAGATGAGTGAAACAAAAATTGATCAAATCTAGTAGAAACAGTTATACGTCTCTCTCTAAAACATAAATCAGCAGTTGTTTCTCCCTTCAGCCATTACAACTTCTCTGACCACTCTAACCACTAGAACAAGGAGGTAAATTCTCTTTTCTCCATCATTTTCTCTCAGTTTCGTTGATCATTGTAAGTAAGACACTGTTAACTTTTGGTTTTGAAGTTTTTTGATGGTGATAGGATCTTCTTTAGTGGTCGAAATGTGTATGGAGAATATTTCAATTCTTTTTGGTATGGTTATTCTTTGCTTTGATGGTTTGATTGAAAAATGTTTTTTTTATTATTTTGATTTATTTGTTTATTAATAATGGATTAGGCTTTTATTTTTTCTCTGGTAAGTGTTCTTGATTTTGTTTTGTTTTCTCTTTTACTAATATATGTTACTGGGAGATTATTGTTTGAATATTTTTTTAGTAACAACTCAAGTATCTAAAATTTAAATAAATATTTGTTGATCAACAATGATTTGTATTGTATTTAATGTCAAACAACCATTTCAGTTGCTGAAATTACTTTTACGGCTTAGTTTGCACTCTCTTTGAAGTGAATTGATTTTTTTTGTTTCTCTTTCTTTTTATTTCAAGGGAAAGGAGATAGGAAAGACAAACCTTTTTTTATCCTATATGAATTTTTATGGTGTTATTTTTTTTTTATTTTGCAGTTGTATGGAAAAGGCTATCATGAAGATGTAGAAAAGACCGTTTTCATCTCTCTTTCTATGTTTGTACGAGGTCTCTTGAGTTAATATATACCGATAAAAATAAGAGATTTTTAAGATGAAGTATGATAATTTTTATATTAAGATACAAATTTTCAAATAAAAAACCTAATAGATAAAAATATAGGAATATTAAGATGAAATAAAAAAAACTGAATATTAAAATATGTAAAATTTTAGTTCGAGTTGATACAAAATTTAAATATACTAAGGAAATAAAAATGCTAATAGATAAAAAAAAAGCTTTGATTAAAAAATTTGGATATAATAAGTAGTTGAAAAGCTATTAGATAAAAAACGCTTTGAATATAATAAGGAGAAAAAAAGTAATAAATATAAATAAGGCAATAAAAAAATGCAAGATTTTTAAAATGAAATAAGTTAAGTTTAAATATTGAAATGCACAAAATTTAAATATAATAGTGAGAAAAAATTTAATATATATTGATAAAATATGGGATTAGTATATTTATTAATAGATGCTTCATTAGCAAAAAAAATTATTATTTTAATCAAAATTAAATATATCATCAATATTGTTGTCTTTAAAAATATTTAATTTATAAATATGTATCCATAATGACCTCAATTTTAGTAATTATCTTTTAGAAGTCTTACCATCCTCTTCAATTTTTGTAACTATCTCTTAAAATTATAATGAAATTTTTGTTTATTTTAGTTTTAAATATTAAACTTAATCAAATTAATTTATAATATTATCTAAAAAATAAGTTCCAAATTGGTATACTTACATTTATATACCTTAAAATTAACTAACTTTTATTTTCAATATTAGGAAAAAAAAACCAAATAAGCACTATTTTAATAAAAACTAAAATGAATGTTGTTATTTTAGGAAAAACAGTTAACATCTTAGATGACAAATAAATCATCAATCACATCGATTGGTGTGCGCAAGAGCGATAATGGCATGGTAAAGGATTCTAAAAGAGAAGATAATTATATGCATGTCTAAAACGACACAAAATTTATCATCAAAATTATTTTTTATTATGTTACGATCAATATAATGCTACATAAAGGAAGAAAATTGGTACTAGTTTTACATCAAACATTATTGTATGGATATTTAGACAAAAAAAATAAGGTTTTAATTTAAAAATGTATAAATATCTCCTTTCTTTTTTTAAAAATAATTTTTTATTTAATTCAAATGTCTATCATGATAAAATAAAAAAAATTAATTAGTGTTTTTTTTCTCACATTTTGTTTTCATGAATAAAATTTTCTTACGCATTTACAACCGTTCAAAACTAGTTACTATTAAATGTGATTATACTATATTCAAAAATTTCTAAAAAAATATAAAAAATCTTATTGGTCTTTTTTGTTGACGCGGCATGTTGGACATTTTGTGTCAAGGCCACATCATCAAAGTCAATGGAAAGCAGCCTGCCATCTCACAATACAAAACCGCGTAAGCTTGGCCTAGAAACATCCAATGGTAGATAGGATTTCAAAAACAACGGAAATCTAGTTTCGTTTGGCTTAGGCCCCAAGCCAATCTATTTATATACGAGGCAAGGCCAACTTTGCCTTAAACAACAATCCTTTTGTTATTCTCTCAAATTTCAACAACTACAGAAACAGAAAGAGGTCACAGATCAGAAATAACAAAAACAACATGGGAGGAGGAACAGAAGCCTACCCAGATTTGGGTGAACACTGCCAGCATCCAGATTGCAATCTACTCGATTTCCTTCCTTTTATATGCGATGGCTGCGAAAGGGTATTCCTCAAATTCCTCGATCAATTCTTCTTTTTATTACAAAAAAAAAAAGAACATTTCTTTTCTTTTTAGTTTTAGTATAAGACGGCCTTGCTGATTTTGATTTGAATGGAATAATAATATGCAGGTTTTCTGTTTAGAACATAGATCATACAAGACCCACGAGTGCCCAAAATCAGATGAGAAGAGCAGGGTAGTCTTTGTTTGTGAGATTTGTTCAACAGCAATTGAAACCACTGGATGTGATGAAGAGGGTGTCAAGTTGATTGTACAGAAACATGAGAAATCTGGGGATTGTGACCCGAAGAAGAAGAAGAAGCCAAGGTGCCCTGTTAGTCGGTGCAAGGAGGTGTTGACCTTCTCAAATACAAGCACATGTAAAAGTTGCCAGTTGAAGGTGTGTCTCAAGCACCGGTTCCCGGCTGATCATGCCTGCAAGCAAGCTTCACAGGCCAAGGAGGCGGCTGCCGTGAGTAACGGAAGATGGAATGATAAGTTTTTGGTTTCTTTGGCTTCAAGAAACGGTAAAGATTGTGCAAAGAGTGGTAGGAGTTCTACTTCCTCACAGAGTACACCATCTGTTAAGGCCTGTTAAGAATTTTATTTTTCCTTTCTTTTATTGTGGGGGGAAGGGGGCGGGGCCCCATGTATTAAATTCATGTGTCAAATCATTCTTCATGCCCTTGTGCTTGAACTACATAAGATAGACTCAGATTTTTTATGGAACAAATTAATAAATATGAATTCTTGTAATGTTGCCTCTCTAGCCATATTTGTTCAAGTTGAACTTTAAACATAAATCACATGAGAAGGAATCAATTTTGAAATCATCTAGGTTTACTCACCATTGTTACTGTGCATTCAGGATCCTGGGCTGATTTGGTTTGGAATAAATCACGAATACATTCAACATTTTTGACTGATTTATTCTCGATCATGCAATGCAGATAAAGAATTTAAACAAATTTTTTTGGGTATTTAATCATAAACACTTACCACTTGTGGAGACCGTCGCATTTGTGCTGTGGAGATTGCAACATTAGTGTATTTGTGCAAATTAATCCGTATTGCTAACAGTTTTAATCCAAAGTAGGAAAGACCAAAGAGAACATGAGTATATAATTCATTGAATCATCTGTCCACTTCCTACTTTTAACACATTAATAAACCAGTCAATATGGGTTGATACAATGGCAATCCTACACCTCAACTTCAAAATGAAATACAACCCGATAGTTACACTGTTGAGTTCTCAAAATTACATACATAAGAATTCCTTTCTACATGTTGCAGCTATGGTCGATGACGTTTCGAACGAGCGCCTATGAGAGCAAGAAGAATCTTCTTCCTTGGTCCCTGCAAATCAAGAATTAAGAACAAGTTAAATATTCAAGTCGGTTAATAGCAGTGGCTCACAAAGAGACACTTCAGCTAAACTCAATCACTACACACATTATTGGGGACATGGCTTTGCTACCAAAAATGGATTTAGCCCGAGATTCTAGGAAAGGTCTTCACGTGCTAATGTTTGAACAGAGGAAGTAAAAAATTCCATAGGCCATATAACTTCTTTTTTTTGGTCAGATATATAACATAGTTTCAAGCATGCAATTTGCAGACTAACAAAATTGGGAAGTGGGTGTGCGCAATGCTTGACCTTAGCCCTTAGATAGTCTAGTGTGAATGAAATGTAAATGTGCAAATAGAATCTAGATAAAATGACGCATACAACAAATAGCTAGTTTTTTGTTCAAAAGATAACGACGAATTGCTCATTGTCAGGATCTTAAAGAGAAAGGAAGCCTTAATTTATACATCCAGGAATTTAAGAATTAACTATATTTCATAGCTAGAATGTGTTTTCTGCCTTTTACTTTCCTAGTTACCAGAATCCATGCTAATATATAAAATCAGAAACAGAAGTTGGTATTTACCCTTCATTACCTTCTTTTTTTTAATAAGTCCCTTCATTACTTATCTTCTAAAGTAATTTTCACTTAAAATTTTGTTTGGTATAATATTTTTTTATAAATATGTTTGGTATAATAGTAATGTTGACAAGAACCACACACAAGACATTATCCACTTTCATAAACAAGTTCCAGATAGTTGTTTAAATATGATCAGTACACCCACCGACATAATGGGAGCCATCAATCATGCAGAAAGCTGAAACTCTGCATTAGCATATAACTAAAAATTATCTCATGCACGTTCACAAGTCTTATCAAAAAACACTGACAGACTAGTCATTTCTATTAACTTGAGAAACAAATATAAACTTAACAGTGATTCTACAACTCGAGAAACAAATCTGTTCAAGTAAATAAGATAGCTCACATGCCGTCTGTAGGGTAGCCGCTACAATCAATTATTGATTTTTTTAATGAATTAGTGATTGTAGCACAATAGACACAAGTCTACCATGGCTCCCTAGTACAACCAACTTATGGAAGTAGCCAAATGTGAAATTGAAGGGAGAAACCTCCTGCTGCATTTCAATCTCTGTGAGAGCCTCTTGAATCCTTATAATATGCTCCAAGCAATATATTTATTCAAAGCAGCCGGAGCAAGTAAAATTATTTTATGCCAGGAAGAATTAATTTTATTGAGCTTCTAAATGAGCAGACAATCGTGAAGCATAATTTGAACAATGATTTCTATTCAAGTAATGCCTAAGATTACATGGGTTGAGTTAGTTTAAAAAGACAAATTCTAATCCCACTGATCATATGGGTTTTCATCGAGGAAGTTACAGAGAAGAAGATCCATGTAGGCAACCTCAACTAGTTTGAATTAAGGCCTAAACAAGTTTAGTTGAGTTTATTTCATTAAAGTAGAAATAGTTGATTGTTTTGAACAATAAATTCCTTCCCATGCTCTCCCCCCTACTTTTCAGTTTTCTATTCTTTTCCCATCTTTCTCTTAGCAACTAATGTTTCTCGCCAAAAAATAAGATGATATGACATGGAGTAAAACAACAGAAGTATTCAGCTATTGCTTTCATATGGTCAATCGCATGTTACTATATAAAACTATAAAAGACATAGTTATTGCACAAGAGAGTTAAAGGACAATACCATTGGTATTCCCATCTCTTTAAGGTCCTTATCTCCCATCTGCTTCAATGCAGTCATGTCCACCTGTAAACCAAATAAATAAAGTATTAAAGTGATTGATATTATTTTGAACCAAAGAAAAAAGAGGATCATGAAAAACTGAAAATTAAAAAAAAAATTAGGATCTAGTGAGCAACGGAACTTCATTGTTGCATTAAAAAGACTACAGTTTGGTTTCTCACTTTCTGTGGTTTAAGTGCCTCCCTTGACTCCTGAAATCAACAACTAAAAATGCTAACTTCCATAAAACAGAAACCACAGACTTTTATTAATTACTTCTCATGCAGTATCTTTTGGTTATAAGTAATTCAACTCTTTTTCCAATCTTAGATGTGTACATTTGTGTTTTTCCATTTCTGTTCTTTTCTTTTTTAAGAATACATTTTTTTAGTTCTGATGTTACTCCCCTGATGGCCTTATTCTGTCTTTCCTCTGAGAAGATCTCCTATACCGATCATCTTACCTTTCCCTCATATATGAGGTGATGTGGCCTATAGATTAAAGCTTTAATTAGCTTATCTACATAAATTGCAGGCTCTGACAACAAAGAAGTTACCAAAAAGGTGTATAAGGCCACAAGTAGGGGTATGCCTATCACTTAATTGAAGCATTTCCATAATTTTAACAAAACCAGAGTTGTACTTTCCAGCCTATTTCTGAAGGAGTTGAATACCAGAAGGAAAATCTTAATTTCATGAAAACTCAGTACTATCTTAGATGAACTCCATGTTTTCACTCTCCAAAGAACTGCTGTCATCTGTTCTGAAATTTTCCACTTTAAGAGCCTCACATCTCTCAATTTATTATTGCACAGTAATGTGTCATTTACTCTGCTTAATGTAATTCCATAATAAGTTTCCTAGGTTCCACTTTAGGAGCCTAAAATCATTGCCCCCATGTGGACTCATGTTTTCTATAGTAGTTTTCATGCTTTTTTGTTCACATTTAAATAGTAACAACAGATTTCATTGGCTCTCTCTGAAATTAAGACATGATAGCTTTTAGTTCCCATTCATAGAAGCGGGTCACTTACTTCTTCAGCCCGAAAAGTAATGGCATATTTCTCCAAACCAAGTGAGTGCAACAAGCTTGCAACAGTGAGACGTTCCTCCCCCCGGAGAAAGTCCTAAACATAAAACAAAATAGATTAATCTGAGTACATACATATAGATCCCAAAAGGCAATAAAACACAACTTGATTGCGTAGGTAAATGGAAACACAAATCACTTCAGCCAAAATACAATAATATGAAATCATGGCAAGAAAATATACCATGTGTGAACTTTTCTGCATCATGCCACTTGCTGATGCATTTTGTTCAACTGGCTTGGCAGTTTCAGGCGTGGCTTTCATTGTAATAGGCCCAGGGCCTGTCTGTCTACCGGTCATCTCATGCGAAGAGTAAAATTTCCTTGATGATGCCCCTCTGCGTAAATCATTGGTAATTTCACCAGGGGGCATTCGCCTCAAAATGCTACTTCCCTTTAGTTCAGGACTGTGCTGCAGCATGCTAACACTTGATGATGGCTGAGTTGCTTTTGACAGCTTTTCATATGGGTACCTCTTCCTACGATCTTCATTTACACCCTTAATTTGCTTAGATAGGCTTTTATGTATCAGTTTCAAACGAAGATCATTTCGACCAATCCGGGGACCTTCACTCATTACAAGATCCAGTCAGAAGAAAGAAAACAAAAGAATAATAAACAACAGACAATAGAGCTAATTAAATGTAAACAACATATATCAATTGTTACCATCTACTCTAGCAGAACCAGGACTCCATTTAATACCATCTCCATGTTGCCTGGAAAATGACATAATCCTATCAGTATAAAGATTAAAAAAAAATAGTTTCATGAAGAAACAACAACAGTAACTAATTTGTCAGAAGCCCACAACATAAATCACAAGCACTTGTTTATTTGCATCAAAAAGAAAAGGCAGAAACATAAGTGATAACACTCTGCTAATTCATTTTAAAGGAAAGTAAAATGAATATTTGATGAATCATTTATTTGTATACATCCATCACTGATAATTAGTACTGAGCTGAGTTTAACGGCAATTAAATAGCTGAACTTTTGAGTTTTCCCCTTTCAAGGAACCCAAGAGTTTCAATATTGTATTACTTCTTCTCTTCCTGTAATTTGCCAACAACCAAGCAAAAAAGCCAACAAATTAACCATTCCTCTTGTTCTCACAAAAAATTCACATTATATTCCAAAATGCCCAATGATTTTAGTGAAAGAAGAAAGAAATATATAGAAAATTTACTAACATATTCCAAATTAAGCATGCATAAAATAAATTACTGAGCCAAGAAAGAGAAAGAATCTATGGAGACACAAAACTACGCACCTCTTGTTTGCGCCAAAGAATATCCTATCAGTTCTACCACTCTCTCCGTTGGATCGTTTGCTTCCACTCACATTGCTTGATGTTGTTCCTCTCCTTACCACCTATTTATAATGAAAATTTTCAAATGAACAAAAAGGAAAACACAAGTTTACATTTTGTGGATTCTCCTAAAAGGGCCTAAACCTAGCTAATTAAAACACTAATGGCTGATATGGATGGAGAAATTGTTGAAAGAAGCAAAGAAAAAAATTAATAATACTGATAAAGGCACGGCTTCTCCGCAACCAAACAGAGGGGAATATCAAGAGAAGTACCTGACCAGAGCGACCCAGAGTGATGGTGACCTCGGGCTTTGACATTTCTGTGATGGATCACTGAATGATCCTTTTTAGATACAACCTTAAAAAAATTTCATATTTCTGAGAAGATAGAGATCGGAGAAAAAGGAGGGAAGAGGCGGAAGGACGAGGTCTTGCTTTGCGGAGAAGGAAGGGATGTCATTTTATGTGGTGGTTGTGGGGCCTACTAAAATCAATCACGACTAGATCAGGAGCCCACGCACTTGCGTGGGTCCCATATCCTGCTTATCCTCTGTTTTTTTAGTTTAAAATATTCATGCAAATTTTTTAAAGAAGCCAGGAGAGTTTATATAAATTTCAAAATGACTTTTGTTTTTTGACGGAGAGGGAAAATTAACAAAGGAAAGAGAAAAATTTGTGGTCTGGGTGCACGTGGCAGACACAAAAATGTGCTACATGGTACATTGCGCCCATGGTATAATAATTCACAACACACCAATAAACTGCTTATTTTTAAGTGTCCATGGATGTATTTGGATTTGATTTCTGTTTTTATATGTAAAATAGTATTTTTTTTACAAACATAAATCCCAAAATATAAAATTTTGATAGTTTATTTAACAAAATTTATAAGCATTATAATTTTTCATGAAAATCACAGTTATCATAAAATATGAGAATTTTAACACCCAGGTAAGAAAGAAATACTATTTCTCACTTTCTCATCAAATTAAAATTTTGTTTTAAAATTAAAAAAAAACTTATCTTAAAAATATTTTTGAAAACTCTTATTTATCTTTCAAGAAAAAAAAATGTATTGTTTATTATAGTTTAAGATTAGCTTGATCCTTTTAATAAATAATATTTATTCTAATTTTCACATCAGAACATTAAATTAATACAAAATGATAATGTTATATACGTTAATGGAAAATGATAAAATATGAATTATTTTATTTAAATAAAATTCATTTTCACTAAAAGTATTTCAAAATTTCTATTAAATAACTCAAATTCTAAATATATCTTAATAATAAAAAGATAAAGATAATGATTTTGTCGGTTAGAGCTTACGTCAGTTATAGTTGACAACCGTTGGATCTAAAGAATATTCTAATAGTCTTAAATAGGCAAGTGCATCTATTAATTTCTTTCTCTTAATCCAATAATTATTTATTAGAGTTGTCATAAGGTTTAACTAAAAAATCATTTTTCAAAAGTTAATTCTCAAGTTTTAGGAGTTTAAAATCTTGAGAATTAATAATTCATAATAAATAGAACTCCAGCATGTTTTAACATAATTGAGGTTTTTGGTGTCTTTTTTATATAAAAAAAATTGATTGTTTTGAAAAACAAATAGAGATATTTGCGTAACTTTCAAATAACAAGTCTTTTCTATGATGAAAAAAAAGTTGGAACTTAGACCATATGAAGAAAAAATTTTCTTCATCAATTTATTCAGAAATTTTATGGCGTAATAGCCGGAGAGATTTTTGTTGGTTGAGTTAATAAATAAATATTTGAAATATTTTTAATAAAAATATATAATTATATTTTTTAGGATATTATTTTTAAACTATGAAACTTACATATATATATATATATATGCCAAAATTCTATCGGGAGTCGAACCGTAGAATAGTAGGACATGCACACACGAAACGAAACTGAAACCTAAAAGTCCGAAGGTTGAGGGGGGGGTGATGCCTCCAAAGGACTCTTCAATGTCTAAGTTAGTTTAAAGAAAAAGAAAAATAATGGAAAGAAATTGGAACTGTGTATTTAAAAAATTGTGTATACCTTTTGGTTTATGAGGGTCTCTATTTATAGTGTGCCGGGTAGAGTTTAATCAAGAGAGCTATTGCGGTGTTAAGATAGGAGTAATACTGTTTCGTAGTTATTTATCTGTTGTGTAAACTTATCCGGAAGTTGGAACTGCGAAACAACATTAAATATTAATGTGAAATTACTATTATGTCATTTGCTACATGTCAATAAGTGATTGATTATCCTGTCATGATTAGGGAATTACCATTCCCACCCTGAAAAATAACACGCGTCATTATGTCATTGATAGGGAGCTTTTCTCCCACATCAATAGTTTTTTTTGTTTTTGTTTTGTGAACTACCTCGGACAATTAATTGATATTTAAGATTTTCTTCTTTAAAAAAGAAAGCTTCATTACATATTAATAATTTATTTATTATAACTTTCCTTGACAGTTTTCATATTTTAGAAGTGTTGCATAATTATTTCATTATCAATAATATTAAATACATATTTCTCAATACAAGTGACTAAGCAATCATCCATCAAATGGTGTTTCGCAACTTCTAATTTTATTAAATTAGCAAGACTAAAAGAATAGTTTACTAATTTATACTCCATAACTAAAAAGTTAATGCATCTTTTAACTGATTAATTTCATAACAACATAATGTTGTTCAAATGATAACAGTAATTCACAACAATATAACATTCAAGTTAAAGTAATAATAATTTTTAATATTATAAATTTTGATAGTTGCATTTATTTCATTTTAATCAAAATTAAAATATTATTTATTGTATTAATATTTAATTTATATCTAAATAAGTAATAAAAATTTATCGTATATATCTTTCCCCCACTTTTTTCTCTCCTCGAATATCTTACTCAAGCTTAACTATTTCACTTTTCTTATCTCTCTCATCCTCGATCTATGTACAAATAATTTCAAATTCTTTCAGTTATCTCATTCTTTTCATTCCTTTATAGTCCTCTCATTTTATTTCATTTTTTTGCTTATATTTTTTGGTGAATTCTTTCAATTGTTTTTATTTATTTTGGTGATTTGTCTTGATTATCTCTCTATTGGAGTTTCTTTTGTAACTGTTTCCGAATTGAAATAATTATAATAATTTGGTTATTGAATTACACAAAAATAAATTAATTTCTCAAAAAAACTTATTATGTATATTTTCCCCCAAATTTTCGATAATTCGGTATTGCATTAAAAATCAAAGATTATTTTAAAAAAAGTAAAAGCAAGATAAAAGTTGATAAAATCATTACTTTGAGATCAATTTTGTGTTTATTCTCTTGAGAGATAAGTATCGTAAAAAAAAAAACGTGTCTATTTAATTAGAATTTCTAACATGTTAAAACTTTTTTATAAACAAGTTTTCCCATAAAAGCTTATTAATTTGGAAGTAAATCAATTAATTTTAAAAAGTATTAAGAAGTATGAATAAAAATATTTACTTTTTTATTAAATTTTTACTACATCAATAAATTTATCAATATATTAGATTTTGTATAAACTCCAATAACATAAATGATTCTTAATATATGAAGTTTTGAGACTGTATATAAACAAATATTTACAAAAAAGAGAAAAAAATCCATTAGTAAGAACAAATTTTCCACACTGAATTTATTTCTATGTAATTAGATACACCAATTAGCACAAAAATAATAAAGATAAGATTTATAATTTTTTATCTACTTACGTATTTAATCAGATTCATATCATAATAATAATTTCATAAATATATTAAATTTTGCTTACATTAAAAAAAACATTAATATTTTTTGATATTATAAATTTTGATAATTGCATTTATTTCGTTCTAATCGAAATTAAAGCTTTTTAGCTACAATATTATTTTTTAATTACATCTAAAAAATCACCACAAGTAATATTTATCACATGTCGCATGTCTCATTATAGCTACTATATATATATATATGGTGTAAAACTTTTGATTGACACAAATACCATTATTTAAACGACATAGATTTGATTCTATAATTATTGGACTGTACGAAAATAATATTATAGTTATAATAGAATTGGGATTGGTATGATCTTCTATTAATTGTTCTATTAGAATTCGGATTGCTATAATTTTCTATTGTTATATTATAATTTGGATTAAGTTTGGATAAGGTGTAAAACGTTTGATAATAAAAAAATACCATTATTCAACTCCATATAATTAAACAAAATACATGTTTTTTTTATATAAAAAATATGTTAATTAATACATTAACAGAACGTCATATAAGAATCTTATAGTTATACTTTGTTTAGATTTTTCAGTTTATTCATCGTTATTTTTTCCAAAAAAAATAGTATTATTACGTAAGGAGAGAAAATTTATTACATAAAAGTGTAAAATACTTACCTTGAATAGAGAGAAGGTAACATAACTTTTTCTTTTTGGCCAACGTAGTTTAAGTTAGAAAAATAATTTTTATATGTATGGGTTAGTTTTCTCGATTTGTATAACACTTAATTTCGTGAGATTTGATTTAAAAGTATTATACATCCAACTTAGAGGTTCAAATCAATCGGTAATCGAACTGAAAGTTTCAGTTATCGATTTACATAAAATAAAGTAATTTATAAAAAAAATTATTAGATATTATTTTTGTAACGGCCCATCCCGGACGAGCCCACCCAAGACAGAATCGTAACCTTTCAACACTAAGCACAAACTTATATGCAACAATTCCATAACTTTAAAACATATTTACATCATATACACCTCAACTCATTCTCGAGGAGATACATAAATTTATTACATAAAAGTAAACATATCTATGCATGATTAAGTACAAAACTTGATTACAACTAAAAAAAAAAAAAAAATTCTTGAGGATGTCAACCACGTGGACCCACCTAAATAGCCATGAATAGAACTTGTATCAGAAGACTCAATCAACCTTTCTACCTTCAACCTGAAATTTAATAAAAAGGTAGGAGTGAGCTTTACAAAGCTCAGTGAAATTTTAATTTACTAGAAGTACTTGACTTGTATACTTCAATTTTTAATTATATTTACAATTGATTTACAAGTCATTATACTTCATTTAATCATCATATTATATCTCGAGAATTTCATTCAAATATAGTTGAGATATAATATTACTCATGATATTTAGTTCAACATCATTCTTATTACACATCATAAAATTTTACAATATAATTGATTTATCAACATCTCAATGAAATAATGAGAATATGAAATGAATGCATATGCACAGTTTTCATCTCAATATCATCTTCCTTCCCACATCTCAAATAATCACATCGCAAATCATTTTATTTCATTTTCATCCATATGAGTCTCTAATATAGGTATTGTGGACGTCTCTCCATGTGTCGGCACTCAAACACTCGGGCCATCCATGGACCTGGTCCTGCTCGGGCCACACTCTTCATCTTCTGTGGTCCTACAATGTATGTACAATCATATACAAGCAAGCACACGAATAATAACATTACCATCATATAACTACATCACAAAATTAACAATTTATCATAACAATCAAGTTTATATGATTTACATATTCTTCCAAGAATATAGTTCACAACAATTTATCATGTATACACATATACTCAATAATTTCATCAAACCAACGTCATTGATAATTATATTTCACTTTATTCATTAAATTCATACATATATTCTTTATTCTTTTAAATTTAACATATTTATAATATACCCTTTAACTTTTCTCACTTATAGTTCATTTTAAAATTTATCCACATTTCTTACTTCTTCTACCATACTAGAAGTAAAGTGAACTCATCGAGAAACATCAAGCACTATCCGTAAATCACTTTCTTGCATTTAGCATTTCCTTTAGCTACACCTACAGATATTTATGTTTTTACTCATCAGTATTCATACATAAAATTATTTTAATTCGCACTATAGTTAATTAATTGTTGTAATTCTGTATGTTATTTTAACAATTTATTTTCATTTAATTAAATTATATAACCCAACATTTTTAAGTATAATTGGAACCTTTTCTTTCTATATTTTATGCATTATTAAAATCCCTAAAACATATATTTCTATATTCTATACAATTTAAATAAAAAATATGGAATTTCTAAGCTTAAAAAACAAAATTATTTAGTTACACTCTTAGTTTTACAACTCCAATAATTTAATAATTGAAAGTTATGTCCAAATATGTTAAACAAATAATTATTTATAACGTAAAATTGAAATATGAGTCTTGTTAGAAGTTTACTTTAAATGAGATGAAATTTTGGTATTAAAGTTGGATAGCTGTAATTATCTAAAATTTTGAAAGAATTTTGGGCTAAAGAGTAGAAAAAAAATTGGAGAGAAAAGAAACTATGACGTGAGAGAGTGAGATCTAAGAGTTTATAAGATTTTTTTATTGTAAGATCAAAACCCTTCACGTGAAACATGAAGAGTAGTCATGTTTCCTGGTTCTTGCCGCTTCATCATTTTTATTATTAATTTATTATTATATGTATTTTAATATATATTTATATTATTATTATTATTAACTTTATGTGAAACATGGTTTCCAGACATTTTTTGCGTTTTTGCGGCTTTCTCTTTCCTTTTTTTATTAATATATATATTTACATTAACCTTACTGAAAATTTATTTAATCAATTTATATCGCCTTTATGCATAATGATGATAATATCAATAAAAATATAAAATTATTAAATTACCCTATCATTAAGGTGAGAATGCTAAAATTTTCTCAAATTTTTGGTTATTTATCAAAATATAATTTGATAATTTGCAATTATTGAAATAATAAAAAACATTTCATTTCAAATTTATTTAAACAAAAAAAAAACCAGTCATTCAATACTACCAAAATATAAAAAAGTCGAACCGATATCAAATCAAATTACCAAAGTTCTACAAAAATAATAACGACTATTGAAGTTTTACAAAAAATAAATTATTACATAACTAAATTAAATAAATTAAGTTTTTAGTTTACTCAAATAATTAAGATTTAGTTTTACCTTATATTAGCAATTTACTTACAGAAGAAAAAATATTACTTTATATGTACAAATTTTTTCACAAGCAATTAACTCATTTAATTAATAAAAAATGATAAAAATAAATTTAGGATATTTCTTACCTATTTAAATCAAATTATACTCTATGAGGAAAAATAAGCTCTTCCACTTCAAAAGTTCTATCATGAAAAAAACTAGAGGACAAAACACCTCTAAAAATTAAAATTAAGCAACATGTATTTAACATGCTTTTTGAAAGAAAAATATTAATGTACTTGAAGAGCACTTAATCATAATTTAATATTTTATTCGATATAAATTTGCATACCGTCAAAATACAACATGCCTGTTAAATATTGAATGATTACTTAGATATTACTTTTAAGTTTAGATTTTTTTGTGGCATCTAATATAGCAATAAAAAAAGTTAAGGCATTTATTATAATTATTTTTTAGTATAATAATGATTTAATCTATCTTTATATATTCCCTCAATACATTTACGAGAGTAACTCTTTTTATTCTTGAAGTAATAGTTGATCTAAAAATTCAATCACAAAACTTTAACGTGTTCAAATACTTATAATTTAAGGTAATAATCACTAAGTCGATAACTATCGATTTTGAAAATTCTTAACAAAAAAATACACTGTACGTAATTTCTCTTTCAATTGTCAAAATGTTATGGTATATTGAATATTTTCAAGAAAAAATTTAAAAAATAAAAGCAAAATAGAAATCAATAAAGCTCTTACTTTGCATTCAATTTTGTGTTTGTTCTCTCTTGAGATAAGTATTATAAAGAAAAAATGTGTCTATTTAATTAGAATTTCTAATATATTAATTTTTTTTTATAAATTATCTTAACTTCATGGTTCAGTATTTGGTGATTGGATTTACTTAGAAGATATATTGGATCAAAAAAATTTTCTTTGAAAATCTTCTACAAATTTTTTAAGAGGGATTACCGATACAAATTAAGACAACAAATTCTATCAATTTTTAACTAAATTTATGTAAGCCCAATATAAATATACAAATGTGGTGTAAAACATTAGCCGAAAAAAAATATTTGTACATAATAATTGTTTTTATGTTAAGTATTTTTTTTTCGTTGAATTAGGATTATCTATATAAAAATTTATTTTGCAAACAATTCAAAAATTATATATATATATATATATATATATATATATATATATATATATATATAAAGAATCCACAAACAATAAATTATCATTTAATTAAGTCCATAACATTAGGTTTTCTTTTCTTGATATAACAATGTTTTATAACTATTTTAATTTTTAAAATATTAATAAGTATTCAATTAAAAACTTAATTTTATAAGATTTTTACTGCATTAATAAATTCATTAATATATTGGACTTTGTATAAACTACAATAACGTCAATGGTTCTTAATAAAAAAAATTGAAGATTGTATATAAACAAATCATTTACAAAAAATAAAAAAAAATCATTACTAATAAACAACTTTTCCAAAAAAAAGTTATTTCAATCTAATTAGATACACTAATTTAACAAAAAAATATTGATTAGATTTTTATCATAATAATGAATTCATCATCATTTTAAATTTTATTCACGTTAAAACAATATTAATGTTTTTAATATTATAAATTCTGATGATTACATTTATTCACGTTAAAATAATATTAATGTTTTTAATATTCACGTTAAAACAATATTCATGCTAAAACATATTGTTTCTTTAATTTACATATAAAATGAGATAAAATTAATTACACGTAATATTTATCACATGTAATGCATGTTCTATGGTAGCTTATATATATATAGTCTGAAAAAGGTATAAAACATTTGATAGACAAAAGTACCCGTATTTAAATGATGTAATTTTGATTATATAATTATTTGGACTGCATATAAGCCATAAAAGGTCAATCTATAAAATATATAAAAGCCCAAATAACAAATTTCACTCAATAGAACCCAATGTAAATAATCTAACTAAGTAATAAACAAACTTAAATTGTAATAATATCTATAATTTATATTATAATTATAAGAGCATTTAAGCACGCATTCTCAACAATTGATATTTGAAATTGAGCTGCAAGTTTCTTTACTTTTGAGAGATTTTGTTTTGTTAAACGATCTCTACTATATAAATATATACGTGTGTATGTATAATACGTAAAATTTTCACTAAAAAAAATTACCCTTTACCTAATAAAATATTTCATATTAAGAATAGTTTTTTTCTTTATTTTTCTCATAAAATTATTTTTCTTTGAATAAAGAAGTCTTTGACAAACAACTCCATATAAACAAAATATTTGTGTTTAAAATGAACAAGTTAATTAATACGTTAGCTGAATACCATATAACAATCTCACGGTTGAAATTAGTTTAGATTTTTTATTTTATCATCTCACTTCTCTAAAAAAAATTAGTATTGTTAAGTAAAGAGAAAAAAATTATTACATAAAATGGTAAGTTCAAATGAATGCTTATCTTGAATAAGTAGAAGGTATTAGCTTTTTTTCTATTAACATAGTTTCAGTTAATTGTTAAGAAAACATAATTTCAGTTAGAGCATTAAGTTATAGATGTGTTATTCTTTTCGATCTATATAATTGGTAATTTTATGAGATTTAATTTGACAACATTTCATATCCAATTTAGAGATGCAAATCAATTGGTAATCGAATTCGAAGTTTTGGTTTCTCATATTTTGTAACCGATCCCAAATTGAAATAACTACGATAATTCGATTATGAAATTACATTTAAAAAATATTTTATAAAAAAATAATTTTACATATATTTTTCCTCCAAATTTTTGGTAATTCAATATCATCAAAATATATTTCAATAATTAGGTATAATTAAAATGTTAAAAATAATACATATCAAATTTATTTAATTTTTTTGGTAATTCAGTATTACTAACCCTTATCTAAATGACGTAATTGTGATTATATAATTATTTGGACTATATAATATAAAATCTAAAAGAGCCCAAAATAACAAACTTCACTTAATACCCCAATGTAAAAAAATCTAAGTAATAAACAAATTTAAATTATAAAATTATCTATAATCTATATAATAATTAAAAAAGCAATTAAATATATATTATCAATTATTGATAAAATTTATAAAATTCATTTACTCCTATACTCATGGAAGCTGCCATTTTTATCTACTTCAGAACTTATTTATATACTGCACATATTGACTTATTCTAAATTGATAATCTTTAAAAGTGGATTGTTTAAGTTGTGTTATTATATAATATTTTAAAACTCAATAAATCTCAATCTTGGCATCAAATGGGCAAATTACGGGTAACATGAATTACTTGTTATATACACTGTACAAATTGGATCTTTCCAATAAAGTTATCAAAACTGTCCCTCAATTTTTTTTCCAAATGGACATTCCTGACTCCACTTTATCCCCTTACATACATCTCCATCTCCATTTATAAACTGATAATAAATGGATTGAAGGAGGTAAGAGAGGAGTGAATTATGCTTCCAGGGTTTGTGCTGAATTATGAGGTTTCAAAGACGAAATTAAAAATGGCTACAAAGTTGAATGTTCAAAATCTGTGTATTGAGCTTGATGCGCAGTTTCCGCAAATTGGATAATTACATAAAAAAATAATTAATTTTCTTGGGGTAATGCTAGAACAATTTCTACCAAAATGTTTTAAACAGGGTGAAGCATTCATGAGGCAAAAATTACTGCTTAGAGAATCCCATGTTTCATTTTCACATAGACAAGCAGCACGACAAATGCTGTAAGAAGCTGAAGGCAAATATAGCTACAGGAAGACATACCCAGAGAAGAAGAGGATAGAGATTAGAGAGAGAGCAAAGGAAGTAAAATGTGAATACACCGGGAAAGGGAAATATTTGGTTCCTGATTAGCACAGATTTACATACAGATGATAACTGTTTTTTTTTTCTTCTCTTTTTCTATTGGCCAAATACTAGTGATGACTGTTTAGAGAAGTAAATTCAATTAGCATTACAATGATTACATATTAGCTGTTAATTCCGTGATTTCTTCCAAGGAGATTGTCTGCAGGAAAGAGAACATTGCATTTGTATTAGAGTGAAAAATAGAATCCAATAGCAATAACCATGTGTACAAACATGCATCGAGGAAGATATATGACAAATAAGATTAGCAAGACAATCAATGGCTTAATGACCGAATTATTATCATGGATTCTCTTTGTTTGATGACTTCCAAAATCAATCCAGTTTTCATAAAAGAAGCTGAAAATGCTAACTCTCAACAACTGGAAAAGCCCAACCAATTAACTAACTCTCTTCACCAAAGTTCCCCAATACCATTGTGGAACAGAGTATGGCCCCAACAAAACAAAATGGAGCACTGGAAATGACAAGAATCATGTTTTAGACCAGAACTTAAAGCTTTTGGTGATGGTTTCTATACCTTATATGCTAAATATTATTAATGGATGTATACCAAACCAAGTATAGGTTTTCAGAGTTACCTGATCCTTGCCAGAAAAATCATTGTCTGGAGTCAAGAAAAGCATGCAGTGGCACTCCTTCCTGCCAAAATATCATACGGTTTAAATAAGAAAACTGATATCCTTATTAATGAATTAAAAGGCTGGAGTAAACGAGAATTCATTGAAAATTGATACACATTGGATAAATTGAGTTTATAAATTATCATTCTCAAGCAGCATTCATGTCAACTATACTTTATTGCAAAATTGCCCAGAAACAATTTAATAGACACTTCTCCATATTATTAAGTGGATATCTTTAAAATTATATAATTCCTGGAAAATTTTTCGCGTTATATAGATGATAGGGCATAGCCAGAACTGTGAAATACCATATATATGATTTTTCCTTTCCGACTCTTTAAACTAAAGAAATTATGGCATTCTGCAATGCCATCATTGTAGTTATCTACAAGCTGCTACTAACATCAGTTACATCACATACTAGAACAGGAAATGGAGTCTCACTATCAACATCAAAAATAGTTGAATGGCTGATTTCCTTGCTTAAAAAATATTCCATCTCTTTCAGCTAAATTTTTACAGTCAACAATTTACAATGATCAGCGGTCCAATATATGCTGCTAACATTTACATGATAACTTAGATTGTGGCATCAGTTTGGAGGCTTCATAAGGAGCTCAACTAAAATCAGCAAAAGCTTTTGCTGTTTGATTTTGTACAATCTGTTTCACACTTTAAATTCAAGATACGTCTAACAAAGAATCCTAGGCAAACATGTCTCCTCTTACCAGCTAAACCAGCATCTTCTTGTCTAACCTCAATTTGAACCATCACCACTTAGTGGAGTATTAATGGTCTTTTCACCTTATAATGATCCGAGGAAGCTTTACTTATAAAAAGAAAAACAATCCGAGGAAACTGTCTCTCATCTTGTATTTACTTCTAAATTCTAATCTATGTTACTATTACTCATCTTGAAGGAAGTAAGACTGTGGAAAAGATATAACACTGGTAAGACTATGGCTACTGGATCCAATTTAATGGAAAATCTACAGAAATAGGTAAATCTGATGCTCCAAAACATACCCCTACCAGGTACTGGTACTTGAGTCCAAGTAACATGACTTTTAATGCAAACATAAACCTACTAGTTCATTTTGGATAATGCAGCACTCCCTACCATAAGCAATGGCAGGTCTAGGAGAATCTAATGACATTTTTGTTCAAAAAAATATGCATTAAACACACAACAGAAAAACTTCTCCACTTCAGCCATCCTAAATCCTAATTTTATCTTGTGAGAAATGTTCTCTTGAATATCTTTATCATGAATGGTGAAACTAAAAATAATCAAAACTCCAGCAGCATTTTCATGCAAAACTTCTGTACTTCAACTATGTAAAGCATGTCCTATATCAATACGACTTCAGCAGTTCAGCCAGACTCACTTCTCTCTTCTCCAATTGTTATAATGCCAGTTGACATTATGTAAAGCATGTCCTATATCAATACCAATTTCTTCTCTTAAGCCCACCCCATTATCTCTTAAAGAGTTCTTTGCTATTGTGAGAGATAAAGAAGCTCTAATTTGTTCGTGCATCTCCTTGTCTATTGAGGTGACCTCTTAGGACATGCCTTTTATCCGCAATGTCCATGATTGAGAGGGTCCAAAGTTTTTTGGAGGCCTTGTATAGCTTTAGGATGGATATGGCTAGATAGGATTTGGCTAAATGGAGGGCTAGCCCAGATAAAGGGTTTGAGCTGAAATCCTTTTATAAAATTCTCCTTGATGGGTCTCACTTGGAAGATTGCTCCAATTTCCTTTGGAAAGCAATTTGGTGTCCTCATGCCCCTAAAACAGTAAGTTTCTTTTTGTGGGAAGCCTCTTGGGAGAAAATTCTTACTATTGACAATTTACAAAGAAGGGGAAAAGTGCTTGTTAATAGGTGTTACATTTGCAAAGGTTACGTTGAGTCAGTGTTTCACTTTTTGTTTGAGTGCTCATTAGCTAGAAGCTTGTGGAAAATGGCTTATAGAGTCTTGGGGGTTTATTGGGTGGTTGCTGGCTTGGTGAAAGACAAAGTGGGGGCTTGGAGTGGGTTGCGGGCTTCTAAAGAAGTAAAGAAGGCTTTCTCGTTGACCCCCCTATCTATATTTTGGATCGTGTGGAATAAAAGGAATTGTAGAGCTTTTGATGGCATAGAGAGGCCTATTGAAGTAATTAGAGATAGTTCAATTCCCTTAATTTTTGGTTTAAAAGGAATTTTTTTGTGAATGAGGTAGATTTCTTAGATTTTGTGGAGTTTAGATAGACTTCATATATGAGTTGCATCCTCTTGGTGCTTTTTTCTTTTTAATACAAATTTACTTATCAAAAAATTATCTCTTACAGAATTAAAGACCACATCATTATAAATTCTTCTCTTAGTAAACATCATTATTTTTGTCCTAAGTAATAATTCTAGGATACACTTTCTCTTAGTCAATAGAACTACCAACATTTCCATCCTTGTTTTGAAATATTTATATAGGCCAGTAACCTTTGATTGCATCGCTTAGTATCAAAAAACTATGTAAACTGAAATCTATAGCTTATGGATTTCAAAATAAGAGTGCAAAAACACACATCTAGAAAGAGAATTCTAAAACACTGCACAACAAAGATATTCTATCTTGAGCAAGGTAGTTGGGGGAAAGACAAAAAATAAGGTTTACTAACAACAATATGTTGCACTTAAAATCCTGGATATCCAAACGAAAAAAAATCATTAAAAGGATATATATCTACCTCTCTCTCATAGGAACGCATGGACAGTTCCAAAAGCCCTGGCCTGCCTCAGCAGCTTTGTCATCATAATGCCTGTACCAAAAAAGGTCCAAACTTGAAAGTTATAAGATGTCATTTGAATATAAGGTTAAATTTTATCCTACGGAACGTCGAGGAATTCAGATATACAATGTAAAATAGTTCTGAAAAGAGTAAGGTGCTAAAAAAAGTGGATACCTGCAAGGGCAAAGGGGAGCACCCAATGAATCTTTATGGTCTGCCAAGCCCTATTCAAATTTCCAAGATGTTTCAGCATATGAATAAACGGAATCTATTGTATAGAGCATTAGAACAACAAAACTAAAATCTTAATAGAGTTTAATATTGTAGTACAAGATTACAAATGAAAAACTGCTCCAAATATAAAATTATATTCTCAACTAATGGGACTTAAGCTCTACCAAGATTTGCTTTCACAGTTCAGCAAAGTAAGTCACATCATCACCTCAATATGAACCCCTCAAAATGATTGATTCAATTAAAGCAAATTAATAACTAGAATAATGCATAAGTGCTAATGCTGAAACAGTTGGGCATAGCAGCGAAAGTTCTTCAAACCAGTTACTGCATATAGCTATCCCAATCAGCAAATGGGTAACGCATAAACACTTTGAAATCTGGTCATAAATTCATCAGACAGAAACTACAGAACACAACTTTAAACTGCAGGAGCATTGATAACTGGTAAGTACAGCACCAACACAATCATTTTCTTCTCTAACTCGTCTCATGGTACCATTTGATTGATCCAATGAAATAAAGTATCAAGATTGATAAAGGATGACATGTATTAAGGACACCCAATTAATGAATAACCTATATGAATATACATGTACATGCATTTTATATATAAATATATACACACAAATCTCTCTGCGCGCGCGCGTATATATATATATATATATATATATATATAAGATTTTGGATAAATTACCTTGATAACAACAGAAGTAACTCCTTTATCAACACAGAAATACGTCCCCGACCTACGAGCATACTGCTCGGAGAATTTCCTCATGATTTCAACAGACTTCTCTGATGGTTCCACTGCAACAACACACTCGATTTTTAATCGTCAATCTAGTACTACAAGTTATACAATTCATCAGTTATTTTAAACAAGGATGCACAAATAGGACTAAAAAAATTCAAAATTACCCAAATTATATACTATCATATTAGCAATAAATACAGATCAATTAAAACTGGTTGAACTTGCAAGCTTTTCGAAACTGGAGCAATTAAAGTGTTCATTTTTAAATTAAATGAACAAAAAACTGAGACCCAAATAAAAAGAGAAGCCAAGTTACGATTTGCTCGGATTACAGAGCGATGACGGGAGGTTTTGCGAGGAGAAATGAAAGCAGAAATTCCGCCACTAAAGCTACAAGAAGTGGCCTGAAGAGTCATGGCTTTTTACTCTGCAACAACCAAGAAGACGAACCTCAGTGTGTGTACGAGACGAGAGTATTTTGTTTTTCCTTTTTTAATTATCTTCTGTTTTTTAATTTTATTTTTTATACATAATTCTGTTTATTTGGGTTCTTTTTTCGATCGAGTCTTAGTATTATCTTTCTTTTTCTGTAAGGGCTTGCTCAGTTGCTCACCACTCGTTGTAAATATCAGCCAAGAAATCACACAAACCACTAGGTCCGGTTTGGGCTGTTTGGGCCTTTGGCCATACCTTGTTTCGGCTAGTGACTTGTTACAGGCCTAGACCCTGTCAGGTCTACCAACCTTGGGCCCAAGTAGCTAACTCCTCACAATGTGGAATGAAAATGTTTTAATTTTTTATATCCAAATTTTTAGAACTTTACTCAACAAATTGCACTGTTTTAATATGAATCGAAAACATTATTTTTTTTAACATAATATTAAAAAAATAAAAAAATTGTTTATTAACTTTTCTAATATTATAATAAAAAATGTTATTTTTAAATTAAATTAAAAATATTCAAATTATTAAAAAAATGTTAAAAAAATAAAGGCAGATAGAATTGATCTCATTTCCATTGAATTTGATTTGAAGGCACGCAATGATTGTTATTCTCGTGAAAAATTCACTATGTCTTGCAAGAGTGTGAAGGCTTTGCTTAGTAATGATTTAAATACAATTAAATCTTAAAATTTTAAAGTTAATTGGTTAATTTATTCATTTGAACTGAAAAATATATGTGAAATGAAAAATACATTTTTATCCTTACTTTTTAAAATAATTACACTCAATATATGCAAATCTACCTCACTTTTATCTTGCATGAATATGTATATCTTTTTTGGTCTTTAGACATTTAAACATATTACTCAAATAACCAAATAAATTTAAATATTTAAAACATTTAAAGTTTTAATGATTTAAATTATACTTAAATCAACCCTAAATAACGCGGAAACCATTCTTCCCAATGGTTGCAATCTTGCTCATACTTACGGGAAAGTTAATAAGCCAGCATACATTCTAAACTAGCTTAAAGCAAATTGATTTTATGGTTCCAAACAGAGCCATTGTTGCCTTAGCTTATGAGGTAGGGTGAATGTGAATATGTTCAATAATCAAAGTCGACAAATAGGTCAATTCGATATGCGTTAGGTTGCTCTAACTTATATTTTTAATCACCAATCTTTGATTCTGTGCTTTCAGCTGCACCATATATTTTTGGGCTTTTCTTTTAGATTTTTGGCCAACAACGTCTCTCTCACGAATAACGAAGAGAGTTGTGTTGTATGGACGAATAGGAAATTATAAGAAAAAAAATTAAGTAGGTCCTAAATTCAGATATTGCCTTTCAGAAAAGGGAAAGAAACACTTCAATATGATCATGCATATTGAAGAGGCAAATAAAATCATATGCATGATATGCTTAAATTCTCATATTGTTTAGCTAGCTCCCAAACCCAACCCCACCCTCCAATCCTTCAACTTTTTTGCTTTTGTAAAGTTAACTGGGGATTTAATGGATGAACCCTAGCTAGTGTAGTACCCCCTTAAAAAGAAGGATAAAGTCCATAAATAAAAGTATCATTCATGCATCAAACTCAACTGTATATGGGAGGATAAAAGGTAGGACCAACTTCATTACTCCCCTAGAAACAAAATAAAAAAGATAGAATAATTCCTTAATAGATCAACAAGCAAATAGTCATGGAAATTTTTCCAGATTTATGGGATCATTTTCTTCGACCAAAAAAACTTTTCATTGTCAGATCTGCAAAAACTTTCCTTTTTCTTAATCTCATGAATCAGATCTGGACAAAAAAACATGACTATTCTAGTATGCGAGTAAGATTTTGCTCAACACCCTTAGCAATATCATAGAATACACATCTAACACATGAAATCAATGAGAAACGTGTCACACTTAAAAGTTAAAACCAATCATGGACATAATAAACAAGCAAATTATAATTAGAGCCATCTTATGGTTTCTCTATAACTACATGTATAGAAACTCAAAAGAGTGCTCAACTTGTAACAATCTCACAATTGGTGTCATCTTAATTTTTTCATGAAATCAACTACCCATCTTGTGTCTTCACAAGAATTTTTTTTTTAAAAAAAAAAAATACTTAAATCACAACTCAGAAGAAAATGACTTCAGTTTGATATAGTATTTCCTCTTAAAAATGCTTCATGCTCCAAGTGTGGAGGAAAAAAGAAAATTATGGCAACCCAAATGCAGAAATTAAGCATGAAATCAGTGGAGTATTTATTTTTTCTTATTTGTGGGAAGAGTGAGCTTACAAAAACAATGTCTTTAATTCATTGACCATAAATGTAAATATGTAATGTCTTTTCATAATTAATAATGATGAATATATATTAATTACATGAAATATGCCTTTTTCATGTATTCAATTTTGTAAATATTTCAAACAATATTTATAGATGTAGAGGCTAGGTGATGGTAAGAAAAACTTCAAGATTATAATAATAGACTTGGGAAGGAAATTGAAAAAGAAAAAGAAGAGGTTCTAAAGACAGAAGAGTTGCAAACCCTAATAAATAAGAAAACTACACCTTCAGTACTTATGATAAACATGGTAGATCTGCTTGACAAATTAAGAAACTTCAATATCTAGCAATTTAAGATCAAAATTAAACAGTTAAACAATAAATGAATCATCGCTCATGTTCACAAGGGTATATATATCTTGAAACCATAGATCCAGCCACATATAAAAAACATTAACTTGAGAGCAACCAAAGGAAACTACACAAAGTGTGTATATATATAGGTAAAGAAATTTCATAGAACATGCGAGAGAGAGAGAGAGAGATAATAGTCGCAAATTCTTAATATATAGTCTTACAATTTATAAACTCAAAAACAGAAACCCCTTACCTATAGATTTACCGTAGTACTAGCTACTAGCAAATAGCAATGAAAACCTGCAGCATAGATGCAAAAGCTATAATAGAGATTAAAGCTTGAGTAGAAGAAATAGAACAGTAAAATTGGTTGATCTAGCAAATCATCGGACCAGGATGCTTGATTCCCCAGAAGAAATTAAAAGAAGACTCTTTCATCGGAAAAAAAAAGTCTTGAAAAAGGACAGAAGAGACCCTTCAAGATAGCAAAAGCTAGCTCATCAATCAATAAAGGGGTGTTTGTCTTCTACAACTACCCATATATGTCTCTCCTCTGAACAAGTCTGAGATCTCTGCTCTTCTTCCTTTTTCTTCTCTTTGTTACAGTTGTTGGAGCTGGTGGTTGTAATGATGGTGGCTTTGAGGTTTGTGGTTGCCCACAAAAGGAGGGTTAGGTTGTGTGGTGATAATGATGGTCATGGAGCGGTCGAAGAGGACATGATGATTGCTGTTGGCCTCTGGCGTTGAAACAAAGGAGGGCAATTCCATGTCTTTTTGCCTTCTCCCTCTCTCTCTCTCTGTGTCAGAGAAAGGAGTGAAAAAAAGAGAGAGAAAAGAGAGGAATGATGATCATTCATGATAACTAAGACTAGAAGTATAGATTATAATAATTAATTAAGTGAAGTTTAGTATGTCTACCCTTACATTATAGCGCGTGCAAGCTAAGCTCCATTATTATGATCATGAATTCTCCTACATATGTACAGCATACCATTTGTGTAAAAGCAAGCTATTGCCCAGTTGATCACACATTATTGAATGTTGATTCTTTGAAAAGTTAAAAGATTTACAGTGATAATGGCAATATTTATGCAATATCAGATTAATGGTACGTATAAGAGTTGTTTGTTCCTATGTTTAATATTTCTACAAATTAGTAATAATATTTTTTATGGGTAGTAATAATTTAAATCAGTGGCAATTAAACTGATGAAATGTAAACTATTGAGAGGGATATGTTAATCACGATTGACCTCGATCTTTCGTTCCCTTCACATGCACAAGTTGTCGCACACGAGACATAGTCACATGTCGAATATGAAGGTCTAGAAATATTATCGGTTGTTATTGTGAGGTTGTTTATCTTACAAACAGGAGTTTAACAATTGTCAAGTTTCTTAACTCTTTGTACATTAGTATGGTAGAGAATGAAGTGATCGACAAATACAAATGATTACGGTCTTATTTATGTTGTACCAAGAGGTATAATAGGTGACCATTGATAAGAACACAACTCTTAAAAGAGTTGTGATATTTATAAAGGATTCTGACTCTTAGGGGAGAAAGTTGAGTTGTGATCCAGTGTGGGTATATCTATGACGTTATGGTGTGACCACCATTTAAAATGTGCCATCAACTCCCACTTCGACGCATTGAAACACTTTATTATCTTTGAACTCATGGACAATGGGTTTGATAGAGTTTGTTTTCCTAATGTCGCGACTCATTAAAAGAACAATGTCCATCTTACTCTTAAAGTGCAGCCATCGAATACCTTTGTTACGTAAGCATACAATTTTCACAAATCTAGTCGTGCCCTGCCAATTTCTATGACTCGCCTTGCCCAAGCGTCACAGTGTTACAGAACCACTTCACCATATTTTAGATGACACCAAATTTAGATACATTGGAATTCACTAGCTCGCACCCCCGTATCCTTGGCAATTTTAGCCGTGTTTATGCTCTTCATGTGGCATTCCACAAACTGCACTAATCCTTAGTTATAAATAAGTGAGTCCCATCACTCTATCATACTAAGTTTGCGACTTTTGTTCTCACTTTGGGTCATGAGTGAATGGTCAAACTTTCTATACATCATTCATCTGAGCTTTAGAATGTATAGACTATGATCCAACCTTGTTACCTTCCCAGTGACCTCTTACTTATCGATCCCTTCAGAGAGTGAAAGTCGAATGATTCCATGTTTTGGGATTATCTTTATCTCGATTGATGCACTCATCGTGGCTCTATCCTTGTACTGGGTCACTTTTCCATTGCCACGGAACCCGTTGCTGCCCAACATAACATTTCATTGCGATATCATTATCATGGGATCTATCTTAGTCCTATAGTGACCAAATGATCTCTGAACCTATCTAGAGATAACCCCTTTGTTATAGGGCCTACTACCATATTCTCAGATGAAATATAGTCGACTTTAATCTAATCGCTGTCCACTATATCTTGTATATAGTGATAATGTACGTCAATGTGTTTACCTTTCGATCTATTTACTCCACTTCTTATCAATGAGATAGTAGAGTTATTATCACATAACACAATGACTGCCCTACATATTATATCAATCTTGAGATTTTCCATTAATTTCTTTATCCAAATTGTTGTACTAGCAATACCGCTGCATGCAAAGTACTCAGCTGCCATAGTGTGCTTGGCAACACATCCTTATTTCTTACTTCCCTAAGAAATTGTTATTCCATCAAATAGAAAAACATATCCACTAGTTGACTTTCTATCATCTTAATTTCCCGTGAAGTTGGTGTCTGAGTATCCAACAATATCTAGACCACTTAAATTGAAACATAATTTCAATTTAATGGTTCTTTTTTTATATTCAGAGTTCTTTTAACAACTTGTCAATGTGCTCGTCCTGGATTGTCTTGAAATTGACTTACTAATCCTACTGCATGACAAATATCTGCTGTGTTACTTGTCATGGCATACATGAGACTCCCTATTGTATGAGTATATGAGACAAAACTCATTTCTTGTTTTTTTTGTCTTATCTTTAGCACACACGACTTTGCTCAAATAAGTACCTTTTTAGTACAAAAATACTTATTGTTTTACAGTCACTCATATTGAACTTGTTTAGCACTCTTTCTAGATACCTTTCTTAATCTGACTATAACAACTTTGATTTTTGATCCCTAGTAATCAGTATGCCTAAAACATTAGAAGTTTCTCTCATGTCCTTCATTTCAAACTTGGATCCCAAGAATAATTTAGTCTTATCCATCATGTCTTGGCAATTACTAGCTAATAATATATCATCATATAATAATAATATTGTTAACTTATCTTTATACCTCCAAGTGTAAACACAATGATCTAGCAGACTCATTTCATATCCTAACTCTAATATTACTTGGTGAAACTTTAAGTACCACTGTCTAGAAGATTGCTTGAGTCCTTATAGCAATCTTATGAACTAACAAACTTTGTTATTTTATCTTGTTATGACAAAACCCTCGAGTTGCATCATGTAAATATCCTTTTGCAATTCATCATTTTAAGAATGTAGTCTTAACATCCAACTTGTTACAACTAAATGTCAAATTCTGCCATAATAGCATTTTTTTTTATGGAGACATTTTTTTTTCTAGCTTTATTTGAAAGCTTTTGCAACCAACCTGCTATTCTAGAGTACGAACCTCCTTGAACTTCTTCTTAAGTACCTAATTTCATTTAATCTCTTATTCGTTGAAATGCTCAATTAATCCTAAATTTCACTTCCTTTAACGAAGTTCAATTCTTCAATCATTGCATATACCACTTACTCAAATTAGCGCGCTACATTGTCATTGGATCATTTTTCATGAGGGTAACTTTCTTGTCTATATTCTCCATAAACCTAATAATCCTCTAACCATTAAGGTTGTTCTCTAGAATGCCTTTTCTCGTTAATTCAAGCATCTTTAGCTATCTTCAGATCCTTTGGAACTTCACAAAATCTTCAAGTTTGATCTTATTTGGGAGATGTTACTCCTGCATTTCTAATCATCTTTAAACTTATTCAGTGCTTTTGCTCGAACTATTCTTTGCAGGAACCTTAGTTTCTTCTAACATCTCTGATGCTTCCTTATCATCTAATAACTTAATCATCTTGATTGGTTGTCTTATAGAAAACAATATCTATGCTTTTTATCAATCCTTTCACTTTATAAGAACCTTTACTTAGTTTTAAAATCCAGGTATTCTACAATTTTTCTCACAGGCTTTGAACTCTAAATAGTCTCCAAGAGTTTCCTTTTAGGATTATAAAAAATGCTTTGAATCTTTAGAATCTTTACCTTATATGAGTCATGCTTCTTATTATTCCAACATACATAATGAGTTATTTGTTTAGATCTACATTCACTAAATTTGATTTATGCTTAAGAGAAAATTATATTTACCTATCTATAGTATGACCTAACTTACAAATAAGGACCCGTAGTTTCAAAACCTAAAAATACCCCATTGTCTTATTCATAGTTTGATTTAAGATGACAAATACCCCCACTGTTAAATCCTGGTTAGTCAAATTTGTTAACTTTGGTCAGTAACCATTCCACATAAGTATTTATTGGAAATAACCCCTTAATACCCTTTAGGGGTTTTAATCCTTTATGATTGGTTTAAAATGATGTTGACCTTCATCTTTCCCATAAGCAGCCATTATTCTTCACCCATAAATCTTCTTCTTCTTTGTTCTTCTTTCTTCACCCATAAATCTTATTCTTTCTTTTTCTCGATATATCTAGGGAAAAGTGTTATGAAAAAAATTGACAACAACTCTTTTTTCTCTTCTTTTCGCTAAATCTGAAAAGGAAAAAGATCTTTGAAGTCTAATTATGTTGTCTATAGCACAAAGATGCAAGTTCAAGCAGAAGGCTAAAGCATGAAAACTGTGATAGTTTCCGGTTGAAGACTTTGCTGTTAAGTTTAATTACTTTAGTTCTATAAGTTTAGGCCATTTTTAAATGCTAGTGTATGTAATATCTTCTCCTAATTTGTAAGGAGAGGACATAACTAATTAGTAACAAAGGTAGAAAATGTTTAAGTTGTTTTAATAATGAAAAATAAACCAAAGTGACCCAGTTACAAATTTTTCGTACCATTGCCGACAATGAAAAAGCCTCAAATTGATCTCAATATATCAATTTAAGATTGTTGACCTTTATTTGATTTTAATGATGACAAAGATATATTAAATTTATCTAACTAATTTATCTAAGCGTTTAAAGCCTCAAAAACAGTTCCTCAAAAGTCAATCAAGTAAGAATTCAACCTTGGATGAAGTTGAAGATCAAGATTAGGTACTAAGATAGTAATTTAAATGATTTAACTCTTTTACTTAAGTACCCAGCTTTTTCTTATGGCTCAAATTTTCTTAAAAAATGTTTTGAAAAAAATCATTTTGACTAAAAAACAAAACTGAAAACAAAAAAACTGTGTTTTAGGTCATTCAATTGACTGAATAAATTGCCTGAAACAAATTTGAATTTCAACTAAGCATCTAGTTGATTGAACAAAATTATTCAGTTGACTGAACGTTCAAAAATAACGATAATAATTCAAATTTGAAGCGTCGTTCAGTACAATAAATGCGCTGAACCACTCCCAAATGGGATTCTGTTGTGAGTAACGGCTAGTAGGATTTTAAACTATAAAAGCCCATCATAAATGAGAGAAGAAAACAACTCTTGAGTAATTAATCTTCATCTTCTCATTTATTTCATTCAAAGCTTTCTTAAAATCTTTACGAGCCATTCTTAAAAGCTTTGTACTTCTAAGAGAGACCTTTCCTTCTTTGTAAGAGCATTAAATACAAAATTTCTATTGTTCTTGATCATTAAATTTTCAATTATTGTAAAGAGGAAGAGTTAGTGTAACTCTTAGAGTGTTTAGGTGTTAAACACTTCTTGTAAAGACTTCCTTAATTGGAAGATATTGTGTACGGTTTGGGCAACATCCATAAAGTTGGATGAGTGATTATTGGATTACATCAAGGAGCTTCTTTGAAGAGAGTGGACATAGGGTCAGAGAAATCCGATATTACTGAACCACTATAAATAACGTTTGCCCATTCTCTTCCTTATCTCTTTACTTTCAGCACTATTATACTTGTCACTCTTGATTGTGCTTGATTAAGTTTTCTAAAACTTGTTTATTGTGTGGAAAAGTTTAAAAAACCCAATTCACCCTCCTTTTGGGTTTGGACCTTAGTCTACAATTAGTATTAGAGGCCCATTCTCAATTTTAAGGCTTAAAATCCTTTGAGTAGATCCTATTGCAAACAATAGTTACACCGAATGTCATTATTATACTAAACCTCCTTTGTTCAATAGCACAAATTATAATTATTAGAAAAATAGAATGAAAATATTTGTTGAATGATAAGATTATAATTTGTGGATGATCATTGAAGAAGAACCTAGAATTCCTAAAAAGGATGTAGCTATTGGAGAGGTCATTTATATAATGTCTAAACTCAAAATTAAGTTTAATGAAATGGATTGTAGAATGATGCCTCTAAATAGTAGAGCCACAAGTATGTTACATTTTGCATTAGACTTAAATGAATACAATAAAATTTCAGGATGTGATTTGGTAACAGAAATATAAAACAAACTTCTAATTACATATGAGGGCACTAGTGAAGTAAAGAAAACAAAAATCAGTATGCTAGTGTCCAAATATGAATCTTTTAAAATATCCTCTACCGAAACCATATATGAAATGTATTCTTGTTTCACTAGCATTATTAGTGATTTAAAGCTTCTTAGCAGGAACATTGAGGAGCATGAGTTAACAAAGAAGATTCTTAGATCACAACCACTAAGTTGGCAAGCAAAGAAAATAGTGATTAAGGAAGCCAAAAACCTTGACTTACTTGAATTCAAAACTCTTCTTACCTCTCTATTGATCTATAAAATAGAGAAAATGAGTGAAGAAGTTAGCAATGCATAGTCAAAGAAGAAGAAATCCATTGCTCTCAAAGCTACCATAAGCAAGAAAGTACAAGAAGAGGAAGTAAGTTAGAGTAATGAAAAATATGGAGAGATGACTCACATCATTAAGAGATTTCACAAGTTTTTTGAAAAGAGCAAGAAGCCTTACACAAAGGACTTCACAAAAAGGGAACCTATGGTGTGTTTTGGTTGCAAGAAACCCGATCACATCAAAGCAGATTGCCCTATAACAAATAAGCCGTACAAAAACTTCAAGAAGAAAGCCATGGTTGCTATGGAGTTATGATTATGAAGACATCTCGGATAGTGAGATCAACTATGAAGAGATTTCCAACCTTTGTTTGATGGCAATAGATGATGAAAATGAGGTAACTAGTTCTTCCCTTATTAACGATGTTGATAGTAGTAATGAAGAATTAACTGAGGCAATTAATGAAATGCACATGAAATTAAAGAAATTTTATTCAAGAAACATTGCTCTAAAAAAGCAAGTCTCATCCCTCTCCAAAGAGATGAAAGCTCTAAAAGAAGAAAAGGAAAAATTTTCCTTAGAGCTTGATAACTCACCATTTGGATCTTTGAAAAATGAAAATAATGATTTGAAAAAGAAAGTAATGGAGTTAAATAACACTATATCTAGGCTTATTCTTGAAAAAAAAAACTAGATTAAGTGCTATCTTGCCAAAGAATGAGTGGAGAAAAATTCGGTTTGGGTTATTCTCCATTGGGCCAAAAAAAAAAAAATCAAAAGAGACTTCCTTTATAAAAACAACATGTGTGGATGAACTCTTCACTTCAGAGGCTTCTAGCAATGTTGAAAATGTTCCCTTAAAAAAATGCTAGTAAGCTTAAGAATGCAAATTTGAATTTAAATATAAAGAATTCAAAGGACTATGTTAGGAATAGAAATCCTAGAAATGCTTATGCACATATATATGCTCATCCTAGAAATACAAATGCAATGATAGGAATACATATTCAAGAAATACACATGCTAGGAATGTATATCCTAGAAATAACTATCATGCATACCATAGAGATAACATGTATGTTCATAACTCCTATCTAGAAATATTTATCCTAGGAATGCTCATCCGAGGAATGATAGATATGCATATTCAAGACATCCTAGAAACTTTTATGACTATCATCCTAGGATCATGCATTATCAACATGTCTGCAATTATAGAGCACATTCTAATGTTAAGAAAGTATGGATCCCTAAAGGAGCTGTATTTTGAGTACTTAACCCCAAAAGACTCAAGAAATTTTGGATACCTAGGAGTGCTATTATATATCTTTGTGTGATGTAGATATGTCTCCACACGAAGGAAAAAGGTGACCATTGGTACCTTGATAGTGGGTGCTCAAAGCACATGACCAGCGGTCAAAGTGTATTCAAATAGTTGACTCTAAGGGATGTCGGACACATCGCCATTGGAGATGACACCAAGATAAAAATCATCGGACATGGTAAAGTGGATAAAATTTCTCAACCCTTGATCAAGTTTTATTAGTGCAAAGCTTTAAGCCTAATTTACTTAGTCTTAGTCAACTTTATGATAAAGACAACAAAGTTGTATTTGAATCCACTCATTGTCTTATAATAGACATTAGGAGTAACAAGATTAAGTTTTTTGGCCAAAGACATGAAAATGTCTATTTTGTTGATTTAAAATCTTTACCTTTGGAAAATGAAAAATACTTTCCAGCTTTTACCGAAAACTCATGGCTATGGCATTGATTATGCTCAAAACATAATGCAGTTGTTGTAGCACAGCTTTGGGGTGTCGATTCCACAGGGAAACAAGTTAACTACAAAAGAAGGTGTGTTCATAACACAAACGATAAAGATTTAAGTGAGAAAATATGAACTTTTGGTAATGAAGTAATTGTGTAAAATAGATTGTAAAATATAATAGGGAAACAACAAGGATCCGGGAATCCTCCCTAGGTTCGTTGCCCTATTCCTAACTTGATTCAGTTGTTTTTATCTCGATTGCGAGTTTCACATCCCAAAAAAACAATCGGTAAATATTCAATGAGCACATATATAAACCCTAATATGATTGTTATGAAATACTTTTTATTTTCGATTCATACACACATGATCTATCCTATAGGTTTATCAAGAAACGATAATATATATTTATTGACAATATTGCAGTAATGGACGAACCTAAAGGCTAAATCTACTGGAGTCAATTATACCTAAACAATCTTGATATAAGAAAAGCATGACTAAATTTATATAAAGGAGAAAGATACAATCACTGGAATAGATAAAATCTTATAATTAACTAAAAAAGTAAATCATAACAATGTTTTGACAATAAATTCCTATTACAACTGAATCAAATAAGGGAAGATATGAACAACTACACCTAGGGATTCATCCTTTCGCCTTGCTTGGAGATTAGTTCGCCATAGGGCTCATGGTTGAACACTTTGATGGGGAAGAATTGGTTGCTTCCTTCAGTTTTTCAGGCTTCCAAAAGATCCTCTCTCTTCAATCCTAAGTGATCTATTTATAGTACAAAGGTCTAAGGGTGTTTTCGAGTTTAATCTATTGTTAAAACCCTAGTTAAGTTATGACTCGGAGATATAACATCGTGTGCGCGGGGCTCCTTTATGGGTGCTGCAGTGTTGGCTTTAGCTTTGGTTGGGTGTACTTCTGGGCACCGCAGTGCTAGCTGAGGAGCACCACAGTGCACACTGATGGTTCAAGATATGGAGGTTTCTAGGCACTGCGGTGCACACTGATGACTTGATTTTTTTCTTTATGTTTGCTTCTTCGCAACCACTCTGACACTCCGTTATGCATGGAATCTTGGTGCTTTAAGCAGCGATCGCTTTTTCTTCTCTTTTGGACTCAAAGTATCTGAAAATGCAAAGAAATAAGTCAGTGGTCCAATAATATCACTTTAGAGTTATTAACATATAAAAGTGCAATAAAGACCAAGATCAATCCTAAAATGCTAACAATTAAACACTGTTGAGATGCATTTTATGGCTCTTATCACAACCCCCAACTAGTTTATTGCTAGTCCCTAGCAATCCAAGCGAAAACAAGAGATGAATTCTATGGTGGGAATCGAAGTAAAGTAAAGCAATATTAGTGTTAACCAAGAGTAATTCACATTTTGTCTCAAAAATTTCACATAACACATAGCACATAGAATCATTTAAATTCACTCAAGTTCGAAAGTAATCCAAACATCAATCTTAAAATCGTTATTGACTCTTAATATCCATCTTAACACAATCCATTAATCTGAACATCCGGATGATTTTATGCATAAGATTCATGAATATAAGTCTTGGCCTCTAAAACATAATAAATTTCGTGACATCAATCACAGAAACAAGCTCCAAAGGCTTATATTTCAAACCACTCTCCACTATTGTAGAAAAATCACATTACATTGGATCAATAGGTCTTTAGTAAGCTTGTAACGTTAGGCTAAGGTAAAGGTTAAGAAAGAATAGTAAGGATTCACAAGTAAAAGAACTAAATTTCTTAGCTTTAAACACAACCACTTTTAAGCACTAGATAATCTTTCTTCGACACCCAACTTTTTCAACCAATTTTTGAGCATTTTTCTCAAATCACCACTTTTCTTTTCTTTTCTTCCTTTTTTGCCATAATTCACCTCTCTTTTTCTTTTCTTTTGTATTTTGGCATAAGAACATTCACCTCCTTTTTCATTTTTTTTTCTTTTCCACAACCCCCAACTTATCTCCTTTAGTGTACTTGGGTTATGGTTTTCATTTTTCCATCCTTACTCCTTTTAAGTGTTTCTCAATAAATGTGTATAACTAAGTTCTTTTAAAAGAAAGGTAAGGATAAAATATTTTTGGCTCATAAAGGTGAGTAAATAGGCTATTGAAAGAAACATGGCTCAAATTCTTTTTCAAGAAAAAGGCTCAAACAGGTGACTAGTGATGAATATAGCAATGGTAAGTTTGAAAGGCTCAAATGGTCCAAAAATGGCCTATATCATATCTTAAGTAATGTGCATTCTAGGAATTCGTCTAAATGATTATCAAATAAGTTCTAGAGCTTGCCGAGACCGTAAAAATATTCACAAAATAATCACATATAAAACTTCTCTAAATGTTTAAGACTAATAATACAATCTTACCACACTAGAGTCTCTAACCAAATCAAGATTGACACTTAAAGTATTCTCAAACCAGAAAAAAATTTAACTTCTTCTAAACGCTGTATGTTATCTCAATTAAGCTTATATCATTGACATGTGAATTACATCCAAGGCAAACACAAAGCATGCTTAAAACAAAAAGGTAAGGGAAGGTAACACCAAGCAATTTTAATGAAAAAGAAATATGTTTCCTCCACCCCCAACTTAAAAATTGCATTGTCCTCAATGTTAAAGAGAAAGTAAAAGAAACTTCCTTTGTGAGCACGAGTGCACAGGTGTTGAAGAATGTGCACCACCAGGTGAATTGTATGCCATTCTTCTTGCTGAAATTCCGATCTACAATATAGAACAAGAAAACAAAAAGAAAGCAACTACGGTTTACCTTGATGTCCACGTTGGAGAGAAAAAAGACCACCCACCTCTTGAAGTGTGCTTTGATGAACCCAAAATCTTCTTATAACCAAGCTTTTGAGAGAGAATGCTAGCAAAATCAGCAAAATTAGTGAGCAATTTAACAAGAAATGATAGTAAAAACAAGAAAATTTTGAGTCAAAGTGAGTGGGCAAGTAAGGATTTGTTGCAAAGATAAGAGAGAAGTTAGTGTGCTGCTGGTTTTGTGAAAGGAGAAATGAGGAAGAAGGCTGCAAAATCGTTTATATAGTGCAAAATTAGGTTTTGATATGTGTTGGGCTCGAGCTAGCGCTGCAGTGCTGGGCCTAGTGTGTTGGGCCTGGTGCTGTGTGCTGCGTTGTGTGCTGCGGTGCTGAGCCTAGAGTGCTGAGCCTGGTGCTGTGCGCTGCAGTGCTGGCTGAGGGGCACCGCGGTGCACACTGGTGTCCACAAGAAGAAAACTCATATAAGAATTTCCTCTTGTCTTGAGCGCTCCAATCCATAGGTATCTCACCTGTAGCCAAATAATTCACGATGTGAGCAAACCATGGTAGAGAAGTAATGAAGAGTAATTGCTCATCGAGAAAATCATCATTGATTGGCATTTTATCACAAGTGTCCTCAAATGTGAGTCTCGAGAGGTGGTCGACTACTACGTTCTCCACTCCTTTCTTGTCCTTGATGGTGATATTAAATTCTTACAAGAGGAGGATCCATCGGATTAGTCGTGCCTTAGCATCCTTCTTTGTATGAAGATACTTGAGGGCTGCATGATCTGTAAAAATAAGATAGGAGAACCAATTAAATAAGCACGAAATTTATCTAAATTGAATACTATAGCTAGTAATTCTTTTTCAATTGTGGAGTAATTCATTTGAGCACTATTTAAAGTCTTACTAGTTTAGTATATGACAAAAGGCTTTCCCTCTCTTCGCTGTTTAAGAACAGCACCTACAACGTAGTCACTAGCATCACACATGATTTCAAAAGGTAAAGTCCAATCCGGTGACTGCATTATAGGTGCGAAAGTAAGCCTGCCAATCAACGTTTTAAAGGCCTCTTGACAAGCTTGAGTCCACTCAAAGGGGGTGTCTTTAACTAGGAGGGCACTTAGAGGTCTAGATATGTTCGAAAAGTTTTGTATAAACCTCCTATAAAAACCAGCATGACCAAGGAAAGATCTTACATCCTTTATTGTCTTAGATGTGGACAATTTAGAGATTAATTCAATTTTAGATTGATCAATCTCTATTCCTTTAGAAGAGACAATATGCCCTAAGACAATACCGGATGGTACCATGAAATGGCATTTTCCCCATTTAAGACTAATTCTTTCTCCTCACAGTGAATCAACACTCTTTCTAAATTTATTAAGCATGCATCAAATGAAGATCCAAAAACAGTTAGGTCATCAATAAAAACCTCCATGCAATTTTCAATCATGTCACTAAAAACACTCATCATGCAATGTTGGAAAGTGGCAGGGGCATTACATAATCCAAATGGCATTCTACGAAAAGCATAGGTACCAAAGGGATAAGTGAAAGTGGTTTTTTCTTGGTCTTCTAATGCAATTTCAATTTGATAGTAACCAGAATAACCATCCAAGAAACAATAAAAAGGATAACTAGCCACACGCTTAAGAATTTGATCAATAAAGGGAAATGGGAAGTGGTCTTTCCTGGTGGCAGCATTCAATTTTCTGTAATCAATGCACATATGCCACCTGGTCACAAGTTTGGTAGGGACTAGCTCTCCTAGGTAATTCTTTACCACGGTGACACCGGATTTTTTAAGAACGACTTGTGTAGGACTTACCCATTTACTATCAGCTATGGGATATATAATACTCGGATCTAATAGTTTCAGCACATCATTTTTCACTACTTCTTTCATAGTGGGGTTAAGTCTACGTTGAGGGTCTCTACGAGGACTAGTTCCTTCATCCAAATTTATTTTATGGGAGCAGATTAGAGGACTAACTCCCTTCAAATCAGCCATGCTCCATCCTAAGGCTGATTTATGTGCATTTAGAGTTTGAATTAATTTCTCACCTTGGGTCTCAGATAATTCAGATGAAATACTAACAGAAAAGGTATCATCTAGACCGAGAAAGGCATGCTTTAAACCGTTATGTAGTGGCTTCAATTCGACTTTAGGTGCTTCCATACTTGAGGGGACTTGTTTCTCACTTCTTTCGGGCAGCTCCTCAAACTTTGATTGCCATGCTTGAGTGCCATAATCCTGGGATTTATCAAAAACAAAACAAATATCAATTATATCGGTTTTATCCTCAAATAAATCAATCTTAGAATTAACAAGAAAATTTTCAAGAGGATCATAATCATGAGCTATGGAAACTCCCTTGTTGATGAGTGACTCGATCATGTAAAGCTCGTGGTTTTCGTCCTCATCTTCGGGCTGTTTTACAACATTGAAAATATTCACTTCAAGGGTCATGTTTCCAAAGGACAACTTCATGAGTCCATTCCTACAATTTATTAGAGCATTTGCAGTAACAAGAAAGGGTCTACCTAAAATTAAAGAAATTTTAGAGTTAGTGTCAACAACAGAAGTAGTATATAGGATTAAGAAATCAACAGGATAATAGAATTTATCAATTTGAATTAACACATCCTCTACCACACCCCAGGGTACTTTGACTGAACGGTCAGCCAATTGCAATATCACGCCGATTGGTTTGATTTCTCTCAATCCTAGCTATAAATAAATAGAAAATGGCATCAGGTTTACACTAGCTCCTAAATCTAACAAAGCTTGTCCTACCTCATGATTTCTAATGCTACAAATAATGGTAGGATAGCCCGGATCTTTATATTTTGGGGGAATTCTTTGCTCAATTAACGCACTAACTTGCTCAGTTAGGAATGTTGTTTTCTTTACATGGTGCTTCCTCTTAATTGTGCATAAATCTTTGAGAATTTTTGCATAGGTAGGAACTTGTTTAATCACATGCGAAAGAGGAAGATCAAGTTTCACTTGCCTTAAGTTCTCTAGGATTTCATTGTTAAAGTCCAGATTTTTCTTGTTTGATTTTAAGGCTTAGGGGAATGGTGCCTTAACAGGACTTTTGGTCACTTCAGGGTCTTTGGACAGCTCGGTATTACTACTAGCTTGACCCTTTTCCATATCCTCAGATTTATTCATTGGTGGGATGTGTAGTGACTTACCACTTCGGGTCACAATAGCATTTACATCTTTCAAATTTTCTTGTGCCATATGTTGAACGTGAGGTATGGACTAAGCTTGGGAAGGGAACTTACCTCACTTAGTCACACTTAAGGAGCCCAATAATTTGGACACTTGACTCATAATTTCTTTGTTCTCTTCAACAATCTGCGTAATTAATGCCTCACACCTTTGGTTTGTCTTACCTTGTGCCTCTATAAAAGCATGTAAGGTGTCTTCTAAAGAGTTCCTAGACAATGAGGGCGCATGATAAGGTGCAGGATATGATCTATGGGGCTGTGCATGCTGCTAATTTTTCAGATTTCTAGCTGAAGTTAGGGTGATTTTGCCACCCCGGATTATAAGTGTTAGAGAAGGGTGATAGAGGTTTCTTGTACATGCCTAAGGCATTACATTGTTCCTTATACAGCCTTCTCATATCAATAAACGTGGGACACTCTTGGGCGAGATGATCCACCCCGCCACACACAAAGCATGGCTCCAAAGACTCTGCATGATTAGCCATATGTGTTTGCTTTGAGCCTTTGGTTTTTAATGCATCTAATTCCCTAGTGAGCATTTCAACCTTAGCTTTCAGGTTGTCTTCTTCCCTAAGATGGTATATTCCTCCACCACTAGGGTTTCCTATAGGTCGTAACCTATTCGTGCTTTCAGTAGCACTAGGTCCAGTCCATGTATGAGCTTTTTCAGGAAGCTCATTGAGGTATTCTATAGCTTTATCGGGGTCTTTTTGCAGAAATTCACCATTGCATATCATCTCTACAAATTGGCGTTCTCTATAGGTAAGACCCTCATAGGAATAGCTCACTAAACACCAATTTTCATACCCATGATGTGGACACAAACTTAACAGCTCTTTAAATTTCTCCCAAGACTGATACAAAGTATCGTTTTTCTTTTGTGCAAAGGTGGAGATTTGTCTTTTCAAAGCATTAGTCTTATGTGGAGGGAAGTATTTGTTAAAAAAGACTTGGTTCATCTCATTCCATGACCCAATAGATCATGGTCTCAACGAATATAACCAACTCTTAGCTTTATCCTTTAAAGATAAAGGAAAAAACTTGAGTCTCACGATATCATCCGTTGTATCTTGACTATGAAAAGTCGTAACTACTTCCTCAAACTCTCTAATGTGCACATATGGGTTTTCGTTTTCCAAGCCATGAAAAGTAGGGAGTAACTGTATCATCCCTGTTTTAAAATCTTGATGGCGAGTGTTGGCTGGAAACATAATGTATGATGATGTGGATGTTCGGCTAGGATGTAGGTAATCTTGAAGTGTCCTAGCAACATTTTCATTAGGATTTTTAGCAATGTTATCAAAATTTTCTAAATTTTTAGTTGGGTGCACACTATGGTTTGATCTAGGCGAGGTTTCACTAACGGACATGGAAGGAAAGGGTATCTCTAATTCGGGTCCCTTAATGAATCTCCCTCGCGAATCTCTCGGTCTAAGCATACACCAATTGAGCTTTTAAAATTAATAATTAAAATAGAACCAAATAGAATAATAAATAAAAAAAATTAGAAAATCAAAACTAATAGAAAGGAACGATAGTATCATCTTGTCTTAGAGTTGACAAACTTCATTGTAAGTAAACACCTTTCCTCGGCAACGGTGCCAAAATTTGATTATGCCCAAAAATAACACGGTTGTTATAGCACAGCTTTGGGGTGTCGATTCTACAGGGAAACAAGTTAACTATAAAAGAAGGTGTGAACCATAACACAAACGACAAAGAATTAAGTGAGAAAATATGAACTTTTGGTAATGAAGTAATTGTGTAAAATAGATTGTAAAATATAATAGGGAAACAACAAGGATCCGAGAATCCTCCCTAGGTTCATTGCCCTATTTCTAACTTGATTTAGTTGTTTTTATCTCGATTGTGAGTTTCACATCCCAAACAAGCAATCAGTAAATATTTAATGAGCACATATATAAACCCTAATATGATTGTTATGAAATACTTTTTATTTTTGATTCATGCACACATGATCTATCCTATAGGTTTATCAAGAAACGACAATATATCTTTGTTGACAATATTGCAGTAATGGACAAACTTAAAGGCTAAATCTACCGGACTCAATTATACCTAAACAATCTTGATATAAGAAAAGCATGACTTAATTTATATCAAGGAGAAAGATACAATCACCGGAATAGATAAAATCTTATAATTAGCTAAAAAATTAAATCATAACAATGTTTTGACAATAAATTCCTATTACAACTGAAGCAAATAAGGGAAGATAGGAACAACTACACCTAGGGATTCATCCCTTCGCCTTGCTTGGAGATTAGTTCGCCATGGAGCTCATGGTTGAACATTTTGATGGGGAAGAATTGGTTGCTTCCTTTAGTTTTCCAAGCTTCCAAAAGATCCTCTCTCTTCAACCCTAAGTGATCTATTTATAGTAAAGAGGTCTAAGGGTGTTTTCGGGTTTAATCTATTGTTAAAACTCTAATTAAGTTCAGACTCGGAGATATAACATTGTGTGCGTGTTGCAGTGCTCCTTTATGGGTGCTGCGGTGTTGGCTTTAGCTTTGGTTGGGTGTACTTCTAGGCACCACGGTGCTGGCTGAGGAGCACTGCGGTGCACACTGATGGTTCAAGATTTGGAGGTTTCTGGGCACCGCAGTGTTGGCTGAGGGGCACCGCGGTGCACACTGATGACTTGATTTTTTTCTTTATGTTTGCTTCTCCACAACCACTCCGACATTCCGTTATGCATGCAATCTTGGCGCTTTAAGCAACGATCGCTTTTTCTTCTCTTTTGGACTCAAAGTACTTGAAAATTTAAAGAAATAAGTCAGTGGTCCAATAATATCACTTTATAGTTATTAACATATAAAAGTGCAATAAAGACCGAGATCAATCCTAAATGCTAACAATTAAACACTATTGAGATGCATTTTATGGCTCTCATCAGGCATATAAGACTTGGTCATGTGAACATAGATTTAATTAAAATCCTTCCAAGAAAAGATTTAGTTGTTGGTCTTCCCAAAATTAAGTTTGAAAAAAGACAAAGTTTATGATGCTTGTCAAATGGAAAAACAAACAAAAGTTTTTTTTAAATCCAAAAATGTGATTTCAACTTCTAGACCATTAGAGCTTTTGCGTATAGACTTGTTTGGTCCAATAAGCACCATTAGTCTAGGTGACTACCAATATGCTCTTGTTATTATTGATGACTATTCAAGATATAACTTTGTTATTTTTATTGCTTATAAGGATGAAACTTATAAAGGTTTTGTGAACTTTTGTAAGAGGGTTAAAAATGAAAAAAAAAGTATTTCTATTTCAAGTTAGAAGTGATCATAGAAAAGAATTTGAAAATCAAAACTTTTCAAAATTTTGTGATAAAAATGAAATTGATCACAACTTTTTAGCTCATAGAACTCCTCAACAAAATGGTGTTATTGAGCGGAAAAATAGACTTCCAGTGAAATTTACAAGAACCAAGCTTTGTGAAAATAATTTACCAAAATACTTTTGGGCAAAAGCTGTAAATACCTCTTACTATGTTTTAAATAGTCTTAATTAGGCCTATGCTTAACAAAACTCTATATGAACTATGGAAAGGTAGAAAGCTTAATATCTCTTATTTTCATACTTTTAGTTGCAAATGTTTCATCTTAAATAACAATAAAACTAATTTAGGCAAATTTTGATTCTAAGACCGATGAAGGAATGTTCTTAGGATATTCAACCTCTAGTAAAGTGTATAAAGTATTTAATAAAAGAACTCTAGTGGTTCAAGAATCCGTACATGTAGCCTATGATAAATCTAACCCCATTAGTAGTAAAATAATATCTCTTGACGATGATGCAGATTTTATTCCAAGAGAAGATGCTTTTATTCCCATTGTTGACCCTAAAGAAAGTCAACTTCAAGTAGATCAAGAGGTAGATGCTCTCAAGCTTGATAAACTTTCTACAAGACAACAAGAAAATGAACTTCCCAAAGATTGGAGGCATGTGAATTCACCCAATCGACCAAGTGATTAGTGATCTTTCACAAAGGATAAGAACTCGCTTTTCTATTAGAAACGTTTGTAACTTTGTAGTTTACTTATCCTAAATAGAACCTAAGTTCTTTGCTGAATTTGATATTGATGAAAACTGAATTCTTGCTATGCAAGAAGAGTTAAATCAGTTTGAGAGAAATAAAGTTAGGACGTTAGTTCCAAGACCGAATGATTAATCACTAATTGGAACTAAGTGGGTGTTTATAAATAAAATGGATGAAAATGAAGTTATAATTAAAAACAAGGCTAGACTTGTTGCCAAAGGTCACAATCAAGAAGAAGGAATAGACTTTGATGAAACCTATACTCCCGTAGCTAGACTAGAATCTATACGTATGTTGCTTGCATTTGCATGTTTTAAATACTTTAAACTATTTCAAATGGATGTAAAAAGTGCCTTTTTAAATGGATTTATTGAAGAAGAGGTCTATGTTGAACAATCTCTTGGTTTTGAAGATCATAATCTTCCAAACCATATTTATAAGCTTTCTAAAGCTCTTTATAGGATGAAGCAAGCTCTAAGAGCATGATATGAAATGTTAAGCAAGTTTTTACTTGAAAATGAATTTACAAGAGGAAAAATATATACTACTCTTTTTACTAAAACTCATAAGCATGATACCTTATTAGTTCAAATATATGTAGATGATATTATATTTGGTGCATGCAAGGTGAATTAGAGATGAGTATGATGGGAGAGCTTGCCTATTTTTTTGGACTTTAAATCAAACAAATCAAGTTAGGAAACTTCATTAATCAATGCAAGTAAACCAAAGACTTGCTAAAGAGGTTTGGAATTGAGAACTCAAAGCCAATTGGAACTCCCATAGGCACCTCAACAAATTTTGATGTAGATGACGGAGGTAAATCTATAGATACTAAAATTATAGATGCATGATAAGAGCATTATTATATTTGACTGCTAGTAGGCCAGATAAAATGTTTAGTGTATGCATGTGTGCGAGATTCCAAGCTAATATTGAAGAATCTCACTTAGTTGTTGTTAAAAGAATTCTAAGGTATTTGCATGGTACTCAAAATCTAGGCTTAGTATTCTAAAAGATCACCTTTTGAGCTTGTTAAGTACTCAGATACTGATTTTACTGGCTGTAGGCTTGATAGAAAAAATTCTAGTGGTACATGCCAATTTTAGACAATATGTTAACTTTTTGACTTTCAAAGAAACAAAATTTAGTTGTACTATCAACCGCCGAAGCGGAATATGTGGCTGTCGGTAGTTGTTGTGCACAAGTTTTATGGATAAAACAATAACTAGAAGATTATGACATGTGTTTTAAAAATATTTCAATTTATTATGATAACACTAGTGCTATCAATTTAACTAAAAACCTAATTCAACATTCTAGAACCAAACACATTGAGTTAAGACATCACTTTATAATAGATCATTCTCAAAATGGTGATATCAAACTAGAATTCATTCCTTCGGAAGATCAAATTGCTGATATTCTTAAAAACCCTTGAATGAAGATAGCTTTTGTAAAATTAGAATATTAATGGGTTTGAAAAAACAATGAATGCTCATGTGGTAAATTACATTCACATTCATCATATGCATAAATGCCACTAAGTGGATGAGAATTAACTCTTATTTAATGTTTCTTTCACTTAAAAATGGCATAGAGTAATCAAAGCTTGCAAAATTTCAGTATAGAGCTCAGTTTTTTCTGAGAAAATCATGATCCAGTCAACTGCATAGAGCCATTCAGTCGACTGAATGAAGAGAAATCTTTGTTAAGTCAAGTGAATGAAGAGAAATCTTCATTAAGTCGACTGAATAAAACGCTTCAGTCAACTGAACGCCCTTTGTATTTGAAACCCAACTCTCTACCACTCTTTCAGTTGATGGAAAGAAAACCTTCAGTAAACTTAATACACGAATTTTCAGTTTTTTAAAAAACTAGATCTGATTTCTAAAGTGCCATTAGCACAACTCTAAGCTTTCACTATCTCATTCCTCGACAATTTCTCTAAAAAAATTCTTCCATTTATCTACATTTTCAGCCTCGATTCACTTACCCAAACTGTTTATGCTTTTAATTTCTTCAAAATTTGTTCATTTTCTTTCACAAAATTTAAAACCCTAACACAAACTCCTTTTTCCAGAAATCCCAAATTTTCTTTCAAAAATTCGATCATTTCTTCCTAAATCCTTCACTTTGTACTCGATTCTCTCCTAAAATCCTCTCGTTTTACACTTTTCACCCTTCAATGGCTGAGAGACCTAAGAGATTGAAAACTCTCTATACTGGCGAGGTGAAATGGTGTGCCTCTCAATTGGATAAAGGCATAGGGAAATAAGGGAAGAAAATACTCCACCCTTAGCCGACCTCGACCCTACTAGCTTTTGGGATGACAACACTAAAGCATGGTATAACACTGTCATCAAGTTTAAAACTATCATGCTTGGTAGAGCTGGATATTTTTCATCTCTTAGGTTTAACAATTTTACCAATAAGCCCTTATTTGATCAATTAGGATGGTATGACCTATTGACTTTGAATGAAAAATAGTATCCCAGGCTTATGCTCTAGTTTTATGCAAATCTAAAATAGCCGTCACGACCATCCACTCGATTTTACAGTATGTTTATGGAGCAAGAGTTCACTGTGTCTCTTAGTTTAATCCACAAAATTTTAGACTTATTTATTGATGGGATGAAGTAGATAGGAGGCAGTTGGCCCACAGGCTTTGATTATCTTGAAGCTTGTAGAGTGGTCAAATAAGATATGTCCTATGTTTATGGAATTCAAACATACAATACCTAACCTAACCTTCCTTTGTACTCTAGGATTCTGAACCTAATAGTCAATTGGACCCTTAATTCCCATTTAGGAAGTAGAACCAATCCTTTCAAGCTAAATATAGTCCTAATCTAGTGCCATATAACTGGGACCCCTTACAACCTCTACCCTTTAATCATTAGTAACATAATTTTTGGGCATGATAGCAATATTGGTGCACTTCCCTATGGCATGCTCATAACCTTGATTCTAAAGTATTTTGAGGTACTTCTTCCTAAGATTGAATTTAAAAAACTTGAGTATAATGACATGATCAATGAATTATCTCTCAAGAAGATGGGTTACATGATTAGAGAAAATGTGATCATCTCTAAGCTAGGGAAAAACATATGAATTGGAAAAAAAAACTCCTAGTGGAGTAGCAACTGAGAAACCAGACATTCCTAGTGGCTCTTAGTAGAGGAAAGTAGATACAGGAGGCTCAAATGGCTCTTAGGATGCGATCTTTCAAGCCCTGACTAGTCTTTAGGTCATCATGGATAACATGCAGTAGGCTACTGAGGCCATGCTTAAGGATCTAGAGTTGGACTGTGCATGATATACAGTGATCTTTCCTCCTTCCATGTTGACTCTCAAGGCGCCTTTGTTGACCTTCGATATCATAATGCTGAGATATATGATCAGATTACAGCCCTCCAGGATAGACTTCATGCACCAGGCTCTTCTATCTCTATTAATTTGATGTTTTGATTTCCTTTCTCATCCTTATGCTTTACTCTTGTAACTCTAGACCATTTTGCAAGCTACATTTTTAGATATTTTCACTGGTACTTGCTATAATATATTTTTTTTAGCTTATGGAAGCCTTAACAATTATGGTTGAATGTTAATTTTCCTAGGATCATGAAAGCCTCAATTTTTATATATGGTAATTCATTTTTAACTCATTTGAATCTTACTTGATGTTATTTTCTCATTATTGTTTACTTCAACTTGTATGCTTGTATTTCTGATTCATTTCGGGAAAGCTTAGCCTCTTTGTTATAAGCTAAATTTTTATATACAATTTTTTTTTGACCTTATCTTTCTATCTATGTAGTTAAAATTTTATTTTTCGGTCTTTTGGGCTCCTTTTTTTACTATTGAAAAAAACGAAGAGAAAAAATAGAAAAAAATGTAAAATGTGTTATATGTATAGATTAAGGGGAAGCCTTGCTCATTTAAATATTTTAAGTTGTTTAAAGAATTTTTAAATGCCTATATTACTGGTTGGGTTGTATTTTGAAAATGTAGGAGGTTTTTATCATAAAAACATATGAGACTCTGTCCGATTTTCAATAAAAACCAAACACTTAGATTTCAAAACTGTTTTTCTCCTTATGGTTTTGTCATCATCAACAAGGGGGAGATTATTGACGTTTATTTGATTTTAATGATGAAAAAGATATAGTAAATTGTGCTAACCAATTTATCTAAGTGTTTAAAGCTTCAAAGACAATTCCTCAAAAGTCAATCAAGTAAACATTCAACTTAGGATGAAGTTGAAGATCAAGATTAGATACTAAGATAGTAATTTAAATGATGTAACTTTCTAACTTAAGTACTTAAGTTTTTCCTATGGCTCAAATTTACTTAACAAATGTTTTGACAAAAATCATTTTGATTGGAAAACACAACTAAAAATTAAAAAAAACTGTGTTTCAGGTCATCTAGTCGACTGAAGGGATCTAGCCGACTGTATGATTCATTGAAAGAATCATTAAGTTGATTGAATGCATCCAGTCGACTAAACAAAACCATTCAATAGACTGAATGAGATCCAATTGACTGAATGATTCCTTTAGAAAATCTTTCAGTCGACTAAATAAAGTCAGAAACATTCAGCCATTTGATCTAATCGACTAAATAATCCTTTCAATTGACTAAATGAATTGCTTGAAACAAATTTGAATTTCAACTGAGTATCCATTTGATTGAACAAAATCATTCAGTCGATTGAACGTTAGAAAATAACGGTAATAATTCAAATTTGAAGCATCGTTCAGTGCAATAAATGCGCTGAACCACTCCCAAACAGGATTTTGCTATGAGTAACGGCTAGCAGGCTTTTAAACTAAAAAAACCTATCATAAATGAAAGGAAGAAAAAAAATCTTGATCAATTAATCTTCATATTCTCATTTATTTCATTCAAAGCTTTCTTAAAATCTTTATGAGTCATTCTTAAAAGCTTTGTACTTCTAAGAGAGATATTTCCTTGTTTGTAAGAGCATTAAATACAAAGTCTCTCTTGTTCTTGATCATTAAATTTTCAATCATTGTAAAAAGGAAGAGTTGGTGTAACTTTTCAAATGTTTATGTGTTAAACACTTCTTGTAAAGACTTCCTTATTCGGAGAAATATGATATTGCCGAACCCTACTATAAATAGTGTTTGCACATTCTCTACCTAATATTTTTAGATTAAGCACTACTATACTTGTCAATCTTGATTAAGTTTTCTAAAACTTCTTTTTTTGTGTGAAAAGTTTTAAAAACCCAAATCACCCCCTCTTGGGTTTGGACTTCGGTCTATAGAGATGTTGGAGAATTTTTTCTTAGACTTGATATGTAATGCTCTTTTTTTTTTTTTTAATTTTAAAATATTATAAATGATTCATTGGGTCACGACGTTGAGGCAAGAACGCCAAAAAGCTCACCTGGATCCTCCTCATAGGTGAATGGGTGAAGAAAGAAGAAGAAAGCCTCTACTTCTCCTTCAACATCAACAACAACTCTTCTCTTCTTTTTGACAACAAATCATTTATCCATTCACCCAGAACAAGTACATTTCTTGCAAATGGATTTTCAAGACCAGCTACATTGTAATCTTACTATTTCACCAAGTTGTTGCGTTCTCTTCATTAGAAAACCAACGTGACCAAGGTGGATTAAAGAGAACCCAATAATTTGCAAGTAATTTCAGACAAGTTTCTATTTCAAAGATGAACTGGCATAAGAGATAGAGAGGGGAAGAGAGGAAACACGGAAACGTGAGATTCAGGTTAAACGCTGATTGTTTTCTACAAGTGATATTATATATGGGGGTAATTATGAAATTTATTTATTTTTTGTTAAACTTGACAAAAATTTAACAGTCAAACCTAGTCTAGGAGGTGTGTGTGTGTGTGTGTGTCTATATATATATATATATATATATATATATATATATATATATATATATATATGTGTGTGTGTGTGTGTGTGTGTGTGTGTGTGTTTTAAAATTATGGGTCCTTATTTGTAGATTAGATCATACTATCAGAGAGAAAATGTAATTTTACCTATGCTTAATCATATATATGCCTATTCCTTAATTGATTATGTGCGAAAATATTCATTTCTTATTGAGTTTTGATCCTTAGATTATCATGACAACTTTAAGTAGATTTAATGATATTCAGTAAAATATCTTTTACTTTAATTGAGGAAATATTCTCATCATAGTCATTCCAATTATTTTTTTTAATATTTTAATAATGAATAACAGTGTTATTAAACCACTAAGATATTCATTTATACTTAAACTAGGAATATTTTGAAGTCTTGCAATCAAGTTAATCTAATTGTGTTCTATATCTATTTAAAACTATTTTATCCGTAATTATTTATTGGTATATGAGTTTAAACTAAACCTGACTTTACAACCCTTAGCATTTATAGTATATATATAGAAAATATGTTTCTACTTATGTCAGGAGCATACAATATATCACGGAGTTGACTTTAGATCAACAATCCATGATGCTTTTTGTCAATCTTTGCGAGTACATGGGAATGACTTCTCATATACAACTTTTGTTCTTGTTATGAAAATTTTCTTTGGCCTTACACACTTGCCTCGTCATGCCTTAGTAAACCATCATAACTCTTGAAAATGGTTAGTGCAACATTTTGTATACCTCATCATTATTGCCAACAACCTATCATATCATAGTTGAAGAAATGTTTCTTATGAATCATTCTTTTGGAAAGATGACTTTGGTGATCTCTAGTTGAATTATTTTTTTGATGGTCTCGATTTGAACTATCTCCTTATTTTTTGTTGCTTTCTTGAATCATTTGATAAGAATATGTTGAAGTTGCACATTTGAACATTTCGTTTTAATCTTTCACTCTTCATCAAAGGTTAATGTGATGCAAAGTTAATATAATCAACTATCTGAGCTCATCCTTTAATGAAGTCATTACATTATCCCATGACCTAGTAAACCATTAATTTTTTTATGAAACTTGAACCTTATTGGGTAAGAGATGCCTGACAAAAACTAGATTTAATAGTTATCAATCCTATCAGTAGATACGGTCCTCTATTTTATCATCTTGAGATGTTTTCATCTCATGCATGTTACCCATCTATAAGTAACTAAATGAAATTTCAAAATTAATGTCACATATGTATGAAAGAACGATTATTATTATATAATTCTAACATAATAATTTTATATGTTTGCACAAGCCATAAGCATTATCTTCAATCATTTTGTTTCTTTACTTGAAGGTACCAATGTTTTTTTATTCATGAATTTTATGAGTTCAAATCTTAATTATTCATGAATTTTATTATAAATCTTGTCTGATTTTGTGTCAAGATAGTTTTTTTTGAACCAAACGTTTTCAATAATTAAGAATGAAGTGTCCGGTTCAATTATAAATTTCTGTCACAGTGCCAGGCAAGAAACTCTCAAATTCTTACTTATGTTCTCTCGCCAATCTTAATTTCATCCACCTCCCATTTTTCCAGAAATCAACCAAGAATTAGACATCATGTTCATGAATGATTCTCATTGTACATAAAGCGCACATGAAAATTATTTTGTGAAAAAAACTACACATAATAATCAGGTGGCATTTGGTGGCCCTCCATTTCTACAATATGAATTCTCTCTGCAAGTGTGCAGAGTCAAGAGACTAATTAAACAATAGGGAGTATTATTTGATATGTTGGTTTCTAAAAGTGCCACCTTTTGAATTTTAATATTTCCAATTAAGCATATTACACATGTATCATAATTCAATCAACTGTTTCTTTAGCAGAAATGATCAATTTGCAGGCTGCCTAACTGACGTGGCAAGATTCAAGAAATTATTAATTGGTATTTGACAGTCAACTTCAATCCTGTCGAGAGAGAATGGAGTCTGGAATTTTATATTAGGAGAATGGTCATTTCGTCCCAGTAGAACAAGAAGTTAACAAATTTTTAGTCTACTTTTCAAGATGTCTCTTTTCGATGTAAATTAGTTTAACCAGAAGCTAATCTAAGCAACGTGATTCATAAAGTGAAGAAAAAGGGTTAAAAATGAGAAATGATAATGGTAACTTTAACAATGGTCTCTCCATTTGAAATAACACAACTGGTTGAAAAAAAATTCTTACGTAGACTAAGTTTAATTAAATCCGATCAATTATTAAATGTCACATTAGAAAACAAAAGTTTTAAAATGCCTCATGACATGTTGTGATTGATCAATTTATTCTCCTACTGAAGAATTGTATAACTAAATGTGAAACAAACGGATTTCGTATTATAATAAGATTGGAAAAGAAATAACTATATATAGTGCAAACCATCTGAAGAAAACTTGTACAAGTTCAGGTTTTGCTCGTGCACCAAATGACAAGCATCAAATTTGGATCTTTGAACTGTTTTCTATACATGTTAGGTGCAAAGTAAATTCTGTTTTTATAATGTGATGATATACATGAGCAGGAGGCTAGATTTAACAGCTGCATCAAAGTTTAAACAAAATTCAAGCAAGTACAAGATCAGTCGGCAATGAGCCATTGGAAGATTCAACATCACTGTAGCGATTCCTTCTATCAAATCTCGTTACAAACTCGGCCCAGTGGTAGCATGGTTTTCATTTCTCCCGAGATCTACCCTTACCATTTTGTGCTTTGATTATAATGGGATTTTACCTATAAAATCTATGTACTAAAATTTTAAGTAAAAACATAACTATAATATTTAAATAGACAAATAAAATAAAAACAAGAACACCAAGAATTAATGTAGTTCGGCAATATCTTTACCTACATATACCAACAAACCATCTACTTTATTAATATTCAATTACAAATTTAAGAAGAGTAAAATTGACAAACTCTCACCCCAAAGTATTAATACAACAAAAACTTTTAACCTAACTCTAGTTATAAGTACCCTCTCTACTTGACATCCCAAAACCCCAACACCCAAAACTCTTATCCTAACTCTAGTAGTAAACCCCTCTAGTTTACAATGTATATGAGAATTATGAGTGTGCCTCGAATCTTCTCTAGGACCCTTTTTATATTGAGAGGATTTTCCTAATACTAATAGGAAAAGAACAATAACAAAGAAAACAACTTCTACTAGGACAAGCAATATCCAATTGGAAATTATTACCACTCCTATTAGAACAAACAACTATAAAATAAGAAACCACTTTTCCCAAATCAAATAGAAGTCTTCTTTGTGGGCAATTGAGCCAAAATTCTAACAAATCTCCATCTTGGCTCAAATTCTCTACCCCATCATCAAATTTGGCTTTCTTTTTTGGTTGGTGTGATCATTCTTTTTGATCTTCCCATATTATCGGCTTACTCTTCGAAGCAATCATTATCTCATTCAACACGTATAAGCTTTCTTCGTTCACGGTATCTGTCATCATTACCTTTGAAGCATCAAGAATTCACATTTCATCATCCTCATTAGCCTTTCCATACCACTTTGCTTCATTCTACTCAACTCCTCCAAGTCCTTCATCGTGGTCTTGCTTTGCAATTGTGTGTGTTCATCTTCTTCATTATAGATGCACTCCTTATTTGAAAATTCTAGAGAGTTGGATCTTGATCTTTCCTCCACCTTCCTTGAAGTACTCCTCTCGCTCACTTTTTCTGGCTCTTTTCTTGATATAATCATGAACAATTATTTAACCTCGAACACATTTGACCTCTTCAACTTATCTCTCTCTAGAGGTACCGTTTGAACCTCCCATCCCATCCAAACTTCTTTGCTCACCATTAACATCGTGACTATGTCATCTTCTTCTAGTGGCAAGTACTTCATCTCTGTCAATAAACTATTCAACAAATTAGTGATAATGGAATTGAAAAAGACTAATGCACATACCATCACTCATCTTCTTTCATCAAATAACTCCATATTAGTCATGCCTTTTTTTTTTTTTTTTGTATTTTTGTCATCGGAACCACAACTCTGATACCACTTATTATGATTTTACCTCTAAAATCCATGTATTCAAATTTTAGGTAAAAACGTAACCACAACAATTAAATAGGTAACTAAAATAAAGAGCAAGAGACAACCTCTTTGCTTATATCCATCAACAAACCAACTGCTTTATTAATCTTCAATTACAACTTTAAGAAGAGCAAAGTTGCTAAACTCTTTCTCCAAAGTCTCAATACAACAAAAGCTTTTAACCTAGCTCTGGTTGTAAATGCCCTCTCTACTTGACAATCTTGAACTCCAATACACCCAAAGCTCTCATTCTGACTATAGTAGTAAACCCTTTTAGTTTACAATGTATATGAAAATTCTGAGTGAGCCTCAAATCTTCTCTAGGACCTCCTTTATATAGAGAGCATTTCCCTAATACTAATAAGAAAAGAACAATAACAAAAAAAAAACAACTTCTACCACTACTAGGACAAACAATATCCAATAGGAAATTACTACCACTTCTATTAGAACAAGCAACTATCCCAAACCAATTAGAAATATTTCTTGTCGGGAATTGAGTCAAAATCCTAACAAATTGAATATAGCTTAACAAGGGTGAGTGTTAAGACAAAAACTCAAGACCCATTGGCAGAATGACTCATGTATATGCTACCAACACCACTATGATCGGCTTGCCGATGATCGTGCATGCATTGAACTGGAAATGTTGGATGAACCTAAACCAACTGAATTGAAGACATTCTTCTACATGTATAAACATGTCAGAAGAAAATTCACTTTTGGCTCCATAAATATGAAGCACTAAATATAACCATTAGACAAATAATTGCAGTGATACCTTAAATGGATGCTTAAGTTCCAGCCTGTTGAGTTACTTCGTCCTCATGATGGTCCACTGTTGTGCGATAATATACCTAAATAAATGGGTAAATAATCGCACTTGTTTTACTTGCAAGTGCACAAGGTCAATAGTGTAGCATAGTGTGCGAATGCAAGATCATCTCCACAGGGATTGGTAAAGTTCGATTTAGAATTATAATTGCAATGTAAAAAGATAGAAATAATAAACTGAAGGGTGATTTGATAATAATAAAGACATAGGGCTTTGATATCCACCACTAGTCATACATTCCCGATTTTGTATAAAGTATCAGTGCTCTAGCCATATTATGTGTACCTACTGGTTGCCAACCTAAGGGCATGGTATCTACTCCTTAAGCTATTGATTTCCCTAAGCAATGAGTTAGGCATGGTATCTACTCTAACTCTTTTCTTCCTTAAGGGATTCAGCATGGTATCTGCTTGAGTTGTTCCTTAAGAAAGCATAGGTACTATGGAAATCGACAACCACATGAGACCTAGGGCATGGTATCTACTCCCGGTTTCCCATGTTGATTAACCCGGGTATCCGGATAAGATGGTCCCTTGTTACTAATGTTAGACCCAGGACTCGGTCATCCAAATTGATCTAACTAACCTATCCATACCACATGCATACGTTGGCCTTACACATACATATGAGGAATGTAAATAAGCACAGGTGTTAATCAAGTTAAGTAACATAATAAACTATGCAAAGATTTAATCAATGAATAAAAATATGGGAATGCATAACTAGGGCTTCAATCGAGCCCTATAAGAGAGTTAGTTACACATACTAACTGAAGTAAACATAATTAAACAAAACATAAGGGAGAAGAATAAACCCGAGAGAAGAGGCGTCAATTCTCTCCCAAGCTCTCCACTCAAAGTAAAAGAAAAGAGAAAAGTGTTTACTATCTAAGGTGTGTTTTTGTGTGTGAGTTACAAGTGTATTTATAGGTCTTTGAGAAGTCCTAATAGACTCATGAGTTTCTAAACTTTCCTAAAACACAAAACTCCTTTATTTCCAAAATAGAGTTATTTCCAAAATAGGGTTATTTCCAAAATAGGGTTCTGCAGTTTACTATTCACGCCTGTACATTTGCGCTCGATCGCATGTGTCCTTGCGCTCGATCGCAGTGTGCGCTCGATCCTACAAGTGTGCGCACGATTGTATGTGCGCTCGATCGCACTTTGTCCAGAAAGTGCTCCAGGGCTTCTAGATTTCTTCCTTAAAGTGTCAAAACTGCTTCTTTTTCTCCAAGACCCTATAAAAACATGTAAAACACACAAATGGAGTAAAAGATACAAAATTAACATAATAAAGGATCTAACAAGTGTAAATAAGGGGGCTTAAATATGTATATTTAAGCGTCTATCACACCCCCAAACTTACATATTGCTAGTCCCTTAGCAATACTAAATTAAAAACTAAAACAGAAATATAGATAAATCCAATGTTCATAGTGTCTATAAAAAATCTAGATTTTACACAAAACAATGATGCGCATTCATGAGCAAGCTTAACAAGTGTAAACATATATCTGCAATGAATAAGAGTTTTGAACGTAAATCATATTCACTAGGTATTTTAAGATATCACAAGTTTGACTTTGGTGTGTGGTGACTAGCACATAAAAGATTAAGTTTCCAAGATATTCAAATGGGTAGTGTTCCGATGACTCAAGATTCACCAAACTTCCTATTACAGTCAACAAATATGGCATAGTCTTTTATTTGCAAGATTTTTGCCAGGTTAGTTCCCTTAAGCTTTCTTGTTGACTCGTGTAACGAGTGTTTAGCCAATGACTCCCAAACCAGATGGTTTTAGGGCATTAGGTGTAAAGACACCCCTAAGGATTTACTGGCTCGAGTTAACAAGGCTACGAAACTAACTGATTTTTATGCTACCATTTAGAATTTTTCACCTTTTGACGTGACACTCAATGCTTACTGAGGCAAGAGGGCCAGTTACTCAGTGAAAAATTCCATTTTAATGATCACTTAAGATTTTCCACCTTTTGACGTGACACTCAATGCTTACTGAGGCAAGAGGGCCAGTTACTCAGCGGAAGATTTGTTTTTATTGATCATTAGGAGCATTTTTTTCTTTTTTTGAGCATGAATCAATATTTTCTATTTTTATATGCCAAAATGTCAATCTAATAGGTCATCTAGTTCACAGTCAAGCAAAAGAAACATACCAATCCAAATAACATGTCATACCCCACACAACTATGTGCTAATGTGCTCGTGATAGTTCAAGTTAAACTTGTGAATTCTTAAATGCCAAAAGGGCAGTGATCTAGGTTCAAAACTTGTTTATTGACCTATATGTTCAAAGTGTTAAGCTCACTGATGAAGACAAATCATAACTTTTTGTTTAGATCATAAAAAGTTTATTGGACATAGTGAATAAGCATTTATTTATGAAAATAATAACAAAACAACAAAAAAAAAATGTGGGACATAGTGAGTGTGTGAATGTGTCCGCATACCCCCAAACTTAAATTGCACATTGTCCCCAATGTGTGAATAGCATGGAAGGAGCTGATCTGGGAGATGGAGAACTGATGGCTGACATGGCTCGTAGCACACCCCCAAACTTCAACTTGATGCACTCACGTTGTCCTCGAAAAAGAAAGAAAAATAGACATAAAATGGAAAACAAGTAATAAACAACAATAGAAAAGTAAACTATGAAATACTAATAATAAACTTATGAAAAAGATATGCTTTGGGGTGTCTCCCATGAGCACTAAGTTTAACGTCTTCAGCCAGACGTGGTACCCTCTTACTGCTGGTCTCCAAGTGGTGCAGTCGAGAAGGAACCGTGTGCAGGAGGTGGAGGTTGACAGTTTAGGCATCATGGTAAGTTGCTGTTCAATGTGCGCTCGATCGCACTATGAAGTGCGCTCGATCGCACTTGTGGCAGAGAGTGCGTACTCAGGGGTCTTACTGCCACTGACCTCAATAGAGGCACTTGAGCTACACGTTTATCAAAGTCTGAACTGCTCAAATGCTCTCTATAGTAGCTTCATCATTTAGTCTTTTGGCAAAGAGTACTTAAAAGTCACTTCATGTGGCTTAGGTGCTCTGGTTGCTGTTGCATACTGAACAATTTGGGGCGTTAAATCTTCATCCCTTGGTTGCACTATAATTTCTGAGTGTGGTGTGACTTTGTGTCCATATGCTGTGAAGGTTTGATTTCTTGCAGGCAACTGCTGCAATTCTAAGTTTGGTGCCTGGACAATAGATGAGAGAAAAGTAGTATTAGTATGCTCAAGATTTTCAAACGGAGGAGTGAACTTACTTGGGTACTTTGGAGAGGCTTCAAGGAGGTGCACGGCTTCAAAAATGTCATCATAAACAGTTTCTAATGCTGGCTCAATATCAGGTCCTGTGAAGCTATGGGTGAGGGCGGCCTCCAATGGATCAATGTGATAGACCTAAAAAGCTTGCTTGATAGCACTTTGCATAAAAAATTCATCAACACATTCATCATCATTATCATCTTGGGGTAATTTCATTGCATCAAATATATTAAATTCTATTGTCTCACCATTTACCGTCATACTTACAATACCCTTTTTTACATTAATTATTGTATCAGCCGTCCTCATGAAGGGTCTTCCTAAGATGATGGACAGAGGTAATGGCATAGGGCATTCTTCCATATCTAACACAATGAAGTCAGCAGGCAAAATAAACTCTCCTACCTTTACCAATACATCTTCAAGTATACCTCTAGGTCTTTTGATGCTTCTATCTGCCAATTGCAAAGTGATAGAGGTTGGTTGAAGCTCCCCCAAATCTAGCTTTTCAACTACTGTGTATGGTAGCAGATTGACACTTGCTCCTAAATCTAGTAATGCTTTCTCAAACAACTGATCACCTATCCTACAGGGAACAGTAAAACTACCCGGATCTTTTAGTTTTGGTGGCAGTTTTCTTAACAAAATCGCACTTACCTCTTCAGTTAGAGCCACTGTTTCATGTTCTTGAAACTTTCTTTTATTAGTGCAACAATCTTTTAAAAATTTAGCATAGGAAGGGATTTGTTTAATTGCATCTAATAAGGGAATGTTAATTTCTACTTTTCTCAAAGTTTCAAAGATATCAAACAATTTATCTTTCTTTGGTGTTACTAACCTTTGAGGGAAGGGTGGTGCATTCCACTTTTCTACTTCACTTACCTTGGATGTGGATGGCTTAGCTTGAGATGCTTGAGCTGGCTCATTAACTCCTATGATCTTCCCATTCCGGAGAGTTGTAACGGCTTTCAGCTGCTGATGTCCTCTTGGATTTGGTAGTGTTTGTGTAGGAAGTTCTCCTTGCTGTCTTCCACTTAACTCCTTAGCCATTTGCCCCATTTGTACTTCCAGCCTTTGGATGGTTTGCTCATGCTTTGCAATTGTTTGTCTTTGCTGATCTTGTGAAGTTACCAATGTTGCCATTAGTTGTTGTTGCTGAGTGGCCAATTGTTTTACAAGACTTTCTAGATCATCCTTCTTGGGTTCTGGAACTGGTTGGGCTGCTTTATGACAGTTCCCTTGTTGCCCTTGAAGGTTCAAGTTACTTTGATTGTTGCTCCATGAGAGGTTGGGGTGGTTCCGCCATTCAGGGTTGTATGTATTTGCATATGCATTGTTCGATCCCATATAGTTCACTTGCTCGGGATCTGTAGATGAATACAAATGGCAGGTCTCAGTAGTGTGATCAAATTTAGAACATAATGCACATACCTTGCGTTGTGTGACTTGTGGAATCGGTGAGGTGTTCTGAGTAGTCATGGCTTTTACAAGCATATCTAGTTTCCTCTCCATTCCATCTATCTGAGTTGGAATTCCACCGAGTAAGTTAACTTCATACATGCCCTTGCTTTTTACTCCTTGTCTCCCTCTCGAGGAGAATTGCTGGGTGTGCTCACTTAAAGTCTCAAACAGCTCAATGGCTTCTTCACTAGTCTTCTCCATCAGCATACCTCCACAACCGGAATCCACTATACTTTGATTTATGCCACTCAAACCTTCATAGAAAGCCAGGACCAGCTCATCTTGAGGTAAGTTGTGATGTGGACATTTGAGTAGCAGCTCATTAAAGTGTCCCCATGCCTCGAAAAAAAGGTTACCATCCCTATGTTGGAATGATTGAATCTCCTTCCTAATCTGCCTTGTCTTTTGGGCTGGAAAAAATTTCTTTAGAAATCTATTGGATAACTCTTCCCAAGTATGGATGGAGTCTGCAAGCAATGAATGATACCACATTTTAGCATTATCTTTTAATGAAAAAGGAAAAAGAATTAACCTGATTCCCTCTTGATCTAGGCCTTGAATATGCTGGAATTTGCAAAGATCGATAAATTCTCGGAGGTGCAAGTGTGGATCTTCGTTAGGAGTGCCCCTATAATGAGTCAAAGCATTCAAGATTTTGCGGAGATATGTAATAATTTCCCGCTGCCTCAGGTTGATATGCGATGCATGATGGTTGATCGATGTTCCGAGGGATGAAGGATTGCTTCATTGGAACTCGTGTAGGTGGTTGCTGGTTTTCGAGCTGTTCCGCCATTTGTGTTTTGTTCTCGACTTCTCCTTTGTTCTCCTCAAAGTTGTCCCTAAGCCTTTGTCGGATGGTCCGTTCAAGCTCGGGATCGAGGGAAAAGAATTCCGGATGTCGGGATCGAAGTCCGTGCATAAAGCAGAAAAACCAGTTTTAGTGCAGCAATGCAACTCTGTTGCTCGGGTACTCTCTGCCCTAAATGCGCTCGATCGCACAGGAGCTTGCGATCGATCGCAAATTCCACAGAAAGTGCAAGTAGGGTTTCGTGAAATACCTGAAAGATAAAACAACTTTATTTAAGTTTTGATAAAAGATGGTAAAAATAAAATAATAGCAATGATAAAATGAAAGTAATCCTAAAAGGAACTTTTAGCGCAATCCCCGGCAACGGCGCCAAAAACTTGTTGTGCGATAATATACCTAAATAAATGAGTAAATAATCGCACTTGTTTTACTTGCAAGTGCACAAGGGCAATAGTGTAGCATAGTGTGCGAATGCAAGATCATCTCCACAGGGATTGGTAAAGTTCGATTTAGAATTATAATTGCAATGTAAAAAGATAGAAATAATAAACTGAAGGGTGATTTGATAATAATAAAGACATAGGGCTTTGATATCCACCACTAGTCATACATTCCCGATTTTGTATAAAGTATCAGTGCTCTAGCCATATTATGTGTACCTACTGGTTGCCAACCTAAGGGCATGGTATCTACTCCTTAAGCTATTGATTTCCCTAAGCAACGAGTTAGGCATGGTATCTACTCTAACTCTTTTCTTCCTTAAGGGATTCAGCATGGTATCTGCTTGAGTTGTTCCTTAAGAAAGCATAGGTACTGTGGAAATCGACAACCACATGAGACCTAGGGCATGGTATCTACTCCCGGTTTCCCATGTTGATTAACCCGGGTATCCGGATAAGATGGTCCCTTGTTACTAATGTTAGACCCAGGACTCGGTCATCCAAATTGATCTAACTAACCTATCCATACCATATGCATACGTTGGCCTTACACATACATATGAGGAATGTAAATAAGCACAGGTGTTAATCAAGTTAAGTAACATAATAAGCTATGCAAAGATTTAATCAATGAATAAAAATATGGGAATGCATAACTAGGGCTTCAATCGAGCCCTATAAGAGAGTTAGTTACACATACTAACTGAAGTAAACATAATTAAACAAAACATAAGGTAGAAGAATAAACCCGAGAGAAGAGGCGTCAATTCTCTCCCAAGCTCTCCACTCAAAGTAAAAGAAAAGAGAAAAGTGTTTACTATCTAAGTTGTGTTTTTGAGTGTGAGTTACAAGTGTATTTATAGTTCTTTGAGAAGTCCTAATAGACTCATGAGTTTCTAAACTTTCCTAAAACACAAAACTCCTTTATTTCCAAAATAGAGTTATTTCCAAAATAGGGTTATTTCCAAAATAGGGTTCTGCAGTTTACTATTCACGCCTGTACATTTGCGCTCGATCGCATGTGTCCTTACGCTCGATCGCAGTGTGCGCTCGATCCTACAAGTGTGCGCACGATTGTATGTGCGCTCGATCGCATTGCATGTGCGCTCGATCACACTTTGTCCAGAAAGTGCTCCAGGGCTTCTAGATTTCTTCCTTAAAGTGCCAAAACTGCTTCTTTTTCTCCAAGACCCTATAAAAACATGTAAAACACACAAATGGAGTAAAAGATACCAAATTAACATAATAAAGGATCTAACAAGTGTAAATAAGGGGGCTTAAATATGTATATTTAAGCGTCTATCATCCACCAATCCTCATTCAAGTTTGATAGCTGCAATGAGCTCGGTAGACACAGCAGATCGTGCCCTATCCTCCCAGTCCTTTGATGTTTTCCCTGCATCTCTTGCATTCTTATCACCATGGCCAGGTTCAATTCCTGCATCCCAATTCCTACACAATATCACTTTGCTAGGCTCCTGGGATACTAGAACTGAACCTGTGGCTTCCTGTGAAATAAAGGAAATGAGAAACTTTCAGCATTTTAAGTAAGCTTAATACAAGCACAAATAAAGTGGAATTTGAATGTGCAGACCTGGAGCTTGAAAACCACTTCCTGGACAGAAGTTCCTTTGGCTCTGCCCTTGACATTCACAATAGCAAGAGGGTGCTTCTGAAAGTGTGCCTTGATCGCTTTAGCTACACCACTGACAATGTTGCTTCTCCCTAAAAGGTAACAGTAGAATGAGTAGCCAGGGAAACTGATTAGAAAGCGGAACATTTTTCATCTTCAGAAGAAGCTAAGTCCAACAACAGTTCCAACAAAATTAGCAACACTGAAGTGGGAGACTAGAAATCACCTACTGCAAGCATATGGCGTTTCTTCATTTTCAGGGCTTGCTTTCGCAGAAGAAGTCTTTCTCTATCAGACAGATGCATGCCTCCGGAGGCCATCTTATTTGATCCATTTTGAATTACTGTTGGACGTGATACTTGTGATTTATGTTTAGCTTGTTCAACTGACAACTCCATTGGTTTGTTACTGGATACACAATGCTCAGCATTAACGACATCATGGTTTGTTCTTTCCAGCTTAAAGTCACATAATCAACACTCCATCAGAAATATTATGAATATTAGATTATAAAACAGAGAAGAAGAGTTCTAAATACTACCATAAAGTTATTAGGGCAAGATGGAGAGTCAACAATGCCATTTTCACCATCTAAACTAGTGTTTACACTTTCATAGCTTTTCTTGCTGACAGATTTAGATGAAGATTCCAATGCACTACAATTCTCAACCCCATCGTATGTCAAAGAAAAATCGATCAGCTTAGCCTCTTGACTGGCTTGTAGACAGTTTATTGTAGCATCAATGCCATCATTTATGCCCATGGAAGTTGAATCCCATTCGTGTTTGTTGCTAGCCTTAAGTACACATACCAAACATTATTTCAGACATCATATTTGAAGAACCCAATAAAAATACAATTCAGATCACGTAAGTGGAAATATTTTAGTGCACCTTAATCAGTAAGAGATGCCAATAAAATTTTGTAAAATACTATTAACACATTCATATTCAAGGATTTTCTTTTTCAGACCTCCAATTGGTATTGAGATGTTAACCTTGAACAGGAAAACAATTATTTCAGATATCATACTTGAAGAAGCCAGTAAAAATACAATTCAGATCACGTAAATGGAAATATTTTAGTGCACCTGAATCAGTAAGAGATGCCAATAAAATCTTGTAAAATGCTATTAACACATTCATATTCAAGGATTTTCTTTTTCAGACCTCCAATTGGTATTGAGATGTTAACCTTGAGCAGGAAAACATGTAAAAAGAGAGAATTTTATTTTAGTACATGTGCCCACATTTGAACATCTTATCAGTGCAATTCCTACCTCCACTTGAACAAAAAATTAAGGGTATTAAACAACCCTGGTGCAGGTGTTATAAATGAGGAAGATCTTGTTGATTTACTATTATGTAAATAGTCTTTTGTAAATGGGTTGCACTTCCTTAGTGCTTTATACATATAAATCTTTTACTTACAAAAAAATTCTTACCTCCACATTGTCTTCATCGGAAGAAGGAATCACTGAATGAGAGCAATGGCCAGAATCACTTTCAGCATCAGACTTCACACATTCACTCGACTGCACACTTTCCATCTCCTCTTTGGCCTACATTATGATATAATTGTGTTTAACCTCAGAATCATTAAATGTACTAGGGCAGGAAGGACAGATTTAACAGAAATGTGAGATAGCTGACCAATGTCAATCTTGATTCCTCAACTGATTGCATACTGTTTGCCTCATCCTTCACCTGTATCAAAGCAGTGCTAGATGATTCATCTTAATATGATTAAATAAATATCTACATAAATTTATTAAAAACAAACCCATACCGATCAAAAACAACAAACATCAGACAACTCACCAACTGACGCTTCAATCCATCTATGTTTCGGTAAGTTTCAAGACATGTTGTTTCAAAGACTGCATAGTTAAAGCAGAAAAGACCATAAGAAGATGAAGCACGTATCCCAGTCTAAAATTGAAAAGGATACAAATAATCAAACAAGTCGATAATAATAATTAAAAGTTTAGACTAAGCTACAATCCATTTATCATATAAGGTGGTTTACAAGCAAGTGATACCCTTTACTTTGAGAAGTCCCCACTTCAAAAAGTCCAGAAATCCAACCCACAAAGACAACCCTACTGATCATCTTTTAATATTAGGTTTTTACTTGACAAGTGGAAACTCATGGGATTTGATTGTCATTAATAAAGTCTCATTTGATCAATCCAAGCAGGTGTTACTTCAATCTTTATTTATTTATTTTTTTTTTTTGGGGGGGGGGGGGGGGGGGGGGGGGTGTGGGGGGGTGGGGAAGGGGAGGGGAGGGGCTGTTACCCCTTCCTTTTGGGAGTGGGTGAGGTGCAAAACATCCTACAACGTGTATGTTCGTCATCACAAGCCAATTTTTACCTCACGACGCTGTACCTCTAGAGAGCGCTTCATTGCTTCTCTTTTACTCGGCAGTGTCCGAGGTCTCAGACAAGCAGCTGCTGATAATTCTTTCCACGATAAACAATGATTGCATAGCCCTTACTCACTCTCTCCACAGCAACTAATATACCACCACTTTCTGCTTCTAAAGCCTTGGCTACTTGACGAGCAGCTTCAATGTTTCTCTCGTTAGAAATTATCTTCACAAGTTCCCTATACTTCCAGTGAAGATGCATATTTTCAACTGTTCCATCAAAAACCCCTCATCTACCTGAATACAGAATGAGAAAAGGTAAAAATCAGATATATTATATGGTTTTCAAGTGCACTCTAATTTAGTCTTCAAAGGGGAAAAGCGGTGGACCATACTATTTCAAGTTCAAAACTATCACACTAGGAGGCATAAATCTTTCTTCTTCAGTTATACCCTCTTTATCTGCTTCAGATTGTTGTGGGATCTCTGTTTTCTCCAGCTCTGCCAGAAGATTCTCCGCCTTTTCTTTTTTTTTTTTTTCTAATGCCTGTAGCAAAAAACATTTTATGGGTAAAAAAAGGCAAGAGCTCCACAAAAGTAAGCCAACCATAGCACACTAGTGAAGACATACCATCGACAACTTGATGCTAGTCCTTTTAATAGCTGCCTCAGGGGACCTTAATTGCTTTGGTTCAGATAGAAGAATAATTCTCCGATCCTTAAGTCTCTCTAAATTCACCCTCAGAACTATTCCCAATACTCTCAAGTTTAAGCTGCAGTTCATTTTTACTTGATGTACCACACTCTATACTCTGTTCCTCCGTGCGCATTACATGCTTTCTCCGCTGTTGTATTGCAGAAGGCAGAAAATCCTTTCCCCTATACAAGACAATAAAGTCCCTATCCCGGGAAATCAGAGGTCCTCCAGTCAGCCTCTGCAATAAAGTATTTATTTCATCAATAGATGTCTTCACAGACGTCTCATCATGACTAGAAGTTCCCAACAATTTATTGCTGCAAAGGGTTTTGATTTCCAAATTTTTATTATATCGTGTTATATCGAAATCTGGTTGCTATGATAAGTATAAACCACAGTGATCAAGTATACCAGCTAAAATTACAAATGTGACACCTGAAGACAGTAACCAAATAAAAACTGCAAATCCTAATTGCACTCATATCTAATCAAAACCTCAGCCCTAGTCTGACAAAGAAAAAGAAAATCAAATATGATGAATATTAAAAATAACAAATTATGAGTTTACTTTCCAAAAGAAACGTAAAGGTGTATACATATATGAATAGACGAAATCTTAGTAACAGTTATATTCATTTTTCTTCCTTAAAAGGAAAACTTGGAAATATTCTTTTTATTTTTTTATAAGTAAAGATTGTATTAAAAACACACCAAGATAGTGCAACTCCTTTACAAAAGACTATCCACGAGATATCAAGTTTAAGGAATCAAGAAACTTTTCCTCATGTATAAAAACAAACCCTTTAAACAAAAATATTTAGTTAGATCTGATATAAAATTAATATTTTAGACTTGTTCGAAACTTCATTAGTAATTTTAAGAAACTTCATTGATAATTTTAAGAAACTTCATTGATAATTTTAAGAAACTTCATTGATAATGCCAACATAAACGTGGAACCCAAGAAATAGTATTACTAGTGAAATTCTCTAAAATTACCTATAAAATTTTGGATGGACATTAATTTTAGACCCAGTTTAACCAAGTATTCTTCAGTGTCAACACAATCGAACTGGAGTCAACACCATGCCCATCATAGGTGCACCATGTGTTCACATGTATAAACTATTTTGGACAGATTCTCCATTTACTTTTTAATTCATCAAATTTCATCTAAATTCAAATCCAAACATAATAAACTATCATAGACTCTATTCATTTCCTAAACCGAACTTGATTCATATGGATACATCATCGACTTCAACTCAAAAACCTATAAACGCAAAAAAAAAAAAAAAAATGAAGTAACCAAGAATTCACAATTGAATTCAAATTTCAATAATAAAATGGCTCAAATTTCAAACGAAAGTTGAGAAATTTTATTGAAGAGTTTCTAAAAAAAATTGAAATGAGAATATATATATATAAAATATTTATTGTAATACAAACTAACTTATAAGAATATCAATGTGGTCAATCAATTTTTAAAATAAATATATTTTAAATATATAATATAATTATATAATAATTAGGTTATCGATTTAAATCAGATTAAAATTTTTAACTAATAACTTAATATAATCTAATTCACTGAGTTTAAATTTTTTTTCAATTTAATTTTTGAAAACTTCATTCCAATTCAATCCAACTTAACTCGACTCGACTCAACTCAACTCAACTCATTATACCTGCATCGAATTGATCCATCGATTTCTGTGCCCTAGTTTTTGCGGCTTAGTTTATCTATTTACTGTCCTGTTCGCCGCCCCAAGAATCAAATTAGGGCACAAGCGAAAACAAGGGAATCAAGAACCCAAACCGGTCAAAAGGATTTTGAGCCATCCAATCAATGTCTTCCCAATTTACCGGAGGTTTTAGTACATGAAATTCTCTTTAGACTGCCAACAAAATCCTTTTTCCGATTCAAGTGCGTATCCAAGCGTTGGCTCCCTTGATTTCTGACCCATCTTTCACGCTCTCCTACATCACTCGAAGAACCAACAGTACATCTTCATCATCATCATCGCCACCATGGACGCTGATCTGCATGTGACCAACAAATCAAGAAGGTTCTTGATTTTATGAAGCTCAAATCGTTTATTCTCTGATGATCACGTATCTCCTGGTTTGTCTGCGTTACCTATACTTCGTTCTCCTAATCAATGTCAGATAGTAGCTTCGAGTAATGGGTGGTTGTTGTGCTGCCAAAATGATTGCAGAGATTACTTGGTCTGTAATTTCTTAACTGAGAAATGGATTTCGCTTCCTTCGCCTCGTTTTCAGATTAAACCGAGAGGCGAAGGACTGGTTGCCCTTGTTGAGGATGGCCTTGTATCGCAGTTTAAGGTGATTCGCCTTATTCAACGTCCTGATAATGAACTGTCATCAAGCTGGAAATCTTCTATTCTTAAATTGGTAAATGGAGAGTCCACAGTGTAAGGGGTTCTGATTCTGAGCCCCACGTCTTCTTCCCATATTACAATCTCATTAGACCTCTTTTCCTTGACGGGGTTGTGTATTGTTTTGAAAATTTATTGAAGGTTGTTCTATCCTGTAATCCTTGGGCTTGTGGTACTAGCAGTAATCTTTGCAGCTTTCGCTGTTTCTATTTGCCTGAGTTTGAAGACATTCTGGGAAACCACGACACTAACAACCAGGTTGGGTGGCGTGTGTAGAGGGCGTCTGCGATACTATGTGCTATCTCGGACTAATAGGAAGAATCCGAGTATGATCTATGGGGCAGATGATGATTACCTAATTAAGCATTTTGGATACCTTCAATTTATGCCGTTGGCTTTTGACCCATATGATTCTGATATTATGTACTTGATGAATAATAGCCAGATTGTGTCTTGCAATTTCAGAACCAAAAAGTTTGAAGTTCAATTTGAAGCAAAGAAGAATTTCAGAGGGCGAACTTGGCGGGTGGTCATGCCTTTTGTGCTTCTTCCTTGGCCTAAATCTGTTCCTCAGTTCTCTTCAAATGCAATTTGAGAATTAAAATGGTATTAATTGCATTTTTTTGTTCAGTTTGGTCACTGTTATTGAACTCTCAGTACTAGTTGCTAGTATTACTGTTTTCTTTTGTTTAGAAGGATTCGTAAATGGTCGGATTATGCACTTTTTTTTATTTATTTATAAATGGTCGGATTATAAACTTGGTAATCAGTTATTCAATCTGTTGAAAAAGTTTGCAATGTGCTGAAGAAGTTCATGAGCATTATGTTCTTTTGTTTGGATTGAGGAGAAATGAGTAGAAAGGAAATGATTTAAGTACATCCATTCCATTTTTTGAAAGATTTTTTTAATGAAAACCGAGTTATTCGTAACAAGACACCATAGTCTTCACTTTGTTTTGAAGATTCTTAAACAAGGGAGAACATGTACCCCTCCATTCCCTTCCAAACTCACTTTCTAATTTCCCATAATGGAAGGATTTGAAGAGAGAATGTCTTTCGTTTATAATTTTTTAAACATCCAAACAAGATTATATATATACACTCTTACATCCTTCCCCCCACCCCCCCTTCCCCTTTTTCCTTTAGCTCCAAAGTCCCAAACATACCCTTTGGATTATACCACACGACTATAAGAGGGATTTAAACAATACATATAAATAATATACACAATTGGTTTGGCTTTATTTACAAAATTTAATATACACACTTCACATATGCATCCAATTCCACCACATAAGAGGAATGGAAATCACTTACAAAAAAAAAAAAAAAAAAAAAAGGGAATGAAAATCAGATGATTATTCACATAATGAAGGTATGTTTGTTCCTGTAAATGGCAGAGAGACAAATTTGTGGAAACAAAATGCATCAGCATTCAGCAAACCAAGAATAAGCAGAAGATATTTAAGATAAAACTTATTTATTACGTAGGATAATTAACACTACATGGATTACATTTGCTTTGTCAGTGTTTTTGCCATACTATATGGTTGCTAATACTCACATCTTAGGATGCAGGTACTGATCTACAGTCAGAGGTTTAGGCCCACCAAACCAATCAATCAAGAATATATCTTGAATCTCTAATTTGAAGAACTGGAAGTTGTGATCCTTAGGCCAGCCTGTCAACCAATTAAGATGAAACAAATGAAAATTAGTCATCAAACTAAAATGATATGAAAAAGGGGCCGAACAATTGTTGTGGCCACTAATATAAACCCATGTGCAATTACCCTTCATCTCTGGATGCTTTGAGAACAAGGCACTTTGAGCGAATTCTGCTTCCTTAGACTTTCCATCAACTACCACCAACTAATGCATCATAAAAGGAAAAATCGATTCACAGTTAGTACAAGTCATAAAAGAGCCGAACTTCATTGGGAGACAGCTCTTCATAAGTTACAGAAAGAACTCATTCAAGGTGTTTGCTTTTTAATTAACTTTAACATATCAGTAAATCACTAATAAGAATGTAGTTGACACGATATAACAGGGCAGGTATTCTCTTACTCATCCACATGTTTATGTGCATAATGCACTAGAGAATCTTGTTTAGCAAACCTTTTTCTAAAACATCTTGTCCTCTTGCCAGTTATTCCCGCTAAATGATGATTCAATGAAAAAAATAGCTTTTCAATATTGGGTATTCATATTTTGTGCTATGTAAAGCAAGGTTTATACATGTGAACACATGGTGTACCTATGATGAGAATGGTGTTGACTCCAGTGTCGGCTTTGACATAATAGGTTTCCCTCAAACATTATACACCCGATTATACTCAAGATAAAAGAGCCAACTGCAAATAATAATAGGATTTTAGTGGTGCTGTGTCCATCGTCAAAGTTCGATTGTGTTGACACCACCCTAAGGACAAGAGGTCAAGAGGCCAAGAGATTAAGGAATGGTAGAAAACAACGTACTAAGAATTACATAAACACAACTAAAAAGAGAAAAAATAAATAAAATAAATGAAAGTGCATCTAAAGCAGACATAAACAATCTCAACACCTACTCCACTTCTGTTCACTGAACTAGCAATACTAGCTATGCTTTAGATTTCAGAGAAAAAAGTAAGAGATTCAGTGCCAATATCACATAGCACGTATAAATGGGGTATTGGCTAGTTTTTATATTGAAAATAGTTTTACTGTCAACACAAATCTGCAAACTAACCAAAGTGTAGTACAAGTCAATTTTGAGTCAAAAAGGATATACTAATACGTAACTAGAAAGTAGATACTAGATAATAACACACTATAAATCTCCATATTCTATATGGAAAATGCTTTGTTTTGCAATATACCTTTCCTGTGAACGTTATTTTTGCACATGTGGGGTTCTCAGGGTCTGTCTTGCCACAAGTCCCAATTGGATACTCGCTAATTGTGAGTGAAGACCTCTGGTCTTTTAGCGCGTTTCTTGCAGTTGGATCAAGAGTTGTCAAATAGAAGTATGGGATGCCACTACCTTTGTTAGGTAGCCCATCACTGAATGAAACAACATTCCTGTATAGCATATTGATAATTTTGTTGAGTGGGAAACAAGGCAGGAGAATATGAGAGTATCATGACAAAAAGTAGCTTGAATGCAAGAGGTTGTTACTCTGTTGTACATTAAGGTCATGTTTGGTACCTTACTTAAAGTCACTTAAAGCAACCACTTTTTAAGTGGCTTTAAGCAAGACACCAAACATGGCCCAAGACATTATGAATAAATTTACAATATTTGTGCAGCCAAAAATAGCATGTCTAAGTCAATATCAAAAGCATCTTCAAAGGAAGCAGTAAAATATGTGCAGCCTAAACATTGGAGAGAAATTTACAATATATAAAGGAAATGGGAAAAACTTACCCAAAGGGAGCTCCCCCCAAATCACTTGATAATGTACTGCAAAAGCAAATTTAACAAATCAGCTTATATTCCAACACCATCAACATATTCACTACTAAGAGGGAATCTATATCTTTAAGCAGTTCACAAAGAACTATGAAACAATCACACATCATACTATTAAAAAAATTATTTTCACTGTAAATTCATCAATATAAAACTTCCAATTCTCTCAGTGCCCATCTGTCAACATGCACATATGACCAAATTAATGTCAACCCACCACAACCAACTCTCATTTCGGCTATTTGAGATACGGCAATAACATACCAAGAAACTAACACTAAACGTTCATCGGTTCTCTAATTCAGCACATAAATTGACCCTAAGTACCCTAAAAGTACCGTATCAAGGTAATAAAACAGAATAAAAATAGAATATAGAATTTAGATAGAGGGAGAGAGAGTACTTTAAGACCCCCCAAGAATTCTGGGAGGCCAACCAACGAGCAGTGGCAGCAGCGTTATCCGGATCAGGTTTTGAGATCGACAACAAACGACCCTGTACAGAATCTTGAAATCCCACAAAGAACAAGAAGACAGCGAGAGAGTGAAGAAGGTGTTTGCTTCCCATGTTCTGTTCTTTTCTGGTTTTCCGTTTTTCTCTCTGTATCGACAATTAGATTATGACAAACCATACAACAAGGCAATTGATCATTGGGTGTTTATTGCCCTTCCAAGCTGCAAGGGCAATGGGAATTTATGTGTTTAAAGATGGGTTTTTATCCTAAGCTGTCGGGCATATGATATGAACGGACTTTGTTGGCTATTGTGGTTGTACTTTTGAGGGTAGTCAACGATTTTGGTCTTATATGTTGACTCTGAACTGTGTGTATAAGCATGATAGAGGACTTTGATCTATTGATTATGAGCTTTCTGCACCAAGTTGTAGTAGATTAAATGGTTAAAAAAGAACAATGCCCCGAATTTTGCGGGACTACAAGCATGGGTAAGCATAGATCTTTCTTTCTTTTTTTGGCCTTTTTCTAAAAAAAGTTACAGGCTATGTTATGGGCTTTCATCTTATCCAGCTCACATGGAACATCAAGCTTTTAGGATAATTACTATAACAGACCCTGAAAAGGAAAGGGAAAAAAATAAGGTCCTTTCAAGAAAATTTTCTTTTTTTAGAAAAAATTTACCACATTAAAAGGTATATTTTAGCACTCTCTAGAAAAAGGTATTTTTCGAAAATATTTTATATTTAAAAGGTAATTTTAAAAACAATTTTATGAATTTTTTTTATAAAAAAAATTACATGAGTTTACCCCTGTATGTCCAATGCTCCTCATCATATAAGGGTGCAATTTGTTTTGCAATTCTTTTGCTCAAAATATTTTTTAGAACCTTTATTTTTTTTAGATGGATTTTTAAAAGTTTTAATGTTGGGTTTGAAGTTAAAAGAATAACTTGATCGATCCCATTATAGCAATTTTAACTCATGGGGGACAATAGAGTTATATATAGATGATAGAGGAGTTAGACGTATTTGTTTTTCTTTTTAAAAGAAATATATTTCGTGTTTACAAACATCAACATAGTGGAAATTATTTTAATAATATAAAAAATTCCAATCAACTCGAGTTTACAATCTTTAGATTTATATAATATTTGAATATCATCGAAATATAACGGTTGTGAATTCGAACTCACCATAACAATTCCCTTTTCTATTTCAGTTAAATTAAAATTTTGTTTTTGAAATTCGAGTTGCATTTCAATTTAAATGCTACTATTACAATAATGTTCCATTAGATAAAATCTAAAATTGCATAATTAGAAATAAAAAATTTTCTTTTACCAAATTAAGAAATAGGGTGATGATGGTGCCCGTGGTAAAGTCAAAAATTTATTTTAAGGTGTGACCAAATATATGACATTTCCATTAGAGGTTTTATTAAATTTCCCTCGTTACTAAAAGAAAATAAAAAAAATCTAAAGCACGTACAAAATATATCATCATTAATTCTTCACATATTTATATCAAATACAATCTCAATTCATAGATCTAAGGTTTTGATCATATGACCAACCAATTTTGAAAAGCGAAGCAAATCCGAATATAATCTTCAACGTAGAGCAAAACGGAACATATCAACACATTTCTTTATGCAAAAAAGAAAATGAAAAACAAATCGATAGATTTCATACAAAATGACTTGATTTGTTGGGATGAACACTACAACAAATTTCTTATGCCTCTAATTGGTTAAAAAAAATCGTGAAAGTAGAAGAACAAAAAGAAAAAAAACTAAATTGACCTAAGATTGTTTCATCTAACGAGCTGATCAATAAAGTAATAAACATCTTCACTTGAGATTGTATTAAAGTAATTTTCACTTTGTTAAGAAAAGTATAATTCAAACAACAAAAGATTTGATTTGATGGGATAGAGAGAAAGAGAATTTCCATTAAAAAGACTTGTGAAATGTAAGGTAAGTTGACCGGCATGGTTAAAAGTAAAATTAAGAGTTTTAAAAGTAAAAAAAAAAACATAAGATAATCTAAAGCATTTAAAATGAGTTTTATCACATGTGAATTAACAAAAAGTGCACTAACGAAAATTGGAAAAATGTTTCAATAGAGAGGATCCTCTATATTTTTCTCTCATTCTGTGTTTGTATGGGTTGTAAAAACCAAAGAGACTGGGTCATATGAAAAAAAAAACCTTTAGGTCAATAGATTTTTTTTTGGGCAAAAGTTGAGCTTGGGCTATGACTTAGACGTGTCCATATAGACGTTTTGTCCCTCAATATTGTTAGTGCACAAATTGTTAAGACAAAAGCAAGGTAATTTATAAGTGTGATTGTACAAACTTCATTGAGCTTTTCCTTTTATTTGTTCATTTTGTTCTTTCCAAAGCACTTTTACTAATAATTACCTCTCAAAAAAAGGAAAAGCAATAAAAGCACCTTTCTTATTTTTCATTCCTCAAATCTTCCTTCTTCCATTCGTAAAGCAAGTGATCACATCTATAAGGCCAATTTTACAGAGACGGTGTCAATGAATGCTATTATACTCATTTCGCAGTAGTGCCTCCTGCATATTATGCTCATTTAGCAGCCTAGTGAGCTCATGAAACCTGATGCCTCTGAGAATGGCTAAAACGCGATGCATCTGCTCAAGCAATGGGTCAAGTGTCCGTCCTCTACCAACATTGAAGTGAACGATTCGAGACTTGTTAATCACACGAATAATAAACAAAAAGAAAATAATAAGACATGATATACTTAGGTTTACCCTAGAATAGGGTTACATCCTACTAGAACTTTCACTATAATCAATCTCTCAAATCTCTCGTTACAGTGTGCGCTCAGTACATAAAGAGTATTTATAAGCAACTTAAGACACCCTAATGAGCAAGACCCCGTGGTCATCGGGGGTTCTACAGATCTGGATCAGTGAAGTATGTACCAACTCTAACAATCTTCCACTTGGTAAATACTTCACACACATAAAAAAATTTCTAGAACTCTGTTTCTTTAAGCCCATCTCAGTAGCACACCAGTCAAACTTCGCTAGATTAACTACCTTAGTCAAGAAATTTGTGCTGTTCACTGCTGTATCGACTTTCTCTAAGATTATCACCTTCTCTTCAATCTTTTCCCGGATGAAGTGATATTGGATATCAATGTGCTTCGTCCGTGAATGAAATGCAGGATTGTTTGCTAAGAAGATAACACCTTGATTGTCACATTTCACCTTCACTGCTCATTGTTTAAACCAAAGCTCAACACATAACCTTTGAAGCCAAACCACTTCCTTTCTAGCATGAGTTATTGCCATATACTATGCTTCTATGGATGAAAGAGCAACAACACTTTGCCTATTGCTCATCCAATTCACTGCCGCACCAAACAGACTGAACATATATCTATTTGTAAACCTCTTACTGTCAATATCTCCTCCCCAATCAGCATAAACTGATCTTACAATATCAAGATTATTCTCACCTCCTATACTTCCATAACACAATGCAAACTCTGACGTGCCACGATGATATCTAAGAACTCTCTTGATTGCAATCCAATGCTTTTTCCCAGGATTAGACATATTTTCTCAATACCGCACTAGCATAAGGTATATGCGACATCTCTTCAGCTTCTTCCTCTGTCTTTGGACATTGTTTCGCAGATAACTTGGTTCCCAAAGGCATGGGAGTCCTTACCAACTTGCTGTCAGATATGTTGAATTTATTCAACACTTCTTCAATATACTTCTTCTGACTTAGTCATCGTTTTCTCTTTTCACGATCCCTCTTTATCGGCATGCCAAAGATAAAGTTTGTTGACCCCAAGTCTTTCATGTCAAACTGCCTTGCCAACGATGCCTTCACAGTGTTAATTGTCTTCTTGTTATTTCCAATCAACAGTATATCATCAACGTACAAGGTTAAAATGATAAAATTAACCCCCCAACCTTTTTATATAGACGCAGTTATCAGCATAGCTGCGAGTGAAGCCAAGTTGAATGACATATGTATCAAACTTCTGGTACCACATCCGTGGTGACTGCTTTAGTTCGTACAATGACTTCTTTAATTCACAAACCATATCTTCATTGCCTTTGCTCACAAAGCCTTCAAGCTGTTTCATGTAATTATCTTCCTCTAAATTCTAATGAAGGAAAGTTGTCTTCACATCTAGTTGCTCGACCTCTAGATCATAAGCAACTGCCATAGATAGAAAAAATTAGATAGACGTCAACTTTGATACCAGTGAAAATGTCTCACTATAGTCAATTCCCTCTATTTGTGAGTACCCATTTGCAACCATATGCGTCTTGTACTTCTCTACCATTCCATCTGCATTTGTTTTCTTCTTGAAAACCCATTTGCACCCAATTGCCTTCCTATCCTTAGGAAATTTCACAAGACTCCATGTTTCATTCAAATCCAATGCCTGCATCTCTTCTTTCATAGCATTCTTCCACAAATTTGCATCCTCCGAGGTTTTTGCCTCTTTCACTATGCTAGGATCATCACCAGTAATATTTAAAGCATATAATGCACTGCAAGCATTAGAAGAATACCTGATGGGTGGCCTCCTAACCCGTGTGGATCTCCTTATGACCGGCGTGGTCTCCGTGCCCGAACCAGCCTCTGAATCCTCATCATCCATATTAGAAACATGAATATCGTGCTCAGACCCAACTGACTCAGAATCTGAAGTATCTGATGCAGTCCGTAGGGTAGTCTCCCACTCTCTATCCGCCGAGCTAAGATCAATCTAAACTTGCTTTGGCTATTCCGGTACATCTGGGATAGTCATCACATCCCTTTGTGTTTCTTTGAACACAATATCTTTGCTGAAAACTATACTACTATTTTTTGGATTCCATAGCTTGTACCTTTTGACCCCATCCTTGTAACTAATGAAAATGCATTTCACTGATTTGCTGTCAAGTTTATTCCTCCTTTCTTTTGCACACCCCAACACTCTAACATGAGCCAAACTCGGCTTCCCGGAATAACGCCTTAAATGGCGTTTGATCCTACAAAGCTGATGTAGGTGACCTGTTATTCAGATAACATGTCGTAGCCGTCGCCTCTGTCCAGAACTCCGACTTAAAGCCTGCACAACTCGGCATACTTCTCGATTTCTCCATGAGTGACCAATTAAGTCTCTCGGCCACCCTATTTTGTTGAGGTATATATGGAGTTGTTTTCTGTTTTTCAGTGTCGCTTGTCACACAAAATTACTCAAACTTGTCTGAGCAAAATTCTCCTCCATTATCTGTTCTCAACACCCTTATCTTTCTTTCCATCTGATTTTCTACCAACACTTTAAACACATGGAACTTATCAAATGCTTCAGCCTTACTCTTAATGAAATATATCCATGCATACCTTGAAAAATCATCAATGAAAGAGACGTAATACCTTGATTTTCCAGGAGATTGGATCGGAACTGACCCAAACACATCACTATGTATCAAATCCAGAATACTTTCGCCCCGTGCCAATGGACTTAAAACTTACACGGTTTTGCTTGCCATGCAAACAATGCTCGCAAAAACCGAATCCTATGGAGCAATCTGGGACTCCCATCACAATCTGCTTCGACAATAAAGTAAATAGTCTATTTTTACCGATATACGCAAGCCTCTAATGCCATAACATATAAGACTTTGCCTCATTATCAGTTGCCTCCTCAAAGATAAAACCTCTACTGCACTGACTTTGTATTGTACTTCTCAGCAATTTGTACAACATACCATACCGAACACCTCGTGTGATTACTAGCGATCTACGAGTCATCTTGTACGATTTTTTGTCGCAGCTAAAATTCACTCCCCTATCTATCATCTTGCTTACTGACATCAGGTTCCTGCTGAGACTCAGAATATGCATCACGTTTGGAAGTGTCCTGGTCGTCCCATCATTCATCTTCAACTTCACCTTCCTACGACCAACAATTTTCACTAGAGAGTTATCTTTCAATAAAATGTTTCCCCCATCAAAGGTTTCATACTCACGAAACCAATCATTGTGAGAATTCATGTGAGATGTGCCTGTGTCAATTATCCAAACACTTCGTTCTAATTGAGCTAAACATGACGCCATATATAAGTCACCAGCATCATCATCCAGGTTCTTGTTTTTTAAAGCTAATATCTCACCTGTTCGCTTTTCAGGGTTCACATTCTTACTTCTGCAATCCTTCTTCAGATGTCTCGGACACTTCAACCCAGATTTATCCTTACTTTTCGATTTTCCCCTGGACTTTGGTTTATCACCAAACCTCTTGTAGTCTCTATCATGGGTTCACCCTATCATAGATAAGGCCTCATTCAATGAGTTATCTGTACCTTGTAGCCTCATCTCCTCAGACAATAAGGCTATCACCACATTCTCAAATGATAGATCAATCGTACCACTACCAATCACAATTATCAAGTTATCCCACGAATTAGGAAATAAACAAAGTAGTGTAATAGCCTTATCGTCATCCGTCACATCAATACTAATAGACAATAACTGACCTATCAAAGTGTTGAACTCATGTAGATGAATAAAGAAAGAATCGTCCTCAGCCATCTGAAGGTTGTACAACTTCTTCCGTAGAAACAGTTTGTTTACCAGAAATTTACTCTAGTAAAGGCTTTCCAGCTTCCTCTAGAGTTCTTTCGCAGTCTTCTCTCCAGAAACATTTATCAGGAGAGAATCGGCCAGACACAGTCGAATCAAACTTCGTGCCTTCCGATTAAGCTTTTCCGACTCTATGATGGCCACTGATGATGACGTCGAAACCATCACCGGCGACGCCGCCTCTACTGTGGACGCTACTGTCGCACTCTTCGGCTTCTCATCGACAATCACTATCCATAGGTCTCTATCCACGAGTAGATCATCTATCTTCAGTTTCCACAACTCGAAGCTCTTCCGTTTGAACTTTTCGATTTCAATCTGTGATCCAATCGACATATCTGATTGTTAATCCTCGAACAAAAGGCTCTGATACCTATTGAACGATTCGAGACCTGTCAATTACATGAATAATAAATAGAAAGAAAATAATAAAACATGATATACCCAGGTTCACCCCAGAATAAGGATATATCTTGCCAGAAGTTTCACTATAATCAACTTCTCAAATCTCTCGTTACAATTTGCGCTCAGTACATAGAGAGTATTTATAAGCAACTTAAAATGCTCTAATTAGGGTTTCTACCCTGCTGCAAAACCATGACTATTCATGGGCTAAAGCCCAAACAGTCAAGCAAAAAATCACACCCAAAACGTGTACATAGTCTAAAATTTTCGGGGACGCTACCCGCTACCCCCGTGGTCTTCGGGGGTTCTACAGATCCATGAAGTATGTACCAACTATAACAATCTCCCACCTGGTAAAGTCGGTGTGTGATCCTCTGACCCCGATAGGAGAACGAGTGACTTTTCAGGTGTGCTTGTTGGACTATGGTGCGAGTTTGGAGTTGGTATAAGCATTATGGTGAGGGGGAGCAATGGAAACTCACACGTGAGGGGGAGATTGTTGGGAATATTCATGTGAGTAAAACGATGTGGAAAATCAATCCCACATGAAGAAAAAAACTAGATAAGTGAATGACATATATATGGTGGTAGAACCAGAACACATTAACTTAAGCTTTTGAGTTCATATGGTCTCCTACATCAACTCAAAAGCTTAAGTTAATGGGTTTTGGATCTACCACTATATATATGTCATTCATTTATCTAGTTTTTTTCTTCATGTGAGATTGATTTTTCACATCGCTTTACTCACACATGAATATTCCAACATGAAAGAGACGGGGAAGAGCGTATTGTTTTACTGCCAAAACATGGTTAAGGGGGAAGAATCAAAAAGCAAAGAGGCATAATGAAGGTTGAATATAATTTTGAGGCTCTAAGACATGTAAGCTACGTGAAAGAAAGATAACAATTTTTACCAGTGAAGAATATCTTGTCCCATTTTTGCTGCAATAGTTGTTCACCAGCATCTTATCCACACCTTCAATGACCTTCATGGATTTGGTGTCCAAATAAAGAGGAACGGTGTCATCAAGAAAAAGAAGAACATGCTCAGGCTAGCTCTGAAGGTTTTAAGGCCACTATGTTTCTTGCAGATATTGCTCCTAGCAATGGGTCCAGTACTAGTGTTGTATCCAAGAAAGCCATGTACATGTGCAAGGATAGAAGGTTGAAGAAGGAAGATTTGAGGAATAAAAAAAAGAAATTTGGTTTCATTGCGTTTCTTTGTTGGGAGCTAATTAATAGTAAGAGTGTTTTGGAAAGAAAAAAAAAGAATAAATAAAAAAACTCAATAAAAAGAAGAGACAATTTTGTAGGATCACTTAAAAAATTATTTTGTTCTAACATTTTGCGGTTTGATAATATCGTCATCGAAAATAATAAAGTATGATATAATGGAACCTCGAAAAAAAAATGATTGCTAATGCTAACAACTTAGGATGCAGGTACTGATCTACAATCAAAGGTTTAGACCCACCAAACTAATCAATCAAGAATATATCTTGAATCTCTAATTTGAAGAACTGGAAGTTGTGATCCTTAGGCCAGCCTATCAACCAATTAAGATGAAGCAAATGAAAATTAGTCATCAAACTAAAATGATATGAAAAAGGGGCAGAACAATTGTTGTGGCCACTAATATAAATCTATGTGCAATTACCCTTCATCTTTGGATGCTTTGAGAACAAGGCACTTTGAGCAAATTTCGCTTCCTTGGACTTTCCATCAACTACCACCAACTAATGCATCATAAAAGGAAAAATCGATTCACAGTACAAATCATAAAAAGCCGAATTTCATAGGGATACAGCTCTTCATAAGTTACAGAAAGAACTCATCCAAGGTGTTTGCTTTTTAATTAACTTTCACATACCAGTAAATCACTAACAAGAATGTAGTTGACACGATATAATAGGGTAGGTGTTCTCTTACTCATCCACATGTTAATGTGCATAATGCACTAGAAAATCTTGTTTAGCAAACCTTTTTCTAAAACATCTTGTCCTCTTGTCAGTTATTCCAGCTAAATGGTGATTTCATGAAAAAATAGTTTTTCAATATTGGGTAGCCATATTTTGTGCTATGTAAACCAAGGTTTATACATGTGAACACATGGTGTACCTATAATGGGCATGGTGTTGACTCCAATGTCAGCTTTGACATAATAGGTTTCCTTCAAACATTATAAATCGTATTATACTCACGATATAAGAGCCAACTGCAAATAATAATAGGATTTTAGTAGGACTGTGTCCATTTTCAAAGTTTGATTGTGTTGACACCACCCTAAGGTCAAGAGGCCAAGAGATCAAGGAATGGTAGAAAACAATGTACTAAGAATTACATAAACACAACTAAAAACATAAAAAATAAATAAAATAAATGAAAGTGCATCTAAAGCAGACATAAACAATCTCAACGCCTACACCACTTTTGTTCACTGAACTAGCAATACTAGCTATACTTTAGATTTCAGATAAAAAGTAAGAGATTCAGTGCCAATATCACATAGCACGTATATATGGGGTATTGGCTAGTTTGTAATTGAAAATAGTCACACTGTCAACACAAATCTGCAAACTAACCCAAATAACCATAAGACACAAGAAAAGTGTAGTACAAGTCAATTTTGAGTGAAAAAGGATATACTGATACGTAACTAGAAAGTAGATACTACATAATAACACACTATAAATCCCCATATTCTGTATGGAAAATGCTTCGTTTTGCAATATACCTTTCCTGTGAACATTATTTTTGCACAAGTGGAGTTCTCAGGGTTTGTCTTGCCACAAGTCCCAATTGGATACTCACTAATTGTGAGTGAAGACCTCTGGTCTTTTAGCGCATTTCTTGTAGTTGGATCAAGAGTTGTCAAATAGAAGTATGGGATGCCGCTACCTTTGTTAGGTAGCCCATCACTGAATGAAACAACATTCCTGTATAGCATATTGATAATTTTGTTGAGTGAGAAACAAGGCAGGAGAGAATATGAGAGTATCATGACAAGAAGTAGCTTGAATGCAAGAGATTGTTACTCTGTTGTGCATTAAGACATTATGAATAAATTTGCAATATTTGTGCAGCCAAAGATAGTATGTCTAAGTCAATATCAAAAGCATCTTCAAAGGAAGCAGTAAAATATGTGCAGCCTAAACATTGGAGAGAAATTTAAAATATATTAAGGGAATGGGAAAAACTTACCCAGAGGGAGCTCCTCCCAAATCACTTGATATTGTACTGCAAAAGCAAATTTAACAAATAAGCTTATATTCCAACACCATCATCAGATTCACTACCAAGAGATAATCTATATTTTAAAGATAATTACAAAGAACTATGAAACAATCAAACATCATATTATTAACAATTTTATTTTTTTTCACTATAAATTCATCATTCTCTCAGTGCCCATCATTTCTCCAGTCAACAAGCACAAATGACCAAATTAAAGTCAACCCACCACAACCAACTCTCATTTATTCTATTTGAGATATGGCAATCATATACCAAGAAACTAACACTAAAATTTCATGGGTTCTCTAATTCAACACATAAATTGACCCTAAATACCAAAAAAGCACCGTATCAAGGTAATAAAACAGAATAAAAATAGAATATAGAATTTAGAGAGGGGGAGGGAGAGAGAGAGAGAGAGAGAGAGAGAGAGAGAGAGAGTACTTTAAGACCCCCCAAGAATTCTGGGAGGCCAACCAACGAGCAGTGGCAGCACTCGTTATCTGGGTCAGGTTTTGAGATTGACAACAAACGACCCTATATGGAATCATGAAATCCCACAAAGAACAAGAAGACAGAGAGAGAGAGATAGTGAAGGTGTAACATCAAGCTTTTAGAAACGACCCTATATGGAATCTTGAAATCCCACAAAGAACAACAAGACTGATCTGTTATCTGTCTTTAGGCCTATGTTATGGGCTTTCATCTTATCCGGCTCACATGATCAACCTTGTAGGATAATTGCCAGAACAGACCCTGGAAGGAAAAGGAAAAAAGGTAAGGTCCCTCCTAGAAAATTTTCTACTTTTTAGAAAAAATTTACTATATTAAAAGATATATTTTAGTATTCTCTAAAAACAAGTATTTTTAGCAAATATTTTATATTTGAAAGGTAATTTTTAAACAATTTTATGAAAAATTAAAAAATAAAATTACATGAGACTACCCACTACGAAGGTCTATCCAATGCTCCTCATCATATAAGGGTGCAATTTGTTTTGCAATTCTTTCATTCAAAATATTTTTTAGAAGCTTTAATGGTTTATTCAGATGGATTTTTAAAAGTTTTAATGTTGGGTATGAAGTCAAAAGAATAACGTGATGGACCCGACATAACCATTGTATACAGGTTGACCATTCAGTTTTTTCAATTTTATTCGGTCCAAAAACCGAAATAAGAAATTTGAATTTTAGAAAAACCAAATTTACCAAAATTTGTTTCAGTTTTAAATCGAAATAACCGAATTTAATTCGGTTCTGTTTCGGTGTAACCGAATTTACAAACCCCCGTGTAGATAACAGACCAGAGCAAAGCGAAAAGCCAAAAAATAACAATCCCATTTAAAACCAAAATCACAACCAAGCAGCAAATTTGTCTACCCACGCCAATATCGGCTAAAGAATCAGCCATGGAATTTTTTCTCTTAACACATGAACACAGTGATTCCCAGTCTTACACATAAGATGTTTGATATCCAATAACACGTGATAACTCCATGGATAGATGGAATTTTCACACTCCCTAGCAGTAGTAGGATCACTTTCAGTGACGAGATCAAGAGAGTACTTGGATGCATTATAAAGTGCTAATGCTTCCCTGACAGCCAAAAGTTCAGCCAGGTTCGACTCAACAATTCCAAAAGAAATTGAAAAAAGGCAATTAATAGAACTCTGACAGCCTCTCAACACCCCAACAAAACCTCCAGGTCCAAGTTTCACGAAGACAGGGCCCTCAAGAAAATTCAGTCTAATAAACATAAATCTGTTCTAATCACAACTGACCTTGAATCGAAGTAGCGCGAAATGCCGAAATCCCAGAAAAAAATTAACCGAATTTGATAAAAAATCCGAAGAATATAAAAACTGTACCTGCAAAATAAAATGAAATCGCGTTAATTTGAACTCTAAACCAAATCGTAACCTAAGAAGAACAGAAAAAGAAATCGAACCCATACTTACTTGAAACTAACCGTGAAGTCTCACTGACGGAGATCTGCAGCGCTGTTTGGAGGAAAAAGATCGGTGGCGAGGACAGTCGAAGATAGAGAACAGTCTTAGTCTAGAAGAGTCGAAGACAGAACAAAATGAATTAGGTTTTCTTCCTTTTAGGTTCCATATATATTTAGATAATTAATATAATAATTATTTATCAAATATATAAAATATCACTGTTGATGCCGAAAAATTGCTATTGCTGACGTGGCCTTGGCCCTGCACAAGTAACAAAGGTGAACTAAAAACTCTCGGAGGGGAGGGAGAGACCTCCGAGGGTGCTCCGATGCTTAAGTTAGAACGAGGGCACAAGAGAGGACGAAGCCCAGGGTCAGTTCTAAAGCAACTCAAGTGCCAATAGATAAATGTGAATGAATTATGAATTCCATACATCGGTCTACTTATAATCCCCTGAGTAGGTATTGCCCACGTGGGGGGGAGGGGGGGTGAGGGACGGCCTTGCCCATAATATATGTTATAAAGGGTTAGGTCTTGGTTGTGTGTGCAGGGAATTGCGTGTGTTAGCGAGGCTATGCTCGCAAATTGTGCTTGGATGAGGTGGCTGCCTTTTGCTTGTTCCACGTGTTTCTCACAGTGTTGGGTAGGTTTGACACGTGTCTTCACTCTATTAGTGATACCGTAGCTAGTGTGTGGGTTTCTTATTGGGCCAGGGTGTTATGGGTTACATCATCACAGGCCCCCCACTTCCTCAGGTACGTGTACCATGAGGAAGTAAAACGTGATGCGTCGTGGCTAAGCATTTATACTTGTGATTTTTGAGAAACGGAATGGAGCCTCGGTTAAGGACTTTTTGGCAGCGTATGTAGAGTAGCTCATACGCTCGGACCTGGAGAATCTTGGCCGAGAGTATACAAAGCAGCTCATATGCTCGGACTTGGAGCAATTTGGCTGAGCGTAGGCAAAACAGCTCATACGCTCGGACTTGCAGCAATTTGGCCGAGTGTATGCAAAGCAGCTCATACACTCGGACTTGGAGAATCTGGGCCGAGCGTATGACAAGCAACTCATATGCTTAGTCTTGGAGAAATTTGGCCGAGCGTATGACAAGCAGCTCATACACTCGGACTTGGAGCAATTTGGCCGAACGTATGCAAAACAACTTATACGCTTGGACTTGGAGCAATTTGGCTGAGCGTATGCAAAGCAGCTCATACGCTCGGTCTTGGAGAAATTTGCCGAGAATATGACAAGTAGCTCATACGCTCGGACTTGGAGCAATTTGGCTAAGAGTATAACAAGCAGCTCATACACTCGGACTTAGAGAAATTTGGCCGAGCGTATGACAAGCAGCTCATACGCTCGGTTTTAGAGAAATTTGGCCGAGCGTATGCAAAGCAGCTCATACCCTCGGACTTGGAGAAATTTGGTCGTGCATATGCAAAGCAATTCATACGCTCGGACTTGGATCAATTTGGCCGAGCATATGCAAAACAGCTCATACGCTCGGTCTTGGAGAAATTTGCCAAACGTATGACAAGTAGCTCATATGCTCGGACGTGGAGCAATTTGGCCGAGCGTATGACAAGCAGCTCATACGCTTAGACTTGGAGAAATTTGGCTGAGTGTATGACAAGCAACTCATACGCTCAGTCTTGGAGAAATTTGATCGAATGTATGCAAAGCAGCTCATACGCTCGGATTTGGAGAAATTTGGCCGAGTGTATGACAAGCAGCTCATACACTCGGTCTTGGAGAAATTTGCCGAGTGTATGACAAGTAGCTCATACGCTCGGACCTGGAGCAATTTGGTCGAGCGTATGACAAACAGCTCATACATTTGGACTTGGAGAAATTTGACCGAGCGTGTGCAAAGCAGCTCGTACGCTCGAACTTAGAGCAATTTGGCCGAGTGTATGCAAAACACCTCATATGCTCGAACTTGGAGAATCTGGGCCAAGTGTATGATAAGCAGCTCATACGCTCGGACTTGGAGCAATTTGATCCAGTGTATGCAAAGCAGTTCATAAACTCAGACTTAGAGCAATTTGGCCGAGCGTATGCAAAGCAACTCATACGCTCGGACTTGGAGCAATTTGGCCGAGTGTATGCAAAGCAACTCATACACTCGGTCTTGGAGAAATTTGTCGAGCGTATTATAAGTAGCTCATATGCTCAGACTTGGAGCAATTTGGCCGAGCGTATGACAAGCAACTCATAAGCTCGGACTTGAAGAATCTGGGCTGAGCGTATGACAAGCAACTCATACACTCGGTCTTGGAGAAATTTGGTCGAGCGTATGACAAGAAGCTCATATGCTGGGACTTGGAGAAATTTGGCTGAGCGTATGACAAGCAGCTCATACGCTCGATTTTGGAGAAATTTGGCCTATGGATCCTCCTATATGTTTCTTTGCTTTGGTTCCACGTGTCTTGCTTTGTTTTGGACTAATGGGCTCCCTTTTGTCTTAGGCCCATAGGCTCTCTTTTGTCTTGGGCTTATGGGCTCTCTTTTGTTTTAGGCCCATGGGCCTTTTTACAGGCGCAATAAATTATAGCGACGACTGTTGTTTAATGACGGTGCATTGGGCACAGTCATGCTTTTATGACAGCTAGAACCTTGGGGAGTGGAAACGACGCCTGGGTGACAGCAAAGGGTGTGTCATTTCGTTTGAAGGCTGAGTTAATGCTTCTTGTTTTTGTTGCTAAAGCCTTTATAAAAGAGGATTCATCCTCATTTTTCTCTTGCACTTTGAGAGATTTTTGAGAGCACATAGCTAGAGAAACATCTTAAGAGCGCTCGATTTCCTTAAGAAGTTACTCAAAAAGATTTCTTGGTGAGTAGAATATCTGACGAGAGTGAAGTTAGCGGGAATTTGTTGAGGGAGTTGAAGGAAGTGATGGGCATTTTTTCCAGCGATGAAGTTTCTTCTCTGGAGGTTGCCCCTCGGGATGGGGCTCTAGCTCTTGTGCCTTACATCCTAGGGAGAGGAGATGGAGAGGAGGATGAGGATGGGGGGTCATTTGGAGAGGAATATGTCCAGGCATCGATGATCATTAGGGACGACGCCATAGATACTGAGAGGGAGGAGTGGACGTTCGAAGTGAACTCCATCTCAAGTGTATTGGAGAAGGCTGAACTCGTAGGGATGAGGGTTAGGTATAAAATCCCCATGGAGTACCACCTGAGGGAACTAAAGGTAGGGGAGAGGGCTTGCGATGCCCTTCTAAGCCAAGTGCCTTATGAGCTGTGAGTTTACGAACAGCAGATCAAGGCTAGGCTTAGGTTCCCTCTCCACCCTTTCTTTTACTCGGTGCTTAGATACTTTGGTATCGCACTGAGTCAGCTGGTGCCCAACTCAATCCGGCTGATCCTGGCATTTATTGTCATTTACCAGGAGGTGGGTGGGGTGATGAACATTAACGTGTTCAAAGCCCATTTCCAGATAGCCCAGCTCGGTCGTTCAGGGTGGGTTATCGTAAGTTCAAAGAAAAAGAAGAGGGTATTGAAGAAGAAGCCTTCTTCCATAAAGAGGTGGAAGGGGGCATTCTTCTTCATACGGAGTGCTAGGAGCTTTGATATCCCCCTCGTTTGGAGCTTGGAGAATGCTAACAAGTGCAAGAGGTCGTACCTCCTGCACTGAGAGCAGGAGACATTAAAGGCCATGTTGGCCGCGCCCTTGGATATTGAGGTGCTTGGAGATAACGAAGAGCTCCACAAGCGCGGCCTCTGCCCTCCCAGCCTTCCTGTAAACCTCGAGCACGGTAACCCTTAATTCTTTAGCTTATAATAATTTTAATTTTATATTCCAAGTCATTAATGCTCGTCTTTTGTGCAGAGACAGAGATGGCTACCCAGGCGAGGGAGAGGGCCAAACACATGGCTCGAGAGAAGAAGAAGGCTGTAGAGGCGAGTGGATTTAGACAGGAGCAAAAGAAGAAGGCCTGGGCCTCAACCCTGGTGCCCATTCTAGTGGAGAGTCCTCCAAGGCCTCCAGTTCCTGAGGAGAGGACGGATCCTGTCGTACCCACTCCTTTCCCGGGACGGTCTTCATCTAGGGAGGGGTCTGGGGTAGCTGCCACCTTCATGCCACGGTGGGCACTAAGGGTGGACAATTCTATGTTCGCGCATCCAAAGGTTGCTCACGAACACCTCATCTTAGAGATCCCTCCCCAAGATATGGTAGAGCTCTCGGTGAAGCCTTTCGAGGTACTTTTCTCGTCTATAGAGGCCATTGCCTCCCAGGTACAATTTTTTCCTTTGTCCTAGTTTTTCAATTTGTTTACTTCTCTTTTCAACTGTTTTTAACAATGCCTCTACTTCAGGCTAAAGTTTTTGCCGGGGTCCTTGCTCGGAGAAGCACAGAGATGGCTGAGCGATTGGTGAAAGCCGAGTACAAGCTGGAGGAGACCCAGGACCTGGTTCGGGCCCTGTCCTCTTCCCTCGAGATGGTTGAGAGGGCCAAGGAGGATGTTGTCTTTGAGAGGGATCACGAGTGTCGGGCCGAGGATGCCCTTAGGAAGGAAAGGGACCTGATCTTGGCCGAGCTTGAGGAGGTCCGTCGCCATGCTGTGGAGCGGGAGGAGGCTCTGATGGAGGAAGCTGGCACCCAATTCCTCGAGGGCTTCAATGAAGCCAGGAGGAAGGCTGCATCTCTCTTCCCAGAGGTCGACTTTTTCGGCCTTGACCTGGGGGCCCTCTCAAAGGAGTCAGGTGCTGCTGTTGCTGGTGGGGACACAGAGAACACCGCCATAGCTGGTGTTCAGGAGGCTCCAGAGGGCGAGGCCCCTACTTCTTAGGATAGATTTTCTTTTTGTCTTTTGTATCCAAGGCCGACAGTGCCTAATTTTGTACCTCTGTTTTTAAGTTAATGAAATTTCGAACTTTTTCCCTCAAATTTGAGCTTTATTATTTCTTTACTTTCTACTATTACAATTTATTGATAGAATTTGCGGAGGTTTTTCGCATTCCAAGTACAAGGGACTGGCTTGCCATCCAATTTCTTGAGCTCAAAAGTGCCTGATAAGAACCATAAAATGCATCTAAACAATGCTTATTTGTTAGCATGCTAAGGTTGATCTAGGGTTTTATTACTCGTTTTTGCCTTAACAATTCTAAAGTATCCTTTTTGGATCATTGAATTATTTCGATGCATTTTCAGGTGCTTTGAGTCCAAAAGAGATGATAAAGCAATCTATGTTTAAAGCGCCAAAAGTTCTTGCATGTTGATGTTGGTATTTGTTCAAGGTTTAGACATGTCCAAACATGACTTAAAGATGTTTTCGTCTAAACCAAGATTGGAACAATAAATTACAGTGAGTTAGAAGACTGCACATAAGTATGTGTATCACTTTGGAGCAAGTTAAGGGTAGGCACACTAGTGTGTGCACTTCTGCATACAAGCTGACACTAAATTGCCAGAATTTCTCGTACAGATCAATCAACTTTTCAGATTAAACTGTATTGATGTAGAAAGAACCAGGAGATGAGCCATATACGCTTAGAAAGATCCAGAAGTCTGTTTTCTGGAGAATTTTACGGTTCGTAAAAAGGATTTTTCTAGAGAAAGTTATGGCAGTTTTAGTGGAAACAGTTCAGGCCAGCACAGCAGGCCCAAACGCACAGCAGGCCCAGACGCACAGCACGGCCCACTCGCCTCTTGACCTGATTAGGGCGAGCAAGTGCCATTTTTACAAGACCAAAATACCCCTAGCTACTACTTGTAATCTATAAATACCTCCTTAAGGAGTGTGCAGCCGAGCATTCAAAGAATTGAAGAGAGAAAGCAAGGAAGAGAGAAAAAAAAAAAGAGGATCCAAGGGATCCAAATCCAGCATTCTTCCATTTTCTTTCTAAGTTTCTTGAGGGCTAGAAATCAAGGGGGGGGGGGGGGGGAGCATCAATATTGTTCTTCCACCTTAAACTCCATGGTCAAATCAAGGAGAGAGCATCCTTATTGTTCTTCCACCTTGATTTCCATGGCCAAATAGTCTTCACACAAGGGAAAATGATGAATCCTTGGGGATTTATTGTTCCTTATTTCCTTCTTGATTCAGTTGTATGGATTTAATGTTGAATATTGTTTTATGAATTATTTATTGATTAAGTACGAAGGATTTGAGTTTATGTGATAGATGCACCTTTTATTCTTCTTCTTTTGGATTTTCTTAATCCGGTGATTGCATCATTCTCCTCCATTGAGGTTGTTTGGATGTGATTGATTCCGGTAGATTTATTTTACTGATTGTCTATTACTGCGATATTGTCATTGTGATATATTGTCGTTTCTTGATAATCTTTAAGATCGGTCATGTGTGCTTGAACTAAAATCAATGAGTAATTTGTAGCAATTATATTAGAGTTATAAATGTGCTTGATTGAATATATTCCGATTGTATGTTTGGGATGTGAAACTTGCAATCGAGATAAAATCAATTGAATCAAGAGTGGAAATAGGGAACGAACCTAAGGAGGATTGCTGGAACCTTGTTATTTCTCATTTATATTTCATTTACAATTACGCAATTTTTCTTACATTATTTCACCATCAAAACTCTAAAAAAAATTTAGTTTAGCTTTTATCGTTCTTTTAAGGTTCAAACATTTTCCTTTGTACTTAACTTGTTTCCCTGTGGAAATCGACACCCCAAAGTTGTACTACAACTACCGTGTCATACTTTGGGCGTAATCAAATTTTGGCGTCGTTGCTGGGGAAACACTTTTAAGTACAAGGAAACTTGTCAACTTTGAGTGAAACGGTAAAATAAAAATAAAAAAATCGTAAATATCTTTCTGTTCAGCAGTTTGTAAATACGGTCATATCATTCCTTTACTTCTGTTTTATTTATTTGTTTATTATTCTATTTTATTTATTTGCTTATTATTCTGTTTTTTTGCTTATTACTCTGTTTTATTTATTTGTTTATTATTCTGTTTTATTTATCTATTTATTATTCTGTTTTATTTACTTGTTTATTATTCTGTTTTATTTACTTGTTTATTATTCTGTTTTTTTTATTTTGTTTATTATTCTGTTTTATTTACTTGTTTATAATTCTGTTTTATTTATTTGTTATTCTGTTTTTTTATTTAATTTCCCCTCTAAATTAATTGGTGCATGCTTAAACCGAGAGATTCGCGAGGTAGATTCATTAGAAGACCCGAATTAGAGTTACCCTCTCTTTCTACCTCCATTGGTGAAACCTCGCCTAAATCAAACCATAGTGCACCCCCATCAGAAAATTTAGAGGATTTTGTTAACATGGTCGATAATCGTAATGAAAATGTTGCCAGGACACTTCAGGATTACCTCCACCCTACACGCACAGCCACACCATCATGCATCATGTTTCCAGCCAATACTCACCAACTAGATTTTAAACCAGGGATGATTCAATTACTCCTTACTTTTCATGGCTTGGATAACGAAAACCCATATGTGCACATTAAAGAGTTTGAGGAAGTAGTTGCGACTTTTCATAGTCACGATGAAACCAATGACATTATTAGGCTTAAGTTCTTTCCTTTCACTTTGAAGGATAGAGCTAAGAGTTGGCTATACTCACTAAGACCACGATCTATTGGGTCGTGGACTGAGATGACTCGAATTTTTTTCAATAAATACTTTCCCCAACATAAGACCAATGCTTTAAAAAGGCAAATCTCCACCTTTGCACAAAAGGACAGCGAGACTTTGTATCAGTCTTGGGAGAGATTTAAAGAGTTATTGAGTATGTGCCCTCACCATGGGTATGAGAATTGGCGTTTAGTGAGCTATTTCTATGAGGGTCTTACCTATAGAGAACGCCAATTTGTAGAGATGATGTGTAATGGTGGGTTCTTGGAGAAAGATCCTGATGAGGCCATAGAGTACTTCAATGAGCTTGCTGAAAAAGCTCACACTTGGACTGGACCTAGTGCTACTGAAAGCACAAATAGGTTACGACCTATAGAGCACCCAAATGGTGGTGGAATTCACCATCTTAGGGAAGAGGATAACCTTAAGGCCAAGGTCGAAATGCTCGCTAGAGAACTAGAGGTATTAAAGACTAAGAGCTTAAAGCCAACACACGTGGTTAATCATGCAAAATCTTTTGAACCATGTTTTGTGTGTGGCAGAGTAGACCATCTCGCCCAAGAGTGCCCCACATTTGTTGAGATGAGAGGGATGTATAAGGAACAATGCAATGCCTTAGGCATGTACACGAAGCCTTCTGCACCCTTCTCTAATACCTATAATCCGGGATGGCGAAATCACCCCAATTTCAGCTGGAAGTCTGAAAACCAGCAGCTTGCACAACCCCCTGCACTATATCATGAACCATATCATGCATCTGCATCTTCTAGAAGTTCTTTAGAAGACACTTTACATACTTTTATTGAAGCACAGGGGAAGATAAATCAAAGGCTTGAATCTTTAATTGTGCAGGTTGTTGAAGAACATAAAGAGATAAAGAGCCAAGTGTCTAAGCTGATGAGCTATTTGAGTGTGACTGAGCGAGGTAAGTTCCCTTCCCAAGCTCAGTCCACATCCTACGGTCAGCACCAAACGCAACAGAAGAAAGAGGAGGTGAATGCCATTGAGACACTTAGTGGTAAGTCGTTACACATCCCAACACCAAACAAATAAGAGGATGTGGACGACAACCACCAAGTATATACCCTCACCCATGGCTTCACAGGAGCATATATCGAGCCAAAATCTGCAGATGTTACTGATGACATCATTAAGGTCTCTCCACAGCACACAAGCAGCAAATTTAACAGTAAAGTAATTGCTGGTGCATTTAACTCATGTTTGTCTAGAAGGGAATAAGAGAGTCTGGCTGAAGACGTAAAACTTAGCGCTCATGGGAGGCACCCCAAAGTATATCCTTTTATTTTTTGTTTTTAATTATTTTTCTTGTTTATTATTAGTATTTTGCTGTTTTCCAGTTTTACTTTTGTATTTCTTTTTCAGGGACAAATATACGAAGCAGTTCACATGGTGGTGCACAATTTTTAGCTTCTGTGCACTTTTGGCTACAAAGGGAGTTTCCTTATCTTATGCTTTCACATTGAGGACAATGTCTATTTTAAGTTGGGGCTGGAGGAAACATATTCCTGTTTTTCATTGAACTGCTTTATGTAATTTTACCTTTTTGTTTGTTTTTAGCATGCTTTGTGCTAGCCTTGTAGTCAATTCACATGTCAATGATATGAGCTTAATCGAGATAGCATATAAAATTTAGAAGAAGTTAAATCTTGCTTCACTTTGAGAATAAATTAAGTGTCAATTTTTCTTTGGTTTGAGACTCTGGTTTGTGGTAAGATTGCATGATTAGTCTAAAGCATTTGGAGAAGTTTTATGTGCGATTGTTTTGTGAATACTTTTGCGGTCTCAACAAGCTCTAGAACTTATTTGATAATCACTTGAGGTGAAAATCATAGAATTCACACTACTTAGGATATGATGTAGGCCATTTTTGGACCGTTTAAGCCATTTTAACTTAACTTTGTTATATTTATCGCTAGTCACCTATTTGAGCCTTTTTCTTGAAAAGAAAAATTGAGCCTTGTTTCTTTCGATAAACCATTTACTTACCTTTATGAGCCTAAAGATATTTTATCCTTACCTTTCTTTTAAAAGAACTTAGTTATACACATGTTGTGAGAAGCACTTAAAAAGAGTAAGGGTGGAAATATGAGAAAATATTACTACCATAACCCAAGTACATTAAAAAAGATAAGTTGGGGGTTGTGGAAAAGAAAAAAAAAAGAATGAAAGAGGAGGTGAATGGTCTTATGCCAAAATAAAAGAAAAATGTGAATTATGGCAAAGAAAGAAAAGAAAAAAAGAAAATGGTGATTTATTGTGAGAAATGCTCGAAAAATGGTTGAAAGAGTTGGGTGTTGAAGTAAGGTTATCTTGTGCTTAAAATGGTTATGTTTAAATTAAGAGACTTAGTTCTTTTATTTGTTTAAACTTTCCCGTTCTTTTTTGACCTTTAACCGAGCCTAACGTTGCAAGCTTATTAAAGACCTATTGATCCGATGTAGTGTGATTTTTCTTCATAGCGGAGAGTGATTTGAAAAGTGAGCTTATGGAGCTTGATTTGTGATTGATGTTACGCAATTTAATATGTTTTTAGAGGCCAAGACTTCTATTCATGCTACGTTGTGCATAAAATCATCCGAGTGTTCGGACTAATGTATTGTGGTAAGATGGATGTTAAGAGTCGATAACGATTCTAAGATTGACATTTGGATTATTCTTGGACTTGAGTGATGTTTAATGATTCTATGAGCTGTATGTTATGCATGATTTTTAAGACAAAGTTTTTGAATCACTCTTGGTTAACGCTAGTATTGCTGTATTTTGCTTTGATTTCTAAATAAAGAATTCATCTCTTGTCTTTCGCTTGAATTGCTAGGGACTAGTAATAAGCTAGTTTGGGGTTGTGATAAGAACCATAAAATGCATCTAAACAATGCTTATTTGTTAGCATGCTAAGGTTGATCTAGGGTTTTATTACTCGTTTTTGCCTTAACAATTCCAAAGTATCCTTTTTGGATCATTGAATTATTTCGATGCATTTTCAGGTGCTTTGAGTCCAAAAGAGATGATAAAGCAATCTATGTTTAAAGCGCCAAAAGTTCTTGCATGTTGATGTTGGTATTTGTTTAAGGTTTAGACATGTCCAAACATGACTTAAAGATGATTTTCGTCTAAACCAAGATTGGAATAATAAATTACAGTGATTCAGAAGACTGCACACAAGTGTGTGCATCACTTTGGAGCAAGTTAAGGGTAGGCACACTAGTGTGTGCACTTCTGCATACAAGCTAACACTAAATTGCCAGAATTTCTCGTACAGATCAATCAACTTTTCAGATTAAACTGTATTGATGTAGGAAGAACCAGGAGATGAGCCATATATGCTTAGAAAGATCGGGAAGTCTATTTTCTGGAGAATTTTACGGTTCGTAAAAAAGATTTTTCTAGAGAATGTTATGGCAGTTTTAGTGGAAACAGTTCAGGCTAGCACAGCAGGCCCAAACGCACAGCAGGCCCAGACGCACAGCACGGCCCACTCGCCTCTTGACCTGATTAGGGCAAGCAAGTGCCATTTTTACAAGACCAAAATACCCCTAACTACTACTTGTAATCTATAAATACCTCCTTAAGGAGTGTGCAGCCGGGCATTCAAAGAATTGAAGAGAGAAAGCAAGGAAGAGAGAAAAAAAGAGAGGATCCAAAGGATCCAAATCCAGCATTCTTCCATTTTCTTTCTAAGTTTCTTGAGGGCCAGAAATCAAGGGGGGAGAGTATCCATATTGTTCTTCCACCTTGAACTCCATGGCCAAATCAAGGAGAGAGCATTCTTATTGTTCTTCCACCTTGATTTCTATGGCCAAATAGTCTTCACACAAGGGAAAATGATGAATCCTTGGGGATTTATTGTTCCTTATTTCCTTCTTGATTCAGTTGTATGGATTTAATGTTGAATATTGTTTTATGAATTATTCATTGATTAGGTAAGAAGGATTTGAGTTCATGTGATAGATCCACTTTTTATTCTTCTTCTTTTAGATTTTCTTAATCCGATGATTGCATCTTTCTCCTCCATTGAGGTTGTTTGGATTCCGGTAGATTTATTTTACTGATTGTCCATTACTGCGATATTGTCGTTGTGATATATTGTCATTTCTTGATAATCTTTAAGATCGGCCATGTTTGCTTGAACCGAAATCAATGAGTAATTTGTAGCAATTATATTAGAGTTATAAATGTGCTTGATTGAATATATTCCGATTGTATGTTTGGGATGTGAAACTTGCAATCGAGATAAAATTAATTGAATCAAGAGTGGAAATAGGGAACGAACCAAAGGAGGATTGCTGGAACCTTGTTATTTCTCATTAATATTTCATTTACAATTTTTCTAACATTATTTCACCATCAAAACTCTAAAAAATATTTAGTTTAGCTTTTTTCGTTCTTTTAAGGTTCACACATTTTCCTTTGTACTTAACTTGTTTCCCTGTGGAAATCGGCACCCCAAAGTTGTACTACAACTATCGTGTTATACTTTGGGTGTAATTAGTGCCCATCTAGCAAACTCTTTGGATTCTGTATAAGCTTTCCCAATTCGAAACGAGTTTCCCCGTGTGTCGAGGACGGGACACTTCTTTTTTTCGAAGGACGATGTCATGGAGTTTGAAATTCCTGTTTCAAACTTGGGAGTTGTAGTATTGGACTGTCCTTTGTTGGTATGCAGCTCGACAGATTTGGGCTTTGTTTCGAGATTCGTCAACCATATCCATGTTCATTCGAAAACCCTTCTCATTATCACTGGGTTCAAAGAATTGCACGTGTATTGATGGTATCCCGATTTCAAGGGGGATGACAGCTTTCGAACCGTATGACATGAAGAATGGAGTTTCTCTCGTTGGCGTTCGTACAGTCATTCGATAGGCCTAGAGGACATTAGAGAGCTGGTAAGCCGATTGCCTATCCGCCTCGCCGAGTCTTTTCTTGATCCCTTAGAGAAGTCTTTTCTAACTATTGGCCTGCGGGTATCCGACAAACGAGAATCAATGCTTAATGTGGAGGTCTTCACAGAATGTTTTAAACCGGAAGCTATCGAATTACTTTCCATTATCGGTGATCAACACTAGAGGGATCCCAAACCGACACACAATCGATTTCTGAACAAAATTTCGGATTTGATGATCTATGATGCTGGCCAGTGGCTCTGCTTCGACCCACTTGGTGAAGTAATCGACGGCCATGATGAGATGCTTCTTTTATCTGGTTGTTGCGATAAACGAGCTAAGAATGTCCATCCCCAACATGGCAAAGGGGAGAGGGCTGGTGATCAAGGTGAGGGGATTAGCGGGCTGGCGCGACACTGGAGAATACTGTTGACAGTTCCTGCATTTCTTGACAAAGTCGGTTGCGTCTTCTTTCATCTTGGGCCAATAATACCCTTGGCAAAGAACCTTGAAGGCTAGGGCTCTAGCTCCTAGGTGACTTCCACATATGCCTTCGTGGACCTCTCGGAGAGCATAATCTGCCTCGTTGGGGTTGAGGCACCTCAAGTAAGTTATAGTTAGAGCTATCTTATACAACTACCCATTTATGACTGTGTACCGGGAGGCTCGGGAGATTAGCTTTTCGGCCTCACTTCTCTGCTCGGGAACCTTTTCATCTTTCAGGTAACGAAGAATTGGGTCCATCCATCTTTCTTCCTTTGTTACCGGCAGGATTGGGGCTTCATCTATGCTTGGAGCTAAGAGAGTCTCAAGGTAGACAGTCTGAGTCGGCTCGAAGTGCCCAAACGAGGCCAGACTGGCCAGAGCATCTGCCTTGGAGTTTTCGGCCCTTAAACTCTAAGTTAGTCGGAACGTCTTGAACTTTGTGTGAGCTCTTTTATCTTTTAGAGATACCAGACAAACTTCTCTTTGCGGGCCTCGAATTCCTCTCTTACCTGACTTACTACCAACTGAGAGTCGTTGAACATATCTAGGACCTCGATAGCCAATGCTTTGGCCAATCTCAAGCCTACCAATAGGGCTTTGTACTCTGCCTTATTGTTGGAGGTTTTGAATTCGAATCTCAAGGCATATTTGACCGTGAAGCCGTTAGGGCTACGGAGGATGAGTCTTGCTCTGCTCCCCATTGTATTTGAAGATCCATCTATTTAGAGATTCCAACTAGGAGACGGTCCATCGAACCTTGTTTCCGTTGCTTCACCTGGATTTGTGGATAGGGTAGTCTCGACGATGAAGTTGGCCAGCACTTGGCCCTTTACTGCCTTCCATGGGTGGTATTGGATATCGAATTCCCTTAACTCGATCACTCGTTTTATCATTCTCCTGGAAACATTTGGGTTATGGAGGACCTGTCTCAAAGGTTGGTTTGTCAGGAGGATGATTGTATGTGCTTGAAAATATGGTCGGAGTTTTCGTGCAGCTAGCACGAGGGCGCAAGCTATCTTCTCAATGGGGGGATACCTCACTTCTGCTTCATGGAGGATCCTACTGACATAGTAAATGAGTCTTTGAATGCCTTTTTTTTCTCGGATCGGGACAGAGGCCACAGCACCTTGTCCAGCTGATAAGTACATGAACAGTTCTTCACCCAGGAGTGGTTTGGTTAAGAGCGGGGGCGAGCTTAGATACTTTTTTAATCCTTCAAATGTTTCCTGGAAATCTTCTGTCCAAGAAAAATCTTTCGCCTTCCTAATGGCCTTGAAGAAAGGCAGGTATCTTTCCACAGACTTGGACATGTAGCGACTCAGGGTGGTGACTCTCCTGATGAGCCGTTGTACTTCTTTCATGGACTTAGGGGAGGTCATATCAAGAATGGCCTTTATTTTTTCTGTGTTAACTTTTATTCCCCTCTGGGTGACCATGAACCCTAGGAATTTTCCTCCTGTTACTTCGAATGCACACTTCGCTGGATTCAATCTCATGTTATGCTTTCGCAGTACCCCAAATGCTTCTTCTAAATCAAACTTGTGGTCTCGTACTTCCATACTCTTGACCAGCATGTCATCTACGTAGACCTCTATATTTCGCCCTATCCGCCCTTTGAAGATTTTGTTTACCAGCCTTTGATAGGTCGTGTCGACATTCTTGAGCTCGAGGGGCATAATCTTATAGCAATACATCCCTTGATCAACATTCTTGTCCTGGTCTGGTCTATACATGAAGATTTGTTTATAGTCGGAGTACGCATCCATGAAGGAGAGGAGTTCATGCCCCGAAGTGGCGTCCACTAGCTGATCGACTCGCAGGAGGGAAAAGCTATCCTTTGGACAGGCTTCATTTAGGTTGATAAAGTCGATGTAGATTCGTCATCCACTATTGGCTTTTCGGACCATCACTATATTGGACACCCACTCGGGGTATTTCGCCTCTCGGATGAAGACAGCTTCAAGCAGCTTATCTACCTCAGCGTTGATGGCCAGCTGGCATTCTAAGGCAAAAATCTTTTTCTTCTGGATGACTGGCTTATACTTTAGATCTATGTTTAGGTAGTGCTCAACGGTTCCAAGATCGATCCCCGGTATGTTTGTCGCGGACCAGACAAGTAAGTCCTGGTTCTTCTGGAGGAGAGAGATAAGCTTTTCCCTATGCTTTTCGGAGAGGTTTGATCCTATCTGGACTGTTCGGGTGGGGCCTCACTCGAGGGGTACTGGAGTCAACTCCTCCACAGGTCGCCTTCTTGGGGTTTTCATTTCATCCCAGAGGTCTTCCACCTCGAGGGGCAGGGCTTTGGTGTTCTTCCCTTCCTTGATAGCATTCAGATAGCAGGATCGAGAAATCCTCTGATCACCTCTAACCATTCTCACTCCCTCACTGGTGAGAAATTTGACTTTCAAATGGTAAGTGGAGACAACGGCCTTTAGTTTATTGAGGGTGGGTCGACCGAGGATCATGTTGTAAGAGGAGGGCTGCTTAACTACCAAGAAAGTGGTTTGTACAGTGGATGTCCGCGGTGCTGTCCCTGCAGTAACAAAGAGGGCTATGCTTCCCTCGGCGAAGACTGGAGATCCACCGAAACCATAGAGGGGGGCCGACTCTAAACGCTCATCATTTAGCTCCATGCACTGGAAGGCGTCATAGAATAATATATCCGCCGAGCTTCCATTGTTAATCAAAACACGTTGTACTTCATGTTTGCCTACCAAGAGGGAGACCACCACTGCATCATCATGGGGAGTTTGTACATCTTCCAAGTCGTCTTCTATAAAGGAGATTACTAGCTTCGACTTTCTTCGCTTATGAGGTTCGCTGACAGAGGCCACTGTTCTGACGTATGCCTTACTGCTTTGCCTCGAGCTCCTACCAGCGGCAGAGCCTCCATATATTGTCTTGATGATCCGGGTGGTAGTGGTTACTTTTTGGTTCTTTTGATCTGGCGCTTTTCGCTCGACTTTGGTGTCTCGTCGAGGGTCTCATCGCTCTCGATCTTGGAGATAAAGATGTCTGAGGTATCTCTTTGGCTGGGCAGGTGCTTCTCTTCTCTGAGGCCTTGTAAACTCCTTTAAGTACCCCAGCTGATGAGGGCTTCAATCTATTCCTTCAAGGCATGGCATTCTTCGGTATCATGGTCGTAGTTTTTGTGGAAACGACAGTATTATCTTTGATCCCCACCAAGGTGTGGCGTCCTAGGCAGCCATTGGAGGACTGACTTGTCTTGAAGCCGCATGAGGACATTGGTCCTAGATGCACTGAGGAGGATGAAACCATCGAAATGGGGGTGGAGTTTGTACCTGTTGTCTTGGTGAGGTCTTTTGGCCACCCCTTTCTGCGGGTCAACATCCTTTCTCTTCTTCTATGTTTCCCCTTCTCTTTCTCTTCTGAATGCCTAGTCGTCTTCTGCCAATATATACTTCTCTGCTTGGGCTAAAACCTCGTTCATGCTTTTGGATGGGTGCCGGGTGAGCTTGGAGCTGAAGATCCCAAACCTCAGCGCATTCCTAAACACCACCATCTGGACAATTGGGTCGAGGTCTGAGATTTCCCAGGTAGCTGTGTTGAACCTGGATATGTAGGCTTGAAGCCTCTCTCCACGATGTTGGATAATGTTGAACAAGCTCTCTGAGGTCTTTTTTGGTCCCTTGCTGCTGAGGAAGTGCGAAGCAAAGGCATAACTGAGTTATCTGAAATTGCTAATGCTCCCTGGCCTCAGACGTGAATATCAAGTACCTGCGGTCTTCTCGAGAGTCAAGGGGAAGGCACGACACATGATAGGGTCGGAATGCCAGTGCAGCATCATGGTCGTCTTGTAATGCTGCAGATGGTCTAGAGGGTCCCCTGAACCATCGTACATTCTGTCCTATGGCATTATGAAGTTAAGAGGGAGTGGGGTCTCGAGAACATCTTCTGTGAACGGGGGATCTTGGATGCTAAGCTCATCCAAGATACTGAGACTTTTGTGTTTCAGGACCAAGTCTATTTTTTCTTCCATCTCTTTGAACTGTCTGTCTAGGTTGAAGTTGCTCTTCGAGGAGGAGCTCTCTTTGGACCGGCTGCAACGCAGCCAGGGCTCGATAGGGGGCTGGTTGTAGGTTGGATCATCTCTGTCGGATGACTTTGCTTGCTCGGGAGTTTAGTGGGGAGAAATTGAAGGTTGTTGACCTCCACCTCGGACTTGGGCTGCCAAGTCGGCTATCATCTGGGAGAGTTCTTGGAATTGGGCTTGAGTCACAAGGGCAGCATGAGGATGCGCAGCCGCTTCCTTGTAATCAGGAGAGTTGGTCCCGAAGAGATGAGGGCACTGCTCTCTGACAGGAGGATGTCTGCTCGACCCGGGGGTCGCATGTTCGGGGATTGCAAGGAATCTAGGTCTAGATTGTTGGCCGCGGGTGCTACCCAGGACAGGAGCAGAGCATGCTATCGGGGCTTCTTTGTCGACCTTTTCGTATTACTTCTCGGAGGCATCGCAACAGATGAGTTCTTTTATACTTCTTCGTTTTTGCTATAGCGAGAGATTGTGGTATTCCCACAGATGACGCCAATCTGTTGATGCCGAAAAATCGCTACTGCTGATGTGGCCTCAGTGTTGATGTCCTTGGCCCTGCACAAGTAACAAAGGTGAACTAAAAACCCTCGGAAAGAGAGAAAGGGGAGACGTTCGAGGGTACTCCGACACTTAAGTTAGAACCAGGGCTAAAGAGAGGCCGAGGGTCAATTCTAAAGCAACTCAAGTGCCAATAGATAAGTGTGAATGAATAATGAATTCGATACCTCGGTCTACTTATAGTCCTCTGAGTAGGTATTGCCCAGGTTGGGGGGGGTATGGCCTTGCCCATGCCATCTGTTCTGAAGGGTTAGGTCTGGGTTGAGTGTATAGGGAGTTACGTGTGTCAGCGAGGCTATGCTTGCTAATTGTGCTTGGATGAGGTGGCTGCCTTTTGCTTGTTCCACGTGTTTCTCATAGTGTTGGGTAGGTCTGACATGTGTCTTCGCTTTATTGGTGATACCATAGCCAGCGTGTGGGTTTCTTATTGGGCCAGGGTGTTATGGGTTACATCAATCACATTTTCAGTTAACTGAATTTCAAATTTCTAAAGACCGAGACTGAAATTGAATAACCAAAAAAAATTGGGTACATCAAAACTAGAAAACAAAATTAACCAAATTGTTAAAAAAATATTTATTTAATTAAGTTGTTTTGAATTTTCGATTATAATCGAATAGTACTCACTCCTAATTGTAGATAGCAATTTTAACCCATAGGCGATAATGGAATTATATATAGCAATAACATATTAACGACATTGTAAGTAGGTGCATTTGTTTTCTTAAAAAGAAATAAATTTCATGTTTACAAGCATCAACGTGGTGGAAATTATTTTAATAATGTTAAAATTTCCAGTCAACTCGAGTTCACAATTTTTAGATTTATATAATATTTGAATATTGTCAAAATATAACGGTTGTGAATTTGAACTCACCTTATCATTTCCCTTTTTGTATTCAAGTTAAATTACAATTTTATTTTTGAAATTCGAGGTGCAATTCGATTTAGATGCTACCATTACAATAATGCTCCATTAGATAAAATCTAAAGTTACATAATTAGAAACCAAAATTTTTCTTTTACCACATTGAGAAATAGGGTGACGATGATGCTAATGGTGAAGTCAGAAATTTATTTTAGGGTGGGACCAAATATATGACCTTTCCATAAGAGTTTTTGTTAAATTTTCCTCCTTACAAAAAGAAAAGAAAAGAAAATATAAAGTACCCACAAAACACATTATCATTGGTTCTTCACATATCTATATCAAGCATAATCACAGTTTATAGATTTAAGGTTTTGACCATATGACCAAACCAATTTTGAAAAACGAAGCAAATCCGAATATAATCTTCAACATAGATCAAAACGGAACAAATCAACAGATTTCTTATGCAAAAAAAACAAAATAAAAAAACAAATAGATAGATAGATTTCATACAAAATGACTTTTGATTTGTTGGGATGGACACTACAACAAATTTCTTATGCCTCTAATTGGTTAAACAAATCGTGAAAATAGATGAACAAAAAAGAAGAAAGAAAATTAAATTAACCTAAGATTGCTTCACCCAACAAGTTGCTCAATAAAGTAATAAACCTCTTCACCTGAGATTGCGTTAAAGTAATTTTTACTTTGTTAAGAAATGTATGATTCAAACAACAAGAGATTTGATTTGATGGGATGGAGAGAAAGAGAGTTTGCATTAAAAAGACTTGTGAAATGTAAGGTAAGCTAATCGGCATGGTTAAAAGTAAGGTTAAGAGTTTTAAAAGTCAAAATAAAAATAGATAATCTAAAGCCTTTAAAATGAGTTTTGTCGCGTGTGACTCAACAAAGAGTGCATTGAGGGAATTGGGGAAATGTTGCAAAAGAGAAGATCCTCTTTATTTTTTTCTCATTGTGTGTTTGTTTGGGTTATAAAAACCAAAGAGGCTGGACCATATGAAAAAAACCTAAGTGTTGACCCTGAATGATTTTGATAGTAACAAAAATCTTAATTAAGCACTAATAAATATTACTTAAGTAATACGGATTGTTAATAGCGCTTATACATAAAAGGAGATCAAGTTTGTAGAAATTGGTGAATCAAAGTTGATGATCTCAAAAGTCAATAAGCTCTCCAAAAAAATCAAATTCAAGGAGAATAATTTAAATGCAACTTCAAAGTCAATAGGGATAAATTATAGGTTTGAATCCTAAGATACACTTTGTAAGCATTTCAATTTTTAAGAGCTAATTATATTTGCATTACATTTTATTATATAGTCTTAATTAATTGAAGATATAAAATCTTCTAGTGATTCTATTAAATGCAAATAAATTAATTGGGCTCAATACTTAACATTCTCTAATTGAATTTAAGAAGAATTCATGTTGACATAGAAAATTACTTCAGCATTTGTAATTTATCATTCTTCATATATCTTGCACACATATTATGCTAAATTTGTAATATGTTTTGTCATCACCAAAAATGCCTTAATCAATAAATTGATTAGATTAATTTTGATGATAACAAAACACTTTTGAAGTGTTTAACTCGTGTGTTTAATGTGCAAGAAAGTTTGATTCAATTAGGAGATTTTTTTGGAACTCAAAAATCCAAAAAGAATAAAGAGATATGAAGAAAATTGATGCTGAAAACACTGTTCATCCTGAAAACACTGTAGCAGCGCTCAAACAGTGACCCAGTCGACCGAGTGAATAGTACAGTCGACTGGTAAAATGAGCAAAAGGTTTCCACCAGTCGACTGGTAAGTTATACCAGTCGACTGGTAACACTGTAGCAGCAAAAATGTGATTTTTAATGAGGATCCAGTCGACTGGTAGTTCAAAAATATGACCGTTGAGACTCAAAATCTGAGATTTTAAAGGCACAATCAATTCAAATTAAAGTCTAACGGCCATATTAATTGATGGCTATATAAACCCACTCAATTCAACATTCAACTAGTAGGAGAAGACATTCAAAAAGAGAAGAACACACACAATCAAGTCATTCATTCTTTGAAACTCAAAAAAAGCTTTGAAATACTCATGTTGAGCCATTCTTCAAGCTTTACTTTGAAAAAGAGACATTATTCAGTTGTATAAGCTTTCACTTGCTGTCTCTCTACCATTTACTTTACAGCAACTTTTGTAAAGGGATTACTTCCGAAAGGAAGGAGATTACTTCCGAGAGGAAAGGGATAGCTTCTGAGAGGAAGGGATTGTAAGGTTTGTACAACACCGGTGAAGTTGTACGACTAAGTTTCTTAGTAGATTACTTCAAGGAGGTTCCTTGAAGAGAGTAGACGTAGGGTCAGAACGAATCTGATATTGCCGAACCACTATAATCTGAGTTTGCATCCTCTACTCTTTAAACTCTTTATTTACAGCACATTACTTGTTTTAATTGTTTGTTGCTCTTACGTTTTTATAAACTTATATTAATTCCGCAAAAGTTTTAAAAACCCAATTCACCCCCTCTTGGGTTGAAACCTCAGTCTACAATTGGTATCAGAGCAAGGTGCTCTTATTTTAGGCTTAACATCCTAGAGTTAATCCTATGGCAACTATATTTTTAGAAGGAAGAGATCCTTCTAGTCCTCCTCTTTTCCATGGAACAAATTTCACCCATTGGAAAGCTCAAATGAAGATTTTTATTCAAGCTTTATGATTATTATGCTTGGTATTTCATTCTTGAAAATGATTTTGATTTTGATGTAAATGATTGTAAATTCATTCAACTAAATGCTAAAGTTATGAACGTGTTTTATAGTTCTCTTGATCAAAACGAAGTTGATCAAATTTCCTCATGTAAGAATGCAAAGGGAATTTTGGATTTATTGGAAGTCAGACATGGAGGAAATGAGCAAGAAAAGAATTTCAAATTGAAAAACTTTGTTCATGACTTAGAGCATTTTAAAATGAATGAAAATGAATCAATTTTTGATTCGCAAACTCGTTTTACCATACTTGTTAAAACTTTATCTTTCATGGGTAAAATTTATTCTAACCTTGAACTTGTGAGAATATTTCTTAGGTCTTTGTCAAATCAATGGAAAATTATTTTGACAAAGCATTCTACAAGTGAAAGTTTAGATGTGGAATCCCTCAAGAAGCATGAAAGCTACTTGGATTACAAAATTGATGGTTCCACCACATCCTTACCTTTTATGAAAATTGAAGATCTTAATCGTGATGGTGATGACGAAGAAGAAGACTCATCGAATAAAGAGATCGGATACGAGGAAATTGCCAACCTATGTTTTATAGCAATCGATGATGAAAATGAGGTATCAAATTCTTCCTCTTCAAAAAATAACATTGTTAGTAGTTGTGAAGAATTGATAGAAGTCATAAATGAAATGTATGAAGAATTGAAGAAATTCGATTCTAGGAACACCATTATTAAAAAAGAGGTGTCATCTCTTTCTAAAGAGATGGTAGGTTTAAGAGAAAAAATAAATAAACTATCTTCATTACTTTATGATTCTTCTCAAGATCTTCTTAAAGATGAAAATGAAAACTTAAAGAAGAAGATAATAGAATTAAATGATACTATATCTAGACTTATGCTTGGAAAAGAAAAGCTAGATGAAGTGCTATCTTGCCAAAGATTAAATGGAGGAAAATTCGGGTTAGGTTATTCTCCATTAGGCAAACAAAAATCAAAATAGAGCTTATTCATGAGAGCATCATGTGTAAATGAAGCCTCTACTTCATAGACCTCTAGCAAGGTTAAAAGCACTCCATTTATAAATGCTAGGAAGTCTAGAAACTCTAATGCATATCCTAAAAATACTCATGCCTATATGTATGCTCACACACATTCTAGGAATAATCATTATGTGCATTCTAAGAATAATATGTATAATCAAAACTTGCACACTGCACATGCACATCCTAGGAATTACCATCATAGTTATCCTAGAAATAATATGCATATTCATAATAATGCAAGCATCTATCCTAGAAATCATCATCATACATTTTCTAGAAATGGCATGCATATTCATATTCCTCACAATAGAAACATGTATCCTAGGAACTCCTGTCCTAAGAATTATAGACATGTACAACTAAAAAATCCTAGAAATTTCAATAACTATTATCCTAAGATTGTGCATCATCATGTCTATAGAACTCCATATGTTATTAAGAAAGTATAGGCCCCAAAAGGAACCGTGTTTTCTAGGACTAACCCCAAAGGACCCAAAAAATTTTAGGTACCTAAAAATGCCATCGTGTATCCTAGTGTGATGTAGATGTGTCTCCACACCAAGGAGAAAGGTAACTGTTGGTACCTTGATAGTTGATGAGAGTCATAAAATGCATCTTAACAGTACTTAATTGTTAGCATTTTAGGGTTGATCTAGGTTTTAATTGCACTTTTATACGTTAACAACTCTAAAGTATCATTCTTGGATCATTGATCTACTTTGGTGCATTTTCAAGTACTTTAAGCTCAAAAGAGGAGGAAAAGTTATCATTGCTTGAAGCACAAAGACTCAAGGCATACTGGAGTGAAGGAATACTTCCAGAAGAACAAGATAGAGGGCTTAAAAGAGCAACAACTGCTGCTCGCATTGGAAAAAAGTTTCACTAAATTGCGAGAATTGCCCGTACAGATCAATCATCTTTGAAAATTAATATGTATTGATACAAGAAGAACCAGGAGATGAGCCATATATTCTTAGAAAGATCCGGAATTCTATTTTCTAGAGAATTTTACGGTTTGTCAAAAGGATTTTTCTAGAGAAAGTTATGGCAGTTTTAGTAGACAAAGGTCAGGCTATGCGGGCTGTGCGGGATTTCAGCGTGATTTTAGGCTTAAATCCCACATCCCACATCGAATGGCAAACACATTGCACTCTTGGTATTTGCCTATATAAGACCCACTCCACTTTAGTTTTGAGGATCAATCGGAGCTCATCTGAAATCATCAAAGAGTGAATCCAGAGGACCTTTAGGAGCAATCCAAAGGGCCTTTAGGACGAATCCGAAGTATAATTTTGGAGGGCAAGCTGAGGAATCGCTGAAGCTTTCGCTACCAAGGAGGAGATGATCGTTGAGAGGCCGGAGGCAACTCAAGGAAGCATGAGCTCCATGGCCGGCTAGTCTCCAAACAGGGCGAAGGGATGAATCCCTAGGTGTAGTTGTTCTTATTTTCCTTTATTTGATTCAGTTGTAGTTTGGTATTATTTTCATTAAATATTTTTATGTTTTATTCTTTAATTTAATTAGTAGATTTTTATTAGTCCAGTGATTGCATGCTTCTTTTCCATATAAGTTCAGTCATGCTTTTCTTATGTGTACCTGTTTGGGTGTGATTGAGTCCGATAGATCTCTTTTATAGATTTGTCCATTGCTGTGGTATTATCGTTTAGATATATCGTCATCTCTTGATAATTTATAAGTTAGGTCATGTGCGCTTAAAAGTAAAGAAGATTTCATAACAATTACATTAGGATTTATAAATGCGCTTTAATCGAATATTTTTCGATTGCCTGTTTGGGAAGTGAAACTTGCAATCGAGATAAAAACAACTGAATCAAGTTAGGATTAGGGCAACGAACATAGGGAGGATTTCCAAAACCTTGTTGTTTCTTTTTTATATTATTCAATCATTCACATAATTTTCATAAAATAAACAATTCAGATTCTTTCAATCAATCTTTTATCATTTGTGTTCAAGTTTACATCTTCTTCTGTAATTAACTTGTTTCCTTGTGGAATCGACACCCCAAAGCTGTACTACAAATAACCGTGTTATACTTTGGGCGTAATCAAATTTTGGCGCCGTTGCCGGGGAAACGCGCTTAAGTACAAAGTAGATTGTCAACTTTGAGACATAAGGGTAGAAGAATTGTAAATATTTTTCTTTTCAGCAGTTTGTAAATACGATAATATTGTTCCTTTTACCTTAGTTTTGATTTTCTGATTTATTTTGTTTTATTTATTTCCTCTCTGATTCATTTGGTGTATGCTTAGACCGAGAGATTTGCGAGGTAGATTCATTAGAGGACCCGAACTAGAATTACCTTATCCTTCTGAGTCTGATAGTGACACCTTGCCTAGATCAACCAATAGTGGAAACCCAAGTGAGAATTTAGAGGATTTTGTTAACATGGCCGATAACCTTAATAAGAATGTTGCCAGGACACTTCAGGATTACCTCCACCCTACACGCACAGCCACACCATCATGCATCATGTTTCCAGCCAATACTTTCCAATTAGATCTTAAACCAGGGATGATTCAATTACTCCCTACATTTCATGGCTTGGATAATGAAAACCTATATGTGCACATTAGAGAGTTTGAGGAAGTAGTCGCGACTTTTCATAGTCAAGATGAAACCGATGACATTGTGAGGCTTAAGTTCTTTCCTTTCGCTTTGAAGGATAGAGCTAAGAGTTGGCTATACTCACTAAGACCATGATCTATTGGGTCGTGGACTGAGATGACTCAGGCTTTCTTTAACAAATACTTTCCCCAACATAAGACCAATTCTTTGAAAAGGAAAATCTCCACATTTGCACAAACGGATAGTGAGACCTTATATCAGTCTTGGGAGAGATTTAAGGAGTTATTGAGTATGTGCCCTCACCATGGGTATGAGAGTTGGCGCTTGGTGAGCTATTTTTATGAGGGACTTACATATAGAGAGCGCCAATTCGTAGAGATGATGTGTAATGGTGAATTTTTGGAGAAAGATCCTGATGAGGCCGTAGAGTACCTCAATGAGCTTGCTGAAAAAGCACACACTTGGATTGGACCTAGTACTACTGAAAGCACAAATAGGTCACGACCTATAGGGAACCCAAATGGTGGTGGAATTTACCATCTTTGGGAAGAGGATAACCTTAAGGCCAAGGTCGATATGCTTACTAGGGAACTAGAGGTATTAAAGACTAAGAGCTTAAAGCCAACACACGTGGTTAATCATGCAAAATCTTTTGAACCATGTTTTGTGTGTGGCGGTGTAGATCATCTCGCCCAAGAGTGTCCCACATTTGCTGAGATGAGAGGGATGTATAAGGAACAATGTAATGCCTTAGGCATGTACAAGAAGCCTTTGACACCCTTCTCTGATACTTATAATCCAGGATGGCGAAATCACCCCAATTTTAGTTGGAAGTCTGAAAACCAGCAGCTTGTACAACCCCCTGCACCATATCTTGAACCATATCATGCACCCATGTCTTCTAGGAGTTCTTTAGAAGACACTTTACATACTTTTATTGAAGCACAGGGGAAGACTAATCAAAGGCTTGAATCTTTAATTGTGCAGGTTGTTGAAGAACATAAAGAGATAAAGAGCTAAGTGTCCAAGTTAATGAGCTACTTGAGTGTGACTGAGCGAGGTAAGTTCCCTTCTCAAGCTCAGTCCACATCTCATGGTCAGCACCTAGTGCAACATAATATGAAGGAGGTGAATGCCATTGAGACAGTAAGTGGTAAGTTATTACACATCCCAACAACGAAAAAATCAGAGGATGTGGACGAAAGCCACCAAGCATACACGATGGACTCATTCATGGAAAAGGTCCAACACTTTAATCCATTGGAGTCCAGCCTTACTCATGGCTTTACAAGAGCATATATTGAGCCAGTGCAGGTGTTACTGATGACATTCTTGAGGCCTCCCAAAAACATACAAGCACCAAATTTGGCAGTGAAGCAGTGGCTGGTGCATTCAACCTATGTTTTTCTAGGAGGGAGTAAGAGCGTCTGGCTAAAGACGTAAAACTTAGCGTTCATGGGAAGCACCCCACAGCATATTCTTTTACTATTATTGTTTTTCTTTCTTGTTTATTATTCGTATTTTTTTTTTCTGTTTTCCAGTATTAACTTAGTATTTCCTTTTCAAGGAAAAATGTACGAAGTAGATCAAATGGTGAAGCACAATTTTTAGCTTCTGTGCACCTTTGCTATAAGGGGAGTCTCTTTACTCTTTCTTTTACATTGAGGTCAATGCAATTTTTAAGTTGGGGGTGGAGAAAATACATCTCTTTGTTTCCATTTTCTTTATTTCCATACATTTTTCTTTTTCCATTGAACTACTTCGTGTCATTTTCCCTATCTTTTTGTTTTAAGCATGCTTTGTGGTTACCTTGGAGTTAATTCACATGTCAATGATATAAACTTAATTGAGATAGCAGATAGCATTTAGAAAGAGTTAAATTTTGTTTCGGTTTGAAATTAATTTAAATATCAATCTTCATTTGGTTAGAGACTCTAGTTTGTGGTAAGATTGTATTATTAGTCTTAAACATTTAGAGAAATTTTATTTGTGATTGTTTTATGAATACTTTTGCGGTCTTGACAAGCTCTAGAACTTACTTGATAATCACTTGAGGCGAATTTCTAGAATGCACACTACTTAGGATATGATATAGACCATTTTTGAACCGTTTGAGCCTTTCAAACCTACCATTGCTATATTTATCACTAGTCACCTATTTGAGCCTTTTTCTTGAAAAGAAAAATTGAGCCTTGTTTCTTTCGATAAACCATTTACTTACTTTTATGAGCCTAAAAATATTTTTATCCTTACCTTTCTTTTAAAAGAACTTAGTTATACACATGTTGTGAGAAGCACTTAAAAGGAGTAAGGGTGGAAATATGAAAAAATATCACAACCACAACCCAAGTACATTAAAGGAGATAAGTTGGGGGTTGTGGAAAAGAAAAGAAGAAAAAATGAAAAAGAAGGTGAATGGTTATGTGCCAAAAATAAAAAAATAAATAAAAAAAGAATTATGGCAAAGAAAGAAGAAAGAAAGAAAAGAAAAAAATGGTGATTTGTTGAAAGAAATGCTTGAAAAATGGTTGAAAGAGTTGGGTGTTGAAGTAAAGTTATCCAGTGCTTAAAGAGTTGTGTTTAAAACTAAGAGATTAAGTTCTTCTACTTGTTGAATCCTTCCCGTTCTTTCTTAACCTTTACCTTAGCCTAACGTTACAAGCTTATTAAAGACCTTTTGATCCAATGTAGTGTGATTTTTCTGCAATAGTGGAGAGTGATTTGAAAAGTGAGCCTATGGAGCTTGTTTTTGTGATTGATGTCACGCAATTTATTATGTTTTTAGAGGCCAAGACTTGCATTCATGAATCTTATGCATAAAATCATCCGGGTATTTGGATTAATGGTTTGTGGTAAGATGGATGTTAAGAGTCAATAACGATTTTAAGATTGATGTTTGGATTACTTTTGGACTTAGGTGAAATTTAATGATTCTATGTACCGTATGTTATGTGCAATTTTTGAGAGAAAAAGTGAATTACTCTTGGTTCAACGCTAGCATTGCTTTACTTTGTTTTTAACTCCTACCATAGAATTCGTCTCTTATTTTCGCTTGAATTGCTAGGGACTAGCAATATAGTTAGGGGTTGTGATGAGATTCATAAAATGCATCTTAACAGTACTTAATTGTTAGCATTTTAGGGTTGATCTAGGTTTTAATTGCACTTTTATACGTTAACAACTCTAAAGTATCATTCTTGGATCATTGATCTACTTTGGTGCATTTTCAGGTACTTTAAGCTCAAAAGAGGAGGAAAAGTTATCATTGCTTGAAGCAATAAGACTCAAGGCATACTGGAGTGAAAGAATACTTCCGGAAGGACAAGATGGAGGGCTTAAAAAAGCAACAGCTGCTGCCCGCATTGGAAAGGAGTTTCACTAAATTGCGAGAATTGCCCGTACAGATCAATCATCTTTGAAAATTAAACTGTATTGATAAAAGAAGAACCAAGAGATGAGCCATATATACTTAGAAAGATCCGAAAGTCTATTTTCTGGAAAATTTTACGGTTCGTCAAAAGGATTTTTCTAGAGAAAGTTATGGAAGTTTTAGTAGACAAAGGTCAGGCTGTGCGGGCTGTGCGGGATTTCAGCGTGATTTTGGGCTTAAATCCCACATCCCACATCGTTTGGAAAACACGTTTCTATATCCCACATCCCACATCGGATGGAAAACACATTGCACTCTTGGTATTTACCTATATAAGACCCACTCTACTTTAGCTTTGATGATCAATCAGAGCTCATATGAAATCATTAGAGAGTGAATCCAGAGGGCCTTTAGGAAGAATCCAAAGTATAATTTTGGAGGGCAAGCTGAGGAATCGCTGAAGCTTTCGCTACCAAGGAGGAGATGATCGTTGAGAGGCCGGAGGCAACTCAAGGAAGCATGAGCTCTATGGCCGGCTAGTCTCCAAGCAAGGCGAAGAGATGAATCCCTATGTGTAGTTGTTCTTATTTTCCTTTATTTGATTTAGTTGTAGTTTAGTATTATTTTCATTAAATATTTTTATGTTTTATTCTTTAATTTAATTAGGAGATTTTTATTAGTCCGGTGACTGCATGCTTCTTTTTCATATAAGTTCAGTCATGGTTTTCTTATGTGTACCTATTTCGGTGTGATTGAGTCCGGTATATCTCTTTTATAGATTTGTCCATTGCTGTGGTATTGTCGTTTAGATACATCGTCGTCTCTTTATAATTTATAAGTTAGGTCATGTGCGCTTAAAAGTAAAGAAGATTTCATAACAATTACATTAGGATTTATAAATGCGCTTTAATCGAATATTTTCCGATTGCCTGTTTGGGATGTGAAACTTGCAATCGAGATGAAAACAACTGAATCAAGTTAGGATTAGGGCAACGAACATAGGGAGGATTTCTGAAACCTTGTCGTTTCTTTTTTATATTATTCAATCATTCACATAATTTTCATAAAATAAACAATTCAGATTCTTTCAATCAATCTTTTATCATTTATGTTCAAGTTTACACCTTCTTCTGTAATTAACTTGTTTCCCTGTGGAATCGACACTCCAAAGTTGTACTACAAATAACCGCATTATACTTTGGGCGTAATCAATAGTGGATGCTTGAAGCACATGACCGGTGATAAAAGTGTATTCAAGGAGCTAACTCTAAGAGATGGTGGATTTGTCACCACTGGAGACTACACAAAAATAAAGATCATCGGGCATGGAAAAGTTAGTAATGATTTCTCAACCATAGATAATGTATTGCTAGTACAAGACCTTAAGCCAAATTTACTAAGTATTAGTCAACTTTGTGACAAAGGCAACAAAGTCACATTTGAGACCTCTCATTGTCTAGTTATAGACATCAAGAATAACAAGATTAAATTTATTGGCCATAGACATGAAAATGTCTACATAGTTGATTTGAAATCCTTGCATTCTGAAAATAAAAAATGTTTTTATGGTTTTAGTGAAAATCCATGGTTATGGCATAGAAGGCTTGGTCATGTAAACATGAACTTGCTCAAAATCGTTTCAAGAAAAGATTTAGTCATTGGACTTCCTAAAATCAATTTTGAAAAAGACAAAGTGTGCGATGCTTGTCAAATTGGAAAACAAACTATGATTTCTTTTAAAGCAAAAAATGTAGTCTCAACTACTAGACCTTTGGAACTTTTGCATATGGACTTATTTGGTCCAATTAGTACCATTAGTCTAGGTGGCCATCAATATACTCTTGTTATTGTTAATGATTATTCAAGATATACCTTTGTTATTTTTATTGCTTACAAGGATGAAGCTTTCAAAGGATTTGAAAAGTTTTGCAAAAAGGTACAAAATGAAAAAAGAATTTGTACTTCAAGCATAAGAAGTGATCATGGCAAAGAATTTGAAAATCAAAGCTTTTCAAGATTTTGTGATGAAAATGGAATTAATCACAACTTTTCAGCTCCTAGAACTCCTCAACAAAATGGAGTTGTTGAAAGGAAAAACAGAGTTCTAGAAGAATTTTCAAGAACAATGCTTTGTGAAAATAGTTTACCAAAATACTTTTGGGCTGAAGCCATGAACACTTCTTGCTATATCTTAAATAGAATTTTAATTAGGCCTCTGCTTGATAAAACTCCATATGAACTATGGAAAGGAAGAAAGCCTAATATCTCATATTTTCGTGCATTTGGTTGTAAATGCTTCATCCTAAATAACAATAAAACTAACTTGGGTAAATTTGATTCTAAGATAGATGAAGGAATATTTTTAGGATATTCAACATCTAGTAAGGCTTATAGAGTTTTCAATAAGAGAACTCTAGTGGTAGAAGAATCTGTACATGTAACTCTTGATGAGTCTAACCCAATTAGTAGTAGAGAAGTTTCCTTTAACGATGATGCAAATTTTATTCTAAGAACAAAAACTCCTACTCCCATTGTTGACCCAAATGAGAGTCCACCTCAAGCAAATGAAGAGATGGAAACTCCCATTTTGGACCAACCATCCTCAAGCCAACAAGAGGAAAGTCTACCCAAAGATTTGAGGTATGTAAATTATCACCCGATTGATTAAGTGATTGGTGATCCTTCACAAGGGGTAAGAACTCGCTCTTCTATTAGAAATATTTGCAATTATGTAGCTTATTTGTCTCAAGTAGAACCTAAGACATTAATAGAAGCTGAAAAGGATAATGATTGGATAATTGCAATGCAAGAAGAGATAAATCAATTTGAGAGAAACAATGTTTGGAATTTAGTTCCAAGACCTAAGAATCATTCAATAATTGGAACTGAATGGGTATATAGATATAAAATGGATGAAAATGGAATAGTAACTAGAAACAAGGCTAGACTAGTTACTAAGGAATATAATCAAGAAGAAGGAATATACTTTGATGAGACCTATGCTCCCGTAGCTAGATTAGAAGTTATTCGAATGTTATTAGCCTTTGCATGCTTTAATAACTTCAAACTATTTCAAATGGATGTAAAAAGTGCATTTTTAAATGGCTTTATAGAAGAATAGGTTTATATTGAGCAACCTCTTGGATTTGAAAATCCTAGTCTTCCAAATCATGTCTACAAGCTTTCTAGAGCTCTATATGGGTTGAAGCAAGCTCCAAGGGCATGGAATGAAAGACTCGGTAAATTTTTGATTGACAATGATTTTGTAAGAGGTAGAATAGACACAACTCTCTTCACAAAAACTCACAAAGATGACACTCTTATAGTCAAAATATATGTTGATGATATTATATCTGGTGCTACTAATAAATCTATGTGTCAAGAGTTTGCAAAGTGCATGCAAGATGAATTTGAAATGCACATGATGGGAGAGCTTATCTACTTCCTTGGACTTCAAATCAAACAACTAAAAGGAGGTATCTTCATCAATCAATCAAAGTACATTAAGGACTTACTAAAGAGGTTCGAGATGGAAAGCTCAAAGCCGCTTGGAACTCCTATGAGCACAACTACTAAACTTGATCTTGATGAAGGAGGTAAAACTGTAGATACTAAATATTATAGAAGCATGATAGGTGTTTTTCTTTATTTGACTGCAAGTAGACCTTATATAATGTTCAGTGTATGCATGTGTGCTAGATTTTAGGCTAATCCTAAGGAATCACATGTAGTTGCAGTAAAAAGAATCCTTAGATATCTACAAGGAACCCAAACCATAGGATTATGGTACTTTAGAGATTCATCTTTTGAGCTTGTGGGATATTTAGATGCCGATTTTGCTGGATGTAGATTAGATGGAAAAAGTACAAGTGGAACATGCCAATTCTTAGGTGCAATGTTAACCTCTTGGTTTTCCAAGAAACAAAATTTCGTTGCACTATCAACCGCTGAAGCGGAATATGTAGCAGCTGGAAGTTGTTGTGCCCAAGTGATATGAATAAAACAACAACTAGATGACTATAGCATGAACCTAAAAGGCATCCCGATATTTTGTGATAATACTAGTGCTATTAACCTAACCAAGAACCCTATTCAGCACTCTAGAACAAAGCACATAAAAATCAGACATCATTTCTTAAGAGACTATGCTAAAAAAAAGTGATATAAGACTAGAATTCATACATTTGGAAGATCAAATAGCTGACATTCTTACAAAACCCCTAAGTGAAGCTAGTTTTTATAAGATTAGAATGTTGACGGGATTGTTGGATTATAATAAACTGATTATCTAAATGCTCCTTCATTTCATCATTTGCATGTTTGACATTTAGTGAAAGAGTATTAATTCTTGTTTAAATATCTGCCTCACTCAAGATGTCATAGATAAACAAATTTTGTGCAAAGAATTCAAGACTGGAAATTTTCATAAGGGTCCAGTCGACTGGTAAATCTGTTTCAGTCAACTAGTAAGTTTCTGCCAATTCTTCTAGTCGACTGGTGAGTCTTATCCAGTCGACTAGTACATCTAGACTTTGTTTGGAACCATTTAATACTCAAATATTAATTGTTTTTTTTGATAAATTCTCTTTGATTTGGCATTGGACAAATCAAGTGATGAGCTTGAATTTAGATTTGAGAATTACTTTTGAGCTATTTGTTTATCAAGCATGAGCTAAATATGAAACTTTCTATTATATATGCTTGAGTTTGAAAATAATGATTATCTTTGCATTAAATTGATAATCAACTACCAATAAGGCTTGTTAAGTTTTATCCAATTTTATTTCTCTTAAAAGTTAAAAATAATTACTTTAGACTTTTTGAAAGGGGGAGAAAATCCGATTTATTGGTAAAAGAGAAAACCTATTGGTAAATCAAGCAATGAGTTCAAACTCTTGTCCTTTATTGATTAAGTGTAAGATACTCTAAGCATTGAGGTTACTTTGAAGATTTATAATGCTTGAAATATGTTTTATATTTCTTGACATCTTGTAAAATGATTATTTTCTCAAAAAGTTTCATCAAAATATTTTCAATAGCATATTTTGAGAGGGAGCTCTTCTTTGAAATCCACTCTTTTTTATTATGACAAAAAATGGGAGAAAAATAAGAATATTAAAGATCTTGTTAGACCTTATTCTTAAGATTTTTGTCACCATCAAAAAGGGAGAGATTGTTGACCCTGAATGATTTTGATAAAAACAAAAATCTTAATTAAGCACTAATGAATATTACTTAAGTAATACAGATTGTTAATAGTGCTTATACATCAAAGGAGATCAAGATTGTAGAAATTGGTGAATCAAAGTTGATGATCTCAAAAGTCAATAAGCTCTCCAAAAAAATCAAATTCAAGGAGAATAATTTAAATGCAACTTCAAAGTCAATAAAGATAAATTATAGGTTTGAATCCTAAGATACACTTTGTAAGCATTTCAATTTTTAAGAGCTAATTATATTTGCATTACATTTTATTATATAGTCTTAATTAATTGAAGAAATAAAATCTTCAAGTGATTCTATTAAATGCAAATAAATTAATTAGGCTCAATACTTAATATTCTCTAATTGAATTTAAGAAGAATTCATGCTGACAAAGAAAATTACTTGAGCATTTGTAATATATCATTCTTCATATATCTTGCACACATATTATGCTTAAATTTGTAATATGTTTTGTCATCACCAAAAATGCCTTAATCAAGAAATTGATTAGATTAATTTTGATGATAACAAAACACTTTTGAAGTGTTTAACTCGTGTGTTTAATGTGCAAGAAAGTTTGATTCAATTAGGAGATTTTTTTGGAACTCAAAAATCCAAAAAGAATAAAGATATATGAAGAAAATTGATGCTGAAAACACTGTTCATCCTGAAAACACTGTAGCAGCACTCAAACAGTGACCCAGTCGACCGAGTGAATAGTACAGTCGACTGGTAAAACGAGCAGAAGGTTTCCAGTTGACTGGTAACACTGTAGCAGCAAAAATGTGATTTTTAATGAGGATCCAGTCGACTGGTAGTTCAAAAATATGACCGTTCAAATTAAAGTCTAACGGCCATATTAATTGATGGTTATATGAACCCACTCAATTCAGCATTCAACTAGTAGAAGAAGACATTCAAAAAGAGAAGAACACACACAATCAAGTCATTCATTCTTTGAAACTCAAAAAAGCTTTGAAATACTTATGTTGAGCCATTCTTCGAGCTTTAATTTGAAAGAGAGACATTATTCAGTTGTATAAGCTTTCGCTTGCTGTCTCTCTACTATTTACTTTACAGCATCCTTTGTAAAGGGATTACTTCGGAAAGGAAGGGGATTACTTCCGAGAGGAAGGGGATAGCTTCTGAGAGGAAGGGATTGTAAGGTTTGTACAACACCAGTGAAGTTGTACAACTAAGTTTTTTAGTGGATTACTTCAAGGAGGTTCCTTGAAGAGAGTGAACGTAGGGTCAGAACAAATTCGATATTGCCGAACCACTATAATATGAGTTTGCATCCTCTACTCTTTAAACTCTTTATTTACAGCACATTACTTGTTTTAATTGTTTGTTGCTCTTACATTTTTATAAACTTGTATTAATTCCGCTAAAGTTTTAAAAACCTAATTCACCCCCCCTCTTGGGTTGAAACCTCAGTCTACACTAAGAAATTTGATTTTTTTTGGCAAAAGTTGAGCCTTGGCTCTAGGTTAGACGTGCCCATACAGAAGTTTTGTCCTTGGATATTGTTAGTGAATAAAATGTTAAGACAAGAGCAAGATAATTTTTAAGTGTGATTGTACAAACTTCGTTGAGCTTTTTATTTTATTTGTTCCTTTTGTTCTTTCCAAAACACTTTTACTATTAATTACATCCCCAAAAAAGGAAACACAATAAAACCAAGGCACCTTTTCTATTTTTTAATCCTCAAATCTTCCTTCTTCCATATGTAAAGCAAAGTGATCACATCTACAAGGCCAATTTTACAGAGAAGGTGTCAGTGAATGCTATTATGCTTATTTAGCAGTAGTGCCTCCTGCATATTATGCTCATTTAGCAGCCTAGCTAGCTCATGGAACCTGATGCCTCAAAGAATGGCTAAAACGCGATGCATCTGCTCAAGCAATGGGTCAAGTGTTCGTCCCCTACCAGCATTGAAGGAGAAGGTGAAGAGTGTTATGTTTTACTGTCAAAACATGGTTAGGGGGAAGAATCTGTTGGAAAAATTAGCTCTAAGAAACGATTTTAGACCATTTTAAGGTCTTAATTTGAGCTAATTAATGGTCAATTAAAACTTTTAATTAGATTTATTCAGTTAAACTCAAGTTGGAGATTTAATAGGTATTTATTTTGATTCAAAATGAATCTTAATATATGAGCTTAAAATGAGAATAAAATGATTATTTGAAAACTCAAATTGGCTTTATCCCACATTGATAAAAAAGAAGAAATAAAATGCTTTATAAGCATTTATTTGGAATTCTTTTCTACTTCTGTTAAAAGAAGGGATAAAGGTGAAGGCTCATGGTGCGCACGCGCCTGTGCCCTGGTCGAAGCCCAAGCTCAAGCTCAAGCTCAGGCCTGGTCATGTCACAAAGTCATATTGGCTCGTTTTTCACTTTGCACGTGTGCATCCTCGTTGAGGATCCCTTGCCCCAAGCCTAGCCCGTGTCTATTGTTCGGGTTTGGGGCAGTTGGAGTATTACAAGAGGGACTATAATGAATCCTGGTATTTGGAGTTACGAAGGTGTAGCCGGAGCACATATCGTGTTTTCTAGCTTGTGCTTCTTGGTAGATATTTAGCGTTGGGTGTATTGGGATCTAGAAATATTTTGTGATGAACGTACAGAAAAACTTTATTTGGATTTGCCCAAGATCTTTGGAATTCATTTATTTCTTTCAGAAGTGGCTTGTTTTGGTTTTGGTGCATTTCATATAACAAGATTATATGGTCCTGAAATATGGGTGTCCAACCTTTATGGACTAATCGGAAAGGTAAAATTTGTAAATCTAGTGTGGGGCATGGAAATTTTTGATCCTTTTAGTCCATGAGGAATAGCTTTTCATCATATTGCAGTAGGGACATTTGGCATATTAGCGGGTTTATTCCATCTTAGTGTCCATCCGCCCCAACGTCTATACAAAGGATCACGTATGGGCAATATTGACTTAATCATACAATCAGATTTTGGACAAAAGCCCATATCATACAATCAGAGAGGTATGATTTAAATCCAACGGTCATGCCTTAATCAGAAAGGTGTTAGATTAGTCAATTGTCTCTTTAACATACATGATTTGGTCCGTTGAAATTTAAGAGACATGATCAAAAGCAAGGGTGAGCATAGAACCCGGTTGACCCGCGAACTCGACCCAAACCGATATAATGGGTTGGGTTGGGTCTTTTTAAAGATTGGATTGAGTTGAAAATATTTTGAACCTGGTGGGTTGGGTTGGGTCATGGGTTCAAAATTTTCAACCCAACCTAAACTGGTAACCCGATCAAATATATAATTATATATTTTATATTTATTGAATATAAAATAATGTATAAATAATTATAGTATAATTTAAAATATATAATCATAAAATGTCCATTCTAATTACTATTAATGTGTAAAATTATATGTAGAAAATACTCCAATGTCCAAACAAGTCTCATACTTTCTAATTACCCAGATTTTAGTTTCAAATATTTACATTAGAAACAAATACTGATTTTGAGTTATGAAATAGTTTTCATAATTATTCTTAAGCATAACTTCGATCAGAATAAATTGATGCACAATTAACTTATGCTAATAAAATTTTGATTTCTTGTATCGTTATAACTATAAAATAAACATAGAAATTAACACTCTAATCTACAAGATTCCAGTCGGGATCAATGTATGCAGATAAACTTATATTCCAAAAAGATGTACCATAATGTTGATGGAAGAAATGCGGAATGTATGATAAAGCTTAGTAATACCAACTTGCTGGAAGCCTTTCATGCAAACATTATTGAACCATTCAATTTGTCTCTCTATGACCTTTTAAGAGCCCCATGTCACTTCCATCTGCATTAAATCATAGTCCAAAAATTAGACTGATTAGTTAGAAAGCACTAGCACGACCAACAAATGCTGAGTTACTAGAATATATTATTAGCAATTGTACAGAAATCCATATTTCTTTTGTAATTGAACAGTCTTCTAAAGTAAGTTAAATTCATGTCAACTAAAGTAGTTCCTAGCGCAACATTCAGATAAAGATTGTGTTTTTCAATATAACAATGAATCCATATTCTAATATCAAGGGCTCTAGGTTGTGAACATGCAGATAAACAATTGATCATGGTCACTTCATCAGGCTTTATATTACTCGCTTGCATTTCATGAAACAATACCAAAACATCCTTACCAAGTTTGGCTTCAACGTAGCCTCTAATTATGGCATTCCATGGCACAACATCTTTCTCTTGCATGTCATAAAAAAGCTTCTTAGTAGTATCCAGATAACCAAATTTAACATAGCCTACAACCATTGTAATCTATGAGACAATTGTTCTCTTTTCCATGTTATTAAATATTCTTTATGCTATCAGGCACACATATTTTACTCGTAATATGAATAGATTTAGTTTTAGATTTAATAGAATATATTTTTTTGTTATGTAATATGTATGGTTTAATTATTTAGTAAAAAAAATATATCAACCCAGTGACCCAAACTAACCAAAACCGATTAGAATGGGTTGGGTTGGGTTGAGTTGAGGTTGGATGGGTTCATAGGTTGGGCTGGGTTGAGATTTTTTCAACTCGGTATGAATAGATTGGGTTAAAATTTTAGGATAACCCGACCCAAACCGACTCATGCTCACCTCTAATCAAAAGGCTCATATTAAATCTAGAAAATCATGACTTTCCAATTTGGAAAGTCATGTCTGTCTAGAATTATTTAAAGAGGTTCTTCTGCACCTATAAATATCTTGCCTCCCTACACTTTCATAACACAATTTCATTTTATTTCTTTTTTCTATCATTTTTCTCTCAAAAACCTCTGCCATAGTATTTCATTATTTCAAAGTAGAATAAAATCTGAAGTTCTTCAGAATTTGCTGTCTGTAGACTTCAACCTATAGATTTAGTTGAATCCTGGAAGACTATTCGTCTGTAACCCATAACAAACTTGTTTATTTAAGTGGGGACAAATAAGGCCTTAAAGACAATGATTACTATACACCTCTAATTAGTCTTGATTCTTATATTCTGTTCCAGTTTAGAAAAATAAACAATTTTAACGCTTTATTCGTGTCCAACAAAATCATTCTAGGTGATGAATCAAAACTTTGTCAAGTTAGACCGATTCAATGGAAATAATTTCAACTAGTGGCAAGACAAGATTATGTTCTTGCTTATTGTGTTGAAAATTTTCTATATATTGGATCCGAATCTATAGCCCATTCATGATGATCCAATACCTAAGGAAAGAGAGCAGCCTCAAATAATAGTGATCGAACAACTACAGAAAGAAAGGAAGAAAAAAGAGGAGGACGAGTTGATGTGTCATGGGCATATTCTAAATAAATTATCAGATCGTTTGTACGATCTATTCACAGACATCAAATCTGCTTGTGATATTTGGAATGCTCTTGAATGCAAATACAAAGTGGAGGAAGAAAGTATGAATTAGTATTTAGTTCCCAAATACTTTGATTTCAAAATGATTGACAATAAACATGTTTTAGAACAATTGCATGAATTACAAGTTATTGTCAATAAACTTCGAACTTTAAAAATTATTTTGCCTGAATCATTCCAAATAAGGGCAACTATAGCTAAACTTCCCTTTTCTTGGAAGAATTATGGAAAAAGATTATTGCACAAATCTGAGGACTACACTTTAGAACAAAATACAAAAACATATTCGTATTAAAGAAGAGTCACGTTTACGTGACAAAAGAAAATATGTTCAAAGTGGTCCTAAAGTGCATCATGTGGAGGCAAGGAAAACTAAAAACATGCTTGACAACTGAAAGCTAGAGGAAGTGACTATGATCACCGATCTGAACCTTGTGACTATGATCTTTGAGGTTAATATGGCAAATGAGGTGTCTGGATGGTGGTTAGATTCTGGTGCTATTGTCCATGTGTACAATGAAAAAGAAATATTCAAGACATTCGAGGATTCAAGGAAGTGACTAATGGACAAGAAGTGCAAATGGGAAACACTGCCAGAATTCAAGTTTATGGCAAAGAAATAGTTGAGATTAACTTCACATCCGAAAAGCGTCTGATTCTTCTTAATGTTCTCTATGTACCAAAGATTCGAAAGAATTTAATTTCTATTGATCTTTTAGATAAAAAAGGATTTCGAGTTTTTGTTGAATCCGGAAAAGTCATACTTTCAAAGAATGACGTGTTTGTTTGAAAAGGATATTCTTGTAATGACATGTATAAATTGAGTATTAATAATAATAATAATAATAAGACCACGGTTTCTACTTATATTGTTGAGTCGTCTTCTTTATGGCATAGTCGTTTAGCACATATTAGTTCTGGTTATTTAAAGGGCATGCATAAGTTAGAATTAATAAATATTGGAAATGATGACTTAGGAAAATGTGAAATATGTGTTCAATCTAAAATGGTAAAAAAACCTTTTCCTAAGGTACAAAGAGATTTTCAAATTTTAAGTCTAATACATTCAGACTTATGTGAATTAAATGGTATATTGACAAGAGGTGAAAAAAAGATATTTTATTACTTTTGTGGATGATGTAAGTAGATTTTTATATGTTTACTTATTAAGATCCAAAGATGAAGCTTTTGACATTTTTAAGAAATATAAATCAGAAGTAGAAAATCAACTTGATAAAAAGATTAAAATTTTATGTTTTGATAGATGTGGTGAATATTTCTTAAATGATTTTGATCAATTCTGTGAAGTAGAAAATCAACTGATTTTGAGATTATAGAAGAGGAGTTTCAAAGAGATAAGTCCAATGAAGGATTAAGATCAGAAATTAATAATAGAGAAACTAATATTCCTGAAAGTACTATTGAACCTAGACATAGTATTAGAGCAAGAAAAGAGAAAACTTTGGATCACAATTTTATTTCTTCTCAATCATTGCTATTTTTGGTTGAAGGTGACCAAAATAATAATGTATTGAATAAAATACCTATTGTGTTTAACCTAGAAGAGGATCATACAACATTTAAGGAAGCTATGGCTTTAAGAGACATTTCTTTTTTGGAAATAAGCTATTAATGATGAGATTGATTCTATATTAGGTAACAATACTTGGGTATTGGTAGATTTAACAAATGATCAAAACCTATTGGGTATAAGTGGGTGTTTAGGAGAAAATACAACACTGATGACACTATTCAAACTTTCAGAACGAGACTAGTAGCCAAAGTTTTAGACAAAAAGAAGGAATTGATTGTTTTGACACTTATGCACCAGTTGCACGTATTACTTCTATTAGAGTCCTTATAGCTTTAACATCTATTTATAATTTGTATATTTACCAAATGGAGGTAAAAATTGCTTTCTTAAATTGGGATTTAAATTAAGAAATATATATGGAACAACCCGAAGGGTTTGTTCTCCCAATGAATGAAAATAAAGTGTGTAAATTAGTCAAATCTCTTTATGGTCTAAAACAAGCTCCAAAACAATGGCATGAGAAATTTGATTATGTTATTTTATCCTTCGGTTTTAAACATAACTGTGCTAATAAATGCATTTACTCCAAATTTAATAAAAACTATGGTGTGATAGTTTTTTTATATGTTGATCATTGGTACTAATATGGAAGAAGTAAATTAAACTAAGAAGTATTTGTCTTTTGCCTTTAAGATAAAAGACTTGAGTGAAGCAGATACAATCTTAAGAATTAAAATTAAGAAACATAGTGGGGATTATGCTTTAAATCAATCTCATTATATTGAGAAAATGTTAACTAAGTTTAAACATCTTGGTTTCAAAGAGTATAATACTCATTTTGATCTAAGTATCAAATTACAGAATAATTCTGGTAAAACAGTGGCACAACTTGAATACACTAGTGCTATTGGTAGTCTAATGTATGCAATGCACTGCACTAGACTATATATTTCATATTCTTTGTGTAAACTTAGTAGATATAATAAGTAATCCTAGTATAGAACATTGGAAATCCATTGGTAGGATAATGGAATATCTCAAAAAGACCAGTGGTTTAGGACTATTTAACAACAGTTAACTAAGTTTATTAGAATGCTACACTGATGTGTGTTGGATTACAAGTGTAGAAGATAATAAATCTACAAATGGGTAGATATTCACCTTTGGTGAGGGTGCAATTTCTAGGGCAAGCAAGAAACAAACTTGTATATCTCACTCAACTATGGAATCCAAATTTATTGCCTTAGCAACAACTGGGAAAGAAGCCGAATGGATTAGGAATTTGTTGTTAGACATCAAATTGTAGCCTAGTCCAATGCCTCATGTTTCACTTTATTGTGATAGTGAAGATACTTTATCAAGACCTCATAGTAGTACTTATAGTCGTAAGTCTAGACATATCAGTCTTCGACATGAGTATGTGAGACAATTGATACAAGATGGTATCATTACAATTGTCTTCCGATATCCACTCAGGACCTTCTATCCACTTGGAAGATTTTCCACCGAATATTAAGGATGGGAGGGTGAGAGGCCCGCTGGACATTATAATGGCGAGACGTTGGTTGGGTATTTTATTGGGTAGAAATTGGCTTATTAAAAGCTTAAAGGGTAATAGTTGCTGACTCTAATGCCTGATTCTTATGCCATGTGGCCCTTCTTTCCTATACTTGCCACTCCGAAGTTGATAATATAGCTTTCTGTTGAGTTGATGTGACCTAGTAAGTAGTACATCTAGAGAGATGAGGCTTAAACCATTTAAAAGTTAGCAGTGATGGTAACCCAACCTAATGCTAGTAGACCACTAGTTCTAGGTTCTAATGGGTAATAACAAGTTACTGTAATTGACTGTTAATATTGTCACAAAATTGGCTCATAATTGAGAAAGACAATATCGTTCATTACGTTTTAGAGGATGAGTTAAACTCTTAATGAAGTTATAAAATACGTTCTAGTAACGGAAACACAAGAAGAACTTCACCTATATGAACGAAGGAGTGGTGCCACTTCTTATAGAGAGTTATGGTTTGCTCTCTTGAGATTCATAAAACCAGGATATAGCACATTGCCATAATAGTGCTAAGTGAAAATAAATTTTCGTTGAAATAAGAGAATTGTATATGCGTGGTGGCTCCAGTCATATCATATAGGAATGTTGGTTTAATATAAATGATATCATTCATTTCAATATGACTTTGAGTTGTTTACGCTAATAGAAAGTTTTAAATCGAAAGATACCTTCTTTATGCATACAAAACTCGAAGATATTTTGGCCTTCTATTTTCAAAATTGGTTTTTCAAACAAGTGTGGGATTGTTGGAAAAATCAGCTCTAAGAGTTGATTTTAGACCATTTTAAGATCTTAATTTGAGTTAATTAATGGTCATTAAAAACATTTAATTAGGTGCATCCAATTAAACTCAAGGTAGAGATTTAATGGGTATTTATTCTGATTCAAAATGAATCTTAATATATGTGCTTAAAATGAGAATAAAGAGTTGTTTGAAAACCCAAATTGGCTTTGTCCCACATTGATAAGAAAATGAGGAATAAAATGCTTTATAAGCATTTATTTAGTATTCTTATCTACTTCTATTAAAATAAGGGATAAAAGTGAAGGAATGAAGGCTCAAGGTACCGCGCACGCACCCTTGCGCCAGCCCGAGCCCAACCTCGAGCTCGGTCACGTCGCAAAGTCGCATTGACGTTTTAGGGGCACTTTGCACTTCACACGTACACATCCTCATTGAGGGGCCCTCGCCCCGAGCTCAGCCCGTGTTCGGGTTCAGATATCCAGATTTTGGACAAAAGCCCACGATTTAATCAGAAATGTGCCAGATTAAATAAAAAAGACATACGTTTAAATCTAAAGGTTGTGATTTAATTAGAGATGTATGATTTAAATCCAAAGGTCATGACTTAATCAAAAAGGTGTCATATTGGTCAATTGTCTCTTTGACAGACACAATCTGGTCCGTTGAAAATTAAGAGACATGATCAAAAGACTCATATTAAACCTGAAAAGTTATGACTTTCCAAACTAAAAAGACATATTTGTCCAAAATTATTTGAAGAGGTGCTTCTGCACCAATAAATACCATGCCTCCCTACACTTTCAGAACACAATTTCATTTTCTTTCTTTCTTCTCTCTTTGTCTCTCAAAACCCTCTGCCATAGTAGTTCATTATTTCAAAGCATAATAAAATCCAAAATTCTTCAGATTTTGCTATATGCAGGCTTCAACCTACAGACTTAGTTGTATCCTGAAGGACTATTCGTCTGTAATCAATAACAAACTTGTTTATTCAAGTGGAGACGAATAAATCATTCAGTGATTACTGCACACCCCTAAATCTTGATTCTTATATTCTGTTCCAGTTTAGAAAAATATTACAACTGAATCAAAAAGCAAAGAGGCAGAATGAAGGTTGAATATAATTTTAAGGCTCTAGGACATGTAAGCTATGTAAAAGAAGGATAGCAATTTTTACCAGTGAAGAATATCTTGTCCAATTTTTGCTGCAATAGTTGTTCACCAACATCTTATCCACCTTCAATGACCTTCATGGATTTGGTGTCCAAATAAAGAGGAACGGTGTCAGCAAGAAAAAGAAGAACATGCTGGGGCTAGCTTTGAAGGTTTTAGGACCACTCTGTTTCTTGCAGATACTGCTGTATCCAAGGAAGCTATGTACATTTGCAAGGATAGAAGGTTGAAGAAGGAAGATTTGAGGAATAAAAAAAAGTAATTTGGTTTGATTGCTTTTCTTTTTTGGGAGCTAATTAATAGTAAGAGTGTTTTGGAAAGAAAAAAAAAGAATAAATAAATAAAAAAACTCAATAAAAAGAAGAGACAATTTTGTATAATTACTTAAATTTTTTTTTTGTTTTAGTCTTAATATTTTGCATTCTGATAATATCGTCATCAAAACAAAATAAAGTATCATATAATGGAACTTTTTTTTTATATGTAATAAAATGGAACTTACCAATTTAATAATTTTTTGCTTGTTTTACAAAGCAATATAATAAAATGGTCCATTTTTGTTTGATGAGTGAAAAAATGGAATTTATAAATTTGATAAGTAATAAAATAAAAATTATCGATTTAATAATTTATTATTTGTTTATTTTTTTTGCAGTGTAATATATGTATTTTAACTTAATTTGAAGTATATGAGACTTTTTGATATCAAACCATTGATTGGATAAAAGAATATTTTTTCTTTCTATTGAAGAAATAACTTGAGATCAAAATTGATACATTATTTTCACTTGGAGAGATGCAAATTGTAACCATAACAAACAACCACAAAATTGGATAAATCAACATTAACATTAAAAGAATATTTAAATTATATTGACTCATTATAATCATCATTCGATAAAAATAAGACATTAAAAATAGAGCAAGATATAGATTTCAATTTGTCTCTAATTTTTTTTTTTTTTTTGTAGATTTTGGTATGTGTGGTTTGATGTGCTTTTTTTTTTCCTTACTTTTTATCTTCTTCCTAAGAAAAGGACCAAACTTGAAATTATCAAATTTCAAAAAGTATAATCTAACAAAAAAACCACAAAAACTAAATTAAAAACCGATCAAACCATAAAGATGAAATCTTTATTTTTCTCTTGCAAATACTATTAAACTTGAAAATCTAGTATAGAATCAATATTTCACTCCATGATTCATGCAATTACCCAAGTTAATAGCCCATAAGTGAATACAGCCCAGGTCAGAAACCAAGCACCCCAATGCAGCCCAAGAAAAGTTGGGCCATGTCATGTACCAGAAGAAATGGGTTATGTACCCAGTCGGGTCATGTGACCAGGCTGCAGGTTTGTTGGTTTCCTGCAAGCAGCATTGTGATTTGTGAATGGATAAATCCAATTACAAAGGTCAAAGTACCCGAACCAGAGTAGCCTTTGAACCAAAAAACTAAACGTCTTTGACTTCATTAGCCTGATCCACACCCCAATGCAGCCCAAGAAAAGTTGGGCCATGTCATGTACCAGAAGAAATGGGTTATGTACCCAGTCGGGTCATGTGACCAGGCTGCAGATTTGTCGGTTTCCTGGAAGCAACCTTGTGATTTGTGAATGGAAAAATCCAATCACAAAGGTCAAAGTACCCGAACCAGAGTAGCCTTGGAGCCAAAAAACTAAACGTCTTTGACTTCATTAGCCTGATCCACAGAAACAAGAAGAAGAAGGAGAAACCAGTTTCCTCAAGAAGATACGCACAAAACCGTCTTATTTCTCCCCCCTCAAAATATCTGTAGTAGAGAGAAACAAAAGAAAGAAGAAGAGAAATTGAAGAATGGGACTCTTCACTTACACCATAGCAGGTGGTGGTTTCATTCTGATCGGTGCGTGGGAATCCATCGTCTCTTTAAACCCAAACCCGAGCCCCATCCCGAATACAAACCCACCTTCTTCTCTCAATCAAATCAAAACCTCAATTTCTTCAATACCCAAGACAAATCCATCTTCTTCTTCTTTACCCTTTATCGCGATCTCTGTATTTTCCTTTCTCTTCATACTAAACTCTCTCTTCTCCCTCTTTGACGCTGTCAACTCACGCGACCGGGTTGGTTCGATTCTCCAATTGCAAGTACTCGCTATCGCTTCTCTGTTTTTGGTTTACTCTGTTATGGGGTTTTTGGTTAATTTTAAGAACTCGTTTCCGTTGCCTGTATCTATTCTCAATATGATCGTTCTCTTCGGTTTTGCTGAAGAATTCTTGTTGTTTTACTCGCAAAGGAAAGACCCGAGTGGGATCGAGAATCAGTATTTCGATCTATTGCTTGTACCAATTTTCATTTGTGTTTTCTCTACGATGCTTGAATTGAAATCCTCGAAATCGAATTACCCGAAATTGGCGCGCGGGGTTGGGTTGATTTTGCAAGGGACATGGTTGTTGCAAATGGGTTTTTCATTTTACTCGAATTTGATGGCTCACGGTTGCTCTTTGCACGAGAAGAGTAGAGGGAATTTCACTGTGAAGTGTAAAGGCCACCCTGAGTATCACAGGGGCAGAGCGATAGCGACACTTCAGTTTAACTGTCATCTTGCTTTAATGGTGGTTTTGGCTGTTGGGCTGTACTCAATTATGGCTAGAAAATATGGGGACCGCGGTGATTTTTCACTGTATAGGCCGCTCGGAGCAGAAATGCAGCAGATGGAGAATATGGGTCGTTTCACTTTGGACTCTGATGAAGATGATGAGATCAGAGAAGAAGTCAATGTAGTGAAGAAGGAGACAGCTGTTGTCGAAATTGACGTGAATGGTTCTGGTTCACATGAGTGAGGTAAAGCCGATAGTTTGTTTAACTGATGAATGAAACATTAATTTTGCTCTTTTACAATGTTTGTTAATGGAGTGCTTGGTTGATTTTCTATAAAAGAGTTGAGATTAGCATCTTTGCCCGAGTTAAGGTAACATAGGTTCTATGTGACAACACTTTGTGCTGCGATTTATTGTAATGAGTTATTAGACTTATTCTATTTCTCTTATTTCATAGCTATAATTGGTTATGTAAAGGGGAGAGATCTCCTTTGTTGAAAGAATGATGATACAAATTTACAAGGAGCTCGGGTTGTGCCCGTGAGTTGTTGGGGATTGATTTTAGACCTTCTATTGGGATTGACAGCAGCTACACATAACCCTTTTTGCACCTGTTTGTTTATGTGGCTGCCATATTACTAGTTGAATCAGAAATAAAAACTTTAAAACTGTGAAAGACTCCTATTAAGGGGAAAAAAGGGACTAGGGAGTTGTATTCTCCTAATTTATTTTGCATTGCAGATGAGTTATTACTACTCTTTCAATAGCCACTTTTTGGCACTGAGTCCCTAAAAAGCAGTGGGCAGCATTAAGGCTTGATTTGGCTATGCTTTTTTGCAGATTTAATCATGTGCTTATTTTTTAAATTTTTGAAAAAAACTTAGCCAAATAAGCTAATATTTACCTACTCGCTGTAGTATATTCTCTCCCACTTCATTGAAAGCAGGAGAAACACCAGCAGAAATGAGCTTGGCGTTGTGTTATGACAACATTGACTAGTGTTTTGGTAATTGTTTAGTAGGATAGGCCCAGAAAAGGTGAAGTCATACTACAGAATCTAGACTCAAATAAGCTAATATGGTTTTTTTTTGGAGTTCCTAGAATATATAGACCTCAAGTTATATTTGCTTTTTTTAGGGGGGAGGGACTATGAACTTCTTAATTTTGATCGCTTGAAGTAGAGTAGTTTAAAGTTTGTCTTTTCTTTGCAATTGTTGACATGATTATCAATGGTGGTGGCCGGTTGCTTGTGCTGATGATTTAATCAGATTAAGGGATGTTCCAGGTGATTTCTTACTTAATTCTACTATTCATGACAGAGTTGTTTGGTTTCCTGACAAAGCTAGTAATTTCTTACTGAAATCAGCTTGGAATGTGATAAGGGATCTTTTGCCATGAGTGTGCTGGTATAAAGTTGTTTGGTATCTTCTTGCTATTCCAAGAGATTCTTTTAGGTGGTGCTTAGCTGTTTGGGGAAGATTAGACTCAAGAGAACTGAGCATAGACATTGATTATAGAGTTTCTTGTGTGTTTTGCAGATGGTTTGATTTTGTTTTTCAATTGCCAATTCCACATAGGGGTGGTTTAAATTGTACTAGGCAGACTTGGTGGAAAGTTGTAGCTTGGGCTGTGAGTTGCTTAAACTAAAAACAGTGTGACCATGATCATTAGACATGTTGCTCTTAATGCAGCAGTGTATCATACGTTGATAGAGGTTCAGTTCTGAAGATGATAAGAATTAGAAAAAAATTCACATCTGCGTATGATCTCTGTTTGTTTTTGCAGATTGTGTAGTTGATTGTTTGGTAGAGCCTTGGTTTGGGCTTTGAAATGATTTTCTTCCAACTTTGATCTTATGATAGCGTGACTTTCTGCATCAATCGGGCGAGTTTTAGTTCTTGAAATCACAATGGGGTCTTATCATTAGAGAAAGTTAGATGGTGAGCAAGTTGTTAGAGGTGATTTCGTGGGTAAATTCTTCAGTGCTTGAAATCCATTGCTTGTGAACAATTCAGCAGATTTTTTTTTTCTTATGGAAGACTTTGCAACAGAGTGATTCGTTTGAGTAAATTTGTCCATCATGGTCTCTAAAATTAAACTGATTGTTTCCTAAAACAAGTTGATTGTTTAAGAACCTTAAAGAGAGATTGCACCAGTCGTGGAAATTATTGTAAATGGTGAGTAACTGGCTAATTCAGTTCACCTTTAACTGTTTTTCCTATGATATTGAACAAGCAACAAGCAACAAGCAACAGGGCTGGATTAAGCCAACTCTTGATCCATTTTGTACGCACCTTGGTAATCTACCATAGTACCTCGAAGATCTAAAATGTACTACCACATTTTAGGGGAGTATGTGAAAATGAAATGGTTTGTTTCCTAAAACAAGTTTTGGCAAACATCTTTATTAAAACTGCTTTTGAAAAGTGGTATTTTTGAAAAAAAAAAAGCTGAAAATTAGTTATTAAGAACTAAATTTGTCAGGAAAATTGTTTTCATAGTTTTTTTTTTAACTTAACATTAAGCAGTTTTTAGTTTCATTATTATTTTAACAAAAACTGTTTCAAAAATCACTAACGATCATAAATCAAAGCTACTACTTAGGCCAGACATTGTAGAGAGTTACAACAGCATTGTTTCAGACTTTTACTCTACCGTCTAGCTCAACCCAATCCTGTTGTCTGAAACAATGCTATGTAACTCTCTACATTGTGTCTGGCCTTAGTTGATAGCACTGATCTGATTTAACATTCACAATTTGGACTTCTTTTATGAAACTTTTTTTTACGCTCCTCTCTTTCTCATTTCAAGGACTCGCCGCCGTGGACACTTCTCTTACACTGCGGCCAACGGTTTCCGCGCGGTAATTCCAAAGTTAATAATGTCACTTCCAATCATCCTGAGTTCAAAGCCCCAAGTTTGATAATTAGGGACGGGGGATTTGAATTTAAGATCTCATATATTTTTAAGATGAGTGTTCACCAACTAGGCTTAACCCCAAACCAATGGATTGTGCTTGAAGTAATCTTTAATCCAATTCACAGGCAAAAAATAATCGTCTTAAACTTATAATTGTGATTTGATTTGATTTGGTTAATTTTTTGGTAATAGTTTTTCTTAAAAGAAGCACCTGATAAGAGTATACCCAGAAGTAAGGATAGTAAAAGTCCACGAACCCGACAGAGACCCAACATTTTCCGATCCGATGGAAACATGTTTGAGGAAGATTTTATCCCCACATAAATAAGTACATGGATTTTTAAAAATTCTCGATGGGTATGAAGATGGGCAAGACACTCTTTGACCCGATTAGTACTTGAACCCGATCTTCAAATCTCCATAAGATTTTTATATAATTTTCCCTTTATAAATGTATTAGTATATAGTTTTATAATTACATAATTGCACTTAGCTATATAAATTCCCAATTAGGGGAATAGGGTTTTTTACATAAAAAAGCTTAACGGGTTAATAGAGAATACTTAAATTTGTTAATAAGAAATTCTCATCTCCATTTATAAATGGAAATGGAGAGATGGAAATGAAGCTGAAAATAGTTTATGTAAAGAAAGATAGGGACAACGAAGGGCTTCCCCCAAACATGACCCGCTGCCATCTCTACTTAAAGGAGCAACTTATTAAAGAAATCACAACTAAAGTAAGAAATCAACCCATAATTCCATTTATTTACACCATGCATAAATATAGCTAAGTTCTATGTGTGAAGATATTGAGCCGTCATAATTTTCAAAGTCTCTGTTATCCATCATGTGTTGTTCTGATTGTAAGAAAATAATTATAAATTTCTCCGTTCATAAGCTTTAATTTGACAGATATATTGCTCGAATTGATTGTGTACTGAATGAGAAATCAAGTAATAGATTTGGGGTATAACCGAATCATTTGTGCTATGATTCATGAAAATTTTCACATCAACTTTGAAATCTAACATAACATTATGAATAGTTGGTTTAAGAGCTTCAAAACTCATATTTGGTTTACTAATTTTAGTCGAGAAATGAGAGAAGTATCGTTAGAAATCATAATTTGCGTTGTTTTTGAGAAGCTTCTCAATTATACCCCATCTTAACAAAGATACCCCTAATTATATGTTTAGACATTTCATATAGATCTTTGGTTTGTGAAAACTTTAGAAATGAACCCAAAACCAATTATTTTAATCCTAGAATAACCCTAACAACTTTACTGCTTAAATATTTTAGAAACCAATTAGAAATGAAGCTTCCATAATTAGAGCATGGATTCGAAAAGGCTGTGAATGCTAAATAAGTACTTAGTAATACATGGCACAGTCTTTAAGGCATAATTGTGCTATTTATCTAATTCTATGAAATTCTGAATACTAGGTGAATAAGAGTAATTTGATGATTTGAAATTTCCGCGTTGGATTGAGCATAAGCGGTAAGTCGTCTTACTCAACTTGATGTGTATGGATGTATATCAAACAAAATGTAAGTCATTACTTGTAAATTATATGGTTTGAGTTTTCGAATCAGTCGAGTTTATTGATATATATCATAGCATGTATGTTTAGAGATGAGTTTCTCAACTATGTTAATCGAGTTATTATGGAAAAACAATTATTTGTGTTTTGAAGCTTTGGAAATACAATGATTTGTGCTTGAATTATTGAAATGGAGTTTTCAGAACGCATAGCTATGTTTTGGTCCCATGAAGAAGATATTTGAATATTTGTACTTGACAGCTCAAGGATTAAATGAGCTTTTGAACATAGTAGTCCAAGTATTAAAGGGGTTTTTGAATCAAGCAGCCCAGGGTTTAAATGAGTTCTTGAACCTGATAATCTAGGGGTTATATAGGCTTTTGGACACTATCACAGGATTTAAATGTGGTTATACTTTTTGTTAGATTGATGAGTGTCTTATATGAGATTTTTTGGATTATCTACTTTTGATCATAAAGTTTTGATATTTGTTGAGGTAATTTCGTTGTAAAATGCGCTTGATGATTTGTTACATTATTTTTGAGACTCATGAACAATGGTTCAAGTAATTAATGAGTTATTTTGACTATTATTGTTTCATATACGCAAGCAGCTTTCAATATTTTAACATGTGCTTGTTGTTAGCTTGAGCTATCGAGCTCACTCTCTCTCAATTATCTTTTATAGATTTCGATTTTGACAAATAGATTGCTTCACTGTTGGGCTCGAGAAGCGTGCGAAGAAAACATATAAACTAAAATAAAAAGAAAGAAAAAAGAATAGCATGCCTTATTATCTTTGTCGTCCCTTGATGCTTATTGGAGAAATTTTTGTTTGTCATGGGTCTAGTGGACCGGGTGTTTGATGCTCGATGACATGAGAGAGATAAATTCTTACAATCAAATGGTGCATCTCTTTCGAGTTTCAACTTAGCTTAATTGATCAATAACTCTTTGATCGGGGTGAGTTCGAATTAAGCTTTTATTATACTATTTGAGTTTTAATTCGGTCAAAACTCGATTCGATTGAGCTCACATTTTAAAATTAGGTCCGATTAACTTATCGAACTGTATTCGAATACTTTAAGATTCCGTTCGAAAAGCTTTCGAACAATTCGATAAAGTATTATCGAGCTCAAGTCGAGCCGAACTCCAGTCAATATTTATACTAATATTAATATTTTTATTTATTAAAATTAGAGTCTAAACTCAAATTTGAATAGACAATCCACGAGTTCGAGCTCGAATAAGCTTGTTTGTTATCGAGCTCGTACTATCAAAAAATTTATTGAACTCGAATTCAAATTAAAATTTTAAGTTCGATTTGAACTCGAGCTCGAATCAAACATATTAATTTTAAATAGAACTAAATTCGAGCTCGGTTGAAGTCCAATCCTACTCCTTGAATTATATATAAAAATAAAACAGTTAAAGGCCGTAACTGTTTTCCAAGGGAACGAATGCACGTAAGATGCTTTTATATATATATAAAACTTGTCCAGAAAACTTGTAGTTGTTTGACCCAAAAGAAAAATTAAAAATTAAAAAATTGTAGTTGCAGACTTGTAGATAACTAAAACCGGTGCAGCTCCTCTGCAATTAAACACACGCATGCAACATAAGTTGTCCTTTACGAAAAAACTGTTAGACAAAAATAATAAAATTGTCCTCTGGGTACCAATTTTTTTTAAAGAAAATATTTTTGGATAATTGTGTCTTGAAAACAATTTTAAAAAAAAAAACAATAAAAATTTGTTTGGATAATTTTATAACTATAATTATTTGTGTTTATTTAATTTTTTTTCTTTCTCCTAAAAAATTTGGATTTTCCTTTGATTTTTCCTTCATCTTCATCTTCTTCTTTTTCTCATTTTATTATTCTCTTCATCTTTCATCCCCTTCTTCTTCTCTCCCTGGTAGATTTATCATCGGTTCGCGACCATAGCAACACCGTCACAACATGACCGCAACAGCACCACAACAGCGATGCCACAGCACGACCGTTGCAGCACCGCCACAATACGACCGCAACAGTGTTGCCACAGCACTACCACAGTAGCTCCAAATTTTTTACTCGTAGTTCGACACCATATCCGTCCAAAAAATGATGAGATAAAGAGACATTTTCTATTTGGGTAGAAAAAAAAAGGAGAGGAAAATTTATGAGAAAAAAATGAAAACTGAAAACTAGTTTTGAAAACACCTAAAAGGAGTTTTTTAAAACTAGTTTTTAAAAAGACTCATTTTGAAAATAGTTTTAAAAAACTATGTCTGAAAACTGAAACCCAAACATGTTTTATGATTTTAAAAACTGTTTTCAATTTTTGAAAACCCAAAACTCTTTTTGAAAACTCCAACCAAACATGCCCCTCATTTTGAAAATAATTTTCAAAAACCATGTCTGAAAACTGATACCCAAACATGTTTTATAATTTTAAAAACTGTTTTCAGTTTTTGAAAACTCCAAACAAACATTATTTTTTTCTCCTTTTGGTAGCAAACAAATTGTTTATTAATATCAAAAGGAATTGAAAAGCTCAATACTAAGCCTGAAGGCTAACAAACAGACTCTAACAAATGAGAAAAACCAGGTGAACCAAAATTTAAATAATCAACCTTATTTCTTGACAAGTTCATAGCAATTGCTTTGAAGGAATTCAGATGTGAGCAGAGGACTAGAGTGGCAGGGAACTGTTTCTGCCATAAAATAATTGTTCATTTTCTTTATAACACCTTTGTCAAAGAGAAATATAAGATCCATCAAGTTCCCAAGATGTTTTCCTTTTCTTTTTCTTTTTCCAAAATGGTTTTGAAATTGGTTTTGACAATGACATGAGCAGAATTTGGTCGACCCCTCCACCTAGAAAGCACGAATGTTTCAATCGTCTTCCAAGCTTGTAGCTGGAGAGGCTGGAAGTCGTACATGGAAGCTGAGGAACAGTTACGAGTGAAGCTAGAAACACAAACGACATCATCTTATTAATAATTCTAAGGATTTATTAGATGCATTGTATTATTAATTTTGATCTATTTAATATCACATACATGATGTTTGCGACATATTATTGTTCCAGTAACACCACATGGATCTCGACACACCAACACGTGCAAGACCGTCTAGTTAGGGTTCTTCCTCTCCTTACTCTCTCAGTAACGACAGCTTTATAATGGGAAAAACTTATCTAGGTTAAAAGATGAGAGGTGACCTAGCTCATATTTATAATAAACTCAATAGGCTGTCCATCATAACCCATTAGGTTTGTCAAGCCCACACCACTGCCCAACCACATCTAAAATCATTAGGTGTATCTGGTCCACTTATAAGATCAAGTGAATGTGAGACCCACTCCACTTCAAAAACCCAATCCAGTCCGTTTTATAAATATCAAGCTCTACAAACTAATGGAATCCCATAAGTATCATTAGAACACTTTATATATTCTAACATTCTTCCACTTGGGAAAACATTAGTTGTAGTTTTTAGATGTCTTAAAAAACATTTTAGAAAACGAATCTCGGACTGAATTACTGATTTTAAATATGTGGCCACAATTTTTGAAAAACAAGTTCCGGAGATAACACCTAAACATGATCCAGTCCAATAAAGTTATCAACATAGGACTATGGCAACCATTATATCTCAATTGACATAAGACCAATCCATAATCACAAATGCTAATAACTTCACCAACTTAGATCCAGATATGGGAGTGTGACAATGAAATAGCACCAACATGTGATCTCAAAAATGCCATTCCATTGTCGGTCATCGATTTCTCTATTACCTGCTTCACCAAGAAGCTAGAGAAATCCAGGGTTTCTCTGCTTCACCGAGAAGCTATAGAAAACTCTTTAAGGTTCTCGATTTCTCTATTACCTGCTTTACTCAGAAGCTAGAGAAATCTCAGGTTTTTCTATTAACTTGCTTCACTTAGAAACTAGAGAAATCTTAGGTTTTTCTATTAACCTGTTTCACTCATAAGCTAGAAAAAACCTAGGGCTTCACTTAGAAGCTTAAGTAACCCGACGGCTTCACCTAGAAGCCAGTATGTCTCAGTCTATAAGACTCAAGTTTGCAACATGGTATTACGAGACATACTCAATAATAACATAAAAGTCATTCTTAAGACAACACCAAGTCTTAGAATTTTAATACATCATGACATGTCATATATAAAATGTGCACAAAATACATAGTATGATATCAATCAAAGAAAACAACAATGATATCCAAATGAAACAACATATAAACTGATATATACAAAAGTCATATTCCCACTAATAAAATACATCAAAAGAACTAACAATATTCATATTGTCTACATGTTTGACAAAAATTTGAAGGCCTAAAACCCTTGGTCACAAGATCAACAAGCATAGCCCAGTATCAATATGCTAAAAAAAACATATCATAATTGTATACAATTCCAAGAGCAAACTCTATATCTTGTTTCCATTTCTTATAATTTGATCCAATCAGGATCTTAATTATGGCATTACCATTGCTAGTAGCAAATGAAATTAATTGAGAAAAAATATAAGCCAATCATAATAATGAATTTAGGTAGTAAAACAATAGGATACTAAACATATCATTACAAACTCCCCTTTGGGCAGAGAATTTAATATACATTAGGATTTCCTACAATAAACTAACAACTGAATTCATACCAATTTTTGAAATACCTAACACCTTTGGGTTGATAAGACATTATAGATTAATATGCATTCAAACAACAGTTTCATGTTTATCAATTATTAACACACGCAATAACTCCATTTGGACAGACGATTAAATGTATTAATCAAGCCTCAAACGGTATGAAATAATCTTAAAAATTTAACGAACAACCCACTTTGGTGGCAACCATCCACTTCAACCCTTAAAATTATTTCAAACCGATGCTTTAAACAAAACTTAAGAGAGTTTATGTTTTTTTTTTTTAAGTTTATTAAATAATTATTATTAATTTGAATATCATTAATTTTAAATTAAAAATAATTACTATTATACTTTTATTTTAATCATTAACTTATTCTGATGCAGTATAAGATATATTAAATGAGAATAAATTTAATAAAAGCATTTGAGTCCACTCAAACTGGATTAAAACATTACAAGGGTCTAGGAGTCAATGGTTCAACTATTATTTACTAACTTTCTCTTATATTTTAAACTTATTAAACTGTCTAAAATAACATATATATGATTTATCGTCCAAAGAGATAAAAACCTTTTACTACTTAGTTGGTCAAAATCATGTAAATATTATCTAACTTTTGAACAGTGAAAGCCCAATAATTTCACCAACTTAATTTATAGACCTGATAAAAAATCCTATCAATTAATTAATTAAAAAGTTAATGCCCAACCATAAGCCACTTAAATTGCTTACTATCAATTAATCAATTAAAATGTTTCAACAACTAAAGCACTAAAAGTTTCAGCAACCAAAACCATTAAATGACTGTAATTAGAACACATATAATTACATAAGTAAATCACATAACGAACCAGTTAAATAAATTCGCTCCCATTGACCTTTAGGTATATGCATTGATCTACCTTATTCTCCTCAAAACCAATAGAATTCACCACCTCATCAAATTTTAGGTACCATTAATATCAGTATACACTATTTCTAGAAGATCATAACTACGAGTTTGATTCATTTTCTTGGTTTTGGTTAACTTTCCCTTAATACAATCAACATAGGTCCTCCATATCCCCAAAATTAAGAGTGGGTAAAATATTATCCCTAACACGACTTTCAATTCTCTATCTAGAAATGTGACTTAGATATCTATTCCATAAAGCAGATTTTACATTCTCCTTTCATTTCTTATCATTCAAAGCACTTTGGATTTCAGTGGCTACTTAGTTATTGTTCACAGAAAAGGAGATTGATTTAAAACAAGAATGCAACATGGTAGTAAAAGGGCAATAACCAACATATTCCAAAATAAAGAATCTAAGAGTATAGTTATAACCCCCCTTTGGGCAGAGAATACAACAAACACTTAGAATTGCTCCCTTTGGGTAGACAAACCTTCTAAACTAACCTATCATCTTCCTACAATATTCCATGTATATCCACAAATTACAACACACAACTACCCATTTTGGGAAAGTTTTGTATGATGCAATTGAAATCATCCCGCAATAAGTTTTAGTGAAATCCCATAAGTATCAATGAGTGTGCCACTTTGGCAGCAAACATGCACATCAACCCATTAAATTTTCTAAAACTGGGATAAAATGTAATCATCATGCAACATTTTTCGGTGAAATCCCATAAGTATCAATGAGTGTGCCACTGGTAGCTAACACCCACATCAACCCATGAAACTTCCCAAAATCGGGATAAACAGTAACGCCCTTTACAACCTCATACGCATGCCAAACGACAAGCATGCATGTGACCATACAACATGAGGTACTTTAAACAACATGTACATCTATGAGTCACCAAACAATCAACAATTGCATCCTTACTATAGGTCTTGAACACAGAAAAATATATTTAAATAATTGGATCAATTATTTCTCACAACATGCATTTTTTCTACACTTTCTATTAAGTTGGGAATACAATAAATAAGACAATTAATCTAGGAGATTATCTACTGTTAACAATATCTTAGCACATCAAATAATTTAATGTGAAATAAAATTTCAGAATATATGCATAGACTTTGAGAAAAAAGAAATTAATCATATATGTTCATAAATAAATATTTATTGAGTCAAAAAATTCTAGAAAAATATGATAAATATTATATGATAATAATTAATCCCAATGAGTACACAAAACATAAATTTTATGAAGAATAAAATATTAAGATCTCACTCATCTTTTACTCCATATATTAGCATAGTACAACATTGAAATATATTTCACATGCTCAAAATTTAATTATTACCGATAAGTGCACCAATTGAGCAAATATGAATTAGGAAATATGTTTTAGAAAATTTAAGAAAGTTACATATTTCCTATAATTTTTATTTTTCATATTTTCTATACATTCCCATAAAAGTAGGTTTTATTTTATTATTTGACATAATCAAAATTTCAATAGTAGCACTATTGTTATTAACAATAATGAAAACTGTTTGGGACAACCAAAGGCAACATATTAATAAGAAGGGTAATTTCAACAACCAGATTCTCGACGCATCAATACATACTTCCCTTTGGGCAGAGAATGAATGCAAGTAGAATTTCTTACATGAAACCAACACATTGACGTATATCAGTTTTTGAAAAGAACACTTTTGAACATAAATACAATCTATACTGAAATAAATTCCACCAAATGTTTTATGTCAACATTTGAATTAAAACACATAATTACCCCCTTTAGATATTGAATACAATAACTCAGATAAACGTCCCGTAACAATAAGATGAAATAATCTTGTAAATATAAGTGTATGGACCACTTTGACGATAACCATCCACATTAACTGATGAAATTATTTCAAACCGAGACTGATAAAATATATTACCCAATATGTATACATACTAAAACAATATATATGCATTTGATTCGCTCAATATGAGATAGTAAACCATATAGGATCTCTTTGGATCAAAATAAGAACATATGTTGTAAAAGCAAAATAAGTCTTGAACTAAAATTAATAAAATTGTTCATATACAAAAGTGAACACAAAGAATGTATATTGGACCGTAAACACAATTAATATACCAAAGCTCACAATTAAATATTTTGCAGAAGCATCATAAATCATATACGTGAGCATTTACAAAGAAATTTTACATATTAATTTAATAATTCAAGAGACTCCCCATCATCTATATTTGTAATGAAATTTCTTTAAATAAAATAATTATTCACTTTCTAATAAATCAAATCACCTTTAACACTTTTTTTATAAATTAAGTAACATGCAGAATGACACGAAAAGAAGCTCCAAATCAAATTAATGAAAGATACTTTTTATTATTATTGTACATAACAATAAGTTATACTGTCCAAATTGATTTTAATAAATAAATAAATTAATTAACCCAATGAGAGTGATTCTCTTTAGTGTATATCTGGTAACACAAATGAAGCTAATGAGTCACGAACTTCAGATTCTTCAATATTTGGAACCAGTGAAAACCACAACTTCCACTCAACTGATTCCATCATTGATGTCTAGCTGAGCTTGGGCTTTCATTATTTCCCCGAAACCAAAGTGAAAAGCCCTCAATTTCAGCAAACAAACTTTAGATTTCATATGTTTCAATGAATCAATCAGGCTCCTCATGGATCATATTCCTAAGAGAAAAGAATGCTTGCAGCATAAAAGAACTAAGAAACATATATCTTTCCCTAAATACTATTTCTTTTAGAGAGCATTTTTCTCTAAATACAATATTTTTCTCTAGATATTTATGCTTGACATCATTTTAATTTTCCATGCAAAAGGACGGTTCCCAAATCTAAAGTGCCTGTTCAGGTTTTCAACGAGTGCTTACATGTCAAGCAAACGTAATCATTAAATTTTCAAGAACAAATTAGCAAATAATTCTATTGCTTATGAACTGAAATACCTGATCAACATCATGCCATAAGCATGCTAAAATAAACAATCAAGATACCTAGATCTGTCCAATTGAACATAATAACGACAATTTCCTCACAAAGGTGCAATTCAAAATAATATTTTACAGAACACGCGTCTTGAATTACATATTTATTTTTAAAAATTAAAATCACAAGCTTAATTTTCTGCTAAAGCCACATAAGGAAAACAAAATAACACATTAATTTAATAATTTCATATATGAAATTGAGAACACGTATTAATTTAATAAATAAATCACATAATTTATCAATGAATCCTTAAAAAAAACAATAACCAATGAATTTGGAAACAGAGCCTTGGAGGATTTAAAGTTACTAATCAATGTTAATTGACAAGCTCTTTACTCCTTTTGCCTAGTTAGGTTACATGGAACATGTTGCTTCATCGTACTTAACATGTACCACACAACCCATTTTGAGCTCTTGGATTCTTTTCATATAAAGAGTTAAAAGAAAAACTAAATTATTTAATACACAAATTCTTGCACAACAAATTCCAGTAAAGCACAATGATACAACGAGTTTCCAAGGAAAACTCTCGAAACGACCACATTGCAATAGATAGATCTGTTTGAGAGAGAATAAAATTTAGATTCAAGGCCACACCGCACATTCCCATCCTCACGTACCCAAGAGGCGGGTAAGAAAAACACCTTGACATTTTTTTTTTCCGATTCAAATAATATAATTTCACTTAAAATTAAATGTAATATTCCTGAATTAGGTTATGTGAACAATAGATTTAAACACGTGTAAATACTAGCTCTTATACCACATGTTAATAATTCTAAGGATTTATTACATGCATTGTATTACTAATTTTGATTTATTTAATATCACATACCTGATGTTTACGACATATTATTATTTCGGTAACACCATATAAACTGTTTAACTATGGTTTTTCCTCTCCTTACTCTCTGTACGACAACTTTATAATAGGAAAAACTTAGTTAAGAGAGGAGAGGGACCTAGCTTAAATTTATAATAAACTCAATTTGTCGTCCATTATAGTTCATTAGGTTCGTCAAGCCTACACCACTGCCCAACCACATCTAAAATCATTAGGTGTATCTGGTCTACCCACGAGATTAATTGGATGTCATGCCCATAAAGTCTATCTCAGAAACCTAATCCAATTCGTTTTATAAATACAAAGCCCTACAAACTAATGGAAGTCCAACAATAATATTATAACATTTTATATATTCAAAAACATCTCCCACCAATAAAGCTTCTTAAACTCGCTATTCTGATGACAAACAACTTCCATTTTCCTTGTTTTCATGTTCAATGATACAACGCAGTTATCCCACATATACACCACATCCCTATCAAACGGATGGAAAACTTTCGGCACAAAACACATCTCCCATAATTTATTACTCAAGTACGTATCATCTGACCAGATTTTGTTCCTCGAAAACTCGCGGACAAAACACCACTCCTTGGTTTCATAGTAGTCCTTGATTTCCCACAACTGAAGGACAATCTCCTTCCGTTAAGAAACCTCAAAGTATTGCAACTTCCCCCATACACGCAGATCTTAGTAAGTTTGTTGGTTTTCCGCCTGTACCTAGACTTGTGTTTATCCTTGTCCTCATCCCCGTCCTTGGGCAAGAAAATCAAGTAACATCTTTCTTGATCATCTCTAGAATTTTTGGAGTAATCACTAGTGGCTTTATTTGTTGGAAAAATTATTGTGATGCTCAAATAATTAATAAAATAACATAACACAAAGTGATACTCAAAATTTACCTCCAATAAAAAAATACAAAAAAGATTAAAAAACTGAAAGAAAATACCAAGGCACAAAAATTAATCCATTGTCATTGAGAAGCGATTTCGTCTCACTACTGTAGAATAGACTGCTTGGATGATTTCAAAAAAACCGGCACCACTTGCCAAAGTAAACAGATTGCCACTATTTGGCTTTAAATAACTCGTATTAGTATAACCTTCAAGTACATCGATGTTATATGTTAAACCAATATGCATAGTCAAAGCTTTAGAACCCAAAGATTTTATATAAAGATTATATATATATATATATATATATATATATATATATATATATATATATATAAAATAGTCATCTGATGCTTTTTAAATTTCTCATGAAGCATAAAAATCTCATATTATGAGATTCACGAATTTTTCAAATACAAGTATAATTTTTCCCTCATACTTTGCAAAGCATTCAACTCTCGAAATAAATCACATATACTTACCAATTTTATATGGTATCAAGAGAATTATCATACTTGTATACTGATATAGAAGTGTATTTTTTCATCATAATAATTAAATAGATCCATGCTCATAATTTGACCTTTGTTAATCCATTAATTTCCTTTTAAAATGAACTATTAAAACAAGATGCTAGAGTGAGAGCAAAAGACCCGGTCGACCTACATTTTTTTCCTCTTTCAGATTATTACTTCTTAGGAAGATGGGATTATACATATATAAATAAAATTTAACAATTGTCCCCAAAACACATGCACCAACACAAATGGTGCATTTTCTAACTAGGCCATATAGTCATCTACTCTAACAACATAATATTGATTTTAATTAAGCCTTGACCTTAAATAATTTCATAAATAAATTTCCACATATGGTAAACGAAATAAATAAAAATATCTCATAAATAACACAAATGACTAGTTTTTGGTTATATAAGAGATTAATAGCCATTGTATAATACTCATTTTATATTCACACGTGACAGTTACGAAAGTAATAAATGAATATTATACATGTGATATAAGCCCAAAAAGTCCTTCATAGCAAATATTCATGCAAAGATATTGAGGTCAATATGCTCCTTAATTAAGTGCCAATGGCTAATACCATCTATTAATTTATTCCAAAATCTGTTAAACACTAATAATATGACGACAGATAAAAAGTTCCATGCATTTAAAATACTTTCAATAACCATATAAATAAGCACTTAATAACTTTCTCATAGAGATAAATTTTTATTGCATTAAGATTAATTCAACCAATGGTAGTTTTCTCAAAATTTAATGGTCATGACATAGTAAAATGCTTATAATTATCTCTAACAAATTATAAGTGTACTATTGTCATTTAAGGAGGTCAATTTTTTAAACGAATATATTCCATTTTTTTTTTCTTTCAACTTCACATTTTTTTTTTCATTCCAATCATAAGAAAATTAATCCAATGAAATAATATCGATTATTTTTTTTCCATTTTACATACAATAATCTTTTCACTCTTCTATATATAGCCTCATGATTAACTCGAACCATTGTTAATTAAGTGAGCACCAGAAATCGCTTCTCAAGATTGTTGGAAAAATTAGTGAGATGCTCAAACAATTAACAAAATAATAGAACAAAAAGTGGCAGTCAAAATTTACCTTTAATAAGAAATATAAAAGAAATTAAAAAATTAAAGGAGAATACCGAAGCACAAAAATTAATCAATTGTCCTTGAAAAACAATTTCGTCCTATTACTATGCAATTGACTCTAACGGTCGCTCTCTCGGATACAGTGGTAACCTAGTTTACATACACTTATAAACCATACTTTGAACTTGCAGAGAATACAGACTCAAGCAAGAGGTAGAAAGAAGGAACAAGCAGAATTTTTCTGTTCACCACAAACTACAAATCTGGTGGTATTTATAGGTGAGCAAGAAAGGAATTTATGCTAGAGATAAATGCTAGAATTAGTGTTTTACCGTTTGGAAGAATATGGAAATCAAGATTTATTCTCCAATTAATGCAAATTATTGGAGGACACTTAATGACCAACAAACATTTTAAATTTGTCCACTGTCAGTTACAAAAGAATTAAGAGATTTCCTTTGAATTTAATGCTAATTATTTCAGATAAATACTGATTTATTAAAAATATAATTGAAATGATGAGGAAAGATTCTGAAGAATAAATAGAAGTAATGGGCTTTTAATGGTGGAGATTAAATGATATTTTTCCATAAAATTTTCGAAGCAATTTTCCAACATTATTTGCATAAGGATCAAGTGCTGCAATGATTTGTATTCAAATATATTCATGCCAATGCAGAATCCCATTGAAAGAGAAAGGTCGTCTGAATCCGATTAAGTACCCTTCGGATTGAAAATTATTGTATCCATTATGCTCGATACATCTGGGACAATCCACAGTCTCGGAAGAAAAGTTATTCAAGGAAAATTGGAATTTGGAGGATTTTCTATCTGCTTCTTTGATATTAACTACTTTGCAGCTCTTTAAGACGCCATCTTCGAGTTTCGTGACTAAACTTGGCGGACAATTATATGCACAAGCATAGCAATTTGTACGATAAGGGATCTTAATTGGTGCTCTACGCATGGTTGTAAATTTCGAGCTGAACAACATTTTGCTTTAGCTATTAAAATAAAATATTTCGGTTTCGATTTGTTTCAGTGCGTCATTTTGAATTTGACAATATTTTCAAATATGTTCTTGTCAAATTATATAACTTTCAAAAAAATATATCAATTTAAATATAGATTATAATAAAACCATCATTATTCAAATATAAGATTATAAAAATGGGTATTAACCAATACCAAATCTTAATTATAATCTAAAATTCAAATATTAACACAAAATAACACCAAAATCATATTATTTTAAAATCTACTAACAATCCAAAGAAATATTAATTAAAAGGGTAGCGATATTGCCATGGCGAAAATTGGTAGAGTTGGAGCAAGATACTTTTTCACATATGAGGGACAAAACTACCCTTCCTTTTGAATTTGGTTATATATATTCTTTTTATTTGCAATGTTTTTCATTTTCATTTTCATAAATACTCTTACTATTAATGACATATCACAAAAAAGGAAACCAAGTAAACTTTTTTTTTTTTCAATTTATTTGCTAAATCTACATTAATTAGCACATAATCATTAATATTGACTAGGGTTCTTCATCTTCTACCTCTTTTTGAACCACATGTTTGTAATGAGTAATTAAATCAACGAATTTTGAGACTTAATTAGAGTTTAGGCACCTAGCAGAAGTTCTATAGTAGTAGTCAAGCACCTACTTGTGTTGGTTGGTCTCTGTTGGAAAATTATTTTATTTGCATTATCTTTTAGTTAAGCTATAGGTTCATTTGAGGGGGCATAAAGCATTTTAACAACCATCTTATTGTCTTTCTACCAAGCGCAGTGGTGAGAAGGACATTTCTCCAACCTATGGATAAGGATTCGAATCTCTCATCCCCAAATATCGTTAATGATAAAAAAAATAATCATTTTATTGATCTTTGATGTTCCACAGCGTCAGATCTAAAGTTTATGTAAAATGCTTTCACAATGAAAGTCATTAGATAAAAGCTAAATGTAAAATTAAGAGTTCATTGAGTGTTTATGAAAGATTAAAGAGCGAATTGAAATATTGAAATCTGTCACGTGTCGAATGAGTTGGAGCTGATTATTTTTGGAAACTGCAGTCCAATTGTAAATTCTAAATCTTCCTTTGAACTCAACTCGCCTGAATTATTGGGAAAATTACCAACCTTCAATAATTAATCAAGTACTACAGTTCCGATCAAAGATCATAGATTAAATATAATAATCTTCAAGTCCAGTGCGGAAATAAAATGACAAGCACCAAATAAAGTAATAAACCAAGAACACAAGAATTTACGTGGAAAACCATCCAGTGTAGAGCAAAAAAACCACGGGACAAAAATAACTCCACTATGTAAATAACAATTACAAAATTTATGCCCAAACTTGAGACCCACAACAATTTGATAATATTACAAAATTATTTCTCTAGGGAAAAATCACTGTTGTACTACCAACTGTTGAAATTTGAGAAGTCTTTGTGCTTCACCAAAATAAAAAAATCGTGATAGGAACTAAAAACCCCGAGTAGATTGATTCTTTGTGACCAAACACTTTGTATAATGCCCTAGAGAAAATCTCAAACTGTTGTACCTTTTCTCCCTTTTACTGTCCCATAAATAGAAATAAAAACCTTTAATTTGTAACTCTCTCGGCTACCAAACACTGCTTTCAATTTTTCTCCTAACATTGTGCCTATTTCCTTAGCTACTCTCTCGGTAATTCACTGTCGAAAACAGAAAGAAATAAGGCCTTTTTATATAGCCATTGATTAGAAGATATTCTATTCTAATAGGCATAGGATTCTACCGCCACATTTAGCTTTCTTTTATTTCTTATTTTAACTTGCTTATGTGTTGGACCCCACAAGCCCAACAATCTCCTCCTTCGGCCCATGATGGAGAGAACTATCGTGCGACTCACTTGGAGTCCATCCCGGCCATCTCCAAGCAAAACTCAAGCTTTTCTCTGGCAACAACCTTTGTCATCATGTCAACGACATTTTTATCTGCGTGGATATTTTCCAACTTCGTCAGTTGTTTTTTAATCACCTCACAAATCCAATGGTATCTTACCTCAATGTATTTCGTACGTGAATGATACATGGTATTTTTGCTTAGATCCATGACACTCTGACTATCACAAAAAACCAAATATTCTTGTTGCTTCAAACCTAATTCTTGAAGAAACCTCATCATTCGAAGCATTTATTTCCCTGCTTCGTTCGCTACAATGTACTCAGCCTCAGTAGTTGATAAGGCAACACACTTTTGCAGTCTTGACTGCCATGAGACAGCTTCACCTGCGAAAGTGAACAAAAACCCCGATATAGACTTTCTAGCATCAAGATCACCTGTCATATCTGAATCTGTATATCCCTCAAGAATTGGTTCTGAACTCCCAAAACTCAAACATAACTTGGATGTACCTCTGAGATATCTCAAGATCCACTTTATCGCTTCCTAATGAATTTTACCTGGATTAGACAAAAACATTCTAACCACACCAATAGCATGAGCAATGTCTGGTCGCGTACAAACTATAACATGCATCAAACTACCAACTGCAGAGGAGTAAGGAATTGCTAACATCTCTTCTTTATTCTTTTGTTAAATGACACGATTTCTTGCTGAACTTAAAATGGTTGGCAAGAGGAGTACTGACTGATTTTGAATGTTTCATATTAAAATTTTCAAGCATTTGCTTAATGTACCTTTCTTGCAATAACCACAACTTTCTGGCTTTTCTATCACAAACAATCTGTATTCTCAAAATCTATCTCACCAGTCATAAGTCCTTCATGTCAAAAGACTTAAACAATTCATCTTTCAACTTACCAATCATCTTAGCATCTTGTCCCACAATCAACATATCATCAACATACGACAGAAGGATAATCAAGTTACCACAACGAAATTTCTTGACATATACACACATATCTGCAGTTGTCCTATGGTAACTATGATCCACCATGAATGAATCAAACTTCTTGTACCACTGTCTTGGAGCCTGTTTTAATCCATACAAACTATTCTTCAGCCTGCAAACCATGTTCTCTTTCCCTTTCACTTCAAAACCTTCTGATTGAACCATATAAATCTCCTCATGCAAATCACCATGAAGAAACACCATCTTCACATCTAATTGCTCAAGCTCAAGATTCAAATTAGCTGCTAAACCAAGTACAACTCGGATATAACTCATCTTTACCACTAGAGAGAAAATTTCATTGAAATATTTTCCTTTCTTTTGATTGAAATCTTTCACCACCAATTGAGCCTTGTACTTCACTAACTTTTCACCATCATTCTTCAACTTGAACACCCACTTGTTCCTCAGTGCTTTTCTGCCTTTGGGAAGATCAACCAGTTCATAAGTATTGTTCTCTTCCAAAGAACCCATTTTTTCCCTCATTGCTTTCATCCAACAATCTTTTTATGTATGTGACTACACTTTTTGAATGCTCTCTAGCTCTCCTCATCAGTAAGCAAGACATACTCTCAACTAGGGTACCTAGTTGATGATTGATGCTCTCTAGTAGACCTTCTCAACTAAAGCCCTACATTTTCATGTGCGATGAGCTACTCCCCCTGCTCAACATGCTCTATATCATGCATAACATCATCATCAACTGTCGTTGGCTCCTCATTACCCATATATTCTTCTTCGTTTATCTCTCTTTCATCCATGGCACTGTCTAAAGAAGTACGATCTGGTACAAAGTCTTCAACTTTGCTCGTACCATGCAATGTCTTCTCACTCTTCTCAATGTCAGCCAAAGTTTCATTTTCGTTAAAGACAACATCTCTACTTCTGATAATCTCCTTGTGTTCTAGATCCCATAACTTATAACCAAACTCAGTATCTCCATAACTAACAAACACACAACAATAGCTTTTTCATCAAGTTTTGACCTCTTCTCATTGAGAACGTGTGCAAAAGCTCTGCAACCAAATACTTTCAAGTGAGAATAAGAAACATATTTTCCTGTCCAAACTCTTTCTGGAATGTCAAAACCCAAAGGAACAGATGAAGATCTATTAATTAGGTGGCAAGCTATACGAACTGCTCCACCCTAAAATGACTTAGGTAGCTTAGCCATTCTGAGCATACATCTAACTCTTTCCACAATGGTGCGGTTTATTCTCTTAGCCACATCATTATGTTGTGAGATACCAAGAACTGTCATTTGATGTCTGATGGCAAACTGTGAACAATAATCTGTAAAATTATTAGAGGTATACTCTCCACTATTATTAGTGCGGAGACATTTCAACTGATTCTCTGTCTCTCTCTCCACCATAGCATGAAACTTTTGAAAATACTAAAATATTTGGATTTTGTTCTTCAACAAATAAATCTATACCTTTCGTGAAGCATCATCACTAAAAGTAACAAAATATCTATCGCCACCCAAAGAATCTACTTCAATAGGACCATAAACATCAAAATATATCAATTCTAATTTATTTTGTTTTATTTTAGATGACTTACTAAAAGAAACTCTATGATGCTTATCAAATAAAAAATAATCATATGGGTTCAGAGATATAACTTTGGAAGAAGGAATGAGCGACCTCCTAGCTAAAATCTATAACCCTTTCTCACTCATATGCGGTAGCCTCTTATACCACAAGTTTGGAGAAACATCATCTTCAACTATATTCAGCTCATTACTACACACTTTCACACGATTCTTGTACAAGGTGCAACACATATTTCCTCTGAAACCACCAATGATCCCTTGGTCAGTTTTCACTTTCCATTACCGCAGTAATCTCATACCCTTCTTCATCTAGGACACGAGTAGAAATCATATTGAGACACAATTCAGGAACATGTCGCACATTCTTCAAAGTCATAGTACACCCTGCATATGTCTATATGTGTACATCACCAATCCCCACAATCATATCAAAACTCGAGTTACCCATATTTATTGTACCAAAGTCTCATTCTCTGTACGTTGTAAAGAAATCCCGATGTGGAATACAATAGTAAGAAGTTGCTATGTCAACCACCCAGTCAGTACAAGAATCTAAAACATGATTGTACTCCTCAAACTCACAAACAAATATTACAACTTTTTCATCATCTAAACCAACTGTTGTTGTGTTCTTGTCATTGGCCTTCTTCTGATTCTTCCTATCCTGTTGTTCCTGTTTCCAGAGCCAATAATTTCTCTTCATATGACCAAGTTTATTGCAGTGATCACAATTCACCTTATCTCTAGATTTTGACCTGTCTTGGATTTACCATGACCTTTAGGACCTCTACTCTTACTTCTTCCCTTGTTCTCTATGACAAGAGCTTGACCATTATCTATGCCCAAATCCTTTCTACGAGTCTCCCTGTTGAACATATTGTATTTTATCATAGACAAGCTAAGCACACTATTCAAAACAGAGTTACTAAGTGACATTACCAAAGTCTGTCAACTATCAGGAAAAGTACCCAAAAGAAACAGTGCTTGTAACTTATCATCTAACACTATTTTCATTATAGACAACTGGTTCACAAGATCTTGAAAATCATTCAAGTGTTTGGCAATGGAGTTTTTATCCCTACACTTCAAATTCACAGGTTTTCTCCTTACAAAAGCTTTATTATGAGCTGTCTTTTTTTCATAAAAAGTCTCTAATTTTTCCCAAAAAGATTTGGCATTAGTCTCTTTGGCCACATGATGGAACACACTGAGATCCACCCACTGTATAATGGCACCAACTGTCTTCTTGTTCTTTCTTTCCCACTCTTTATGAGTCTTGGCCTCCAGCTTGGCTTTATTACCCTCAATAGGATCATACAAATCTTTGAAATAGAGGTAATCTTCCATCTTCGGTTTCCATACCGAATAATTAGAAGCTGTCAATAAAATCAGAGTACTAGATTTTTCATCTATGTTGACCAACACAAGCAACCAAGGCTCTGATACCACTTGTTGAGAAAATTACCCACCATCAATAATTAATCAAATACCACAATTCCAGCCAAATATCATAGATTAAATATAATAATCTCCAAGCCCAGTGCGAAAATAAAACGACAAGTACTAAATAAATCAATAAACCAAGAGCACAATAATTTACGTGGAAAACCCTCAAGTGTAGAATAACTCCACTATGTAAATAGCAATTTCAAAGTTTATATCAAAACTTAAGACCCATAACAATTTGGTAATATTACAAAATTACCTTTCTATGAAAAAATCACTGTTGTATTACCAATCGTTGAAATCTGATAAGTTTTTGTGCTTCACGAAAATCAAACACCATGATAGAAACTGCAAACCCCGAGTAGATTGATTCTCTGTGACCAAACACTATGAATAATTCCCTAGAGAAAATCTCAAACTGTTGTACCTTTTCTCCCTTTTACTTTTTTAGTAAATAGAAAGAAAAACCTTTAATTTGTAACTCTGTCGGCTACAAAACACTGCTTTCAATTTTTCTCCTTACATTGTGTTTATTTCTCTAGCTACTCTCTCGGTAACTCGCCGTCGGAAAAAGAAAGAAATTAAGCATTTTCGTACAACCATTGATTAGAAGATATTCTCTTCTAATAGGCATAGGATTTTAAGTCCTATAAGGACTACACCAGCCAACACCTTTAATTTTTTTATTTTTTTATTTTAACTTGCTTATGGGCTAGACCCTTTAAGCCCAACAATACCTTGATCCAAACCACTGCCAAAGAAAGTGTTGTTGTAAAAAGGGAAAAAAAGAATAGTTTTTTTGGGTAATCAAATCAATATATTCTCTTCGATGACGTAGCAAATAAATTATTTTTTTGATTTGTTTTCTTTTTGTGAAATATCATTAATAATAAAGGTACTTTTGAAAATTAAAAGTATAGCAAATAAAATGAATATGATTAAATAAAATGGAGGCTAGTTTTGTCCCATTATTTTTGAAAAAATAATCTTGTTCTAGCCCTAACAATTTATGCTCTAGCAATATCACTACCCTAATTGAAAATGTTTAGAAGTTGTATTCTCAAACTTTCTAAACTTAATTAAAATTGGCATTGTCAAAAAAACATCATGTGAAAAAAAATTTAAACCAATGCAAGAGGATAGAAGAAATATATATATTGACCAAAACAATCGGAACAGAAAGCGAATTGAAGTACACAGATAATCTCTTTTGGTTTATTATTAAAACCGAAATATTTCGATCGTATCAATCGAAACGGAACAGAATTCAAAAAACATTTCGACTGTGTCAACCGAAACAGAATGGAATTCATAACCTTCACCCTAAGATTAAAACATTCATTTATTTTTTGTGTGAATTGAGTTAAAGATTACTTCAAGCTCAATCTCTTGTGTACATGGGTTTGGGGTTATGCCCAATTGATAGCAACATATCAATTTATCCTTAGAAAAATGAGCCTCAACTTGTGAATATTAAACCAAGCCCAATTTGTATGTTGTTGGGTCTCAATTGAGTTTGGGTTGACTTGTATGATTTGAAATCAAGTTGAAATAAGCCAGTTTGGATTGATTTGTATAGTTTGAAATCAATTTGAAATAAGCCAGTTTGGATTAAATCTGAGTTAAATTCACTACAACTTTATTATTATTTTTAAATATAAAAGTAACTTTTATACATGATTTGAGCTTAAAATTAAATCATTAATATTTTTTTATGTTGAGATCAATACTGATGCGGAAAACATATAGTGGCTCGTCCCAAAATAAAAAGAACAGAAAAAAGACTTATATGGTGGTAGATCACCTAAACATGCATGGAGCATAATTGTCCTTGATGGAAAAACTGTTACACGAAATCAAAAATTTGAAATAGCAATTCAAGGGTTTCTTTTTCTTGTTTTTTTTTTTGTAGGAAATAAATTATTATTTAGAAAAATTACAAAAACCATCTTGATTTTTGGATCATTTTCATTTACATTGAGTGTGTTTTTGCATTCTTCTTTTAAGTAGAAAATTAGTAAGTAAATAAGTTACTCCACATACTCATCATAGATTATTAGGTCTCAACACACAGAGTGAATTTAGAATAGTCCCCAACATATTTATGTGGGAGCCAAAACTATGACCACTCTGCATTCTGTGCTATGAAAGCTTAGATTTAGCACTAACAAACGCTTATGAGGAGATTTGAACTCAAGCCTTTCTAACGAGGTGAACGAACTCTTACTATTGAACCAAACACTCAAATTTTGTCAAAAAAATGAATAACACGAGTGTTTTTTTTTTTTTTGTCATTTCCCAAGTAAATGAAAATAATCCAGACCTTTTAGGGGTTTTTTTTTTTATAATTTACCAAATCATTTTATTAATAGCAAAAGGAGTTACAGAGCTCAATATTTAGCCCGAAGGCTAACAAACTGCCTTCTAAGATGTTAAAACAAAACCTAGGAAAAACAACAAATGCAAACTCCCTCTGTTCTAACTACCAAAACAAGCATGAATAAAAATGAGAAAAAACTGGCTGAGAAACAAAATTAAATAATCAACCTTATTTCTTGACAAGAACTTGAAACACTTGCAAACACTACAGAGTCAGGAACAAGGCATCTGGCTAACAATCAGCTTTCATAACAGTGAAGAACGAATAATATCAAAAGACATCCGATCATCAATCCAATGATAACGCGAAAGGGACTTCATTTGTTTCTTCTTCTTCATAAAACCTTTGCCAAAGTGAAGCATAAGACCCATCAAGTTTCCAAATTGGTTTTGAAATTGGTTTTGGCGATGAAGGGAGCAGAATTGGGTAAACCCTCCACCAAGAAAGGATGCTTACATCCGGAAACTGATAAAATTCATCTTCCAACCTTTTCCTCCTCAGATTGTATGACAAAATGTAGCCTTCACCCCAAAAATATATAATTTCAGAATCAATCGGATTGAAAGCTATCGGGATGTAAGTTTCTTGTGGTAAAACAATCGCGTCGGCTGAACAGACCATATCCGTCCGGTCAGCCTTGTGCTCCAAACACCAATTCCCTTCATCGTAGTCTTTAAGTACCCACACGCTCCAACTTTTGAGCTTGAGTGGACTAGCAGCTTCGAAGTACCTCAGATACCCTTGGCATGAATCAAACATAGTGTTGTATCCATCAATCATGTTCTTTTCGCCGTGTCTTGGCAATTTGATGAGGCGGCATTCTTCAGTGTTTCCATCTGGATCATAGGCTACAATGACTCTTAGCCCGTAATGAATCCAATGCAAACGGCCGTTGTGAGAAATTGCACGACGAAAACGTGTTACAAAACCAAAGGAGTTGAGGATCGGAAATAATACCTTTGTTACGCACCAATTACCAGTTTCAGAACTGAAGACGTTAAGATGGAGAAATTCAGATGAAATATCATAAATTAGTACAACCTTATAGTGTGTGACAGAACTTCCAGGTTTGCTGATAATGCCAGTGCCAAATATGTAGTGATCAAAGAGTAGAGGAAGTGCAACCCATTGCTTGGTGAAGGGATTGCAGACAATGTATTTGAACTGTGGAGAATTCGGCAAATAGGTAAAGCATAGGATCAATTGATTGCTGGTTGCAACAATAGTGTAACTTTTGGGTGGTTGTAATCCATGAATTTGTTTGGTGTCAAATGGGCAAGGAAAACTTGGGGCTTTGAACTCAGGATGATTGGAAGTGACATTGCTAACTTTGGAATTACCGCGCGGAAACCTTTGGCCGCTGTGTAAGAGAAGTGTCCATGGTAGCGAGTCCTTGAAAGGAGAAAGATAGGAGCGTAAAAAACATGGTTCAGACAACAATTTTTGCCAATGCTTAGAGACACATCTTAACCTAAAGATGGACTTGACTGGGAGACGATGAAAAATTTCGAGCAATATACTATCTGGAAGATAATCATGAAACTCAATGTTGATGCCATTGTGAGGAGAATCACCTAATGTGGAGTGAATTCCTAGGGAATTGGTTAGAGCTGGAAAGAAGGTTTTTCCTGCGTTGTGACAATATCTAGCTATTGTTTCCTTCCAGGCCTCCATTGAGATAGCTTAGAAATTTTGTTCAATTTAGTCCATCTTCACGTTGAGTACGAGACCTCTCCACACAGTTGCCATTTTCAAGGCCTTGGCTACCATAATTCTTGGTTGCTGCTATGGAACCGGGCAAAGAATACCCTAGCCACCACGTGTCTGCATAAAATTAGAAAAATCTGTTTTATTTTTTTTTTTTAATTTACAGCAATAACCTACCCTTGATTCCCACTCACCTATACAACAACCCTCCTTAATTTTTTTATCCATAAGAGAGTTTGTGGCCTAAAGAATCGACAGAATCTCAAGGCTCCCAAATATATTTGACTTGGGGCAATAACCATCGAGTCAAAGGCGACTGGTTGGAAAATCTGTTGTATTGTTAAACAATATTGTATTTGTTGCGATCCTGTAACAACATTGGTCAAAAACAGTTGTTGATTATGTAAACTTGGTTATGGTAATGTGAAGATTATATAAACTTTTTTCATTATTATATGGAATTTATAGAGGGCAATTTTGATGATGAAGTTAGTAAAAGCTACAACAACATAGAGGGATTAGAATCAAGAAGTTAGTTACATGGTGCAGTGATTATGTCAAAATTGCTTCAAGTAAGACCAAATCTTAAGCTTAACCAACTAGCTAGCTTTATGGCTGAATTAGAAGTAGTAAGGATATGTTAAAAGGATAAGTTACATTGAAGGTTCTATTGATCCAAATTGATAAATGCAGGGTCAAGAAAAACAAAACAACAGGAAAATGAAAATTGACAAGATTCTGAAACAGAACAAACTGTAAACAAGTTCAATTACAAGTGATAAATAGGAAGATCTGCTAGTAAGGTCCGGATGTGATAAATTTAGCCAGAACACTTTCACATCGGATGAATATATTATGTTGTCTCTGTCCTTGAGAAAATGTCAATAGTTAGAAAAAAAAGTAGAAAAAAGAATAGCCACTTGAACAATTGGGAAGTTCAGTATTTAGTAGATTTTAAAAACTTCTTCAATCTCTTTACAAAGAAAAAAAAATAAAAAATTATTCAATCAAATAGGTTGAATAAGTTTAATTTATGAGTTATGCACTGCAATTTCTGCAGACAATGCTTTCAGCAGATTTTAGTATAAGCTTGATGTGAAATCCAGTGCAAGTACCCCTTGTAACCACATCTTGATGGAAATACTCAAGAAGTTACTTGTCAATGAACTGGCATGCTGAATGTTTTTTTTTCCTTTTATGGATAATATTACTTAGCTCTTTGTGGTTCTGAATGAGAAAAAACATGGGAGGTCAAACCAGAAAGATCCTCCTAACACCCATATCAAAATCAAATAAAAATTTATAGGAAAAAGAAAACATGAAAAGAAGGGATTTAAGCAGTCAAATGTAAACTACCATATAAGATTAAACCAAATCCAGAGATTTTGGTCGTATTCGATCAGAAATTATGGAAAACACAACATTTCTAACTGACACAGAAAAGAAATTTATGGAAAAGACAATACTAGGAAAGCATCTTTAATTCCCAGTGAACCATTTCTGAACACACTTGAGAACCTTACTAAAACACTTAACTACCACCATTAACATGATGCCCAGGAATATTGAAAAGTCTCAATATTTCTATTTTTTCCTTTAGGTCCAATGGTAACAGTTTCAGAAGTTCCGTAAATGAATTCAAATTCCTATCTTCAGCTCGCTTCACAGGTGATGGGAGCATAATCAGGAAGACGCCCCACCAAGTAAGATTAATCTCTACATCTGGTGTGGAATAAGACCCATCTGTGAATATTTTCATCCAAATGTTGTACACCGCGATGTAGGATCCGCACCAAAGTAAACAACATCCAAATCAATAGGGTTGAAAGCTACTGGAACCATTCATTTTTGTGGTTCGTGTATGAACGTGAGGTCAGTTCTGTTAACTTTAAGCCCTACAAACCATGTCCCTCTGTCACTGTCTTCAAGAATCCATTCTCTCCAACCTGAAGGAATGCCTTCAAAATACCGTTGCCGTCCTTGGCAGACACCAAACAACACATCAGATGCTTGGCGTCTTGTGTTCTAACCACCTGGCAGTTTGATGATTTTGTATTTCCTGGTCATGTTTTCTGGATCATAGGCTATAATGATTATGTTGCTCACACACCCAAAATAATTGGAGACGTTTCTATCGATGTCCATTGTGACTCGTATATCTATATGCTATAAATTTTAGTAAATTAATAGTTTGAATTGATTTTCATTTATGATGCTTGTAACTTGCAAATCAATATTGCTTCGTAGAAGCATAGAGATAGTTTTATTTGGATTGATATCGTCTTGTTAGGGTGAGATTTTCACTGTAACACGAGATAATGAGTTTTGTCGTATTAAGTTTTATAGTTGGACCATATTAGGATGTTGTCTCATTATTGACAGTGTGTTGTTTTTACTTTCATTGATTGTACTTTTTATATTTATTATCAAAATTAAATAATGAAAGTTCGACTATTGAAGTAAAACAAGATACTTGAGAACATTATTATATATATAAATTTTTTTATGGGTTTCTTAATTTATGACATAGGTAATATATTTTTTCTATTAATTTTTAAATATTTATGACATTTTAATTTGTCAATTATTAGTATTGATCATAATTTAAATTGAAATTTAATATTGAAAAAATGCCATCAGTCACGAGTCAGTTGTCGTTACAAACGTGGATAATAGTACCAGACGGTAACTAATTCATACCAGACAATTTGCAATCAAATTGTCAAAAATTAGTCAACTTGATTATAATAAAAAAAAAATTCACGAATCAATCACCAATCATCAATCAGCAGAGACAGCTTTCACTAGTTCAGCCTTAGTGTCTTGCACACAAGTAACATTAAGATCAGTCACCCTCTCCAGCTAAACAAACATAGTATATATCAGTCTGACCGGATTACTAGTGTCCAATTAATCATAATTATAATCACATCATAATGTCATCTTCATTGCTCTTATTCTATGTACTTAATAATGATAATATAATTTAACAAATATTCATAATAAATAAAAAATTTCATTAATAATGATAACAATTTGAATAAAATTGTTTTACAAATAATACACTAAGACATCAAATGTCATTGGCTTGTAGGGCATACTACTAACAAGATCTTCTTTTCATCCATGGTGGAAAATGTTTTGTGCCGTGTATCTTCCATAGATCAGGGTTAGACAAGAATTTTTCCCATGTAACAGAGGACCTAGCTATTTTTTTTTTGTAATCTAACACGTTCTCTCATGTGTAAGCCAGGTGAATGATCAATTAATGGGTTTTGCTCGTGAACCCAATTGTAGGATGGCGATGCAACTCGAAGAGGGAGTAATGGGTTTTGCACAACTTAGAATAATGATCTTTGAATTACATAGGACATTCTTATTCAGAAAAATAAGATGCTAACAACCTATCATTCTTTTTGTAACGATATGCAAAATGTTAGCTAAAATTTGGTGTCATTTTTAGGCCTGCAGAAAGGTTAAGTTGAATATTTAATGTTCGAAGAGAAATTACTGCAATTCAAATCACCATAGATTTCATGGCCAAAAGAAAATTACAAAATCAGTAAAGATTTCAAAATTTTAACAGATTTGTTAGGCCAAACATGATTAAAGAAGGTAAATTGGTGTTTTGAAAAGGTGAGAAGGTAAATGTCCTGGCCCCAAACCTCATGAAGAAAAATGTATTTATCCCTTATTCTTTTGTAGTCTAACACGTCCCTTCACGTACAAGTTGAATGAAGAATTAATGAGTTTTGCATGTGAATTTAATTATAAGATGATGATGAAAGCCGAAGAGGGAGTAGTAATGGGTTTTGCACAAATTATGAGAACGATCTTTGAATAACAGAGGATATTCTTATTCAGAAGAACAGTATGCTAACAACATATCATTCTTTTTTTGTAACGATATGCAACATGCTAGCCAAAATTTGGTGTTAATTTTTGGCCTTCAAAACAGGGTAAGCTGAATCTTTGAAGTTCCAAGGGAAATTATTGCAACTCAAATTACCAAATATTTCATGGCCAAAAAAAAAATACAGAAGTGCCCTTTCAGTTGTGGACTTTTTTTTTTATTATTTTTCATCTCCACTTTCTTTAACACTTTCTTCAATAATTTGGACATTCTTATCATAATTTGGAAAACATCTCTTTTTTCAACATAATATTGAAAAAGTTGAAAAACAAAAAAAAAAATCGTTTCATAACTTTTTCAATATTATGTTAGAAAAAGAAATATTGTTTTCCAAATTTATTGAGAATGTTCAAATTGTTGAAGAAAATAGAGATGAAAATTTTCCGCAGAACATGCCTAAAGATTCCAAAATTTTGAGTTCTGTTATACTCTCATCTTGGCTAGCAAGCAGAGTAGTCCAAAATTTTGTATCTTCTATTTCCTCAAGTGATTCCGTAGTACTGAATTTGTAATGTTGTCATAATTTTATGACCATTTAAGGCTGACTAACATGAGGATTCCCACTATGTAAAGAACCTTAACATATCACATAACATGAATATTTACATCAATGAAAAAGTTATTAAATGCAAAACTGTGTAAAACTCTAAAGTTATGAGCTTATCTACAGTTTTCATTATCCAAATCACTCTTACTCTTGTAGAATTTACACAAAATCACATACAGTAACAAGCTCAATGTACTTGCAATAGCTAGCAGCCAGTAATATTTATCTAGTCTGGCTTCTCTCATGTCATCTGAAAACCAGCTGTGTTTACCTCTTGAACTAGTGAAAACCTCGACGAGGGAAATCAGTAAAGCACTCAAAAAGCTGCCAACCCCGAAAACGCTAGTATAAAGCGCGAATCCCATTGTTCTCATTCTAACAGGAACTTCATTATAAAAGAACTCTTGCATCCCAACAACAGTGAAAATGTCTGACATTCCTAACAGAATGTATTGAGGTAACAACCAAAATATGCTTAAAGTCACTGTTTCTGATTCTGGTTCAAGAATTCGCGCTTCTCTGCTGATCTCAAGCCTTTTCATTTCAACAATTGCAGCTATGACCATTGCAATGATAGAGAGAACCATACCTATCCCCATTCTTTGCATCACACTAATACCCCTTTCTTCTCGAGTTATCATCTGGGTGATTGGGATCAAAATTTTGTCATATAAAGGCATCAAGAGAATTATAGACAATGTAATTGCACTTTGCAGCGTCGCTGGTGGGATCTTGAAGTTGCTTCCGATGTTTCTCTTCATAATCATGCCTTGTTTGGTGAAAAATGTTGCAGGCTGTTGAAAAATTACAGCAAACATGAGGAGTGATGTCCATATGGGCAAAAGCCGAAGTACTACTTTCGCGTTTTTGAGCAGATAAACGTCTGGTTTGGGATTCCCATCCAAGCCTTTATTGCTGCTGCCCAAATTTTGATGATCACAGAGAGGTTTCTCTTGAAGCCTATAAAAAAATTAAAAGAAAAGCAAGAATTATATATCATATAAAATCATTGCACACTAAGGCTATAATTGGTTGGAAAAAAAAGTGAGGAAAAAAGAGTGAATCGTTTGATAAGAAAAAAAAAAGTGTGGGGGAGAAAGAGTGGGATAATTTGTATTTTCTTTTGACATGAATAAATCATTATCCTATCAAATTTGAATGATTGAGGAACGGAAGCTTAAATAAATTTTTTTCTTTTTTTCCTCTCATTTTTTCTTAATCTTTACCAAGCAGAAAATGAAAAACATCAATCATCTCCATTTCTTTACTTTCCCTCTTTCTTCCTTCCATTTTCCTATTTAGAATCAGAGCTAAAAGATGAACCCACCTTGACCCTGATTGGTAGAAAAATGAGAGAAAAGAAAGATAGCTGATGGAAAATAAGAGTAATGTTTTTCATCATATGTTCGATAAAATAGATTGAAAAGTAAAAGAAAAAAAAAAGTTAATTTTAGTTTCCATGTCTCCCCAATCCTCCCAATTTGAAAGGATCAGTCCTCTCCTTCTACTTTCCTACCAAATGGTAGAAAAATGCACTTCAATCGCTTTTCTTTCCATTTCCTCTTCTTTCCTCCCAATTTTCCAGCCTTGAGATCTGGCAAAAGAAAGCTTACTCTAGCTCAACCACATCAGGATTGTCATCTGATAAAGTGATTCTGCTATTCAACAATTTTAATCCTCTTGCTTTGATAGCTTGAGCTATGCCCAGAAAGGACTTGATATTGAAAGTGAAATCCGATCTACACGTATTATAAACCCGGCTTCCACACAAGAAAAATGCAACTGATATAACCATTGCAATTGTGGGGATTGCAAATCCTAGTACCCAACCAAAGGTATCTTGGATGTAAGCCATGAGTGTGACACCCAACAGGCTGCCACTACAAACACCAAAGTACCACCATTGGAAAAACAAGCTTTTCTTGTTAGATTTCTTGTCATCTTTGCTACAAGGCAATTCTTCGTCATTATCGAGTTCATCTGCTCCAAAGGCTTGCAAAGATGGGTTATATCCACCTTGGCCTAATGCAATCAAACATAGGGACAAAAACAGGAATGAACAAGAGATTCTGCTGTTTTTAGCAGATAATGCCCATGCCAATGCTGTTGACGTCACTGCAGCTAGTCCCTTTGAGAAGAGACAAAGGAGGAGAAGAAAAATATATAAAATTAAAATTAATAAACCTGGATTTAAAAATAATAAAAATAAAAAAACGCAACTAACCAACAAAATACTTAAGAATTCAATTCACAGAATGAAAATTCATCAATTAGTGGTGGAAAAAACACAGTGAGACTGTGTTGGAGTAGTGAAAAAGACAGCATTCTTTTTCTCTGTCTTTTTATTTTTTCTCCTTAGATTTCAAAAGTTTGTCTGCCTTTAAAATCCAATGATAGAGACACCTATAGCCCCCAAAAAGCAAAAAAAAATAAAAATAAAAATAAATAGCCAGCTTGGTCATTTTTGCCCTTGTTTTTCATCAATGGCTTCAAAAAAAATCAACCACCATGCAGTCACAAAAGATCAGTCATTTTTCCCTCGTATTAGCACATTTCTTTCAAGAGAGATCAGCCCCATAATTTGTTGGTTCCAATTGATAGAAAAATTGTTAAAAAAATTAGTATTATGCTAATTTGAATGAATGAACCCATTTGATTTTGTTCAAAGTGGCTCCATCATTTTCTCATAAAATCCTTCAAGACTATTCTTAAAAAAGAATGAAAAAAAGTAGAAGATGAGAAAAAGCATGAAAATTAAGATACATTTAGAAGGAAAAGTTATATTGGTCAAAAGATGGCCTTAGTGCTAAGGCCCTCCTTAGCCACCCAATCTACTAATTAAATAAGAACAGTGCTGATGACTCAGGGTCCATTGCGTTAATGAAAACCCATCATCCCTCATGCCATGGCTCACTTCATACATCTTAGCTGCCATATCATAAACCAGATTAATTAAAAAAAAAACAGAAACAGAAACAAACTAATCAAGGATCTTAATTTGCAATTCTAATTTTTTCCAAAAAAAAATGCAATTCTAATTACATGAAATAAAAATTAACATCAAACAGAATATGAAGAAAAGAAGAGTGTAACTCACCACAACATACAGAAAAGAAGAGGCCAATATGGTAGAAAAACGATCCCAATAAGAGTCAGCTAAGGGTGCCACTATCAGTGGCAGCATGGAAGTGAAACCACACCAACTGTTAACTGTTTTGGCTGCAGAGGAGTTTGTCATTTTGACTACATCTGTGAGGTAAGTTACTAGATTGGATGCCACCCCTTTGAATGCAAACCTCTCCATACCAGCAATCACTATCAAGGCATAAACAGATTATTAAAAAAAATCAAGACTTTTATTAAATTGCTTAAATTGATGCTATCAACTAAATGTATACTTCTCAGATTTTCTATAGCAGTTTCTGTTTCCAAAAAATAGAAGCTAGACCAAACACTTATGACAAAAATGGTTTCAGGGTAGAATCAGAAACTGAAAAGCAATTTGTAAAAAACTGAACTTGTGTCGGTTGTTTTACTAAATAAAGCCTCAAAATCCATTTTGACTACCAAAAATTAAAACTGCAACTAAGCCAAACTGTCCCCAATTCCTTAGAAGTTCCTTTGAAATTCTCATTCAAAGCTAGAAATAAGCACCAAAACCAAGATGATTCCCAAGTTGTTGGAGGAACAAAGATGTTAAAACTCTATATGAGTTTTAAAACTGATGATTCAATTATTAATGGGGTCCCCCTCTAACAAAAGAATGGTATTCATGATCAAGAAAATCTAATATATTATATCTATGATTGGAAAATATGAGAGTATATAAATATATGATTGATTACCTATAAGAAGAATACACGACTTGCTAAGTCTCTTTGATGTCTGTCCTCCAGCCATGAGAAGAATAACAATTTTGCTAAAGCAAAAAACTGCCTTTGGGATTGTAGAAACAGAGAGAGAGAGCAAAATAAAATCCAAAACAAGATTCTAATGCCTTGCCATGATCTCTATCATCAAGTCTGGTGCTTTCACCTAAAAAATTCAGGCACTTCAATTACCAATCAACACCAGTAGAGTACCTTTTTATTTGGATTCCCTTTCCTTTTTAAAAAAATTCCATCAAATTTAATATTTTTTGTTTTTCTCTGGCAGAATTAATGGGACACTAGACAATCACTGAAGCCTCCAACATTTGCTTTGCTTGAATTTTTAAGAAAGTAAAGAAAAAAAATCTAAGAAAGAAAAAAGAACCCCACTTTCAGTTTTCGACACGGTGTCATGATGATGCGATCGAGAAGGCAAATAATGTCGACATTCACAAGACCTTTGTTATTACGTTACAGTTCAAATTCTCTTGCAGGCACCACTCGTACGTGACACTCGTTGACACATCGCATATTTGGACACGTGGAAAGTTGACACCTATGCCACGTAATCATGTATCAAGATTTTGCATATAAGAGAACCTCAAAATAACTACAAATATTCTTAACAAATATAAAGATTTTTAATTAGGAAAGTTACAATCTAGATACAAACGTTCATGAATATTTTTTTAAAATTGATATTGTTGTCAGTTTTATATGTAGTTTATTTTAATTGAATATAACTCAATTGGTAATAATTAGATGTCTCATGAAGAAAAATCCCAAATCCAAATCATTTCATTCCAATTAAAATAAAGAAAAAAACAAAATATAGATGATCTTAATCAAAAAGTATTTAAGTCGATTCAAGTTGCAGAAAATATTAATTTGTTCTCACACTAGTAGAAATTTTTGGATGCATCGGATGCATGCCAATCGTTCATCAATAAAAACAAAATCGCTATCTCTTTTAATGAATGATTGACATACATCTAATTTAACTTACATCCGATGCATCCAAAAATTTCACCCATACTAGATCGATGTTGAGATGGTTGAACTTCAAAAATATGTGTTATTATCACATTCGTTACTTAGGAATCCAAAAAAGTAAATGAGAGTGTCGTATTTTAAATGATTTCTAACTTCAATTATAGATGCCTCTTTTACAAGTGCTTTATTAAGCTTTCATTGAACTTTAAAGCATCATTGGGTAGTTTGGTGCTGCCAAAATGACATAAATTTGATAAATGCATGGTAACCTTTTTACTTTTTAGTTTGGTACGTAGTTTGTCTCCAATTAGAACAAATAAAAATGACAAATTAAAAGTATAAAAAAAATACAAATTAAAGAAACGACATATGATCAGCGGAAATTCATATACGTTTCTTCACTTTTCTTTGCGTAACGTTGATGATTACTACTACAAGACAATTGTATATCAGAAGGCACGTTATATTTCATAGCCATGGAACACAACGCCCACATGCAGACACACAACAAGCACAGTGTGAGCGAGAGAGGCAGTGCAAAGCTGATTAGTATTATATATTATTGAATCAATCAAGAATGTGTTGATTTGCCAAAATACCCTTCAAATGAAAGAGGCAATCTTTGCTTTCTGATTAATTTATCTGTAGTACCATACGTATTCATAAAACAAATAAAAAAAAAGGGTTACCTACAATCACTCGGTGGTTTAGTGAGATGGAAATCACTTGATTTATTTTGGGGTACACCACCACTACCTTGGAAAAAAATTGCTTCCATGTAAAAACATGTGGTTACCAAAAACGAATAGCAAAACCCAACTACGTACCTTTTCCACTCAACTTGTATTATCCTAATTTGACTCTTTTGGTTATTGCTCCCGATTTGAAGTGTTTATGAAATATATTTTTAATTAAAAAAAAAAAGTTTGAAGGAAGAGGATAATGTTAATTTTTATCAAAGCTATGTGAATTTCTCCGCAGATGGATCATAGGCAAATATTTATTCATACCATATCACTATCTACTACAATGGAAAAACTCGCATCTAAATATTTTTGACGAAAAGAGTATAAGACTCCACCAACCCTTTAAAGTTTTGGTGATGAAATTAATTAGTTTCTATTTCCCATAAAGTTGTGAAGTTAAGCTAAATATTATTAAAAAAATGATTTTACAGAAAGAATCAAAAATCAAAAAAATAAATCTAATAAATTTAATTCAGAACGTACCGTTTTTCATAGCTTCTAGCTCCATAATTATTGTATCAAAAATTATTTCAAAATTTTAATAATAATATCGAAACTAAGACTAGGCTAAACAATAACTTACATGTTCTTGGAAAAAAAAACATACGTAGTTATGTGACTTATATTGATTGGTTTTGCTTCATCTCTATCAAACATATATCTCAAATAATTTATCGTTAATAATAACTTATGATTGACAGTTAAAACTCTCATGTACAAACAACACTACCAACTATACAAACTAGCCACTACAACATTTGCACCCATCATTTTGTGAATTAATCATCAAAACTCTGGAGCCAGCATATGTTGACTCATCGGCACTTAATAGTAACACAATATAATAGATCATGAGTGCGCACACGTACAATGCAATATGTACGATATTTTAATTTTGTATCAGATTTAATGCTTCATATCTGGCCAACAAAAATACGTAACAGATAATGTTTTTGAATGACCATCTCTAATCATGGATACAGATCTCTTTCTGTTTTTTTTTTCTTTTGCCTTGTGATCATTTCCTTTTTTGAATTATTAAAGTTGGTGCTCATAGAGAGAACTTTTTGTCTAGACAAAAAATCATGCAAGATATTGGGACTATGGATGCATTGGGTACCGATCAACGATAATAATTTCTCTTTTCATGTTATTGAAATTAATATCTTTGGTCCATGCATCTCTTATAATTCCGATCTAAACAAAAAAATATCACGAATATCATTTCTCTATCCAAAACATTGTTTGACAATTGCCGGTTGTCACACTTAGGTGTTTTATCTTTTTTAAGACACAATAAATTGTCACAATTATTAGTAAAAAAATCACATTTGATAGTAAATTGTTTGAATTATTACTCCCAAATGTGATTATTTTATTAACAAATGTGATAACTTTTTTTTGTGCCTTAAAACAGCATAAGGCACCTAAAAAAATTAGGTTTGACCAAAAATGTTCGTTTAGGTGACTTCTTTTTTGTGGGACTAATATTGTTGCAGTAATGCATGAGATTAGGTCTCTTTATACCTTAACCTTCATTTTCAATTTAAAGCTTAAATAATGAGAAGTTCTTGTCCGACACAGTGCCATAAAAAATACAAGGTACAAAAGTTTATCTTACCGTTAAATAGAATGACAAGAGAGAGAAAAAAATATTTTATTTTCATTCAACGGTGAAATAGACCATTGTACTATGTATCTTTCATTACACTGTGTTAGACAAAAAAAAATTCGTAAACAACACTTCATGTTGTTCTAGATAAGCAGCTCAATGTTTAGATTTGCCACATGGTTCCTAAAAGCCCAAATCCACTGGTCGAGCTGATTTCCTGTTGTGTATCAAAATATTGGGCAGCCTAGCAAGACCCAGAAAATATAAATGAACAAAGAAAGGCTAAGCATTGATATGTCCATCTAATTAATTAACTCTGTCACGAGGGCAATTCTTGCCTCCATGCGACAAATCATTTTCATATTGGATGAAAATTTCATTGATAATATTTTAAAATTTTATTGATAAAATTAATTAAATTTGTACAGATGTTATTAATAAAAAATTTTAAAATTACCAATGAATTTTTCACCCGGTGCAAACATGATGTGTCACTCAAACAAAAAAAATTCTCCGTCAAAGAATTTTTGTATAAATCCGGTCTATCACATTAGCCATAAGCAAAGCCTATCAAGCTCGTTATATTTCAACTTGCTTAACCATAGTTGACTCCCTTCAAACGAAAAACCAACAATGATCTGATAAGTTTGGTCTACGATCGATATGATAAACTGAACCTAGGCAAAATTTCTTTTTTCTCATTTTTCATTAGTAGTATTTGTTCAAAATTAAAAGTTCGGTATTTTTTTCTTTAAAAAATTGAGTTAGACATTTAATAACAACAATATCCAACTTATAATACTACAGATTTAAAGTGGCTTGGATCAAAATATTTGAAAAAATAAAAAGTGAGGTGAACTTATAAAGCTCATTAAGATAATAAAAAGTTACATTGGAAATTATCAACATTAGCTTTGAAAATATTCGCAAAATATTAAAAGAAAGAAAAAAAAAGAGGAAGAAATTCTATTACCTTCTGTTGGATTACTGAAAGAAAGAATGCTCAACTAGTATTATCAAGCAATTTCAGCTACCTTCATTGAAGATAAAACAAATTTTTCCTGCAAATCTGCCAATATATATACCCAATTCATACTTGCTAACCCTTCGGTGGTGAGAGTTTTTGTCATTGTAATCCAAATTGAAAGAAAATTTTGAGACTAATTCGATGCAAAGGAGATACAAAAGGGGAAGGCTATAAGAGAAAGAGAAGCAGGGGAGGGAAGAGGGAGGAGGGTGTGTTTATGTTTTTTTTTTAAAGTTTATTTAGTGATTTAGGGTGATGATTTTGATTCATCTTGGAATTATTCAACTTGATTCGTGATTTAACTCAAAATTTGAAACATGTGGATTATGGAGGTGCCTTGTTTTTTCTATGAAACGATGTGGGTAATAGTAATTGTACCAATTGGCAACCAAAAGGATTTCGTGAGATTGTGTGTTTTTTGGTCTTATTGTACCTATTTTAGGATCACAGGATGCGTTACCAATCGGCCATGCAATCGGTGGTATTTTGATAAATTAGTTTTCTTGTCGAAGATGAGAAACCTTTTTCTCAAAGTATAATCGCAACAAGCAAACATTGCTTTGATTCGATTATGGAACATCACATTGTAGTTTGTAGAAATTAATTAGGTTAATATCATTTTTTCCCCATAAGTTCTATCATTGGAAACAAATTGTCTCTCGACCTTTAAAATCAAATAATTTTCACTCTTAACTTTGGAGGCGGTAACAAATTGTCCATGCTTTTGATTCCCTGGTTAAATCTAATAAATTTTCACCCATTTGCACACAAATGGCAAAAGCAGGCAGTCAGATGAAAATATCTAAATATCTAACAATATGTTTTCATGACAAGTGTGCACACAAGTGAAAAATCTATTAGATATTTAATGGAAGAATTAGATGAATTGGGCAATTTGTTATTACTTCAAAATTGAGGTGAAAATTTGTTTGGGTTGGAGGACAATTTGTTACCAATGATAAACCACATGGGGCAAAAATAATTGACCCAAATTAATTTATTGTTTGGAATTTACTTATACCAGCTTACAAGCAACATACCCATGCTATGCACGGATTTTGTTCAAACTTTAATTATAAAAGCTTAAATACAAAATAGTGACATAATTCTAATTTGGTGAATACAAAAACTAATTATTATATATTGTGGTAATATAATTAATCATGATATATATTATTAGTAAAATTATAGATAAATAGAGAGGAAGAGAGATTTTAATATTAAGAATTTAATATCCTTTATACGTGATGCAACGTAAAGGAATTTATATATATATATATATATGTGTGTGTGTGTGTGTGTGTGTGTGTCACTCCTTTATACCATACCCCACGACTCTGGGCTTAATACTCAAAGTCATTCCATTCGAGGAAAAATGAATAAGCGAGGGTGCAGATCGAAGTGGGTTGATATATGGAAAGAATGAGGCCCACTAGATCTAACTCAACCTTTCATGAGTAGTAAGGAGGCTCCCATTATAGGAGCCCTTTTAAGTGCTAATTTAGACTAGCAATTGCATCACACTACAAGAAAACCCCTTAACACCGATGAATTTTTCTTGTCGATGAAGGATCATCTATCGTAGGTGATACTCATCACCGAGGGAATTCCCTCGGTAATAATTACCCCTTCGATGTTAAGCTCCTCGGTAATACCTTATTTACTGAGGGCAAAAATATTCCCTCGGTGATAGGTTATCATCGACGGCTATCACCGAGGGTCTCTCAGTGATAGGTTTAAAAATATATATTTTTGGTCTTTTTTAAAATAATAATAAATAATCTGACCAACACCGATAGATGTTCCCGCCGGTAATGATAGTACTTATCCCTGAGGGATTAATCAATCGGTACTGAGTTATTTTTAAAAAAAATATAAAAAAATAGACTAAGCTCAATACCAACGGATGTGTCCTTCGGTGATAATAATTATCACTAACGGTCTCTATCCCTTGTTGATAGTAATTAATTTATATATATATATATGCACACACACACACACATATTGTTTTTTCGATTTTCCCTGTTAAAACATATCCAACCTGCTTCAAATATATTTAAAAAATATAGAATACAACGAAATCGAGATTACAAAATATTTCGTAAATTAATAAAATATAATATACAAATGAAAATACAATCAATAATCAAATATTCCCCCTTCAAAAAAATAATCGAATATTTCAAAAATTCTAAATGGAAATGTCTAAAAATAAAATTATGGGTTAGCTAGGTGTGTACACTACAAAAAGAATGTAATATACTGACGAATAACTATACAGATGGATTTAAAATCCGTAAGTATAGACATCCTATACTGACGGATTTTAAATCTGTCAATATAAACTTAATGTATACTGACGGATTAAATATTTCGTCACTACAGATCATGTTTGTACTGACAGATTTACAATTCCGTCACTATAACTCATGTCTATACTGACGATTAAACATTCTGTCACTACAAGACATGTCTATCCTAAGTAATAAATGAAACCAACTTCTACAGTTGCCATCTCAAAAACTTGTGTGTATAAGGACTTTACCCCAAAACCTTTTGTGCAAGTAAATAGTTGCTTACCTGCTAGAGTCAGAGGCCATTCATATATCATGTGAGGGAAATGTGTTGACACTTGATTATGATGTAGAAAGGCTAGGTCTCGGAAACTAATAAAGGGTTATTTTTAATGTCTTACTTTTAATCTAAGAAGTGTTTTTTTTTTTTGCTATAATTAGACAAAATATATGATCCTCTTACATTATTTATTAGAATAGGTAAATAGTAAGGTGGTCTTTTTTTTGGGGTGCTGTATTTTTTTAGTGACTTAGGTTCTTACATAACTTTCCCTTCTCAATAGGATGAACATGATTCAGAAGATACAAAAGAGAGCACTACTGCAACTTTTGTGATAGTTTTCATGTATTAATTTCTTAAAACGCTCCAAGGAATTAGGATCTCAAACATTTAACATATATAGCGGATTTTTTTTGTTCAATTCAAATGATGTTCTCCTCTATATATGTTAGACTATGTAAAATTTCATCATCTGAATTATTTCATGTACTTGTTCTTAGGTAAATAAAAGTATTTCTTCATATAGTGTTTGTGTGCTCTATTGTTTATTTTGATATTTTATTATATATTATGATTTATTATGCATTAAACAAGAAAATGGAAAATATGAGGGAAAAACTGTAAATCTAATTGAAGCTGGCATGTATATACAATGATGGTTCTGAAACCATCTGTATAGGTTAATGAGCTATACCGATGGATAAAATCTATCAGTAAAGGTACTTATACTGATGGTTTTTAAAACCGTAAGTAAAGGTGCCTATACCGATGGTTTTTAAAACTGTAAGTAAAAGTTTCTATACCGACGGTTTTTAAAACCGTAAGTAAAGGTTTCTAAACCAATAGTTTTGAAAACCATAAGTAAAGCTCTTTTGTCTATACCAACGGTCCAAAAAAATCATTGGTATATCCTTATAGCTATGCTGCTTTTTGCTATGCTTTTTAAAACCGTCGGTATAGCCAAAAAGGGTCTATACCAACTTTTTTGGTTTTTAGCGACGGATTTTGACTATCAGTGTATGCCAATTTTTTGTAGTGATACTATACTTATAAATGTGATCTTGTTTACTTATAAATGTGCATACTATAAATGCATCATAGCATATAATGAATATATTCATGCATTGCATCTTACCTTAGAATGTCCGTCCAATGATTATTAAGCGACACAAACACTCTCGTTGCTTATCAATTAATATGTTTGCAAAGCGAGTGCTTGTGTTCAAATAATCATTGGATTTTCCAGATTTGCAAAGAGAGTGTTTGTGTTCAAATAATCATTGGATTTTTCAGAGTGGACAATTTAGGAATACATGATCAATTTTTCAAGTTGTAGTTCCTAGTTTGTTTTGTTTCGACTAGATTTTGGCTACAACTCTCGTTGTTCTTTAGGTATGCACTAAATTCGGGTCTATTTTCCTTAGGATATAGCTCCGAATTTAAGTCGTGTACTTGGAGAACTAAGGGGAAATGTTGTCAAAATCGAGTCCTAACAGAACAAGTTTGGAACTACAAATTACAAAATCGATCACGCACTCATGAATGGGTTAGCACCCCCTACCTATTAGTGTAATGGATTATATGGTTAGAAAGCATGCATGATGCACAAGGAATCTGTAGACAGAGTTAAAACCCCAAGAGGGAGCGAATTGGGTTTTAAAAACTTTTTGCAATTAACAAACAAGTTTTAACAATTTAATCAACTAAAGCAAACAACAAATTAATTGCTTGAATTTAAAGAAGTAAAAGAAGAGAATATGCAAACTCCGTTTATAGTGGTTCGACAATATCAGAATCACTCCGACCCTACGTCCACTTTCTTCAAGGAATCTCCTTGAAGTAATCCACTAATGATAGTCGAGCAACTTCAAGGGTGTTGTCCAAACCTTACAATAATCTCTTTCACAAGGAATTGTTTAATGCCTAAACACTCTAAGAGTCACACCAACTCTTTTTCTTTACAATGATTTGAATTGATTATAAAAAAAAAAGACAAAAGAGACTTGAATTTAATGCTTTTATAAGAAAGAATATATCTCTCTTTGAAGTACAAAGCATTTAAGAATGTCTCATAAAATATTTTGAAAGCTTTGAATGATAACAAAGGAGAAAATGAAGATTTAATGCTCTTGTGTGTGTTCTAATTCTAATTTATGATAGGTTTTTATATACAGAAAAACTTATTAGCCATTACTCTTCAAAGAATCCCGTTTGTGAGTGGTTTGGTGCATTAAATGCATTGAACAGACTTTTCAGATTTGAAATATTACCGTTATTTTCGAACATTCAGTCGACTGAATGGAAATTTAAAATTTAATTTGGTGTCAAGTATTTTATTCAATCAATTGTATGGTTCATTCAATCAATTGAATGAATGAAGGAAACTTTTTATTCTTCATTCAGTCGACTGAATAACCTGAACCAGAATTTTTCTGTCTTTAAAGGTTTTTTTTCAGCCAAATCATTTTTTGTCAAAACATTTTGTTTAAAAATGAGCCATAAAGAAAAGTTAAATACCTGTAAGTAGGGATTTACAGATCTTAACTACCTTAGAACCTATTCTAGGTCTTTGGTCTTCTTTCGAGTATCTCTCAAGTACGATCTCTTCTTTCCTAGTCTTGTAATGCGTCTTTTCTTTGAGTTGAATACTTAGATGCAGTTAAAAACACTTAGGTAAAACTGTCAGTACGGTTAAAACATTATTTTATCATAATTAAAATTAAATAAGGTTCAATAGAATCATTATGTTGTTTACTAATTTGTTATCAATTTTTCATCCTGCAAGCTACAAACGATCTCGTCAGTCGTACTTCACCGTTATTGATTAAGTTAGGTATGTAAATCCAAATATTTCTAAGTTATCCCCTTGGTCGTGTGATAAATTAATGTTAAATCTATACTTGTTTCATACTTTTTGGGAAGATATAAAAATGATAACAAAATAAATGTTTGTGATTTTATCATGCTATTTCAGTCTATATATTGTTATGTTAGTTTAACTTTTTAATTTTTAATTTTTTTAAATAAAGTTAGCCTTAGATTGTTATGTCAGATTTTCATTACAAGTTAGCATCATTAAAAACCACATGTATTTAATGAAGTATTTTTGGAAGATAGAAAAGTGATAAAAAAAAATATACGATTGCTATTGTATCATGTTATTTCAATCCATATATTTTGATATGTATGTAAAAAAAAAATTCATAATTGAAAGAATACTATATATTTAAAACAACTTATTGACAATAGATTCTTTATTATTTTAGTAATTAGAACGATGGCAACTGGCCGTAGCTGGATGGATCGTCGAAATGTTAATCATGCCCTATCTACAGAATTTTTGAAGGGGTGGAGGTTTTTCTTAACTTTGCATATGGTAACCCATCGTTTGTGTATAACGATAGAACTATTCGGTGTCCTTGTTTTCTATGCTAGAATTTAAGGTTCTTAAACAGAGAAACAATTATCTTGCATCTATATAGGAAATGTTTTACTCCTAATTATAAGAGCTGAATTTTTCACGGTGAGAGTTATTTAAGATGTGAACGGTCGACGCCCTAATCAGATCACCGTGTCGAGAAAGGTTTCGGAGAAACGAATCGCATAGGGGGAAATGGTAATGGATGTTGCTGGCCCAAACTTCAACTTAGGTAACGGATGAGGTGAGTTTACCATCACGTCCATTTAGTAGAATATAACTTGTGGGAACAAAAAGAATCCATTTCGGATCATTGGTTACAAACCCGAGAGGTTTCGGCCTGAAAAAGAATGTAACTTGGCGGTTTTTAAGTCAAAAAAGTAGATAACTTAGGTAACGGATGAGGCAAGTTTACTGTCACGTCCGTTTAGTAGAATGTAACTTGTGGGAACAAAAGAAACTATTTCGGATCACTGGTTACAAACTTAAGAGGTTTCAGTCTACAAAGTATATAACTTAGCGGTTTTAAGGTAAAAAAAGTAGATACCTTAGGTAAAGGTCGGGGCAGGTTTACTGTCATGTCCGTTTAGAAGAATGTAACTTGTGGGAATAAACAAAATCCATTTTGAATCACCAGTTACAAACCCGAGAGGTTTCGGACTGAAAAAATATGTAACTTGGAGGTTTTAATGTAAAAAAAGTAGATAACTTAGGTAACGGATAAGGTGGGTTTACCGTCACATCCGTTTAGTAGAATGTAACTTGTGGGAATAAACTGAATCCATTTTAGATCACCGGTTACAAACCCAAGAGATTTCAAACTGAAAAAGTATATAATATAGTGATTTTAAGGTAAAAAAAGTAAATAACTTAGGTAACGGACGAGGTGGGTTTACTGTCACGTCCTTTTGGCAGAATGTAACTTGTGGGAATAAACAAAATCTATTTCAGATCACCAGTTACAAACCTGAGAAGTTTTGGACTCAAATAGTATATAACTTAACAGTTTTAAGGTCAAAAAAGTAAATAACTTAGGTAACGAATGAGGCGCGTTTACTGTCACATCCGTTTAGTAAAATGTACCAGACAAGACGGACTTATAAAATATATAACTTAGTGGTTTTACTTTCATAAATTATTTAGTTTCAGTTTTGGTTTATATATATATATATATATATATATATATATATATATATATATATATAAAACCATGTTATTTATTATATTTTATTATAGGATCCAGCTGCAGAGGAAAATGTTGAGCATGTGAACCCTGATAGTGACACACTTTTTTACTTTTCTCTCTCTCTAGACTTTATGTTTCTAATCTAATTTCAAGCGTCATAATTAGGCTACTTAATTATTAAAGAAGCTAGTCAACCTTTCTATGGATCTAAGAAAACTATCTTTTTTTTTTCTTTCCATTTGAGCTATGCTCACATTACCATACACGTAGCACTAATGGTGATTTTTAATTAATTCACCAGCGACACGGTAGAAAGTGCTAGTGATTTTTAATTAATTCACTAGTGACATGGCACATTACTTACTTCCATTGATATTTTGTTGCTCTTTTTTTTTTTTTTTTCATTTTTCATTTTTCATGTTCCAAATATTTATAGTCAATTGAGTTACATGTGTCAAATTGAAATGCTTATAACATTGTGATACACCACAACTTCAAAGCTCTTAATCTATAACATTGTCGAATTGAATCGGTTTCGTTAGTTACACGGTAATTATATTCTTATACGATGATTTTCCCTTTCAATTAAATCTTACTCAATTAATTAATTTTTTCATACTACATAGAAAAACAAACTTATATTCTTAATTTGTATGGAACAAATACATGTATATTGCAGAAATATCACTTAAGAAAACTCGGGGAGTATTTATATTTTCCAATCAAGTATAAGTAAACCATTACATTATTTAATTGAAAAATTTTAAAAATAATTTTATTATATTTACAGTACTAATTTTTCCCGAGTATACAGTTGATGCAAATGGGGGGTCTCGTTTGTATATATCATTGGAAATTTCATTAATTGAAGCATATGATATTTAAGTAATATTTCACATTCACATATCTATTAATTAAGATTAAAAATAATTACTAAATATTTTTTTCAAGTGCACTAACATTATTCATTCCATTTTTTCCAAGATATCATATCATAAAAACTTATGAACAAGGCCCAAAATCTGGAATTAAATTTTGTTTTCAAATATTGGAAACAAAATAAAAACCAAAGACAATCAAAACATTTGAAAACAAAAAACAAAAGACAAAAAAGTTGCAACCCACTTAACAAAACCTAAGCAACATATATATCAAAATTAAAAGCATAAATAAATTAAATTAACAAAATTAACAAAACAAGTTAGAGTGGACTTACAGTAGACAGACACAATAACCCACTTAACGGAACCTAAGCAATATATATTTCAAAATTAAAAAAATAGAATAAATTAAATAAACAAAACAAGTTAAATAGGACTTACAGTAGAGAGACACGAGAAAATGGGTGACAAAAAACAAAAAAAAAAATTTGCAACCCACCAAACAGAACCTAAGCAACATATATATCAAAATTTAAAAAAAAATAAAAAGCTAGACTAACAATACATAACTAACAAAAGAAACTAGAGAGTTGAGAGAAAGGAAACTTACAATATCTGGTAGAGAGAGAAAGTGATGAAGAGGAGAAAAAACGAAAATTATAGAAATGAGGGATATATGAGAAAGAGGGAAATATGAGAGACAGTGAGAGGGTGAAAGAAATTTGATAGAGAAAAATGGTGAAATGTCGCACGGCTGCAAAAGGGAAAGGAAACAGAAGAGAAGGGGGGGGGGGGGGGGGGGGGGGGTTTATTATCACCGAAATTTTATATTCATTTATCAACACCAAGGGATTATCCCTCGGTAATAATATATTTTAATTTTTAAAAAAACAAAAATTATTTTTAAAATTTTTCACGAACTTAATACCGAGTGTGAAAATATTATCACCGAGGTCCCTCAGTGATAATGTTTCATACTATCACCAACAGACACATGGCCCTCGGTGAATATCCATCATTGAAAACACTTGTCACCGAAGGACGTGTCCCTCAGTGATAAGCGGTTTTCTTGTAGTGTTATTGTTATATGGTGTTTGGCCTAACCGAGAAACATTTTTCGAAAGGAAATAATCCAAGCACGAAGCAAGGATGATGGAAAAATTAGAGTCACTGTTTTATCTCAAAAGGAGGGTCAAAATCTTTTATCATTGGTTTGCGTGAGAGATTCGGGGAAAGAGATTGTGGTATGAAAGAAGAATGAATCATAACTACCCCTCTCGCCTAGGTCAAAACCTAGTCTTCATTTTATTGAGAAAATATTTAATAATTAATTTAAACTACCTTTGCTACACATTAACATACAATTGCATGCAATAACAGTTTATCTCACTAAATTTTGGCAAAGCATTGATTACACCAAACAAGAGGTAAATATGCATGGCAATTAAAATAAAAGAACAAATATTCAAAAGAAAATAACTAAAATAGTAAATTTAGCTAAATAAAACAAGTTAGTGCAGCAAGAAAATAAACATTAAAAACTGAAACGGAAAATTGGGTTTAGATCAGCCAACCAAGTCTAGAAAAGACTCGATCGGTCCATGGACAGGGCCGACCGACCCCATTGAGGAGCCAGTCGACTCCCCTGCTGCAAGTTTGGGCAGAATTTGAGTTTTAGTGAAACTCTCATTTTTTAGCTATTTAGAATGCGATTCAATAACGAAAAATCATGCAAAATCCTAACCTAAATGACATGTTAATATGCAAGTAATCCTAAAATAATTATTGTTAGATGACATGTGAAATATAATTAATTATTTAGATACAAAAACCCTAATCTATGTGATGTAAAAAAATTAGTTGAAAACTTAAAACATGTTTCCATATGACGTACGAAACTAAAATTTTAAAGCATGTGTGAATTTAATTATTTTATCTAAGGAGGTTCAAAGTAAATTATCATACTTTAAAAATTAAAATGCTATGAAAGAAATTACTAACCTCTCGACAATCTATTCAGTCTCTTCGCATTTATACAAAGGGATTAACGATGAGTTAATACTAGAGTGATTGGTGAATTTCCACTAATGGTGTGGATGCCCTTAGAGATTGATTGTTATAGTAGTGGATGAGCGCGCATAGAAGACTTTGATTTCGATCATCATGCCCTTCTTGATCGCAAACCTTCTGATAAATTAGTAGTTCTAGCTTTTCAAGATCATCATGCGAAAATTATTGTTGACTTGTTTGGTATTACCAAAAAGCGAGCTCAATCATTTATGGTAGATGAACCCAAACTCTTAACAACCTAGCAACAATGGTTACTATTATTGTGCATATTAGGTTGCTATTTCATGCGTGAGTTTAGCTCAAAGGTTGCATAAATCACTGCTAGATATGGTCTTACAAGTAGCTGAAGGTTCTTGCCCAATGGGAGTAATTCTAGCCATGACATTGAATGGTTTGGATGCATTCAAGTTCCAAGAAGCATCATACTTTGTGGGAAGTCCACTTTTATTCGGGTATAATTTTTCTATAACCAAATTTCTTTTCTTCTTTATGCATGAATTGAATGTTGACACCTCCCTTTTTACAAATGTGGTTGTTTGGCAAATTGACTATCATTGCCTCTCCAAAGATGCCAACAAATATCCTTAATCCCTTAGAAAATATAGATGAGTAGACAACACCTAATTTATAGATAGAAAGAGGATAATGCATACCTTGGATCCTTTACTCCATTTTTAATAGCGCAACATAAATCTTTAGGGTATGGAAGCAATAAAGCAATCTTCATTAGCAACCATTAGGATCTTCCTCTCCATGGTTCTCCTATAGCACACACTAGCCTCAATAGATAGCTTACCCTTATGTGTAGAGAATGATATCTTTAGGGTTGCGAATTGAGAAGACCTATCTTACTCTTTATATAATGATCCAATGGCTCACTTATCAAGGCCCAAAAACTCAACTATAACCCACATTAATTAACCCATATTAGACACGTTAGAGTATTAGGTCTACTATAAATAGATTGCTCTATTGGGTTTTCTGTAAGTTGTACTTGATAGACCAACACTTAACCTATTTTGTGATACATTAAAATCTAAAAGCCCACAAATAAGTAAGCTCAGTAATTGAAAATTTTCTATCATTTAATAGATAAACAGTTAAACATTAACAATCCCATACAAAAGCTTTATATATATGAAATTGTTAAAATTATATCAAAGCTTTATATCTATGAAAATTGTTAAAATTACTTATTTCCTTAAACTTGACTTTATAAAATTATAGATTTTAGGAATATAAGTGCAACTTTTTTAAACTAGAGGTATACAAATGTAATTTTGACAAATATTAAAAGGATTTTTCTAGTAAGGTTCCTTCACTTTCATGGATTAGGATCTTAGGATGATGACAGTTTTCTATGGTTAGTGTTGTTCAAATTTAGATGACCAAAATAGTCTCAAGAATTTAAATTTATTTTAAACAAAAGGAATGCTAATTAGATTATTTAATAAACTCATTGATTTAAATTTTTTAACATTCCAAATTATTTTACGATATTAAGACAATCAATGATTGAAAAAGCCCATTCTCGATACCATTGGAATTAACTTGATAAAATCTACATTCTGACATTGGATTCACATTCTTCCACTAGTTAGACCATTCTCACTTGCCACCCATGCACGTGGAGGGGCCAAGTTAGATATGCACTTTTATGGTACGTATTATCGAAAATTGACACACCATCAAGTTGAAAATTTTTGAGATCTAACGAATCATGGACCCGTCACACACATCACTATCTCCGCATGGGAATGCGTCCTATGAATAATACATGTTTGACTTTTTATATAAATTTTTTTTTTAAATAGTGCAATCATTTTTTTTATGAACTAACATATCATCTCATTATGAATATTATCAACCACATAATCTCCCAACTACAAAGAATCCATTTCCCACTTTCATATGTATATCTATGATCAAGTTTCAAAGAACAGCATCCTATTCCAGCACTCTTCTGTAACTTCTGTTTAAAATTAGTATGGAATCTATTGATGTGGAAGTTGGACCAAAAGTCCAGCTTGGGTTACTAATTTGGGCTTTACCTACTACCTGCAATGAAAACTAGATTTTAATCATTTTATGCTTATCCTTTCAAAATGAACAAAAGCACACAGGGCCTTAGATATTTTTTTCTTTCTAGCTGTCAAGTGGCCCAGATAGTTTTGTTTTGTTGGCTTGGCCCACTAGAGAGCACAAAAGCACATAGGGCCATATTCAACCGTTTTACGCAACGTACATGGTCCATTCTCTTTTTTCAATGAAAATGACCAATTTGCCTTCAAAAATTTCCCCAAAAAATTATTGAAAAGTCTATACATTGACTCAGTTCAGTCGGTCACTTGCTCAGGTCTCTTTGTTGAGGGGACGGACCGGCGGATTCACAAAATACCCAATCAAAACCATCACGAGCCATGGCCGATCACCACCACCACCATCACCAGCACCGCCCCCACCGGCTCTCCGTGCCCCCACGAGCCACCAACATCTCCACTTCTAGACCCTATCCACTTTACCCTTCTTATCCTTCCTCCATCACAACCCCAACCCCAACTCCATCAAAAGCCCGCCTCTCCTCTTTCTCCTCCAGTTCCAAAAACAACAAATCCTCCATTTCCTTCCTCTTCCTCCTCCTCTTTTCTCTCCGTTCCCTCTACTCTCTCCTCCCTTTCCTTCGCTCCTCACCTTCATTCTCTCTCTTCCCTTTCTCCTTCCTTGTCTCCCTCCTCTCCTTTCTCCTCTGTCTCTCTTTCTCTCTCTTTCCCTCCAATCAATCCACTAGAGACCCTTTTCTCTATCAGAAGCAAAACCAACCCCTTTTCTCTCTCTCATCGATATCCCCGTCTCAGCGCAAACACTTGCTGGCCAAATCCCTCCTCTTAGCTACCGTTTTCCTCCTCCGCTTCCAGGCTCTCCGGTACTGCGGCACCGCAGCGATGATCTTGGCTGAGTTGTGCGGATTTGTCACCGCGAGGTTCGTGGAAGAGGGGCAGAAGCGGGATTTGAGTGATCGGAGCCGGAATTATTCATCTGAGGTTCGTGGTTTCTGTGCTTTGTTTGTTGGGTTGTTTTTGTTATCGATAAGTTGGAATCGGATTGAATGTTTCCCGTTATCCACTTCCTTTGTTGAGAAATGGGGGTTTTCTGTGATTCCTAGGGACAATTGTCTCAGGATTTGGCCTACGTTGCTTCCGTTTTTATCTGGGTTTTTGGGTTGCTATGAGAGGGTTTCCATGAATTGGGGGACAATTAGGCAACTGGGTCGAAAACGGGTTCGGTTGATTTCGCTGTTTTTCACGACAGTTTTGCTTTTTATTCCTGCGGTTGGGAGTGTTCTGTTCTTTGAAGGCGATGGAGATGATGTCTCTATTGGGAATTTAGGTTGGCCTTTGGCGAACACTGTTGTTTTCGGGGTGTTATTGAGTGAGAGTTACAGTGACCAGAATTTAGTGAATTCTAAGGATTTTCAAAGAGAGTTTATGGTTACCTTTGTTTGTACAATTGTTTTGGAGCTCTTTTACTTCCCCGAGCTTTCGCTTTGGGGGTTACTACTGTGTGGCTTGTTGCTGTATTTTGCTGTCAGGGAATTGGATCCTATTTATCCAAAATACATTGAGATGGGTTTGGAATCGTCGGAGTCATTTACTACCTTGTTTATGAAGCCTATCCGCCATATTTTGAGTGAGAGGAAGTCTCGTAAGATTGCACTTTTTCTTTTAATTAACACTGGTTATATGGTTGTGGAATTTGTTGCTGGGTTCATGAGCAATAGTCTTGGGTTGATATCAGATGCTTGTCACATGTTGTTTGACTGTGCTGCTTTGGCGATTGGGCTATATGCTTCTTATATTTCGCGTTTGCCTGCAAATAATCAGTTTAATTATGGTCGAGGTAGATTTGAGGTTTTATCCGGATATGTTAATGCTGTCTTGCTTGTTCTGGTTGGCGCATTGATTGTATTGGAGTCGCTTGAGAGGATTTTGGACCCTCAAGAGATATCAACTAATAGTTTGTTAGTAGTTTCAATTGGAGGGCTCCTTGTGAATGTGGTTGGTTTAATCTTCTTTCATGAGGAGCATCATCATGCCCATGGTGGATCTGGATGCTGCCATTCCCACTCCCACTCCCACTCCCACTCCCACTCCCACCACAATCACCATAACCATACTGGAAATGATCATGAAAATGATAGTAAACATCATGAACATGTTACTATTTCCCATGAATGCCATGAAAAACAATGTTCTGGCTATGGTGACCATGAACACAATCATAATAATCAACATGGAAATGTTGACAGTTGTAGAGAAGATCAGAAAGCTGGGGGTGCCAAGTGCCGTGACCACCATGGCCATACTTACCAACATGACCACAATGATCACCACCATGGTCATGAGCTTGCTCACCAACAAGAAAACCATGACCATGCTCACCAACATAAACATTGTGACAACCACCATGATCATCATCAGCATGCCAGCCATGCTCACCAACTTGACCACGGTGACCACCACCATGATCCTCATAATCAGCATGCCGACCAGTACCTCCACAAAAGCTTATCCCCTAGTTCTTCAAGTTCACATGGTCAGTATTTTGAAGCTCAGAAAGGAGAAAATTCACATTTTCAAGGAGCAGCTTCACATACCCATGATCAGCATTCAGATTGTAGAAATCATTCTTCTTCCCAACAAAGAAAAGTGCCACCTGATGGTGAGGAACAACAAAAGCACCATCATAACCACATGGACCACAACATGGAAGGAATCTTCTTGCATGTTCTGGCAGACACCATGGGAAGTGTTGGAGTCGTTATATCAACCCTATTAATCAAGTACAAGGGATGGCTTGTTGCTGATCCTGCCTGCTCAATATTTATTTCTGTTTTGATTGTAGCTTCAGTCATCCCTTTACTCAGGAATTCTGCAGAAATTTTGCTTCAGAGAGTTCCGAGGGCTCATGAGCAGGATCTGAAAGAAGTGATAAATGATGTTATGAAGATAAAAGGAGTATGTGGTATTCAGAACCTGCATGTATGGAGCTTCACAAACACAGATGTTGTGGGGACACTCCATCTTCATATCTCAGCAGAGACTGACAAGGCCTCTACTAAGGCTCAGGTTTCTCACATACTACATGATGCTGGAATAAAGGATCTGACGTTGCAGGTTGAATGTGTCAAATAGTTAGTGTGGTAACTTTTGATCTTTTTTTCTTATTTTTACAGTATTTGAGGACACTAACCCACCAGCCTGAAAGACAGAATTGATCATTACAAAATGCGGTGGATAAAGAAACGTGGCTATGTAACTATTTTGCTTTTCTAGGTATATCAGGTGATTCATGCCCATGTTTCATTTCTAATTCTGGCAAATAGATTCATTATAAAATGCTTGACATTATAATTGTATCTGTACCCTCAAATTTGACACAGACTAAAACTTAATGGAATGAAAGGAAAGGAAAGGAAGAGGTATGTGTATGTTTCTTTTTCTTTTCTTTCTATATTTATTCAATCCAAATGCATCCGCAGAAATTGAACATTTTGGCCGTGCAACTTATTCAATTGAATCACAGTTAAAATATAGAAAGAAAGTAATGGGAGAATTCCTGAGATGGGTAACGGTGGTGATTTGACTTATTTTTGAGTTTTGAAATTTTATCGAAATCAAAATTATAAACTTTTTTTTAATAAGAAATTATAAACCATGATCATACCAGAATTTATAAGCCTTGGCCATAATTCAAGTAATTTTTTTAAAAAAAATTACCGTCGTTACATCTTAGCCATTGGACTCAAAAGAATAAACAGAACTAAAATAAACTGAAAACTAATTTTGCATTATAATTTCTTTTCTGGATATAGTTTGTTAACCCACAATTGGAGATCAATTTCTCGTAATTAGTTAAAAACCAAAAGAACGTCAGCTTCAAGACTCAGACTCTCAATGGTTTAGTAAAAGAAAAAAATGAGATGAAAAAAAAAAGTAAGAAAAAAATAAAGGTAGTAATGTTTTTGACTTGCATGTGTAAATTATAATTTTTTAAAATTAAAAAGATTGAAGTGTAAAAACATTAATATTCAATTATTCGTTAATATTATGAGCAAGAAACTTTTATTTCAGTTTTATATATATAAATCAGCCCGTGGGGTGGTATTCTCTTTTTTTGCCCGTCTCTACGTACATTCATCCTTAAGTGAATTTGATGAGTTCAAAAGGCTTCAATTTACAACAAAGTATTGAGCCAACCAAAAAAATATATTGGATTAAAGGCTACATCAAATAAGACATAATTATAGAACTAAATGTTTTTTTAGCAAGCGAGCCTGGAAAATAATATTATTTATATATTTTTTCACTTTCTTAAATAAAAGTAAAATAAAACTGTTTTTTTTTCCTTTTAGTCTCTAAAAACCTATCATTTTAATTTTTTTTATCCTTTAAATTTTCAATACTCATTTTCCTTTTCTCTCTGCTTTTCTTCCGCTGAAGGTGGCTTAAACCATTAGGCGTTTGGTATGATTGAGTAAGCACTACTCACTCTAATAAGCACTACTCACTATGGCGGATGTATAAAGTTTACTCAGTTGCGTAAACTTTCACAATTATTTTTACTTTTTTACTATTTATTATATCTACAAAATTATTATTATCATAATTATAATAGTATATATTAATATTGTTTCTAAAATTATATTTATTATAATTATTACTGTTATTTTTATAATTATATTAATTATTATAATTATAATAATAACACTGATTATAATTGTAATAATATTATAATCATATTTATAAAAATATTATAATAATAATAATTATTATCATAATTATAATAATAATAATAATATTATTATTATTTTTTAAAATTATAATAATGGAGTGAGAGTTTATTCAAACACGCAATGGAGTAAGAGTTTATTCAAAGAGTAGTTTAGCCTACTCTATTCCCCCATTCGATTACCCTACCCTACCCTACCCAAAATTCCAAACACAGCCTTAAAGATTTGTATGCTGGGAGTAAAAATATTTAAAATAATCTCATGGGCATGTCCTATGTTTACAAAGTTTTACGCTGGACTTTAGAGCACGGAATCAGAACTGCATTTCCCACAGAGGTTTCAGAATTTTTCAGTTAAACCTGAGACTAACCCGACCATACATCATCGTATTTTTGTTGTTCGTTTCAGTTCTTCCACCATACGGATCTGCGATTCAATGTCCAGTGAAACCCCTCACTTACACGTTCTCTGCTGTTTTTTTTTTTAAATTATATTTTCTATTGCAAAATTAAGTACTGTGACAAGCTCATCGTCTTTCTAGGGCTGATTGCTCTTCGTTTTCTAATTAATATAATTCTCTTTTAAATCTCTTTGACAAAACCCCCACCGCAAAGAAAAAAAAAGATAATCGCTAAAAACACTTGTGAGAAGTTGTTTTTTAGTTCAAAAATCAGGGTCTTGGAGATGGAGAGCTCGGAGGAGAAGGTGGTTGCTGTGATCATGGTCGGTGGGCCCACCAAAGGTATTCAATTCTTGTATACATGATATATGTATAGGTATACGTATACGTAATTCTCCATGTATATGCATTTTTTTTTGTATGTACGTTTGATTGATTCTTGCTTATGTTCAATTTTGGTAGGGACTCGTTTTAGGCCACTATCATTCAATACACCAAAGCCTCTGTTCCCTTTGGCAGGGCAGCCAATGGTTCACCATCACATTTCTGCTTGTAGAAGGGTTTGCTTCTTTTACTCTCGTTTATTCCAAAAATTTAATCTTATCCTTCTGTTTGGTTACTGAAGAAACTCAAGAAAACAACAGAAAGTATAATTTGATTATAGTTGTAGGCTTATGTGTATGTTTTACTGATTGATTTGTGGCATTTGTTGATCTTTGTTGGATAGATACCAAATTTGGTTCAAATTTTTCTAATTGGATTTTATGAGGAGAGGGAATTCGCATTATATGTCTCTTCGATATCTAATGAGCTGAAATTACCAGTGAGGTGACTAGTGCATTGATATATCATGTTTTATTCTAGTTCTTTACTTCTTTAAGATTTTAACTATGTAGTTTCTTAGCCTTGTTTCTTGTTGATTGCGTTCTTCTAGATACTTGAAAGAAGATAAACCTCATGGTTCAGCTGGTGGCCTTTATTACTTTAGCGATATGATCATGGAAGACAACCCGGTACATTTTTGTTGAGCGTTTATTTCCTTCCTTTTGGATGTCCCCATAAAATGTCTAATCCATTAGTACATTCGCTCTTGTTTTTGTCTCTATATAAGATTGTGAATTTAGTCTGTAATATAAGTTCTCATACATATATCATGCCTTTTGTTGTGCAGTCACATATTTTTCTGTTAAATTGTGATGTTTGCTGTAATTTCCCACTGCCAGACATGCTCGGTAACTTTCCTCATTCTTGTATAATATATGATTCTGATTGTGTTTCTTTCAATCAATGTATGTGTTGCTTGTTAGACAAGTTTGTTAAATCGTGGGTATTGTAGAAAATCAACTGAAGCCTTTGTATGTTCTTTGCAGAGGCACATAGAAGATATGGTGGGATGGGAACAATGTTAGTAATCAAGGTTGATGCCTCAATAGATTTTTTCCAAGATTTCATCTTACTACATGTCTTTCATTTGCAATTTAAAAAAAAAAATCTTTGTTATTCATTATGGTTTTTCATATTTCGTTTGCTTTGTGTGAAGGTTTCTGCTGAATCAGCCAACCAATTTGGAGCGTTGGTTGCTGATCCAGTTACCAGTGAACTGTTGCATTACACAGAAAAACCTGAGACTTTTGTACGTCCATGATGCAGCTTTCATTCCTCATATTGTGGTATTTGGTTTTTCATGATTTATTTGAATTCTCTTGCTTTCACCCATGATTCCTTATGGTTTCTGCTATTCGTGGAAAGCAGGTAAGTGATTTAATAAACTGCGGTGTCTATGTCTTTAGCCCAGATATCTTTACTGCGATTCAGGATGTCTCCGCCCACCGGGAAGACACAGGTAAGTTTTCATTTATTACAAGCCATTAAATTAGTTTAAAATTGTGTGTAACTTCCTTGGCTAATAGAAATTTTTATCATCTCATATGTCTGAAGATATTGGACATTTGGAAAATTTCTCCTCTTTAATTTTCCCTTCTAATAAATATAAAGGAAAGGAACAAAATTGTTTAGCTGAAAGTGAACCAAATTTTATTGTTCTCTCAACTCTTATTTGTCAATATTGTATATACATTAGTTATTTGTGTATCGTCATACTTATTAAAGATAATTTTTTTTTCACTTTATGATTTAGATCTTCAATACCATGTTCGGTAACCCATTTAAGCCAACTTAAAGCAAGTTGGCTTAAATGAGTTCAAGACAAAATTGCCTTGAATTGTCTTGAACCCATTTAAGCCAACTTGCTTTAAGTTGGCTTAAATGGGTTACCAAACATGGCATTTGCTTCTAACTTTGACAAATGGGAAAGTTGCCATAAAGATTTATCTATGATTTGAAATGGTTATGCATTGAGAAGGTCATCTTTTGCTGTTAAAAACGAATTTACACTGCACTTTGATTGAAGTGGTCCTTTTGCTTCTTCTTTTTAATGAAACAAGGTACAGCTTTGTGCTTTGCACATCTCAATGGGTGTGCAAATAATTTTTTTGTGCAGGTGCTTTGCTGACTTTATATATTGTAGTGAGAGAACATAACATTTTCTTATTTAAATCCTTCCCACTTCCGCATGCTAAACCATATCGAATGTCAGAAAGTGTGAATTGTTAGAAAAGTATTTTTGTTATTGTGGATGCCAGCTAGCTTAGTTGATAGAGTAGCTTGTCATCTCACACCAGGGATGAGAGGGTGATGCAAATCTCAACCGACACGCTTTGAGACCCAACAAACAATATTGGAATACTTGCCCAAGAAAGTTAAAATTCAGATTTTTGATAGAAAACCCCGATTCAATGTTTATAATGAAACGCGAACGTTACTTTATACCTTCGGTTCGTGATTCAGTTATAATCATTAGGTCGAGGTTTGTTACTTTAATGGTGCTTGTTGATTCTCAAGGCTACCTCCCGTTGTGTAGTCCAATTCTTTTTCTTTTTTTTAAAATATTTTTGTTATTGAGCTTTCAGTTTCTGAACAAGTTAGATTGTCCTATCCCGAATGGTTTTTTTTCTTTTTTCGACAAAAGTGCTTCTGTGCATTTGAAATATTAGCTGCGCTGTAATTTAAAAATCATTCATACTGGATTGGATGGATAGTATATAACATATGTACTAGGCTTAATTTCATGTCTATTGAATTACAAATTGTGCATTTGAAGATATAAACTATGCTGTGATTGACCAATCATTCATACTGGCTCGGATGCATAGTCTGTAACATATGTAGGAGGCTTTAATTTCTTGTCTAATTATGCTGCATCTTTCAGTCATATAATCTGACTTTTTCGTCTAAAGAAATTTCTCCTCCTTTTGTTATCTGACCTGTACTTTGTTAAATTGTAGCCAACGTACGCCATGTGTCCAGCTTTGAAGCCCTTCAATTTGCAACAAGGTTATTGTCTTATTACTAGTTCCATTCTTTTGAAATAATGAACTTTCAACTGTCTCTACTTCCAATATATATAGAAAACTTGGAGTACCTATCAAAAAAATATATAGAGAACTTGAGGGAATGGTTAACAGCTGCATTTGATTCTTGTTTTGATAAGTCAGCTGCATTTGATTATTACAGATCATAGGGGGTGTTATAGCTATTAACAATATAAGATAATGAGTGTTGCAGCACTCTCCAATATTTTATCTTCCAATTTATTGATAAACTCGTTCAGTAATATATGGTGTACTGCAACAAAGCTTCTTTGTACATCTGTTAATTTTCAAACACCATAGTTTCTCAGTTTCTATGCTGATATATATTTATCTCAACAGGAGCCTTCCTCTAGATTTTGTGAGGTTAGATCAAGATATTTTGTCACCGCTCACTGGAAAGAAGCAATTATATACATATGAGACCTTGGATTTCTGGGAACAGATCAAAACTCCGGGGTACACCTGCACAATATATTCTTTTATCTTTCTTTGTTCATTAGCATAGAATGTCATTTTCCAAATCTATATCTATGTTTGCCATTACAGGATTTCTTTGAAATGCTCTGCTTTATATCTTGCCCAATTCCGACTTACCTCTCCCGGTCTTTTGGCTGCTGGAGATGGAACTAAGAGTGCAACAATCGTTGGTGATGTTTATGTTCATCCATCGGCAAAAGTACATTCAACCGCAAAGGTAGTTCCATCTTGTCTTCATCCAATATACAAATGCTTTGGAGCACAAATAGTGGGAAAATAATTGGGGATCTAGAGTACTATTATTTTTTCAAGTTCGGTGTATAAATGGTATAAAATTAAATGTCAAGTCAAGAATTTCAATGGTCGTGCCTCCCCCCTCACTCCTTTTTTTTACTCTCTTTCTGATCCATCCGCACATATTCAGCTGCGGATCTTTTGCCGCGCCATATATTTCCTTTACTGATTTGAAAGTGTTTGTTTTGGACAGATTGGTCCCAATGTCTCCATTTCAGCAAATGTTCGTGTTGCAGCAGGCGTAAGGCTTATAAGTTGCATAATCTTGGACGATGTTGAAATTAAGGTAAGAGACATGCTGCTCATGAAGTAATTATACCTACAATGTGATTATCTTATACTCTTTATGAAAATGAAAAAGGAAACAATATGTTTTATTTTCTTCCTGCAGGAAAATGCGGTCGTTATAAATTCTATTGTTGGATGGAAGTCGTCTCTTGGGAGATGGTCTCGTGTTCAGGCAAGTCCAATCAGTTGCATCATATTTTAGCCTCAGTTTACTAGATTTTTTTTAGTGTTCTCCTATTCTGGTCCGTTTAAGAAAAATAAAATACTGAAAATACAGATAAAATTTGAAACCCGCAAAAAATACCAATATTTCCTGGAACTCTAGTTTCTGCCGAGGACTAAAGTTTATTCTCAAGATAATGAGCTCAAATGCTGATCAAAAGAACTTAGTTAAATTTTGTGTAGAACTCCAGATTTAATTACCACAACTGTTAAATTTTTTTCTGATGACGTACTCCTGTTAGAAATACGTGACTTTAGTTGGAAATGATTTCAGAAAATGACTGTTGAAGCAAAACAGTAACTGGACTTTCCAGCCCAGCTGAAACCTACCATAGTTTAGTATCTTATTTAAACCTTGAGAAACTAAACCAAGACCGATAATCTCTGGTTATTGTGGCCTGACTAAAATTTAATTGACTTGTCCAGGCTGATGGAGACTACAATGCAAAGCTTGGAATTACCATTTTAGGTACTCTTTGTCCTCCTGATTCATTCTTTGGCATCAATTGTTTATTGTCAAAGCTGGAACTCCAGTGCACTTGGAACAAATCTTGAGATTTGGTTTATTTCTGATGCAGGAGAAGCTGTGACTGTTGAGGACGAAGTGGTGGTGATCAACAGCATTGTTCTTCCAAATAAGATCCTTAACGTTAGTGTGCAGGACGAGATCATCTTATAATCCTGGCTTTTTATAGTTTTCATTTTCCACGGTAAACTTATACGATTGTGGCACACTTACAATTGCGGAGCATAGCATTTTTTGCCATCGTAACAGTGATGTGGATTAGATTCTGACTGAAGGTTTATTATAGATTGCAAATTTTCAAATATTATGATTTTTGTTCTTTTACCGTTTTCCATCATAAATTCATAGCTATATATCTAAATTTACAATATTCATTATTTCAATTATAGTTAAAATTGAAAAAGAATCGTATTTTTGGATAGAATAAAAGCTTAAAAATTAATGTGGAAAAGACGAATATAACCCTCAAGTGGGGATATTTAGTGCTCGTCTTCGAAGAACTAGAATAATCCCCGCGTCCAAACGGTCAGTGCTCACATGTTTTGGGCACGATTTGGTTGCATGTTTTTTATTCCGATGGTCTATAAATCAACGTACAATATGTTGTTTTGATCGATTGGCGTAGAGCACCAACTTGAAATGGTTTAAAATTTTCAGGCTAATGGTTTTATGGGATGCATTTTATACATAGTGATTTGGTTGCTGATGCAGAGATTCATCATCATTGATTGACTGAGCTAAATTAGAATTTGTTTTCATAAAAAAAAGCTTATATTTTAAGAATTATTAAAAATTGTTCAGATATAGTACAAGAGTGGGTATGGTAAAATTTGACTCAATTAGACAAAAAAAAAATGAATTATTTTAAAAAATAAGTGAACTAACAATTTTCTAAGTGGATTGACAGATGAAATTTCTCATTTCGACTTATACTCAAATCCATTAGAAAACACTTTCTTAAACATTAAAAAATAACAATTTTTTCAAGTAGATGAACAGATGAAATTTTTCATTTCTACTTATACTCAACTTCACTAGAAAACACGTTCTTTTAAATACTAAAAAGCAACCATTTTTGTATGAATGGAAATATGAAAATTATTTTTTTAACTCTGTCTTAATTTATTATGAGATATGTTCTCAAATGCCTTCTCAACTACAACTATCCTATATTTACGTATGTTAATCGAATAAGTAATCTAACACATATTTAACCATTAATTTTTTTAATTTAAAATAATGAATTTTAATTTATTTTTTTTAGTCAACTTGAAACTTACTGTCAAAAGATAAAAATTATTAAATTCGATGAAGTATCTACAAATTAACCAAGTGAAAAAACAATATGATTTTACATTAGGCACAACGACAAATAAACATATAAGCTTAAACCGAATGTTTTTTGGGTTTATAAATCTTCATTAAACATTCAACTTTGAATAGGTATTTGGCTCATTAAACACTATAATTTTTTAAATTCAAAATCTTTTATTTCCTCAATTTTAGCAACTCCTAAATTTTGAAACCCAATCCAACCATTTTTAGTTAATTAATTGAATTGGGTTAAAGACCCGGCTCCACCCGGACCAATTTGATCAACTCCTATCCATTTCTAACCCTAGCTATTTAAACCACTTTTTCTCCCGAAAGAACCCTAGACTCATTTTACAGCTACCATTCTTTTTCTCCCAAAAAAAACCGTAGACTCATTTTACAGCCACGACGAGAGAAGATTTCTCTCTCAGCCATCTCTCATCTGCCCCTCTCAGTAGCGAAGCTAGGTATAGCTTCTTACTACCTCTTTTGCTTATTTACTGCCGTTATGTGATTGGGGATCTTGAATCCAAGTTGCCGCTTGGATTATTTTCTTTTACGACCTAATTTTTTATTATTTTTTTCATTCTTTCTCCCTTTCTTTCTGATTTCATGTATTTCTTATCTTCTTCCTACCCCTAGGGATTTTTATTATGTATTTCTTATTCTTTCTTATCCTTAGTTCCAGAACTTAACTATATTTTTGGTTAGTTCTTTTCTTTTTCTTTCTTCCACCCATTATTAGTTTAAAGAATGTACAGAGAGGTTGGGCTGGGCAATTGGGATTTTATTTTAAGAAAAGTTGAGCCCGGGCTTCGGCCCAGACCCGCCCGTAATGCACCTTCGCACCTGTATGGTTTTGGGTCATGTAATTCCGGTTGATTTTTTTTGAATTGTACAGGAATTTAACTTTGAATTTATGATATGAAATTGATTGGCTTTGTTTTTTTTTCTTTTATATAATCATTGTCAGTTTTTTAATGGATATCTTAGGTGTGTATCTGTTAAGTGTGGTAATGTGTGTAGATTTTCGATGTGATAGACACGTCTTAATTTCACCAGTGAAGCAAAATGTAAATTCCCTTTTGATAATATGTGAGTTTTTTTTGTTGCTTGGGTGAATTGATTATTTGTTCAATTTTAAGCGTTGTGGAAATTTATAATTATCTGAGCAATGGTGTAATATAGTTTTGGTCTACAAAACATTTGACTTCAGAAACAGTACATAAGAATCTGCTGAAAAGAGATTGTAAGTGAAGGAATTGGAGAGGTTGTAACGAGGTGAGAGATATCAGAAAGATGCCTGCTCAGAAGATTGAAACAGGTCACGAGGACACAGTACATGATGTACAGATGGATTACTATGGAAAGCGTGTGGCAACCGCTTCATCTGATTGTACAATTAAGATAATTGGCGTAAGCAACAATGCTGGTTCGCAGCACCTTGCTACCTTGACTGGTCATAAAGGTCCTGTCTGGGAAGTTGTTTGGGCACACCCTAAGTTTGGCCCCATCCTTGCCTCCTGTTCCTACGATGGGCAAGTGATAATCTGGAAGGAAGGTAATCCAAATGAGTGGACCCAAGCTCACGTTTTCAATGATCATAAGTCATCTGTGAACTCCATTGCTTGGGCCCCTCATGAACTAGGGCTCTGTTTGGCGTGTGGATCTTCTGACGGGAATATCTCAGTCTTTACTGCAAGTGCTGATGGTAGTTGGGACACCACTAAAATAGACCAAGCCCACCCAGTTGGAGTAACATCGGTTTCATGGGCACCATCTATGGCCCCTGGTGCACTGGTTGGATCTGGTCTGCTTGATCCTGTTCACAAGCTGGCTTCTGGTGGGTGTGATAATACTGTAAAAGTATGGAAGCTTACCAATGGGATCTGGAAGATGGATTGCTTTCCCGCACTTCAGAAGCACTCTGATTGGGTGAGGGATGTTGCTTGGGCACCCAACTTGGGGCTTCCAAAATCTACAATTGCTAGTGCTTCACAGGATGGGACAGTTGTTATTTGGACTGTGGCAAAGGAAGGGGAGCAATGGGAGGGTAAGGTTTTGAATGATTTTAAGACCCCAGTTTGGAGGGTCTCATGGTCTCTGACTGGGAACTTATTGGCTGTGTCCGACGGGAATAACAATGTAACTGTGTGGAAGGAAGCTGTTGATGGCGAGTGGCAACAAGTTAGTGTAGTTGAGCCATAGAATTCAAGTTAAACCATTTATATCTCGTAAAGTTATTTTATGTCATTTGGCCTTGTAAGGAACTTGATTGTGTCGTATAAACTATTTCTTATATCGATTTTGAATATTTTGATTGTATTAATTTGTTATTATTGTTTCTTGCCAAACTCATATGTGAAGCAAATGAGTGTTGATTTAATTTGTATGTGCTGTCTGGCTTTCTATTTCTTTTTGGTTACTTTGAATGCTTTAATGTTTGTGATGCTGGTTTGCTTCTACCTATATGACTACAGGGGTAGCATTAAACTCCTTAGCTTGATATGACTGATGTATGGATCTATTGAGGTGGTGGTTGTCTACTGCTAATGTATTTTTATGCTTTTAAGGCTTGAGCTTTTTTCATGGTTTTGCCGGAGTACAAAATTTGTAGTTCAATATCAAGATAATGAGCTCAAGTGCTGATTGAAAGAATTTGGTTAAATTTTGTATAGAACTGCAGATTTAATTACCACAACTGTTAAATTTTTTTCTGATGACGTTCTCTTGTTAGAAATATGTGACTTTAGTTAGAAATGATTTCAGAAAATTAGTGTTGAAGCAAAACAGTAACTGGACTTTCCGGCCCAGCTGAAACTTACCTTGTGAAACTAAACCAAGACCGATAATCTCTGGTTATTGTAGCACGTTGAACAAATCTTGAGTATTGGTTTATTTCTGATGCATATGAAATCGTGGTGATCAACAGCACTGTTCTTCCAAATAGGATCCTTAATGTTAGTGTGCAGGACGAGATCATCTTATAATTATAAAAAAAGGATTCCACAAGGCCCCCAAATCACGGTCCTGACCTTTTATAGTTTTCGTTTTTGACGGTAAACTTATAGGATTTTGCATAGCATTTTTTGCCATCATAACAGTGATGTGATTCTGGCGTTTATATAGACTGCAAATTTTCAAATATTATGATTTTGTTCTTTTGCCATTTTGGATCCTGATTTTTCTTTGTAATTTAGCAGGTAACCCCGACTCAACTGTTTTACTTCACTCTGCCTCTGGCAGAGATATGATCCTGACGACTTTCAGTTTTGTTACCCTTTAAACAATTATACCCAATGAAACACACACTATGACAATTTTCTACATTTTCTATTTGAACTTTTCCTTCGATTTGAATTTGTTTCTGGAGCTAATGTTGAATGCCGTTTCCCCCACCATTTGGCCTCCCCGTTCCAAACCAAAGATTTTGGGTAACTGGGTTCTGCCCTAGCACCTATGTTTTCCTCAAACTGCAGTTATGATCAATTCCATAGATCAGAAAAGTATTTTTGTTATTGTGTATGTCAACTAGCTTAGTTAGTAGAGTAGTTTGTCATCTCACAAGAGACCAATGATTAAACCCTCTCACACGATTAGAGAGGGTTACCTCTTATTGTGTAGTTCAAATTTTAAAAAAAAAAAAAAATTTGTTATTGATATTTCAGTTTCTGAACGAGTTAGATTGTCATATCCCGAATGATTTTTTAATTATTTTCTGAATACTTCCTTATGACGAAAGTGCTTCTGTGCATTTGAAATGTTAGCTGCGCTGTAATTTAAAAATCATTTATACTGGATTGGATGGATAGTATGTAACATATGTACTAGGCTTAATTTCATGTCTATTGAATCACAAATTGTGCATTTGAAATATAAACTATGCTGTGATTGACCAATCATTCATACTGGCTCGGATGCATAGTCTGTAACATATGTAGGAGGCTTTAATTTCATGTCTAATTATGCTGCATCTTTCAGTCATATAATCTGACTTTTTTGTCTAAAGAATTTTCTCCTCCTTTCGTTATCTGACCTGTACTTTGTTAAATTTTAGCCAACGTACGCCGTGTGTCTAGCTTTGAAGCCCTTCAATCTGCAACAAGGTTATTGTCTTATTACTAGTTCCATTCTTTTGAAATAATGAACTTTCAACTGTCTCTACTTCCAATATATATATAGAAAACTCGGAGTACCTATCAAAAAAATATATAGAGAACTTAAGGGAAATGGTTACCAGCTGCATTTGATTATTACAGATGATCAAATGGTGCTATAGCTATTCTGTTAATAGCTATAACAGAAAATATAAGATGATGAGTGTTGCAGCACTATCCAATATTTTATCTTCCAATTTATTGATAAACTCTTCGAGTAATATATGGTGTACTGCAACAAAGCTTCTTTGTACGTCTGTTAATTTTCAAACACCATAGTTCCTCTCAGTTTCTATGCTGATATATATTTATCTCAACAGGAGCCTTCCTCTAGATTTGTGAGGTTAGATCAAGATATTTTGTCACCACTCACTGGAAAGAAGCGATTATATACATATAAGACCTTGGATTTCTGTGAACAGATCAAAATTCCGGGGTACTCCTGCACGATATAATCTTTATCTTACTTTGTTCATTAGCATAGAATGTCATTTGCCGAATCTAAATCTGTGTTTGCCATTACAGGATTTCTTTTAAATGCTCTGCTTTATATCTTGCCCAATTCCGACTTACCTCTCCCGGTCTTTTGGCTGCTGGAGATGGAACTAAGAGCGCAACAATAGGTGGTGATGTTTATTTTCATCCATCGGCTAAAGTACATTCAACCGCAAAGGTAGTTCCATCTTGTCTTCATTCGATATACAAATGCTTTGGAGCACAAATAGTGGGAAAGATAGTTGGGGATCTGTAGTACTATTATTTTTTTAAGTTCGGTGTATAAATGGTAGAAAATTATATGTCAAGTCAAGAACTTCAATGGTCTTTTTTTCTCTCTTTCTGATCCATCTGCACATCCATTTCAGCAAATGTTCGTGTTGGAGCAGGCGTAAGGCTTATAAGTTGCATAATCTTGGACGATGTTGAAATGAAGGTAAGAGATTTGCTGCTCATGAAGCAATTATACCTACAATGTGATTATCTTATACTCTTTATGAAAATGAAAAAGGAAACAATATGTTTTATTTTCTTCCTGCAGGAAAATGTGGTTGTTATAAATTCTATTGTTGGATGGAAGTCGTCTCTTGGGAAATGGTCTCGTGTTCAGGCAAGTCCAATCAGTTGCATCATATTTTAGCCCCAATTTACTATATTTTTTTAAGGGTTCCCCTATTCTGGTCCGCTTAAGAAAAATAAAATACTGAAAATACAGATAAAATCTGAAACCTGCAAAACATACCAATATTTCCTGGAACTCTAGTTTCTGCCTAGGACTTAAGTTTATTCTCAAGATAATGAGCTCAAATGCTGATTGAAAGAACTTGGTTAAATTTTGTATAGAACTCCAGATTTAATTACCACAACTGTTAAATTTTTTTCTGATGACGTACTACTGTTAGAAATATGTAACTTTAGTTAGAAATAATTTCAGAAAATAACTGTTGAAGCAAAACAATAACTGGACTTTCCAGCCCAGCTGCAACTTACCATAGTTTAGTATCTTATTTCAACCTTGTGAAATTAAACCAAGACCGATAATCTCTGGTTATTGTGGCTGACTGAAATTTAATTGACTTGTACAGGCTGATGGAGACTACAATGCAAAGCTTGAAATTACCATTTTAGGTACTCTTTGTCGTCCTGATTCATTCTTTGCCATCAATTGTTTATTGTCAAAGCTGGAACTCCAGTGCACTTGGAACAAATCTTGAGTATTGGTTTATTTTTTATGCAGAAGAAGCTGTGACTGTTGAGGACGAAGTCATGGTGATCAACAGCATTGTTCTTCCAATTAAGGTCCTTAACGTTAGTGTACCGGACGAGATCATCTTATAATGATAAAAAAAAAAAAAAAAAAAAAAAAGGATTCCACAAGGCCCCCAAATCACAGTACTGACTTTTTATAGTTTTCATTTTCGACGGTAAACTTATACGATTGTGGTACAGTTACAATCGCAGAGCGTAACATTTTTTGCCATCATAACAGTGATGTGAGATTAGATTCTGACCGATGGTTTATAGACTGCAAATTTTCAAATATTATGATTTTTGTTCTTTTTCCATTTTGGATCCTGATTTTTCTTTGTAATTTAGCAGTTAACCCTGACTGAGCTGTTTTACTTCACTCTGCCTATGGCAGAGAAATGATCTAGACGACTTTCAGTTTTGTTACCCTTTAAACAATTATACCCAGAGAAATACTACACTATGACAATTTTCTACATTTTCCGTTTGAACTTTTCTTTCGGTTTGAATTTGTTTCTGGAGCTAATGTTGAATGCTGTTTCCCCCAACCCACCCTCCGGCCTCCCCTTTCGAGGGCCAAGATTTTGGGTAACTGGGTTCTGCTCTATCACCTAAGTTTTCCTCAAACTGCAGTTATGATCAATTCCATAGATCAGAAAAGATACTGAAATGAGAATCTCCATGGAATTCTTATGAATCCATTACTCAAATGAAAAATCTAAGCAATGATACAGGCAATAATCAACAATGGGTTTCACCATGATTCCGGCATTACGTTCCCTATGAATTTGGAACTCACATATTTAGATCGAGTGCTGCAAGGAACACTCATGGTGCCACCGCTTTTTAAACATCACACACCCAATCAATCAGAGTTCAAATTTTTTCACTTGCTACATTGGTTTTGAGAAAAGAATGATCAATTACTAGTTAAGTCTCGTTATATGATGCGATTTTACTTGTTGACAATTCTAAGTGATCAAATTGGGTGGCCATTCTTTATCTTTTCTGCATTTAAATGTCATTTTTACAGAGTTAACTCTAAGCACATATTATTTAGGATATGTCTGTTTCATGAACAAAATTATAACGAAATAGAATTAAAAAGATTTAATAAGGTAATAAAGTAATACATAAGAATGTTTGGTTCAAAATATTATTATATTAAAACTGAAATAAGATAACAAGTCTAAATATCAAAATACCTTCAAACAAACACTATTTATCATCATCCATTATTCATAAATTTCTTCCTAAATCCTAAAATTTTACCATTTAAACACACCATAAATTCCTTTTCAAGAAATTGTTGTGTTATCCTTGGTCAAATTTCAAATCACCTAGTTTTAATCACCTGAAATTTTGAATTCACCCTATTGACAATCCTAAGGTTCGTGAAATCACCATCTATGGTTCATCATGCCAATTCTTGCTGCATTGGTTCGTGATTTTGTGTTCATTTTGAAATCACTTCCAATATTCTGATTAGTCAAATTGCTTCAACCCATCAAGCACCATATCTCTTCCCTTCCTCTTTCATCAACTGTCGCAAAGGTCTTCTCACAACCGTAACACAGAAGCTGATCGAATTAGCCTTCATCCCCAAAATTGCTATTGGATCCATCGCGTCGCAGGCAGATCTGGCATGACTGTCACGTCGCCGACAGAACTGGCATGACTGTAGCGGCTTGTGTATTAGAAAGAAATAGAAAGAGAAGAAGAAGAAGAAAGGAGAGAAATTAATCATGGGTAATGGAAAGAAGAAAACGAAGAAGAAAGAGAAACATTGGTCTCTGCAAGCAGCCAAAAAGGGAAGAAAAAAATTGTAGTCCAAAGGGATGAGATTAGGTCTGTCCCATGGAGGTGTGGGAATAAAAAATGAGATGAAGACTAATTTTATTTCACTTTAATTCCACATGAATAGTTAAATTTCTTAACTAAATGTGAGATAAACTGTCCATGTGAGATTAATTAGTCCAATCTCACCTTAATTCCTTGAACCAAACGAACCATTAGATCTCATTCTTCCCAAGTCAAACATAAGCGCAGAATTTCCACATATAATCATCATACAGATCAGTGATTCAAGAAACAAGATAAATAAATTACAGAAATAAACTCGCAAATCCAACAATTTATCATTCCCCTATTAGAAAGCACACTAAAAGGGAGAAAAAAGCTAAGAAAACGTGAATATCAGGAGTATGTACATTCCAAATAATAGTAATGGTAACAATACAAATTATGCATGTAAAAGTCTATTTTCTTCTAAAAAAAGTACGAACTTGATTCTTAACCTCTCATGCATGTAAACTATGCTCGTTAAAGCAAAACTAAGCCAGCCAAAACTCAAAATTCATCATGTCCTTACTGTTGCTCTCGGAAAGATGAACATAAATGCCAGTCAAGCAGAGACTCAAATGCAACGAGTCACAGATGAATTTCTCATCAAGCAAATATAGCATCTGCACAACAAAAATGCCTTTCCGATGTCTTCTAATTAGCTACCTTAAGGGAGAAACACCATTGCTCCATTCAAAATATTTCACCCCTTCCATGTATAGTCTCTGCCCTACTCCACCTCAACCTGTCAGCTACAAGTGAGATAACAGCGGTATAAGTAATCTTGGCCTGGTGACAGTACAAAATGAAATATCACTGCTATGAAACCCATTGAATCAGCATTTTGAATTCATTGGTTTTGCCGCAACTCCAACTTGTATGCTTGTATTTCCATCGGAGAAATCATAACGTGTCCTTGAGCAGCATCTCTAAGCTGCTCAGTGTACCCAAGCATCTCCATGTCTTCATGCAGAAGATTTAAAGAAGTTGCTCTTGCATTCAATACTGAAAGCCCCTTAAAAATGGAGAACAGATTTACAGGCTCATTGGCAACACTCGTGCACTGCGATCTGCCCTCCCGGCAGTATGAAGAATCCCAGAGTCGCCTCTGCAAGACTAAAACAAACCTAGGATCTTCAAGTGGCTGTTGAGAATATTTTGATGGCCGGGGAACCTTAAAATTCACAATATGCAAGTCACATGGTAAGGGAGCAGCCAAAGGAGAAAAGGATCTTGGAGGTGGCTGCACAGATATTTCCTGTGGCTTCTTAACAATGAATGCATGTAATGGATAGTTCAAGTGAGCACCGATGCAATGCGAAAGAAGAGAGGGGCTAAGGGGAAGATGGTTGGAAACAGGGATCGAAGTGGAAGAAATGTTGGATTCCACAAGAATGTGGAAAACTATATTCATCGCACGGTTATCCATCACTCCTTGCCCAAGACCACGCCCATCATCTCTTACTAAACGACGGTCAAGCATAATCTCTAACCATCCATCTTTAAGGCTCGCAACACCCAGAGACTGCCGAGAATGCACAGAAAACCGCTGACCATTAGATCCTTGAATGAATGCAAGAGAAGGCATTGGGTAGTAGTTTCCTTGCAATGGGATCTTATCATAGGTTTCTCTCCGGCTCATCTGGAAACCATTTAAATCAGAATAGAAAATTCTTTTGTTATCAATTTCTGTCTTGTATCTAACTATCAATTCCCTGTCATCAAAATCTTGGCCAAGAAGCTCAACGTGATATTCCTTCTCAATCAGAAACTCCTGTATAGTATTACCTCCATTATAAATGCGAGTACTATGAGAGATGGGTGTTTTCTCCCATGCTGTCTTCGGATAAGAGTATACTTCCTGCATCAAAGGGCCCTCTGCGATCACCATATGTCCACCAGCTTCAATGATAGGCTCAGCATCACCATTGGGTTTAAATAGGTAGGCCCCACTTCCTGAACTAGAGTACATACCTATTTCTTCATCCACAGCATCTTGGGAACCATTTTTATGGCTTACTTTCTGCAATAAACCATGCCTGACATTGAAGGTAAGAGTTTGATATTGATTGTGGATTTCAGTCACATCACCTTCCACTTTTGAGCAGCCATATGGAGCGGGACAAGGGAACAGATTGGACTCAGAAAAGTATTTAAGTTTTGCTGGTTTAGCTTTCTCACATCCAACAACACCATTAGCAATGTAATAAGTTTCCAAACCCATGGCAGGAACAGAAGCTTTCCAGTGGACACGATGCTTCCCAGTAAAAATTTTGCTTTTATCATGCTGCAATTCAGGAGAGACTTGGCTTTGGACACAGGTCCAGTTTGAATCCAGAACAGTAACTTCGGGCCTATTAACAATAACCATGACAACCTCTTCTCTTGTTTGCTCCAACGGATTAAAAAGGACCACAGATTGTGCAGTTCCTTCACGAGCACTGATTGCCTTGTGCACCGGCTGAACATCATACTTAGATCTCACCTGTTCTGGCTCAAACTGGGATGGGTTCAGATCAAGTTTTTCATGGCGAATTCCAAGCAGTACTTCAATAGCTTTAGACATGAAAATTTGCAGGTCCTGTAAGGAAGTATGCATCCGGAGTCCATAATCCTTAACAACATGATCCTTAGCAGTACCGGTCACCCCATCATGGTGCTGGAAAAGAGCCAAACTCCTCCTCGCAGCCGTCAACTTATAGGAGAACCCTGTGGGAAACTTCTCGCATTGTGCTCTCTGACAATAACCAAGCAACAAAGCCATCATCATCTCCGATGCACGAAGTGTTTGCTCAAGTACCCGATCAACAGCCTTGAAGAAAGGCCTTGAAACATAATAGCCACTCCAATAGTCCTGCTGCCGATCAGCATAAGTAAAGAAGTCACCGGACAGAGAAGGGAAACCTACAACTTGACCAGAGCCAACCTCACCAGGGAGAGAATAATTAATTCTGTCAGTCTCCTCCCGAAGGGTCCGGAAGTAGTCTTCCAAAGTACCAAACTTTGCCTCTGCATTCAAACTGGGATTAGAGTTAATGTAATCAAATAATAACTGGTAATTCCTAAACTGTGCCTCTGCTTCATCAATGCTGATGTAGCGAAAATCATCTCCAAGAGGAACAAGAAGTGTATTGGTCCGATATAGGGTTGACTTCTTCTTATATTGATCTAGTAATTTTAGTGCCCTATCTTGAACATTTTCCTGGCTAATTTCTACTGGATGTTTGCCCCATGGGCAGCGCTCATAAGAAAATCCTAGCAATCGAGCGAAGTCAAATTGACAACAAATAGCAGGTTCTGGACCACAGGTATGTGGAATATCATACGAATAGAAGGGCATCATGTGTACAAAAATATCAGTAGTTTCCTCAGCATCCCAACTCTGACGCCAAATGTATTCCAAATTCTTATGCAGAGAAAGTTCTTTTTTCAGTTCATAATGAGTCCTCTGAATAAGCATGTTCTCGAAACCCATACGACGGAGAAGATAAGCCATGGTAGATGAGTAACCAAATGGATCTATTGCCCAAGAATTTTTAGGGACAACCCCAATGGTGTCCTTCAGCCAAATATTCCCCTCCGTAATCTGATAGATGAATTGCATAAAGATAAGATCAGACATCCAAAGTGAAAATGGTAAACATTAAGTGCTATTTTAAGGGGGCTATAAACCTTGCCGATCATCTAAACAAAATGCAAAGACAATGAACAAGGAGCAAGGAGACAAACACTAAGTATGCGTGTGTTTTGTATATATGTATAGGAAATAGTAGGTGTCCAATATATTTAGCTTCCTTTTGAGATGAAAAGCCAGACGCATAAACAACCTTTAAATTGACTACATAATATTACATTTCGCAACGACATATCTGGTACAGATACAAACCTAAATGACTGCGAAGCATACAAAACATTCTACAAGCTTAGTCATAGAAGCAACCAAAACTACAATGATAAACGTTTACCGCCTTATGTAATTATGTATTCATTAATATATCATTGCATTACATGAATCCCCTACATGGCTCCTGTATTTCCAGAATCCCAAAGCAAATAATCTACCAAGTCAACTTTTGACATAATCTGTTACATTCTCGATATTTGATTATAAGCTAGAATACAAGTGAGAATTATTTCCAGCATATTAATGTCAAATTTACCACCCATTTTCCTTCTCAAGGGATTCTTGTATTACAATATTTTGTTCTTTTTTTTGTTGATAGATTATAATATTTTGTTCTATTCAACAAAACCTATAAGATGGCGACTGTTTTCGTTGCAAAGGGGAGGAATTAGAAGCTACACAATATTGCTGAAACATAGCAATTTGAACATGTCCAGAATCATATACAAACCATATAGCTAATTGAAGCTGCAATTTAAGATGAAGATACACTACAGGACTATTTAATCCGTCATTTTAAAAATGATGAAAATATAATTTTATAAGCATAAATGAAGAAATGTATTAAATTCTGATTGCGATAGACAGAAGATTTTGAGATATACCTGCTCTATTATGGCAAAATAATGTGAATTAGCCTGCATTGTGGAAAGAAACCAAAATTTTGTTAAGACAACCCTTATCAAAACAGACACATCAGTGAAATAAATAAAAGAATAGATAAGCTACATTAGTACAAGAGGAAAAGGAAGAAAAGGAGAAAAGTGGACTCAGCCACCACATTAATAGATGTCTAGGATTATACTAGCTCGCAAATATACCTCATCATTCATCACCCAACCACCTCCAACAATTTCTAACTGCCCATTCTTCACCAAGTTGGTGAAAGATTCTCTTCGAATCTCTGAGGCATCTCTCCACCATCTCTCCAGATAAGACATCTCCTCCCATATGAATTTCCGCCGATTATCCTACAAATCAAAATTCAAACAATCATTACAGATCTGATAATCATATAAAATAGTAAAAAAAATCCACCCAAATATAAACAAATGTCCAACTTTATCTTGCACTCCCCCAAGTTTATGACTACTAGTCATAGTATAACCACATAGAATATCCAAAGTAAAATTTATCATCCAAAAAGCGAGTGCAGTTGTGACTATACCCTTTATAACAGCAATACAACAAAATCTACCATCCACTGACGTTTGGAAAGTGGAAACATAAATTATAGTTCACCAATATCACATACATACAAAGTTACTAACTTCTTTCCAAATCTATGATTCAGATCAAAACAGCAATCCCAGATGAAAAATCAATCCCGTATGCAACAACAAGAAGTTCATTAAACACTATCATAAAACCAATCAAATTTCAGCCGAGAACTATCACAATATTAAATTTTAAAAAAAAAATATTCTCATTCAATTCAACAATTTCATCACAAATTTGCACATGCCAATCAAAATTAAGGTCAAGGACCAACCAATTAACCCCAAAATTGAATTCATATCACCCAAATGAAAATCATAACTCACCCATTTCCATACCAAAAAGAGAGAAAACCGCCAAAATGAATACCGAATCCAGCAAATACCCATAAAAAATTAAGATAAAAAAAACTAACCAAACCCACATAAACACTCTCAAGTCAACGTCAGCAAATAAATCCAAAACTCTTGGTTAAATTCTTAAAATGGCCACAATTCAACAAACACCCGTCAAAATTAAGCTAACTCATATTGATATATTTACTAATAAATCGGAATAATTACTTTCATTCTTACACTAACATATTTTGAAGAAACTGAATCAGATTCAAGCAAATATTTCTTATTATTCTACTGATTGCTGTTAAAAAGAAGTTGAAGTAGCTACTGTAAAATACCCTTGTTTGTGGAGTCATTTTCGCACGAGAGCTAATGAACCGAGTAACAGAATTCACAAGAAACGATGAAGACTCTTGCGTAGAAAGGATTACTACCTATGTCTAGATCGCATTTAACTGGAAATTTGGGCGCTGCGCGCGTCAAAAACACACACAAATCAAACCCAACCTCACCTTTGATAGCGTCTCCACAATGGTATCAAGTATATGCCTCGATTGCCTCTCGTAGTACTCTTCCACCGTCAACTTCCAGCCCGGATCGTTATGCGAGTGAGGCACCACAATCACTTTCAGCTTCTCGCTATCCCACTCCCCCCCTCTGTAGCTCACCCTCCACCCTTGCTTCCATGGCCCACCATCCAAATCCAAGAACTGAATCTTATCGTACAACTCCTTCGTGGTGATATCGACTACAGCACCTAAAACGGTGTCGTTTCCGGAATCCGATGTGGGTTTCCGGTAGACGGGTTTTCGGAGCTTCGTGGAGCGAGTGGATCGGGTTCTGATGAAGCGAGAGGAGATGGGTTTTGGGACCCCGAAGTGGAAGATCGTGAGGAGGAGGAAAATGAGAGAGACTGACAGAGCTATGGTGAAGAAGTTGGCGAAGAGGAAGTTAATCAGGGTCGTCCGTTTGCGGGACTTTCGGGTTGGGAGCTTTGATTTGGTGGTTGATGGTAGAAGGGAGTGGGCCCAGCTGCCTACACCTCCTCCACCACGGCGGGTGCTGCCGATGTAGGAGGATAAGGGCATTATGCTTCTGTTGCGGAAAACGCTTTTGCTTTTTGTTTTTCTTTTCTGGGTGTTTTTGCTTTCGCTGTTTCTGTGTTTCACAGATTATCTGTGAAGAGATTGATCTATATATGATTTTTCAGGAAATGAGAAATTAATTACAGTAGATTTTTTGTTACGTAGATTTGAAGGTCAAGTGAGGAAATTGGAGCCTGTGAGGCTGTGATCACGGTAGATTTGTAGCCTGTGGTCCCATGTGGAACCTATTTGTCAACTTCATTTTATTTTTTATCAAGGAAGTAACTCTCCTGTAAATGAAGGATTTGATATTCATCAATCACTAATTGACGGTGATAGTTTTGATGGTCGGATGCCATTGTCAATTATAATAAGTTAACCATGTTTGGTTATTAAAAGGCTTAATTCCATTTTTTTTAATCGGCAAAAACCACCGATTAAGTTTAATTCTGTTTCAGCCCTTCATATTTGGGGAAAGTTGTACACTTTCGACGTCTTTATTTTATATATATATATATTTTTTATTCTTTTTGGAGTTTGCTGTTTTTAATTTTGATGCCATCCAATTTCCGTTAAATCTACACATAGAAAAACTATATTTTAAATGTATTTTAAAAACTTCAAAAATTAAAAAACAAAACAAAAAGTTAAGAATTAAAAACAAAAGTTTGAATATGCTATCAATAATAAAAGGTACCAAATACAATAACGAATTGTCTCACCTTTAATTTTCTAGTTAAACCTAACAAAATTTTTATACGTGTGACAAAAACATATCACTTTATAAGAGTAATATGACAAAATGATTCGCATGTTTTTGTCACATGTGTGCACGTGCGTAAAAAAAAATATTAGATTTAAATAAAAATTTTGATGGATAAGATAATTTATTATTGTTCCAAAGTTGAATTTATTATTGTTCCAAAGTTGAAAGAAGAAATTATTTGATTTTTAAAATTAAGATGCAATTTGTTACATAGTAAAACTCAAAAGGACAAAATAATATTAACCCTATTTCCATCTTCAAATACTTGATAAAAGACTATCACCACTAATTAACTTGCTAGTTCCTTGATTTCCACCTATTGAAGTTTTTCGAACCTTAGGCTCCGTTTGTTTATCGTAAAATGATTTTACACTATAAAACTTTTTACATAAAAAATCAATATTTTCCTACAATTTTCTGTTGTTTGGCTATACAACTGAAAATGACCATATTTTATATTTCCTTGTTTGGAATCAAAGAAAAATTATTGATTGAAAATAAATTAATTTGTATAAATAATACTGCAGTTGAACAAGATATTTATGAAAAATAATATTGTATAAAGAATCATGTACATGTGAATATAATAAATAGACAAATAATAATAAAAGAAAATTTATAACCGTAAAAAATGAAGTATCAAATAAACTATTATTTTCCTCCATCTATTAAATAAATTAAACATCAAATTTATAATAGGTCATATTATGTATTTATAAATATTAAAAAACTAATATATTATATACAATGAATAATGTACCTACTGCAGTGCAAAGATGGACTAATAAAGTAAGTTTATTATATACTGTAAGAGAGAAATAATTTGTAGAGAAATGTGTTTTGATTTTCGTTTCTTAATGTAAATCAACTAATGGCTAAAAAAAGATGAAGTTGTTTTCTATATCTTATCCTTTAGTGGTTTATTTTACGACGAATTTGATTTACATTCTACCAAGCACATTGAAAATGACATTTTACACTGCAAGTGTTTTACGCCTATGATTTTCCTGCAAAATGAATTTTAAATTAAAAATAAATAGTTAGTAAAATTGCTTCAAAATTTCTTCTATTTTGGGATAAACGAAAAGCTTAAAAATTCACTCGGAAAAAAAGAATATAACCTTAGGTGGTGATATTTGTCTACTTGAATACCAATAGTGCTCTTGCCTTAGAAGAGCCAGAATAATCCCCAGGTCCAAATTGTCCTCCAGTAAACACGAAGATTCTCTACAGATTCTGGTGATGGGAACTAACCCATAATTTTCTGAAAATATAAAGATAAACCCATAATTAGAGGTATTCCTCAAGGACTAAAAAGTAATTTACCCTTTTAAATACCCATGAACTACTCAAATGAATTATAACCCAAAATAGGTAAAACTAGGTTAATTTTGTGCTTCTCGATTGGTTAGTAGTCTATTTTCTTGCCCCCGCCATTTCACACTAAACAAAAAGTTCAAACCCAACAATCCACAATAACATTTCTATTTGTCTAATTCCATATATCACAATTCACAATTAATCATTTTGTAACTCTAAATGAAAAAAAAAAAATTGTAAGATTTACAATCATATTTTATTGGGTTAATTACAGTTTCATACATGAGTTTATAAGGTAATTACAAAAACATGCATGTGGTATTAAAAATTACTGTTTCATACCTGGAAGAAATTTGACGTCACAAAATCTGTTAAATCCTAACGATGCACAAGAATTTTCCAGGTTACCCTTCTTTGAATTAAAACACCTGAATCTACCCTAATCTACTTTCTCCCCCATCTCTATTTCTCTCTTCTCCTTCTCTTTCTTATCTCTCTCTCTCTCTCTTTCATACGCAATTTTTTTTTGATTTGAAGTTTTCATCACCTGCAACGCTTTTTACATATACATACAAATAGTTCTAGTCTTAAAAAACAAAGGCTGTCGTTCTCTTGCAATCTCAAAATCCAATATGTCTTAAAAAACAAAAAAAAAATGATTTTGTTAGGAACTCCGATCTTTTTATTTTTCCTCTATATTTTTTTTTGGGAAATTATTACCATTTCCTCATAGCTAGTGACCTCCAGACTAGAACCCTAAATGTCCATTCAACCGTGACGAATATGGATCCGTTGGTACTGTTGGATTCATCATCAGATGGCGCCATAAAATCAATCAGCAGCTATCTTCTGGCTGGTACTACATGGCTCTGTTGCTTGATTAGCTTGGTGCTCGATTTCCATTTCTCTCGGCTGGTATTCTTTTTCCTTTTCTCCACTTCCACCACCAACACCATTGCCAATGACCTCCCGACTAGAACCCTAGATGTCCATTCAACCATGAAGAATCTAGAGTCATCAGTGTCAAACAATACAGGGACGAATTATTGGGTGGTGGTAGGTCAACATCGGATCAGATCCGGCTGTGACCCCACTCGAACTCGATCGAGGTCATGAAGGTGCACCATATAATTGAGAGGGTGCTGTTCGATGTGAAGAACCCCAGGACGGTTATCATGGTGACCCCGACGTACGTATGGACTTTACAAATGCTCCACTTGACCGACATAATGCACTCTCTGATTCTAGTGCCATATGATCTGGTCTGGATCGTGGCAGAAGTCAGTGAGGCAACTAACAAAACTGCCTTGATCATCTCCAAGTCTTGGTTAAGGACGATCCACATCAGGTTCGATCAAGGAATGTCCAATTCTTGGGAGGATTGCCATAAGTTGGAGGCCAAAATGCGGTTTCGCACTTTGAGGTGATTTTTGGTTATTTAGATACTTTCAATTTTTGAATTTATTTTGCTTTTCTTATGAATTCTTGAGAATTTCGACAGTTTGCTTAAACTCAAGTACATGATTGTTAAGAATGCAGTTGGCTTGATGGTTTTCGTTTAAACAGAGTATTTTATGAGGTGAATTTGATCAAGCTGGCCTGTTTTTGTGTGCTTGAAGCAGAGTTGTGAAGGAAGAGAAACTGGATAGGATTTCAAATTTAGAGCAGAGTTGTTAAGAGGTTATCAGATGCCCAACTGAAATCAGGAAAATAAGCTTATCAATTTTTCATCTGCAAACACATCTGCTTTTTAGAAACATCGTTCAATAATTGATAGAGAAGTATAAAATCTAAAGGGAACTCAAATTTATAAATTCTATAGGGATCGACCCACTCATGATTTTAAAGAGAGGTGACAGTATGTGAGAAGAGGAGCTCTCACAGATTTGAGGCTTTTTTATTGTGTTTGGAAGATTTTCTCCTAGATTGAAGCACTTTTGTTCGCTGTAAATTTGACATGGGTTTTCCCTCATTGTTGAGTTCTTGATAACTATTTATTTTGGTTTTAATTTTGTGCTAGTTTTGAAGTTTAGAGAGGGGGGGGGGGGGGGGGGGGGAGGGGATAATAGTGGAGTTTTGTAAATTGAAGATTGAGGAAGAACACTTTTAACTAAAGGCATTTTGGGGTTTTCAAAAAAAAAAAATTGATGTGGCCTAATAATTGACCAAAATTCTTATGCTTGACTAATGAGGTCACAAACGGAAATATGTTTCTGTAATGTAACCAACGAACCTCAAATATGAAACAATAATTTTTAATACCACAGGTATGTTTCTATAATTACCCCATAAACTCAAGTATTAAACTGTAATTAACCTTATTTTATTATCTCATTGAAAATATTAAGAAAAATATAAAGTGATATGTTGTGGCATAATGTAATTGGAATATTTTTGGTTAACCCTATAAGATCGATCCTACATAATAATTGTTCCTCTAAATGTTGGTATTCTTTTAAAACTATTGTATGTAATCAATTTCATACATAATTATTTCATTTCTTCCTTTCTATATGTGGGTTTTTTGAATAAATTCTTAAAATAAAAACCACAAGCAATAAAAATACAAACAAAATGCAGAGCTCAAAATGGAAGCAATGAATCAACGCTAGAATGACCCAAGCCTTTTAGCTTGGTGGAAATTCCCGAATGCTTCATATAAAAGGTTCGAGTTCAATTCCTCTTTCCACCAATAGAGTTGAGCATAGTCTAGCTTTGACACCAACACAAACCCAAACTGGTGCTGATCGATTCTGCTAATAACAAACCCAAACCAAACCACCCACTTATACAGGTCCAAACTGAACCAGATCAATTTTTATTCGGTTCGAATCAATTTTTTCCATCGGTTCTACTAATTTTAGAAACCCCAAGTAAATGTAATTATTTTTCAAACTCCTAAATAAATAAACTCAATAAAGTTAATACATATATTATTCTCAACCAACAATGAAAATGAAAAATTGAAATTTAAAAAAAAAATGGAAAACAAAGGAATATAAAACGATATAAACTTATATCCGGTGAAGAAGAAGAAATATAATTGGTGTTGGTCATGTTGGATGTCCGTATGAACTTCGAACAAGAAGAGGATCAATGAGGTTGGTTGAGAAGTGGTTATATGAATGTGCAGAAATCTAAAGAATAAACCCTTAAGTTGTAATGTACAATAGAGACCAAAGTGAATGTCAGAAAGAAATTATGTTTAGATTTTTTTTATTTCTTTTTATTTTACTCTTCATTTATTTAAGTTTTGGATTAGAGGGGTTAACTATAACTTAAAAGATGAACTCACCAATATAAAGCAAATATTATATCATATAATACGTAATATATATAAACTTTGGTTCAGTTCGGGTTTCTCGCTTTTTTTTTTTTTTAATTTTAACCTGAACCTAATGTAGGGGAAAATTCTCTCGTAAATAATATTACGACACGTGGTAACCTTTGACTGCAAAAAAGTAATTCCATAATCTAGATAAGTCAACCAATCAAATCTCCACACTTGGTCATGGGCATTACGATAATTTTACACTAAAAGACATTATGGTAATCTCACACAAATGTTCTAGTACTACTACTACACTCTAATTTATTGATAAACTGCTATTCAAATTCAGCCTGTGGATAACTCTAGTCTTATCTAAGAGGAATGTTATTTCTATCACAACACTAAAATCACTCTCCTAATTGGACTCTGCTCTATAACACTATATAAGGGGGCTCCCACCATCAAAAGGATCCGGGAGGCAGATTTTCGGCATCAACAGATGGCGTCGTCTGTGGGAACGACAAAAATATATTTATTTTTTGAAGATACCATTAATAGATGAGTCACCGATCCACTGCTCTAAAAATCTCATCATATCTAATCAAAGTCCTTGTGTACCACCAAAATATCGCCAAACACAATATCTTTACAGTCAGATATGTCAAAATTTGGCCATCAAAATTTAGATCAAGTGATAGACCTAGATTGATAGTACACCGATCTACAAGTATACAAAATTTTACAACGATTGAACATCAAAAAATCGTCCTGCGATACCTCGAATCTTCGCCAAAAAATAAATTTTAACCAACGATCTGCGAAGATCTAATAGCCAAAAATTAGCACCCTCACCATAAGATTTCTCAGAATTCTCATCTGCATATCTTGACAAAAAATTCTTCGCCATCTAACTATCCGGAAGCAAGTATTCGTCGATCAAATCGATAATAAGAGTTTTAAGCACAGCTTACCAAATTTCTCAATATATCAAGTCTTTGCCACATGTTCAATCCTTATTGGAAAAGAAAATTCCAACTTAACTTCTTCAACCACATGTCAAAATCTCATTGAATACTCAAATTTTTATTATATCTTAAAATATGATGCAATTCCATAACATGTCAACATGTAAATGGTTAGTTAACACCCAGTTAGTGCCACCTAAGCGTCACGTCATTGTCATCATCACCTAAGCGCCATGTTCATCACCACCTAGCACCACATCATCGGCACATCATCAATACCTAGACACCACAACATCGCCACGTCAACGCCACCTAGTGCCACATCACCAACACTTAAACGCCATGTTATCGCCACTTAACGCCATGTCATCGCCACATAAATGCCACATTATCGTCATTTAGATGCCACATCATCACCACCTAAGCGCCACAACAGTGCTATGTCAATTGACTCAACCTATCTGGTTCAACAAGGTTTGACCAATTGGTTCACCACTTTGACCGTTCGATTTAACTATTTTTAATTTGGTTTTAGATCCAACAAGATCGGTTCCTAAAGTTTTATTATGTGCTCATTTCAAATTCGGGATCATAATTCCAAATTTATGCTTGCACATATGAGTTTCTTCACAAACCACCAGTTTCGACTCATATTTGACTAGTCAGTTCACTGAAGTCAAGCTTGGTTTTAGACTTATACAAACCGTTTCCTAAGGTTTTTCAGCCTCCTCTTTCCAGAACCGGCCTTCGAATTATGAAATTTGACTTTCTTGGGTAAGCTTCTTATAAACAATCAAAGAAAAAACGGTTATTTCTTCATCAAAGGACTTCAAACACACCCTAAACTCAAACAAACAAAAGCACTCCACAATACAGGATAAGAATTCAAAACACTCAAACACCTCAGTTCATCCACCTCAGTTTCTCCACCAGCTCGATTTTTCCACTAGTTTTGTTTCTCCACCAGCTTCGTTTTTCCACCAATTTTCATTTTTCCATCAGCTTCGTTTCTCCATTAGCTTCGTGTCTTGACCAGCCTCGTTTCTCCATCAGCTTCGTGTCTCGACCAGTCTCATTTCTCTATTAGCTTTGTTTCTCCATCAACTTTGTTTCCCTTCCGGCTCCGTTTCTCCATCAACTCTGAGAAAATATCCTTGAGCAACTTGACCTCTAGCTCAATTTCTCCATCAACTTTGATGAGTTAGCCCCGAGCTATTTCACCTCCAACTCAGTTTCTCTATCAACTCCAAGAAGGTAGCCTTGAGCTGCTTCAACTTCAGCCCTGTTTGTCTTTCAAATCCGAGAAGATAGCCCCAAACTACTCCGACCTCGATCCAATTTCTCCATCGACTTTGATGAGGTAACCCTGAGTTACACCGACCTCGGTTTAGTTTCTTTATCAACTCTGAAGAAGTAACCTAGGGTTACTTTGGTCTCAAATTAGTTCCTCAATTAGCTTGATTTCTTTATCAGTTATGTTTTTCCATTAGCTCTAAGGAGGTAACCCCGAGCTACTTTGACCTCATATCAGTTTCTTCATCAACTCTGATGAGATAGCCCCGAGCTACTTCGGCCTAAGATAAGTTTTTCCATTAGCTTTGAAAAAGTAATCCTGAGCTACTTCAGCTTTAGCTTTGTTTATCTATCAGCTCCAAGGAGTTAACCCTGAGCAACTCTAACCTCAATCCAATTTCTTCATCAACTTTGACGAGGTAACCCCGAACTACTCCAACCTCGACCTAGTTTCTCCATCAAACTCCGAGTAGTTTGACTCAATTTGTTTCTCCTCAAACCTCTCCATCAAACTCTGAACAACTTGACTCTATGTTTTTTTCTTCAAACTTCTCCATCAAACTCCAAACAGTTTGACTCCATGTCTTTCTCTTTGGACTTCTCCAACAAACTCCAAGCAATTTAAATCCATGTATTTCTCCTCAGACTTCTCCATCAAACTTCGAGCAGTTTGACTCATGTTTTTCTCCTCGAACCTCTCCATCAAACTCCGAGTAGTTTGACTCCATATCTTTATCTTTGGATTTCTCCATCAAATTTTAAGCAGTTTGAATTCATGTCTTTCTCCTCGGATCTCTCCATCAAACTCTAAGCAGCTTAAATCCATATCTTTCTTCTAGGACCTCTTCATCCAACTCCGAGCACTTTGAATCCATGTCTTTATCCTCGTACCTCTCCATCAAACTCCAAGCAGTTTGACTCCATGTCTTTCTCCTCGAACCTCTCCATCAAACTCTAAGCAGCTTAACTCCATGTCTTTCTCGTAGAACTTCTTCATCAATCTCTGAGCAGTTTGACTCCATGTCTTTTTCCTCAGACTTCTCCATCAAACTCTGAGCAGTTTGACTCCATGTCTTTCTCCTCGGACCACTACATCAAACTCTGAGCAGTTTGACTCTATATCTTTCTTCTCAGACTTGTACATTAAACTCCGAGCCGTTTTGATTGAACGTTGATTCCATCACCGAACTCCGAGTTATTTTGACTAAACATCAACTCTTCTGACTCAATTGCCAAACTCTGAGTCGTTGTGACTAAACATCAACTCTTTAAACTCCATCGCCAAACTCTAAGTCGCTTTGACTGAATGTCAACTATTCGGACTCAATCGCCAAACTCTGAGTCACTTTGACTGAACATCAACTTCTTAAACTTAATCGCCAAACTCCGAGTCGTTTTGACTGAACGTCAACTCCTCGGACTCAATCGCCAAACTTTAAGTCGTTGTGACTGAACGTCAACTCCTCGGCTCAATCGCCAAACTCTGAGTCGTCTTGACTGAACGAAAACTCCTTAAACTCTTTCACTAAACTCCGAGGGTTTACCAGCTTGAAAAGTCTCCTCGGAGTCTCCATCTCTACCCAAATGGGGTCAAACCTCTATGGTACCAAAATACACTTAACTAGTCTGAGTCACACGATAAACTCTGTACAACCTATTTTCTCAAGTGTATATATGCACTCAAGGAAGTGGGAGGAATCTGATGTAGGAGGAAATTCCCTCTCCAATAATATTACAACACATGGCAACCTTCAAGGGAAAAAAAATAATTCCACTATCTAGACAAGCCAACCAATCAAATCTCCACACTTGTCCAGGGGCATTACGATAATTTGACACTGAAGAGCGTTATGGTAATCTCACACCAATGTCCCAATACTATTACAACATTCCAATTTATGGATAAACAATTATTCAATTCCAACATATGGATAACTCCAGTCTTATCTAAGAGGAATGTTATTCTTATCACAACACTAAAATCACTCTCTTAATTGGACTTTATTCCACAACACTATATAAGGGGGCTCTCACCATCATAGAGATTCGGGAGGCAGATTTTCGGCATCAACATAACCGAACCGAACCGAAAATCTTCAATTCTTTAAATTTTGGAGCCAAACCGGATTGTATGTGTAAAAAAATGAAACAAACCAAACTAAAAATATCGAATCGGTTCGGTTTGATCAATTTAATCAATTTTTTCTCACTCTTACCCACCAATATATCAAAAATAATAATAATGAGTAGCAGACCTTCCAAGTATGCAACTAACTACTATAATTTCAAATGTATGTGTATATGTGTGTATGTATGTGCGTGTGTGAATGTTGGTATGTGTTTATGTAATTATGTGCATATGTATGTGTATAAGGGTCTTCACCAAAAACTACATTAAAAAAAACGTCTATAAGGGTATATTTAGTATAATAAAAAGATACTTAAATAATATTATTATATTTGATTGTATGAAATTAAAATAATACTTTTTAATAATAAAATTATTAAAATATCAATTTTAACCCAAATTGAATTCTAAGGTTAAAATGGGTTACTAAGATAACGCTATCGACTCTACCCATTTGGTTTATACACTCCTTGTCTTGCCTTTTTATACTCCCTTCATCGTCTCTTCCCTCTTTCTGCTTCTTTTGGCCACCTTTGCAAGCTGAGCTTTAAAAGAGAACCCAAAATATCCCAATATTCTCATTAGGAAAGATATCCAGCAAAATTGTAAGCAAAGCAACTTGATTTCACCCACGAGCTTGAATATGCTGCTCTTGCTAATTAACCATGGTGGCAACTACATCCTCCCCCTCTATCAACTATCCTCCTCCACCAGCTTCTTTCAATCTCCCGACTCCCTAACTGGTCCCTGATATGACCAACGATATCTGCAAGTTGTTGGTTTTATTATATTTATAGGACGAGGGAAGTTAGAGAGCTAAAGAAGCATTGCCTGCCCAATTGCAAAATTTCACCATGTATTGCCCATCAATCTCGATACCTTTCGTCAGAGTTAAGATTAAATAGAAAATTTGATTCGGTTTAGATTGGGTCGCTGTCACATATTGAGTTTACTTTGAACTGACGACCATAACCTTTCAAGATCCGTTTCATTTACAGCCGAAATTATCACCAACGATTTTATCATGCAACTTTACAAAATTTTCCGATCTGCAAGATCCAATCACTTTTGCTTTGATATGTCACCACCGTCACGATGGTCGACCTCATGTGACCCTAACCCATGAAATTCACATTTGTTCACTGCTGACTTAGTTCAGTGTCACAAAATACTACAAAGACGACTTTAGGTGGGAAAGGCAAAATAATTTTTAAAAACATTATAAGAGAAACGGAGTCCAGTGGTCGACAATCTTACTGCCGCAAAGAGAAATCCCTTGGAGTTTTGTGCTCAAAGTACTACTCCCTCTCTCCATGTCTCGTTTTTTTATTCGCTGTCTCGAGTTTTGATTAGATCTTGCTCAAGCTTCGCTTTTGTCATTTTAATTTGGATTTTTAAAATAAAATTTTCAGATTCTTGAGATTATATAATCACGATGATGTCGATGTAATTGGACTTGATGGTGCTGCGGGCAGATTAGGTCTTGATCTTTCTCTGTGCTTCTCTATATCTTTTTTAATTCATATTTTCTTTTGCATCTGATTGGTTGATGAGAATATGGAGGGAATCGAAGGGAGAAAGATATTTTCGAGTTGGTTAATTTAAAGTAGTAGACAAGTTAGACAACTAAACTAAACCGAAACGGTTATGATATGTCAAAAAAGTGTTAAAATGTATATGAGTTTGATATACATTCTTTTGAATGAAAAAAAAAAGTGTGTTTTTTTTAATGAAAATTTGTATCCCAAGATTTTGATTTATTTCCTCTTCTGGAATTTCTCGAGGAAGCAAACAGGAACTAGGATTTTTTGATTCCGTTAATTAAAGCTCTTTTGAAATAACCATTTCATATCAGCTTAGGAAAAAAAAAGTGAATGCTTGTGTTTTAATGGAAATTTGGATTGCAAGATTTTGATTTATTTCCTCTTCCGGCATTTTTCAGCAAGCAAGCAAGCAGGGAACTAGGGTTTTTTGATTCCGCTAATTAAAGCCCTTTTATTTTCAAGCTTTTTTACTTTCTCTTTATAAAGTTTTCTTTTTATCCTCATGAAGTTAAATCACATGATCTGATCAGGTTTTTCGTATTATGCAGATCGTGGCAAGAAAGGAAAGGAATCAATACTCATGGAAAGGTTTAGGAGAAATTCCTCGGGCTTTAAAGGAGCTTAGGGTATATGATAATTGCTGCTTGCCTCTTCTTTTTTTTTTTTCTTTTTTTTTTTAGAGTTATAATTTAAAAGATATTTGAAGAAGATTTAATTTAGTAAATTCTTTTTATCTTTTCTTTTTAGTGAATTTATTTTATTTAGTAAGTAAATTCAATTTATTTAATAAGTGAATTCCTTTTTTAGGCACACTATCCCTAATTATTTTGTTTTTATAGATGCTTGGTAGTGGCACTTTATTTTATGTGAGCAATATTTTTTTTAACCCAAGATCATGTGCTGATTATACATGACAAGTTAACAACGTTAACTTACCATATATTAACGTTCTAATCTCAAGTACGTAATTTATATGTCTTAAACTAAATGGGTATATCGCCAACTTAGCCCGACCATAGGGTAATTATAATTATCCGTTATATATATCTTATTGATTTGTAATTTTTCTTGGTCTATTGACTGTGTTACACTGCTCGCTCCCATCCTATATCTCTTAGTCCTATGTAAAGGGAGGATTTAATCCTAGATTCTTGGTACAACTACTTAAGGACTTTATAAACTAAACTAGTTGGCACAATTTGGATTTGTGAAAGTAATACAGGCACTTAATTCTTCTACAACTTGGTAGTCTAGCTTGGAATATTATGTACAACTACTTAATACTAGCTTTTTTTTTTATGGTTTACATCTGCTTAATGTTAATGTTTGTTTATGTAGAAAGCCAAAGAGAGAAATCACTCTGGCTTCTCACACAGAACTCGCCAAGCTTTTCCTTTGTTCTGATGTAAGGAAGCTTTTTATGGTGTTTCTGCTACGAATTACTAATTAATTTATTCTTATGCTAATACCCGGGCTCAAATCCTCATGGGTGGATATTATTAGACTTGATGGTGGTGCGATGGCATTGCTTGGTGTACGCCACAATTCAACAGCTATGAGAAGTAATCAACCTTTCCAGCATCATCATTTACGATAATTAATTAATGAGTGAAACAATACAATAAAGCAATTCATGACCCTGTTCTTTCAAAATGATTCTGCAGCCAAAGTTAGAAGATTGTATGATATTGCCAATGTTTTCTCCTCTACGAATTTGATTGAGAAGGTATATGTAATCATTAGAAGTAATCAAGCCTTCCATAGCATGTTTAGTTTTCTCATCAGTTTTTTATGCTTTTGCTTGATTGATTTTCAGATTCATCACCCAGAGAGTAGGAAACCAGCATATAGGTGGTTGGCATGGAAAGGAAAGCCCTCTAATGAATCTGCTACTGCTTTGGATCAGAACGAGTCAAAGAATAGGGTGTTAACTGAGATTACAAACTTCAGTTTAAAGAGACCTAAACTGGGTTTTTCAGTTGATTGGAAGTCAAAACGTAAGGAAAATTTGTCAGTGCACAGCGACCAAGACGACTTTGAAAATGACTATAAAGTGAACAAGTTGGAGCAACATTCAAAGCAGAGCTCAAAGGGTTTTGTGTTTGGCCCCTTTTCCTCTCCCATTATGCCCAGAGTAGGAGATTCTGGAAATAACAATGCGCGAGTAGTTTGAGATTGGGAGAGCCTTGCTTCTACCTACCAATCAAGGTACGTTCTTAGATTTCAATGAAGCTTACATTTTGGGCTAGGCATGGTTAATTTGTATGGTGCTGCAAAGTTCTGGTAATATTTCGTTTTTTATTGAGCTTCAAGACTTTTCTCATCATTCGACCAACAATTAATGTTTGTTTGATATGTAATGGCTTTAGAAAAATTCTTAATAATGTTTTCTAGTGGTGCACAAGTGCATAACCTTAATTCATTCTGAACATGTCTCCCATGATCAACACGTTTTAGTAACACTTTAAGCTAGATATCTTGAATATTACCAATCTAGCCTTCACCTAATTGTAAAAGAGTTCTTGTATTCAGATTTCAGCATCATTTAAGAATAGGTCCTTATGGTCAATAAACACCAGATGCGTGATGTTGTTTGCTAATCATTTTCTGTGTCTCGTCATTTACAACATCTAACTGTTAAAACAACTGAATTATAAAATATGGGTTTTGTGAATGGTTTGGCAGCTCTAAGTGATCTTTTTGGTCATTACATGGAGGCATGGAAGTCATGGTATGCAGAATTAGCTGCGAAAGAACAGATAGAACAAAGATCCTGATTCTCAACACCAAGATGACGAAGTACACAGTTCAATAATAGAAGAGAACGTTTTTTTTCTTCTTTTTTTAGGTCTTTCCATTTTTGCTTTCTAGTACACATACAGGGATTTTTGTTGGATGTATTTCTTGATGCTCCAACTAGATAACGGTCCCAACTTCATTAATCTTACACATAATCTTTTACCTCAGTCCTGACAAATTTCCTTGGTGGAAAGCTTCCAATTTTTTCAGTTGTAGGCACATCAACATTCAATAATTTCCTGGCTTATCTTTATTGGGGATCTATAATTAAAGAGAACAAAAGCTCTGTAATGAATATACAGTTTTACTTTCTGTAACTGATGTATTCAGGCTTTTGTAAAGTTCTGAGATAATCTGCCTAATCTTTTCTCTGTCAGCTTTAGGTAATGAATATTACTCCGTATTAGTTTGTTAGTATTTGTAGAACATGAACTAATCAAGGTGTAGATTTAAAGTTCATTTGATGCTCAGGATAACTGTGGCACCACATCAAGCATTCATGTGACATGCTTATATTGTTGTTGAACTTAAACACCGTATCCTATGAGTGAAAAGAAAATTTTGAATGTCTTACATGTATTGGAATGTAGGAAATAGGGTTAAAGTCATATTTAGCACGTGGACTTTGGATTGGATTTCAATTTGGTCTCTAATGTTTCAATTGAATCAATTTAGTCTTTGACGTATATTAAATGTTTCAATGTGACACTTTGTGCACATTGTGTGTTACATTGAGAATGTCTAAATGCTTGATTGATGTGTTTATATTAAGTCAATGAGAAATTCATGGATTAAAAATATCTTCCACTGTTAAATAGAAATAACTTTTCTTTTTTTTATGTCATTTAATGATTGGAGAAGTCTTTAGTTTACATATTTTTCACAAATTTAGTTTAGACAAAAATTTTCGGGAATGTAAATTAAATTCCTCTTAGATTTCATAATACACTCATTAAACCCCAGCATCATCAAAACACTCACATCGATCAACAAATGCAGAGTACAAAAGTAACAAAAAATTGTATGCCATCGCAGTTCAGAATATTGGCTTGTGGTTGGCATTAGTTTTCACATTCCCAATCATGGTACACCCAGAATTTGGGTTTATTTACTTCGCTTGTCGGGAGTACTGCCATTTGTTTTGCCAATCTCATTTCACCTGACATTTTATTCTGTTCATCGCTGAATTTCTGGCCACTGGCAGAGCCAGCAACTTTAGCCAGTGGGAGCAACAACGAAGGTCAGATAAGGATGTAGACATGGACTCAACACTTTGACATGAGATTATTGATGATACCAGACAACCAAAATCAAAAGACGAGAAGAAGAATTTGAGGAAAAAAATGATGGGCAAAATTAACAAATTTGAGGTGAAAACGAAAGAAATTTTTTTGACAAAGCAAAGAAAGAAAAAAAGGAAGAACAAGGTTAAGGTAGAAAGAGAAAATGAGAAGGTGACTATTAACAAGGTGTATAGGTGGGAGGACTACATCTCACCTTAGCAGTGTAATGAAAAAAATCTTATTATATATGTATGGTTTCATGATCTTAAAATCAATTTGATATAATATTTTTGAAAATGGACCTATGGTATTATAAATTATATCAGAGTTTATTTACACTCACTACCATATGGACTCATGATGTTACAAGGCTTGCTTCATAAGAGATAAATGGGATTTTTTACTCTTTTTAGTCAATTTGAAAACAACACTATGAACTTCGACAAGATAGGCTCAAATAAAAGGTGAAATTTATTATTAATCTTTTAAAAAAAATCATAATTTTAAAGAATTTATAAAATAATTTATATTTTTTATAAATTTATAAAAAACATAATCTTCGAGGAATTCCAATCCCTTTCAAAATTAATGCCTTCCTTTGGAAACCATGCCATAACGGTCTTGAGTTGGAAAGAAACCAATCAAAAGAGTCATGTCTGCTGCCAAGCAAGGACCTGCTTTTGGCAATATAGGATATCAATCCAATGTTCCTTTACTGTTAGAAAAATTAGAGAAATGTAAACAGATTTGGACTTTGAGACGTGTCCTTAAGAATATATTGTCCCATTATTTTTTGCAAGACAAGTCCCCTTTAGGATCAATCAAAACCCTAAAATTTTCTTATAGAAACTTTTAAAAAACTGATTATAATTCTGCCGACAATGACACCCAATTTAACTATACATATTGTTTATGGGATTATCCAATCATGAAAGCCATACAGTGATATGGTGGTCATTTTTGAGTGCGGATGTTGTGGATTCACAGGACCCGTATCTTTTATGATGGTACTTCTGCTAATCCCTACGAACCCCACTGTATCAGTAAAGATCTTTTTGCCATTTGCAGGATGACTTGAGCTAAAAAGTTTAACAAAAGAAGGATAGATAAAATAACATTCACATGCATTGTAGATGGTTTCCCCTTGTTTTCCATTCATTGTCTTTTTTTAATAAAAAAATTAGACCAAACATTTTTTGAAAAAAATGGTTTATGAAATGATTTATTGTAAAACCGGTAATTTAAAATTTTAATAATTTTATAATTTAGTAATTTTTAAAAAAGCAAACAGTGAAAGAAAGAACATAAACACTTACATATTCACGTGAAGAAAGAAAGATAATTGAAAATGATATTTTTATAATAATATAATAATAATATATTATAGTAAAAAATTGAAACGGTGAAGAAGATTGTCGGCTCATGTCTTCATGTGAAGACATGTGAAATTATTTTTTCAATAATTAAATAATAATAATGAAATATCAAAAAAAAATTGTAATGCTTTAAAAACTCTCTAAAACCATCGGAGAATCATTTCTTCAGGCCAAAGCATATTTTCATTTGGTTTATTTTCCTTTCTTCAAATCTCTCTTTAGTAAAAATCTAGATAGATGATTATAGTTACCAAATTCAATATCAACATTTCATCTCAATTGGGGATAAGTTTTCAATAAGATTCATATTTCAATTTTTTGTTACAAAGAAACACTTAACTAAAGAATTGTTTGTTTCATATATTTAGATGTAACTTCAATTACAAAAAATTATTTGAATTATAAAACTAAGCACATAATTAAATAATTATATTGTTTGAATTAAGTTATGAAATAGTAAGATTAATAGAAATTTATGGCTATGTGTTTGTGATCAGCAATCTCAAAAAATTGCTGAAAGGAACAGAAAAGATAAATAAGTGATCTATGAGTAACTTTAAGAACTACGTGGTGAGTTGAAGTTTACTACTAGTAAGCGAGACAAACTTGAAATATACATAAATCTTGAAATAAATAATGAAAGTATGAATAGTTATTAAATATACATTATAAAAATATTGATTTGATGAAATATATTTAATATGCATAAATTTGATGAATTAATAGATTTATAATATGATTGAAATGAATATATATAAGAAATCAATGAAATTATATCCTTGAAATGATAAATTGATAGAAAATGATGAACAAAATATTGATAAGAGAAATGAATAAGTTGATATTGATGATTTGATATATTTGATAAAAAGAGAGTTTTTATGAAATAAAATGACTTTTGAATTGTATGTTGATGTGATATGTCTGCTTGTATGTAATTGATCTTATGCATATAATATATCAGAACTATGGTTAGTATGGATGAAATATGTTAACATGTGGGGAGACGTCTCTAGAAGCTGTACCAGATAATGGTATGAATGAAATGTGGAAATGATGAGATGTGAAAGAAAGAAATGCAATGATGAGAAATGAGGCTATGAATGCATTCACGTTTCTTTATTGTATCATTTATTGAGATGCTAATTCATCAAGTTGATTGTTAAGTGATGATAGAAATATTAGTCTCATAATGAGACAGTAGAGTTGATAGATGATGATTATAAATTGGCTTAAACATGTGATTTGAAATAGAACCGATTGTAATATAATGATAGAAATTGATTGATAAAGTAAATGATGTGAAACATGAGTATAAACTGTAATATGAAATATTACAAGAAGTATACAAATCAAATTCTTTTAGTAAATTGTAATTCACTGAGCTTGTAAAGCTTATTCATCAAATTAAATGATTTCAGGCCGCGGACAGAACCAGTAGATCCATACTTTCAGAATCAGTGTAAGTTAATAGGTAAGTCCTCATGGGTGACATCCTCGTAGCAAAGAAAAGAAAAGAAAGAAGGAAAGAAAAAAAAGAAAAAAAAACGAGATAAACTTTGTATAGTTGTACAAAGTGTTGTATATATTTCAGTATAGAGTTATACATGTTCATGCATCTTTTGTAATTATTAGAGTACTTTATGAAAGTTAAAATTTGAATGGTTGTAAATATTAGAAGAAGTTGTACGAAATTTGTAATCTCTTATGTAAAAGAGTTGAAGAACATATTATAATTTTTTTTCAATATTTAATGCAATAGTTGTTGCATATATTTATTGTGCTTCAATTTCAAACAACAACAATATCGTTTTGGATGGATCCGTCCAAAGATAGATAGTTACATTTATATTTTTTAAAATTAAATATATGTTAAAAAAAAGCTACTACCATTTTTGTTTTATCAAATACTATAACTCTACATAAACCGTTTAAAAAACAATTCCCTTAACAAATAATTCCATAGTTTTTAATTGAATGCATTTCATGCCGTATCGCAGTCTTGCCACCCGCTTTTGCAGCGGTTATTTAACATTCTGATTGATTATTCTTGTATAAGAGCTTAAAAATCAAATCTTTACCTCAAGAATCGAGGGCTTACCAAACTTACATAGTATCCACTCAATAATAAAACTTGAGTTGTAATATTAATACATGTGGTGCTAAGCCATTCTGGTGAAGGCATCACTACTTGATAGTTGGTCCACCATGGAAAAACTACAAGATTAGTGAAGGAATATGGTCCTATTCATACCACCAATAAGTATGTGGTTTGCTTTGATATCTCTTTTTCCATTGGCTCGTTTTATGATTTCTTACAGTGACCTTTTTTGTCCAGTGTCCATGTCAGCTTCGTGGTTTATCTTTAATCAATCGATCCCTGTTCGAACTTCGTGAGTAGTCAAGCTCAGCTTGAGTCACTCTCAAAGAATATCTATTTTCCTTTTTAGTATAACGATGGATTCAACTATGGAAGAGGGGAAGAAGGAAAGGAAAAAAAGGAAAAAAAGAAAGGGAAGAGGAGGAGAAGAGAAGAAAAAAAAGAACAAGAGATGGTAGCGCGTGATGAGGGTGAGGGTGAGGGGTGAGGAAAAGGGGAAAAAGGAAAGGAAAAGGAAAAGAAGAAAAAGGGGAAGAGGAAGAGAGGGTGTCTGGTGGCTGGGGATGAGAGAGAGAATAGAGAATGTTGTAAAACTTAAATATAATCTAAACATGCTGAACAATTTAAGTATCATATAGATTAAATGTGGAATTAATATGGACCGTAAACATACCTCGGGCCATTGAAGCTTTTCACTTACACAATCTGTTTTTCTCTCTGTATTGGTACTTCTAGACTCTCAGAACTCTCCAATTTGATAGTGCATGATCGAAAGAAAATGAGTAGTTTCGAGTCTAGGGACCAAACTATGTATTTATAATCGTTCTCCCATCAAGGTTGTCCGTCCGTATTCCATACAATAGTTACCACAATCAATGGGCAGCCAAAAGGTTGAGGAAGCCAAAAGGTTGAGGAAGCCAAAAGGTTGAATGTTTGGACCATAAACGGATTGGTTACATTCTCCCACTTGGTCCCTACATTTAACCTAACTTAATCCCATTGTTTATATTTTAAGAAGTAAATACATGAATTATGGGGATAAGTCCTCTAAGAGTGAGTATTACCTTCCATGTATTACGATGCATTTAGTTCCTCAAGTACTATTCTTCATGTGGCAACATTTCTTAATGAATAAACCCTATGTTTATTCTTGGTCCTATACAGATGAATTTTCTCAAAGAAATTAAGGTGCACATGAATATGAGAAAACATCAAAATATATAAGAGTTTCATTAATAAACTGTGTGTATACAATTACAAAATGGAACCAAGTCCCATTTTCTCTATATGATCCTTGAATTTCAGAGATGGCATGCCCTTAGTCAAATGATCAACGATCATTAATTCAGTGCTAATGTCTTCAACGACCACTTTCTTTTTTTTTACACATTCTCTTATGGCTAAATACTTAATGTCGATGTGTTTACTTCGACTTCCACTTTTATTGTTCTTAGCCATAAAGACAGTAGCTGAATTGTCACAGAAAATTCTCAATGGCCTAAATATAGAATTCATGACTCTAAGCTCAGAAATGAAACTCCTAAGCCATACACCATGTGAAGCAGCCTCAAAACAGGAGACGAACTCGGCTTCCATAGTAGAAGTAGCAGTCAATGCTTGCTTGACACTTCTCCAAGAAACAGCTCCACTGGCCATCAGAAAAATGTAAATTGATGTTGATTTACGTGAATCAACACAGCCAGCAAAGTTTGAATCAAAGTAGCCAATCACATCTAGATTAACCGTCTGTCTGTATATAATCTTGTAGTCTTTAGTTCCTTGAAGATACCTCATTTCTTTCTTTGCAGCTCTCTAGTGGTCTATACCTGGGTTATCTGATATCGCCCTAATATTCCTACAGCAAATGCAATGTTAGGTCTAGTGCAGACCTGAACATACATAAGGCTTCCGACTGCAGAAGCATATGGAATGTTCTTCATGGATTCCCTTTCAAAATCATTCTTCGGGCATTGGTTCAAATTGAACCTATCACCTTTCACAATGGGAGCTACACTTGGTGAAAAAATTTTAATCTGAAATATCTCTAAAAATTTGTTGATATAGGTTTCTTGTGATAGACCTAAAACACCTCGAGGTCTATCTCTATGGATCTTAATGCCAATGACGTAAGATGTCTCACCCATATCTTTTATATCAAAAATTTTAGAGAGAAATTGTTTCACCTCATGCAGCAAGTCATTATCATTAGTTGCAAGTAAAATATCATCCACATATAAAACAAGAAACAAATTTTACTCTCACTGACCTTCTGGTATATACATTGATCCATGGGGTTTTCAACAAAACCGAATGAATAAATTATTTTATGGAATTTAAAATACCATTGACAGGGGGCTTGTTTTAAACCGTATATGGATTTCATAAGCTTGCAAACCAAATGCTCACCATCATTAGAGGAGAAACCTTCAAGTTGTTTCATATAAACCTCCTCCTCCAGATCTTCATTAAGAAATGCGATTTTCACATCAATTTTTTGTAGCTCAAGGTTAAAATGAGCAACTAATGCCAAAATAATATGAAGAGAATCTTTCTTAGATACAGGAGAGAAGGTCTCCATGTAATCGATTCTTTCTTTTTGAGTAAATCTCTTAGCAACGAGTCTCACTTTGTATCTGTCAGTGTTGTCTAACGAATCTTTCTTGGTCTTAAAGACCTATTTGCAACCAATGGCCTTCGCTCCATTAGGCAACTCTACAAGATCCTAGACTCTGTTACTTTTCATGGAATTCATTTCTTCCTTCATGGCATCGTGCCACAAGGTTGACCATTTGTAACTCATAGCCTACGAAAAGGTTTCAGGATCATTTTCGGCTCCAAAATTATAGTTAGATTCTTGTAGATACACAATGTAATCACTAGGAATTGCTGATCTCCCATCTCTAGTAGATTTTCTTAATGTTGTACCAATGTCTCCCAGGGGAGCTTGTGGTTCAATTGGTTGCTCATGAGCTCGTGATATTTCCTGAACTGCTTGATCTATTAGAATGTTGTCAACAGCTTGTAGAACCTCAATGATTGATTGGTCAACACGAGCTTGTACTTGAGGTGTACTATGAGCTATAACCAATCTGTCATTTGATGAAGAAGGTTGAGATTCTGTATGATCATGTGCAAGTTCTATATGATCATGTGTAGGAACTAAGTTCCTAAACCGATCCCTCCCATTGATCATGTCATTATTTAGAAACTTAGTGTTTCTCGATTCCACAATCCTAGTAGTATGAGTTGGATAATAAAACCTGTAACCCTTGGACCTTTCGGCATATCCAACGAAATGCCCACTAATGGTCCTCGAATTTAGTTTCTTCTCTCGTGGGTTATAAATCCTCACCTTAAACGGACATCCCCAAATGTGCGTATGTCGCAAACTCGGTTTCTAACCTTTCCATAATTCAAATGGTGTCTTGGGAACAGCCTTAGTTGGAACTCGGTTTAATATATATGCAACCGTTTTTAGTGCTTCAGTCCACAAGGATGAAGGAAGGTTGGAGTTGCTAAGCATACTCCGCGCCATGTCCATCAATGTTCGATTTTTTCTTTCTGCAACACCATTCTGGTCCGGGGAACTAGGTATAATGTAATGGGCAACAATCTCATGTTCTTGAATAAACTTGACAAAAATACCAAGTGTTTATCCACTTTCTATGTATCTACCATAATATTCTCCACCTTTATCGGATCTCACAAATTGTATTTGCTTTCCGCATTAGTTCTCAACTTCAACCTTAAAAACTTTGAAGGCATCCAATGCTTCATTTTTCTTATGAAGCAAATAGATATACATATATCGTGAGTAATCATCGATAAAAGTGACGAAATATTTTTGACCATATGCGTCCATGTCTGGACAAAGTATATCAGTATGAGTGATTTCTAATATGTTCGAACTCCTATTAGCACCTTTTTTGTACTTATTGGTCTGTTTTCACTTAATGTAGTCCACACAAGTCTCAAAATCAATATAATCTAGAGTATTAAGTACCCCTTCATTCACTAATCTCTTAATTCTTTCTATGGAGATATGTCCCAATCTCCGATGCCATAACATAGAGGAGTCCTCGTTAATATTACACCTTTTAACGCCAATTTAAACATGCATTGAACTATAAGTCGCATCATTTTGCAAATAAAGACGATAAAGACCATCAGACAAAATACCATTCCCAACACAATTAGTTTTATAAAACAAACTGAAAGATGTGTCTTGAAAATTAAAGGAATATCCAAATGGTACAAGTCCGAAAACAGAAATCAAGTTTCGTGAGAAACTTGATACATAAAAGGTCCTTTCCAATTTTAAAATAAAGCCACCACTTAAAGTAAAACGCAAGTTCCAATCGCCTCCACATGTGAGCCCATCTTGTTGCCTGATAAGATGTTTTGCTCACTTCCCACTGGCTTCCTTTGGTTTTGCATACCCTGCAAGAAGTTTGCAATATGGATTGTAGATCCAGAATCAATCCTCCAGGTGTTAATATTAACATAACCATATTAGATTCATAACAAACAAACGAGGTTGGATTACCTTTCTTCTCAAGTTATTTTTGGAATTTGATGCATTCCTTCTTCATATGTCCCTTCTTTTTACAAAAGAAACACTTTTCTTCTTTCTTGATATTATCTTGAGGTGGTATTTTTCCTTTCTCCTTCTGATTAGATTTGTGATTGGCTTGAGATTTTATAGGTTTAGCTTTCTCCTTCCCATGGGTAGTAGCCAACATTGTACTCTCACCTAGTTCCACCACAAGTCTCTCTTCTTCTTGAACACACATGGTCATTAATTCATTGATTGATCATTTGTCTTTATATCTGTTGTACGAGATTTTGAAAGGCCCGTACTGAGTTGGAAAGGTGTTCAGAATGTAGTGCACCAGGAATGACTCCGATATATCAACCTCGAGTTTCTTAAGTTAAGCCACAATGTCACGCATTTGCATTATGTGCTCACACACACCTTTTACGTTGGTGAGTCTGAAGGACGATAATTTCATTATCAGGGTGCTCACCAATGCCTTTTCTGAAGTGACAAATTGATCATCAATGGCTTTCAGCAAATCACGGACTTTCTCATGTTAGTCGACAGAACCATGTATACCAGCAGTTATTTTAGTCTTGATAAACATCACACTGAGCCGGTTGGATCGCTCCCATTGCTCATATAGCGTGACCGCAGCTGAAGTGCTGTTATCGGCGATTGTAGGTGGTTCGTCCTTCCTAATAGCATAATCTATGTCCATCCACCCTAGATGGAGGAGAATCATCTCCTTTCATACCTTATAGTTATCTCCCCTAAGTTCGGGTATGTTACAACGGATATCAGAAAAACTAGTGGGTTGAGAAACTGCATAAAGTCCAAAAGCTTATGTCAAGATTTGAGGTCTAATACTCTAAATTGCATGTTTTACCAATGTAAAAACATGCTGAAATTGAATCTAATTTTCATTAAAAATTACATGTGGGCTAAATTTTTAATTCAATAAGATTCTTTATACTTTATGATAGATTTTATCAAACTATTTTTACTAAATTCATAATGTATATTATTATTATAGTTTGATTTTTTTTACCTTTAAACACTATGATAAAACTATTAAATTAATTTTTCCTAACTCCTGTGGGTAAATTAAGAAAAACTAATTTTAATATATTATATAAACATAATAAAATCTCTGTGGGGTAAAATCATTATATTTAAATAATTAATTACAATTAATGTCCATTATGTGATCCTAATCCACTTAATATATAATTTTTATATAGTTAAAGATGTTGTGGCTACTCCTTAAATATTTAAAATTATATGGTTCACTAGACATTTATATTTACTATATTTTAAACTCTAGCCTAAGAACAATTACACAGTAACATAATAGGCAATCACTAAGAGTGCTCCCAGGATAATTGGTTGGGACAAAGCCTCATTAAAAACCAGAATCCTTAGACAGACCATTGTCCCAGATCATGCTATTTTATGCCTACTACAAATTGTTTATAAATTATCCATAATTTTTAACTTAATTGTTCATACTAATATATTATGAAGCTTAATGTGTTATACATAAGTTAAGTTTTATGAGAATAAACTAAGTTTACATAATCTAACAATATTTAAACTCAATAATATGTTATCATATGTAAATAAAATTCTCATAAATAAAACATAAATTGGACAATTAAACATAATATTATGAACTTAATTTAATTCTATAAACTCGTTCTAAAAGCATTAATTGAAAAACAAAAATTCATGCGAAATATGAGCATTTAACCAAAATTGCATATATAGAACTAACATAAATAGTATATATACATAATCTTAATTTGTGCATAATAATCACAAAAATTACAAATAAATGCCCAACATTAAATTATTTATGTACTAAAACTATTTAAACTTAAATTGCATGCATAACTATAAAAATAAAATTATACATATATAGCAACATAATTTTAAGCACATAAATAAAATAAATACTTATAAGGGTTCATAAAAATTATTTTTGCAAATAATTACAAATCATATGCAAAATTATGAAAATCCATAAAATTAGGCCAAAATCTGAACTTCCAAATATATATATAGTATTTCTGGAAAGTTACCAAATTCTGAAACTGTAAGATATTTTCCTAAACAGCAGAAGGAAAAAATGGTATTTTTTCAATCTACAATTGTCTTCAACCTTCAGCCGGCTCGATTTTGACCCATTTTAAAAAAAAACCCCAACTAAATCTTGGCTTCCAGGATACCAAGGCAAGATTTTAAAACTCAGAAATACTAGAAATCAAATTATTTTTCGAGTATAAAACAAAAGTTTTACAGATTGCTTAATACTTCAAGGCAGAGGCAAACAATGCTCTGATACCAAATGTAAAACTTAAATATAATCTAAACATGCTAAACAATTTAAGTAGCATATAGATTAAATGCAGAATTAATATGGACCGTAAACATACCTCCGCCATTGAAGCTTTTCACTTACACAATATGTTTTTCTCTCGGTATTGGTACTTCTATACTCTCAGAACTTTCCAATTTGATGGTGTATGATCGAAAGAAAATAAGTAGTTCCGAGTCTAGGGACCAAACCATGTATTAATACTCGTTCTCCCATCAAGAACGTTCGTCCATATTCCATATATTAGTTACCACAATCAATGGATAGCCAAAAGGTTGAGGCAGCCAAAAGGTTGAACGTTTGGACCATAAACGGATTGGTTACAAATGTCACCCATCTGAGACCTTTCTATAATTATAGTATCTGTAGGATTGAGGAACAAAAGGGACAACAAATTGTTTTCTTTCATATAGATTAAGCTGGTGAACGATTCGAAACCTGTTAATCACACAAATTATAAACAGAAAGAAAACAAAATAAGACAAGATTTACCCAGGTTCACCCTAGAATAGGGCTATGTCCTGCCAGAAGTTTCACTATTATCAACCTGCACAAATCTCTCGTTACAATATGTGCTCAATACATAGAGAGTATTTATAAGTAATTTAAAATGCCCTAATTAGGGTCTACGCCCTACTGCAAAACTATCGTTATTCATGGGCCCAAGCCCAAACCGCCAAGCAAAAAATCATACCAAACTCATGTGCATGACCTAAAAGTTTCGGGGTGTTGCCCCCTAACCCCCGACTGCTCTCCGAGGAGCGAGACCTATGATCGTCGGGGGTTCTACATATCTAGACCCGTTGAAGTATGCATCAACTCTAACAATGGGAGAGATAAGAGACATGAGTGTTTTTAAAAAAAAGGTTTAAATTACATAAGAAACATTGTGATTTTGTTCAACTTCATAATTAACTCAGTTAACACTGTTAACCCTGTTACTAACAGTGTCAACCACATAATTTAATATAAACCAGAACAAACACCAGAGTTTGTTTGTTTTCAGAGTTTGTTTATTATAAAACTGAAGTAAACACAAGGTTTTCCATAGAATTTAGCTTAAAAATAAATAAGTAAAAAAATTTAAACTCAATTTTAAACTCTTCTAATATCATGTTGAGGGATAACGATCTTTTCCATTTAAAAATTGAAATGGATATCAAATTCATGGTAAGATTAAATGTCACATTAAAAAATTTAAATTTAAATATTCTTTATTTGATGATGTGACATTCAATCTCACCATAAACTTGATTTCATTTCAATTTTCAAGTAGAGAAAATTATAATCCTATATTGAGTATTAAAGATTTTGATTTTTTTTCATATAAGAATTAAATAGAGTCAAATTTACATTTATTATAATGATATTTAATTTTATTATAAATATAATTTTATTTTAATTTTTATTATAAACTTAATTTTCATCCCAATCATTTAATTCATGAAACACAATAAATTAACCATTAAAACCTCGTATCATTAGTTTCTCGCCCCTTTCCTTGTCCGTAATCCAATGGTGATTATATGTAATTAACTCAATTTCCGCGGTCAGTTTCTCAACCTAACCAATTTACCGAACCCGTGGTGGGCTTAAAATGATTGTAGAGAAATAGGCAATAAAAGGAGAAAAAGGAAAAAAAAATTCTTTCACCTCAACACGAGCCAGCCACAGAGAGAGAGCGAGAGAGCTCCTAAGCTCATGGCGGCCACAGCTCGAGCTTTCATCCTATCTCGCGTCACCGACCTATCACTGAAGAAGCCCCTCTTCCATCCTCTCCAACCTCCACCACGTCCTACACCTCACCTATTTTCCCGCCGCCGGAGCTGTCCCTCCTTCTCCTCTTCCTCCTCTGCGGCGACCATCATGAACTGCCTGAGCGGAGGCGGAGTATCGGATGATTACTTCGTGTCGACTCGGAGGTCCGGGTTGGACCGGGGGTTCTCGGTGATCGCAAACATGATGAACCGGATCGAACCCCTCGATACGTCCGTTATCTCGAAGGGGGTTTCTGATTCGGCCAAGGACTCCATGAAGCAGACTATCTCCTCCATGCTTGGCCTCCTTCCCTCCAATCAGTTCTCTGTATCCGTCACCGTTTCAAAACAACCCCTCCATCGCCTCATCATCTCCTCTATTATCACCGGGTAAAACAATATCTTACAGTCTTATCTCTTATCTATAATAAATACAACTACAAAATTTAAACAATTAATTGAGGATAAATTTTTTTCATTTTTTTTCGTAATTGTAGATACACGCTGTGGAATGCGGAGTATAGGGTTTCGTTGATGAGGAATTTGGATATATCTTTGGACGGTGAAGCGAAAAGGGAGAATTTTGAAAAGCAGAGAGAGGGTTTTAATTTGGAGGAGAAAGAGAGTAGTAGTGGTGATGATGATGAAGAAGAATTGGAGAGGATAAGCCCTCAGGTTTTTGGGGATTTGTCGCCTGAGGCTTTGAATTATATTCAACAGTTGCAAACTGAGTTATCTAGTGTCGAGGAGGTAAGCGATTCTTGTGGATAATGTTCTTTATTTTTTACTATTTTTTAATTTTCATTATTACTGCTTATCAAAAAAACTCATCATTACTGTTGGTTTATTAGCGGATTTGATAAGGATGCTGTGTTGGTAAAAGATGGTGTTTTTGGTGTTAGTGTGAGTGTTTTGAAGTAAAAAGGATGGCTTGAACGTAGAATTGGATGCTCATTGAATTGTTTAAAAATAAAGGAAATGGTGGTAGTTCTGATTCTTCTGAAGAAGAATGGTACTGTCAAGATTATGCTTGTCACCAATAAGAATCTTCTTGCTAAAGGAAAAAAATAGCGGAGATTTCAAATCTTTGAGTGAGAGAATCATTCGTGAAGTGCTGATGGGACAATGCTTTAGATTTCTAACTTTAAAAAGCTTCCAAATTTAAGGGTGCATTTGGGTGTGGAAATTATTTTCCGTTTTCTATCTCCATTTTCCTTCTCACTTTTCATAACAATTTGCACGTTCTTAACATAATTTAGAAAACACTCTTTCTTTCCAAAGTAACATTGAAAAAAATGGAAAACCAAAAAAGATTGTTTCCCAATTTTGCCAATATTATATTGGAAATAGAAGTGTATTTTTCAAATTATATTAAGAATATGCAAATTGTTGATGAAAGTATTAATTAATTTTTTTATTGGAAAATGAAAAACATTTTCCACACTTAAACTAAATGCGCCCTAAGTTGGTTAGCTCTTGGAATCTACCCTGCTTCATATAATTGAAAATTATGAACTAGGTAATATTTTTAACAGGGTGCGTAGTATCTGAAAGATGAATGAACTAAAAAACATAGCAAAGTGGATTTCATTATCAATTGTCAAGTTGTTATGGAAGGCCAAATTTAAATATGTGCTTTTGCTGTACATATGTAGTTCGCATTCATAGACACATGATTGAATTACGACTCAGCCACTTTTTAAACTTAAGACTTACCTCCAAATATACGTATTTCTGTTTACTATTGTACTCGTTAAGAGACAGTGAGGAAAGTGATAACATGTTTTGTGTGGACTTGCAATTTTGATTGTCAAGTAAGAAATTATTTTCTTTGGAGTAGTAAAAGTTATATATATATATATATACACGATTTCATGCATTAAAAAAAATTCCCATTGAGCCAAAATCCAAAAGTATTGAACCAACCTCTACGATGGAGGCGAGAGGCAAGGTATAGGCCTTCCTAATTCTTTAGAAGCTCGCAACCTGCTTCATGCCCACACCTCGACTTGAAGAGAGCCAGCAACCGCCTAAGAGAATCCCACAACACAGAGCCATTTGCCACAATTGCCTAGTAAAATAGCAATCCAAAAGAAGGTGGTGGGCTGTTTCGGCTTTCTTTTTTGCAACCATAGCACTGGTTAGGCCTTGATTAAATGTAATTTTCCTGAATAATTACATCAGCCTGTACCATTTAAAAGACAATCTTGAACATAATTAGACATTTCCTTTTCCTCTTATATCACCTTGTTGTAGTGCTTGAGAAGATCCGAAGCTATTATACAAGGCATCTAAATAGAGACATGTCAGTTTTTTAAAGTCTAAAAGTTCATAGCGTTAGTACTTCGTGACACTGTCTCTGACTGTTGCTCAGTACGGAACAAGAATACTTTTGCAGACGATATCACAATACTATGTTATCCTTATTACTTTATATGACATGTCTCTTATTGATGTATACAAACACTTGTTGAACGGTTATTTACAATGATCATTTCCATCACTTTATAGAAGATATATACATGTTTATGTGCAAAAATGTGTATTCGATGACGTGGTTTAATACATACCTCCTCTGAGCTGATTGCTGTCTGTTGTTTCAGGAACTAAGTGCCCAAAAGCATGAAAATATGCACATAGAACACGACAGGGGTAACACGAATGATTTGTTGGAGTATCTACGGTCCTTGGATCCTGAGATGGTATTCACTGAAATTTTCTTTATTTTGACTTCTGTAGTTTGTATACCCAACTTTCTCTGAATAATCTTTGTGTTACAATTAATTGGTATCAACAGGTGACTGAATTATCCCGACCATCATCATCAGAGGTGGAGGAAATCATCCACCAACTTGTTCTAAATGTACTGCGGAGATTCTTTAAAGATGAGGCTACTTTTGATGTGAAGGGATCTTTCACAGGAAATACAAAGAATAACCAAGATGGTAGTGATGAAACTTGTGGCACAGTAGGCACTTCGCGCGATTACCTTGCTAAGCTGCTGTTCTGGTAAATTGTCATCTATATTCATTAGTTCAGTATGCTGAAGGATTCTCTACTGTGGACCAAAGGTTGTGCATTTAGGTTTTTCCTGCACATGCATGTGCATGAGCCCATGCATGTGCATGAGCCCATGCATGTGCATTCACTTGCAAATACCCACAAACAAGGAGACACACAAGTCAGAATTATGCCTTAAATTATTTGCAATTCTTGGTACATAAGATAACCAATTATTGCACTATTAAATTGTTTTATTAGGAATGCTTTCTTTCTCCTCCTCTTTTCCATCTTGAATTGCATGCTAAGGTTCTCTTTTCTACTCGCAGGTGTATGTTATTGGGTCATCATTTAAGAGGATTGGAGAATAGGTTGCATCTAACCTGTGTTGTTGGGTTGTTGTAAAGTAAATTGTGGGAGGCATGTATATTCTTTCTTCCCCGTACCCCCTCGTTTCTTGTTTATCTCTGTAACTTGTGTTTTCCTAGTAATTTGCATTCAGTTTTTCATCCCATCTGTTAATTGAGGAAGGAACTATTGAGTTAGCATAATAATTCGAAAGTTGATTAAGTGATCTTTTTGCGGTTCAATTCGGCCCTAGTACTTAGTAATCGGAAATCTTTATCTTCTGTAATTGTGAAGCCTTGTCCATGCATCTAAAGGAGTTTACATTAATAAAACCAAGCCGTTCCTTCTTTTCATGTGTTGTGGATGCCTTTTTCTTGAGCTAATCTTATGTTCTTGCAAATGCATGGATGGTTGAAGTTTGTTCTTATATTTTGCAAATATACAATAAAGTGATAAACTCTAATTTTAGGCATACGGTGCTTTCTGGGCAACAATAAGTTTGTTAAGTATAGTATTTTTCAAGTTAACTCTCAGAAGGAATTGTTGATTATCTTAACTGTCTGAGCGTGTATAATGCTATAGTAAGGACATATTGTGCTTGCCTGACTTGTAAGAGGCTTCAATGGAATTTGAGGTTTTCTCCATTCCCTAAGTTACTGGATAATTGTTCTTGGCTATATTTGATGGTTGGCACTTGGGATGTGAAAAGTGAGGGAAAAAAAACTAGGAGAAATGAAAAGTTCATGGTAGAGATAGCGTGCCAACTGCAGAAGAACCAAATCCGCGTAGAAGCAGCAAATCCAGCATTATTACTGAGTTGACAACCCTTCAATTCAGAAACATCTCAAAAGAAACTGAACATAAAGAGAGAGATGGTGCTGAGCTTCTGAATGTTGTGGCGCGAAAGACTCGAAGTTAGATAGCTTGTGAAGTTCAGCAAGTTCTCCCTTGCTCAAAGAGCTTGGTTAGAACCGGATTCTTGATGGATCTGAATGTATAGATTTCAAAGCTGTGACAAGGCAATAGGAAGTGCTGGCCTCTGCTGGTTTGTCTCGGACAGAAACAGAGGTTATGAATATAGAAGGTAGCATAAACTCTCAATTTTTTTCTAGTACATTGGCAAAGAGGGAGAGATTGAACCGGGTCTTCTAAATGGAGGATCCAGAGGTTATGGCCTCTTGCCGCAGTCCATAAACTCTCGTTAATTTGTTATTACCATGAAGCATACTGTTATTACTGTAAAGAATACTCACTGATTTTGCTTATGGTTTACTTGGATCAATTTTGTGAAGATTTAGAAATAAATCTGGTACTAATTCAGATAGACAATAGCGGCGTTTTATCTTTTCCAGGCATCAAAACTAGTGAATGTAAGAAACAAAAGCAACTAATTCAACAAAAAAATCTCTCCTATTTCTTTTCTGTCTCTGTACACAAAAAAATAGTTTGAATGATTCTGTAAAGAATTTTAATGGGGAAAAAGATAACAAAAAGAATCAAAACAACACTATTATGTACTACTAAAACACATTGGTTCTGGTAATTTTTGCTTCTTGGTGGTTGCTTCTGTGTAATTGTGATGTATAAAGATCATAAGGTTCCCATAGATAATCAACTGGGCATGGAACCCCTGCATCAAGCCTAACCCATGGCTTCCCTTTACCACTCCAATGAAGCAAACTCACAGGACCTGGATGCAAAGATCTGCAATTACTCACAACATTATCACCACCAAGTCCATGCTGGTTCCATCTGTGATCAATGGCTTCAACATCCCCACCAAAAACCAACAAAAATGGAGGCAAAGATCCCAACTCATAAATCCTCTTTTCCTTCTGAATTTTCATCCATTTCTCAATTTTTTTTGTGTAATCACCTTCTCTCCACTTCACCAAATCCATCACCATCACTCCTGTATTGAAATAACAAGCCCTTTTCCCTGCAAAAACCCCAGATAATTCAGGGTCTAACCAAAATTCATCGGAGAAATACTTTCTGAAATTTGCTTGACAATATTCAGGAGCTCCAATTGTTCTTGAACCAGATAAGGGAATCCTCCATAGCTTCTGAATATCATCAACAACAACAACGTCTGAATCTAAATAGATCACACGATGGACGCAGGGATCCAATATGTCAGCTAAGTAACTTCTTGCATAATTCAATGGATTCTCAAGAGCTTGTCTGATAGAAGATGAGATTAGATTGTTAACAAGATTTTGCTTGAAGAAATAAACTTTGAAACTCAATGAAGGGAAAGTAGACTGCAAAATTTGAGAAAGATCTCTCAGATTAATCAAGCTTGAATCAGAGGCAATGAAGTGGAAGAAAATATTTTCTGGGCAAGAACTGTGCTTGAGAACTGAGTGAACTGCAGCTATGGTTCCTCTCAAGTACCCAGGATCAAGTGTCATTGCTATGTGAACAACCAAAGGATCGCATGCCAATAACAACTTGTTTTTGGCCAAAACAGGACATTGAGGTCCATTTTGGTATTCTGGTGCCTCCAAGAAGAAATTCATGGACATATCAAATCCCCTATCTGTTTCATCTCCACCCCAAATGAAGATTTCTTCATTTGGAAACGATCGAATAGCATTTACAGGAAAGATAAGCAGACAAACCAAGAAGATTGCTTCAGAAATTTGCCTAAAGAGAAACATAATCGAATAAAAAAGACAAATTGGGTTGCTATCTCTATGGTTTATGTAGAAGATATTTTATTGCTTGAAATGGAAATGAAGTGGAAGGCAAGCATTCCCTACTTTTATAGGGAAAGAAAAAGAAACTAGAAAACAAACAATAAAATAAAATAGTAGTAAGAAAAGTCCAAAGGTGTCTTACACAATGAAACACGGTTGTGACTTTGTAGTAGTCAATTTTCGCTGGTTTGAACGTTATATGTGTTGGAACTTTCTTATTTATATTAATTCATTTTATTAAAACCAAGTTGGGTTCTAGGAATCCACCAATGGGTTCATCCTCCATTGAAGACACGTGTTCTGATTTTATGTAACATCTGAAGAATATGTATTTTAGCTTTGGTGGCAAGTGATTGCTTGTCTTCTCAATTCATGTAACAAAACTGTTATTATTGGTCCAGGCATTTAAGAGGGCTGTACTATTGTTCATGAATAGGCCCATCCCCATTTACATTCTTCTTAGAATCTTTGGCCAGACAATACGAGGAGTGCAGATCTCATTCCACTCACTGCTAAAATCAAAGTAATGATTGCGAGTTTGACAATACAAGATTTATGTTGTCACGTGGACAGCTGTGTGTCGGTCAAATTTATAGGGTTTTATATTTTCAAATTTTCCACCATATGATTTACATTTTACATTCCCAGCTATTTCTGATCAGAAATAATCGAATGCACAAAATAGTCTGTTAGCCAAATTAGGGCTGCTCATGCACAGTTAGCAGGTGCGGAGGCAATCGCCCCCTCAAAGTTGAAAAGGTATCCAAATAATATATGTAAATTTCAAACTTCCCAAATGATATACAAGAGGTTTGCCCCCATGAAAAGAAAAGCCTTTTTTTCCCCTTTAACCAATAGGAAGTTGACAGCAAAATGTTTGTAATCATAACTTTTATCTCTTATATCAACTTCTCCTGCGTCAAGTAATCTAAATGCTACATTTTATACTCTATTACTCTCAAATTTGAGACAAGTTATTGTTTGACACGTATAAGTTCACGATATAATATAAAATATTTATTTTATTATTAAATAATATAATAAAAAAATATTTTATTTTATTTTTAAAATAAAACAAGTTATTTTGTCATATATTTTTTATAATTTTAAATTAAAGATTTTTTTTAAAAATCTAAAATCTCACCCACAACGCACATGCCACATGTACTCAGTACTCTCTACTTCATTAGTCTTTTTATTCTTTAAAATTAGAAAGTTTTTAATTTATAATGAAAAGGAAAAAAAAAACAACACGTATGCTTTCTTTTTACATCTTAATGGAAAAATCAAGATATATTGAAGATCAATAGATAATGGATATGTTTAAGTTTTTTTTTATTTTCTCAATGTTTTATTAAATTGAATGTGATTTTGGATATTTCTATTTTTTTTATTTTCTCTCATAATTGTTTTTATTTTTTAATTAATCTTAGCTGTTCCTATGCTTAAATCTTTGACTGATTTATCGATTAATTTTTAACTAGAATTTTTTGCTATGAAACATCTAATTTATGGTGTAAAAAGATTTCACATAAATTTGATTTTTAATTGGTCCTTAATTATATGTGAATAATGAATTAAGAAGAAAAAAAAGAGTTGAAAAGCAGCATGTGAGAGAAATGGACTGATTCTTTGCTTTTATCATGATATACCTAAAGATGAAGACTACCTCAAACAAATGGTCTTTTATCATGATATAATGCATCATCAACTTCTAATCTTGATGCTTCAATTCCTAACGAGAATCATTCTCCTAAATGTTCAAGAATCCAACCTCAAGAAATTAAGCTAACATATTTAAAAGGTGATTCAGGATTACATCCTCAAATATGGAAATTCCACATAAACCAACAAAATGAAATTTGACATGTTTATCTTAAAGCTAGTCCTTATCAACCTAGATTTTCAGAATATCTAGTTTCGAGACCAGAGAATAATCGTCACTGTTTTAAACCTTCTTGGTTTGATGCGTTTCCCACTTGGTTAGAGTATTCTCTTTCAAAGAATGTTATATATTGTTTCCAATGCTATGTTTTTGGCAAAAAACTGATAAGTCATCCAAGATCGGATGCATTTACTGTGAAATGATTCGATAATTGGAAAAAATGTGAATAGTGGGCTAAAGTGTCTCTTTTGAATCATATCTGAGTAAATCCTAATTCACCTCATAGTGTTGCAATGAAATCTTATGAGGATTTGATGAATAAATCTCAGCTTATTGACAGGATGATTGAAAAGTAAACTTCATGGGAGATTGAGAAAAATCCATTGTGCTTAAAGGCCTTAATTGATTGTATTAGGTGACTGACATTTCAAGCATGCGCTTTTTGAGGTCATGATGAGTGTTCAAGCTCAAAAAATCGGGGAAAATTTATAGAATTTTTAAAGGTGTTAGCGATGTACAATGAAAAGATTAATGAGGTTGTCTTGGACGATGCTCTAGGAAATGTTAAATATATGTCACATGATATTCAAAAAGAAATATTGCACATTATTGCAAGTAAAGTGAGAAATGCAGTGTGTGAAGAAATTGGAGATGTAAAAATTTGTATCATTGTTGATGAATCTGCAGATGAGTCTAGGAAAGAGCAAATGGCTCTGGTTTTGAGATTTTTTTTATCGATATTGTGTTATTCGGGAGTATTTTCTTGATCTTGTCCATGTTAGAGGAACTAATGCATTGAAATTGAAGAATGAGATTTATGTCGTTATCTCACGTTACAACCTTAAGAGAAGATTGAGAAAAATCGGTTGGGCTTAAAGACCTCAGTTGACTGTGTTATAATGATTTTACATCTTTTGATTTTGTTTTCATATTACACTTGATGAAAGAGATTATGACAGTCAATGATGTTCTTTATCAAGCTTTACAACATCAATCTCGAGTTATTTTTAATACTATGAATTTAATCTCAAAAACAAAGTCACTCATTCAGAAGCTAAGAGAAACTGATTGGGATAGTTTTCTTTAAGTGTTTGAACATTTTGTGGACAACATAAGATTGATGTTCTTGATATGATTGCTTCTTACACTGGTGGTTGAGATCAGTCTTGTTATAATTTTTTTTTTATAATAGTTGAGCATCACTATTGAATAGATGTATTTATAACTACACTAGACTCTTAGTTGCAAGAATTAAATAATAGATTTAGTGAGGGAGCAGTTGAACTTCTTATTCTTAACTCAACTTTGAGTCCAAAGAATGGGTTTGAATTATTTAGTATTGATGATATGTGCAATTTGGTTGATAAATTATATCCTAAAGGCTTCAAAGACCAATAAAAAATTCAGTTGAAATGTCAATTGCAACATTATGAATTTGACATTCTGAAACACTCAAGTTTTAAAATTGTATCCACACTTTCTGAACTATGTTGAAGATTGATTGGTGGGGACTGGAAAGTCAAAAACCTATCACTTGATTGATCGATTGATTCGTCTTGTGCTCACTCTTCCAGTTTCAACAGCGACAACTGAAAGAGCTTTTTCAGTAATAAAGATTATAAAAACAAGACTTAACAACAAAATCGATGATGCGTTTCTCGCATGTACATTAGTTATCTATTTTGAAGAAGAAATTATTGAAAAATTTAATACAAAGATGATTATGGATGAATACGATCCTATTAAAAATCGTCGAACACAACTTTAATAGAAGATGTCTTTTTTATACTTTTTGATAACGGAGTATGACATTTTGCTATATAATTACGTGAAAATTAAAGGAGCAACTTTTGTACAAAGATTTAGACTATAATTTACGGTGAAAATCACTTTTTGGAATTTAAATCTATTTTACTCTTCTTATATATTCAATTTTTCAAAAAATTATTTACCCCCCAGTATAAATTCCTGCTCCGCCCCTGCCAGTTAGCAGATCCTTTAGCTTCTCACGGACATCATATTTCGGGTAAAGTGTTCTCCGATAATGCAGACTTGCCTCCATCATGCGCTGAAGTTTTGAACATCTATAAGAGCGAGCTCGCGACATATGGAAGATATTTCTGTTTTTGTCGCTTTTGAGATTTATATATTTTCCTCAAGTTTTTTCCAACTCTTTTTAGGAGATGCTTAAATTCCTTCCATAATCCATATGTAGCTATGAATTTATTAGTATCAGGGAAAGAAGAAAAGAATATCGTTCTCTTAAGAAGCTAATGGTGATAATTATTCAGAATCTACTAAATTCAAAGTACATCTCAAATGGATAGACCTGATTCATGATATTTTCTTGAATCAAAAATATTTTCCATGTCAGATAAAAAGAAAATAATTTTCAGCCTCTCCATGTGAAGATAAAAAGCACCTTTGATCTAAGAAAATCTCATTGACCAGGTCTAAACAAAAATTCTTCCATAAGATGATTAACCTGAAATGTACAGATCACTTGATACACAAATATAAAAGTATTTGCTTAAATCTTAATGCATCACGATACCTGAAAACCTCCTGTCGTGTCATCTTAATCAGGGAAATTTCAAACCGTCTTCATATCTAATGAGTGTATACATAGTAAACCCCAATTTGTAAAAAAAGGATACGGCTACAAATCTGTAGTTATATAATTTGGGGAACAGACACATGATTATATATGGAAGCTTGACTTCAGACTCTAAAAATAAGGCGCTGGTTGGGATTAAGGAGATTGATATTCCTATTCCTTCAATTGAACCTACAAAAACACACTACTAACAAATACCAGCACTTAATCAATTCAATCCTCCTCAAGCTTCATTTTTAGAGTATTAACTAAAAGGTTACTTCACTCAGAAGAATAGAACAGCATGTTAAACAATGAGCAAAATAGTAAAATCTGTATAAAGTCCATGCTACTATTAGTTATCTATGAAATATATTGAATGTATAAACAATGCAAGGAAAAATGGCTAAAAGAAAAAGGAGCACATGAATTGTACATAGATAATCAACATCAGATTCAATCCCAGCCCATATATTCACAAAACCATATAAAATCAAACTCATCAAATGTCCAGTTCGGTTCCTGCCTGCTGGAAAGCCCTATTTTTTGAACTGAAATCTTTGGCAAAGAAAGCCAAGGTTCTAGCATTGACAAACACAGTTAACACATGTTTGAGTGAATGGGGTGAGAAAGAGAGAGGAAGCATATACATATCATTTAGACAAAAAAGAAACTCTCTTCCTAATGCCTAGTACTGATGCTGCAAGAACGAGTTACCTTGAAAGTTGTGGCCTCTCCATTAAAGCCCATACTCCTACTTTTTGGATCATACTGCTTCCTACACCCAGGACATCGTCCATCTGCCTCAAGAATCCTCTTGTGACAGAAAAGGCAAAGCCGAAATCCACATGAACAAGGAATAAAACTTGAGTCGGTGACATCCAAATCCTCATAACAAATGGGGCACAAAGACGGCTGTGACACGATGCTTTGAAATTCCTGGGTGGTGGCTCCGAGGCCACAATACCAATCTGAATTCACAGAAAATGCAATCCGTTTTGAGGGGCTGGGCAGACACTGAGGACGAAAAGCGTCATCAGAACTCCATGCTCGACAACTCATATGTGAACCAGACACAATTCCCTTACTCCCTGTCATTGATAAGCCCGCTCCAATAGGCTTGTTTGATTGCTCTAAATCAGCTGATACATCCTTGGTTTCAGATTTGACTGAAGAGTTTGAAATTGGACTATGCTTATTGTCTTCTGCATTCAAAGCATCTGCAACAGCCTCCCAGTCATCCACGCACCCATCCTCTTCTTCACTGGAACTTTCAGAACAATAATCACTTCTTATGCTACTGCTGCAACAGCTGCTCCCACTATGATTTTTCCTTGAATCATCATGATCAATGCCGCTTCCAAATGAGCTATTTATCACAGACTCCAAATTGTATTCTTGGAGGCTCAAGTGCTTGTTCTCATCTCCTCTCGAACTCCTTTCCAAACTGTTCAATGATCTGTTTTGTTTATCGGCTATTTGCATAGACGATGGAGGAGACTCAACCCTTCCATTTGAATCCACCTTGCACACCTTGTTCTTTACTGCATTACAAGCCAGACTCCATTATAAACAAATAGAATAATGAAAATGGAGAAACTTTATAAATTTGCCATGTTAACCCAGTAAAAGCCTTTCTATGACACTTCTTTGTCTTCCAAACAAACAAACCAGATCTATATATCACCCATTCCTTTCGCATCTAGATTTTGAATCTGTGACCAATAGAAGTAAAGAACATTGTCTGGTGACACTCATCAGATGGTAATACACAAGTGTCTATTGTAAAATCAAGTGCAGAACTTATATCACTCATCTCTCTCTACATATGAAGGCAGGAAGGAAAGTTGTTTGAAAGATAATTTTACCCTTGTTCGAAAAATGGCAAAATAGTCCTTCCCTCAACATTTTCCGTGACTACTAGTTGTTGACATAGAACCAATGTTAGAAATAAACTTGAAAACTTGCAAAAGATATACCACTTTACCTCAACGACATAAAGAAGAACATCTATAGTAAATCATGTCATCAAACAATGTATTCTTAAGTTCTTCATTTCCTCATATTTTACTCCCTATGGTTTCTCCATGCCCACGAATACTCAGAAAAACCTGATATGTCATTACACGCATCCATTATGCTTAATTCAAAAACAACCTCATATAAAACAGCCAAACTGTCATTCTAGATCTTCTTAAGTTACAGAAGTAGAGTGCTATACCCCATGTTCATTAAATTCTCACGAAAGTATTACTCGCATTACAGGCATAGTTATCATACTTGGACTTGACCGGTTGGTCCGACCAGCGACCTGGACCCCAGATCAGTTCGAGCCTGTAATTGGACAGTTCTGCATTTGACCCAGTCAAAACGGACCGATTTTCACAAAAACCGGTTGGCCCAATATATACCAGACAAGTTTTTAATATCTTACAGAACTGGTACACAGTTGCAAAATTAGGTATATGAAGGTTTGAACCATGGACCATTTGGTAACACTAAGGATACATGTCCACCAAGCCACAAGTACACCTTGTGTTAAAGTTTATACATTTTATTTATTTCAATTTTATTATCTTGGATGTACATGGAGCTCAGAAAATCTAATTGGGAAAGCTACTCCAAAATCACTAGGCCGTAATCCTTTTGTTATAATCGTATATCACATAATTATTTATTGGTTCACTTGTGACCTTTGAAATGTTATACTTATAATTGAGAATGGAAACTAATTCTTTACAATATGAAAATAAATAAAAAAAAAATGTATATCTTATGTATATATTTATATTTATACATTTTGTACAGTAATATAAAGGATTGAAAGATGAGGGATTAAAAGGATAAATATTTAGAAATATAATTGAAGTTAAAGTATCTCTACTTATGTTTTTATCATGCTTGTAACCTACTGAGTATTTTAAATTAGCTTGATCTTTTGAGAATACAAAGTTTGAAATTGTTAAAATAATTAAATTTTACAGATAAATTATCTTTATTCGTCATTATACATATTTTTACATAAGTTAATTTTTAATTATTCACGCTGTCTGACCACTTGAGCCACTGGTTGAACCATTGTCTCATTGACCCGGTTGAGTTGATATCCAGGCAGGGTCTGGTAACTACAATTGAAGGTTTTCTTGTTTCCCGAAAAAATCCTAAAATACAATCTCTCCATTTTTACCCCTTTTTCCCTACATTTCCTCGGCAACAAAATGAAACACCAAAATATTACTTGATCAAGAGGCCATAACACAGATTATACGTATCAACAAACGGTCTAAAAGTATTCACTGTTTTACTGTTTTTCTCTGCAAATTATTTCAAGGAAGATAAACGATTTCCCACTTTTCATACTTAATCTCACCATCAACAGCAATGCAATGGTACACATCAGCAACCATAAATTTGAAAATGGGTACAAATTTAATAAATGAAAATCTTATCTCCTAAAATTCAAAACAAAAAAAAAAAGAAGAAAAAAAAAAGAGAATATGTACACAAAAAAAGATACCCTGAGAAAGCCATTGCTCGCGCCGCACATCAAGCTTGCTTTGCTTCAATTTCGCCAATCTATTCGACTGCATTCCGAATCACAACAATAAAATTACCACAAGGAAAAATTAAGAAAAACATTATTATCTCAAAAGAAAATTTACCCTTTCCTACATTTTCTAAGATACCAAACAAAAAATAAAGAGAGAAGGATTGCGAAAGTTACCCTCTTTTTCTTCCCTAAGTCCTTGGAGAAAGCAGGAAGAGGAGCATGGGAGATTGAATCAGAACCCATTGCTAAACAAACAGATAGTAAGCAAAAACTCTTATCAGAAAAAACCCTAGTTCGCGTCAAGGATATGCCGGTACGGTAATAGAAAGAAAACAGGGTAACGGGAAGGATAGGGAGGGAGTGGATAACAGAAAACCTCCGGTTGTTTTGGCTCAAAAATATCTTGTCTTCCACGAACTAGAATTGAAATTTAAACGTTTATTGCTTTTGTTTTATTTGGATCGCTAGTTACAATAAAGTCCTTGAGATCTGATCTATTTACGATTCATTTGCTATTTTAAAATTTGAAATTCTGTAATGGGCCTACTGCCCCTCTTTGAGATTAGAAACCCCTCAGGTTTACCATTTATCACTTTAGTGGGCCATGCTGGGTGGTTACCAGTTTGTGGCCCAAAGAAAAACTAATCCGATGAGGCCATTTATAGTTTCTTTCTTTTTAACCCCATGAGCTACACGAAAAAAGATATTTTTATTTTATTTATTTTCTGTTTTTCGTATCGACAAGATTTGTTCTCAAATATTTTATTTAACGATATGTAATTTTATCAATTAATCTTAAAAGACTCTCAAGACGTGTATAAATCAACATGTAAATATTTGCTTATTTCAAAAAAAATTATAAATAAAACAATCTGTTTTTAAAAAATATTTTTACCTGTCCTATTTTTCCTTAAAAAATAAAACTGTTTAAAACGCATACATATGATTATTATAGTTATTTTGATATAGTAGTAATTATTGTTTATTTTGCTAATATAGTAGTAATTATAGTTCATAACAGGTATATGCAGGCAAATATTGCTTGAAAAAATTATAGATCTCCACAAATACTTTTACGAGCATGGGTGGATCTACACTGTGGGGTTACTCGCCCTCACTTAATGTTTGAAAAAATATTAATATTATATGTATTTTTAAAATTATCTTCATAATTATTAAAAAGTTATCTAAACTTAACCTAAAATTTTTATATGTTTCAAAAGCTTTGGATTTGTGCGTAAAAACCTCAATGTAATTGTCTACAAATTGTTTCATGGGTAAAACTTTTTATTTTAATAAAAAATATAAATTTTCTCAAAAAAAATTTGTGTAAATTATATAAGAAAAAAATGGTTGAATAATTATTTGATCACTATCATGTGTCGCCGGTGTGAGAAAGAATCTAGCTTATATTTGCATTTTTTCATTTAGTATTTTCGAAAAGCAACACTACTATTGAGTAAAAAATTAACAGATTTACTGACCTTTCAAACTACGGTGATTTGATTGTCACAATCAACCGCACGCACCTCACACACCGTCGATAATATGTGGTGTTGATTCTCAATCAGTGTTTTTTAAAAAAGAAAAGATGAAAAAATATTAAAAAAATTCTACTTGACGGTGGTACTGGTTACCCTCTACTGATTACCCTCGGACCCTCCGTATAAAAAACCTAAGTTCTTCCCTTTCCTCTCCAATGTACTTAAAAAAATAAAAATCTGACAATCTTGCTATTTATTACTCTTTCTTTTTAACCTTTTTAGCTTGCTATCACTCAGTACCAATGGATAATGTTGCATCCACTTAGATCTGATGAGTCAGCATCTTGTCACTTTCAATATTCACACCAACTTACAACATATACTAGATAAATATGATTATTCCCAACCCTAGCAAAAGAAAAAATTAAAAAAAATTGCATTTATTATTTTACTTGGTTAAAATATGAAAATATGCGACAAAACTCTCACCTACAGAACAAATTAAAATAAAAGCTGTTCCACTTTTCCCTTCTTGTTAATAATTTATGTCACTTACATAAAAGGTGAATTTCATCACCTGGGAAGTACCAGAGAACGGAAAAAAAAAAGAGAGAAAAAAGCCCCTATCTGTAAGAAAACGAGAACAATTAAACAAACATTTTTTTTACAAGATGCCATTCATCAACCTTATTTACACTAAAAGCTCAAATGATTTTTATGTGACCTTACACAAATATACTACATTCCCAAGCCAATTCCCTTTCTCGATTTCTCATAATTTCACATAAATTATGAGAATACAAGATGTCACATCTTCAAAGCCTTCATAGGCTTTACTTCTTTACTTCTATGCAGGCATATACAAAGGGCATCCTGTTTGAGCATCTTTCTACCTGTGTCAATAAAGGGTAAGGAAAAGGAAGGCGCCTTGCAAAAATTTTAACAATGCATTAACATGTCTACCTTTCAGTGTTGCAGTCCAGGGGAAGCAAAATGCCATGTTATTGTGACGCGGACAAGAATCTATGGAACCGATCTACTTTAGCCTGATTATTGTATGATTTTCTTCTTCTTTTGCGAAAGAAGAAATCTTCTGTGTCCAGGACATAGGAGATCTGCCACAAAGAATTAGATAGTTAGGGAAGAGAGAACCATTGCAAACAAGAGTACAAAAACATGCAAGAATCTAAGAGCGAAAATCAAGAGGCTAAAGCTACCACACAACATTACTAAAAGCAACAAAAATATGTGCTACATCTCCCCATTATTTGATGAAAGAATGAGAAGAAAAACAAGGATGTGGAATGAGATGATCAGTTGTTTGAGGACAAATGTTCCTCAAATTGCAAAGGGAACATGCACACTTATAGAACTTTCAGATGGTGAGCAGCAATAATTCATATGAGAAAGGGACGCAATCCAAGAATGACGAAAGCTCTCAGAAATGGAAACATGGGACCAAAGAAACAATGAGAGAGAAAAAACAATAACACTAATTTAAAAGAAAATATAACAAGATCTAGTAAAAATAACAACTACAGCAATAAGAGAAAAATGCGATAGCCGAGGCACCTTGTATGAGTTGCAAGATATCTTGCACTCCAAACCATTAACCACTTGAACACCTTCCATGGCATTGCATGTAGCAGAACTTTCATCTAGGCCTGCATATTTACGCTTGTTTCTGCCAACATTAATTGAGAGAAGCAAGTAACATGTTAATAACATGGACATCATCCGGGAATCTTTTCCAAGCTCTAAAAGGCTATAGTCTATAACCAAATTATTAAATGGCTTGCAATTGGATCAGCTACATTTCTCCAGAGAAAAAATTGCAGGTAATTATCCAACACCTGTGAATCCTTTTTTTTTTTGGGGGGGGGGGGGTGGGGGGGGGGGGGGGGGGGAGGGGTTTGTTGGGTCTGAAAACTGGGTACTAATTGGGTATAAATCAAATAGTTCAACATACCAGACTTAAGGAGTTTAAGCAGGCAAAAGTACTGGCTGATCCTTAAAATGTGCTATGTGCCCATTTATGGTGACTATAAAGTAGAAACCTAATTTTTTTCATAATTGTGTAGAAACCTATTTTTAACTGCCATCCTACTTTAGGACAAAATAATATAATATAACTGAACTGTGTAAACATGACCCACTATGCCACATGCCCATTTGAGGTTTCATGGAATCTTTTATGCGACCACTACCATTTATTTAAAGGACAAATAATTACTGAATTCTTAATGTTGATACCTCTGCAACGTAATGCCATGCAGCTCCTTTTTTCCAGGAAAAACTGAAAGGAAATCATTTTGCAGATAAGCTACAAAATTAGGATCCATGGAAACTGCAAATGCCTCGGGCTTTTCAATAACATTATCCATCATTTGGATGGACAGATGGGGCGGGGAGGAAGACTGCAAAACAAACACCTCAGAATTCATATATCAAGGTGCACTTGTAAAGTATTCGATGAAGTAAAAGCTTGAAGCAACTAAACACATTACGCATATACATTAGGAAAAGTAAGTGTAAACCGCTTACATATTCCAATCGGTAAATGTTCTCCTCATGAAGGAGGACTCGTGCATTTTCATAATATACTGAATCAATTAGCTTCCCAAGTTTCCGGGATTTTTCATATTCATATAATTGAAGAAGCTTATTATCCATCTCATCAGCTGCAACAGCTTGAAGCTGCGGGAAGAACTAAAATTCAGTATTTGGAAGGAAACAAGGGCTGAAGATATGAAAAATAAACAAAAGAACTGCTAGAAACAAACCTGTTTGACCAATTTATATATCAACTTGTCCAAGGTGAATAACATATACGACTGATTTCCAATAATAGCTCGGCATTCGTCCTCAAACTTTGCATTATCAGCAGATCCATCAAGCAAACTGTGCAATGCGTTCATAAATCTGGCGCATACAGTCACAAATACATCCAAATTAGCATGCATGAACACTTCTGATTTGGTTAGAAATAAGAATGTGATGTATACCTAGCATAGAGATCTGGCGAATTAGCCTCCTTTAAAGTTTTCCATTTCATTTCAGCACCTGCTGAATTTGTTTTTGCTGATAGGATTCTCTCATATAAAGTCTGACAATTGTAACAGGAGAATGACATAATAAGAACAGTAAAACAAGAGAGAAAAAGGATAGCAGTATAGTAGTAGTAGTGGTAATAATAAAAGAAAAGCTTAAAAGAAACCTAAAAGGAAAGAACATTTACCTGATGGAGCCTTAACAGCACGTAAAAATCATCATTTCCATAAAAAACCGTAGAATCTTTCCTTTTTTCGTCAAGTAAAACTGTTGCCACATGCTTCACAAGAGGCTTCACAGACGAAAGAAAACGTTCTGACAATGGCAATGACACACCATCTCCTCCCGCAAGGTGTGCATCAGCTAACCCATCAGCTTCACCTTCACTCTCAGCCTTACCATCAACTTCATCATGTTCTGCATCTTCCTCCTCTTCATGCTCTTCCCTTGAGCACTCATCACCAGCAGAGTCACTGCCCGAGGCATCATCACCAGCCTCAGAAGCATTTTCACTATCCTCATCATCGGCATCAGCATCATTTTCTCCTCCAGCATTGTTACAATGCAAGTCTTCTCCATTTATGGATTGATTTTCTCTGCCTTCAACATGCTTTGCCTTAGGTGTTGCCTTCATACCAGCATCTCCATAGACACCAAAATTGTCCTCCTCAAAATCACCATTAGGCGATAACTCGCCCTCCTCTTTTTCAATTTTGGATGGCCCAACAGATTCATCATGATATCTATTGACTTTATCACCATCTGAAAACATTCCATTTGCCAACAAAACTGATTTTGCAACATCTCCAACCTGAAGCACTACTAACATATTAATACCAAAATGAAGAGAAAGGGAAATATCACCCCACCTCCCACCTCACCCCTCCAAAAGAAGAAAACTTCTTCATGAGCCAAACGAGAAGAAGCCCAGAAAGAGAAAACAATATTGACATAAACTGTCAAAACCAACAGATAAAATCTAGTATAGCTTTTTTTATAAGTAATAAAATTTAGTACAGCTTAAGTAGGAAGCCTATTGTTGATATCTGAACTCATACCTCTGATGAAGGTACAGCATCAACCTTAGGTTCAGGATCATGATCCTCGCTGATAGCATCACTAGGCCTGGATGGAGTTGCACGAGAACCTTGAAATCCAAACTAATCTCAGAATTGTAGTAAAAAAAATAGAAAGAATAAATGAAATACTTAAAAATAACTATGGTGACATGAATAACAAAAATATGGAAAATATCATATAAGCTGACCCTGAATACATACCTGGCATCACTTCAGCCCCGGTTCTCCCATGACTGTTCTCTGCTCCAACTGCGAGTGATGCAGTTGAAATGGCTACTCGTTCACTGGTAGCAATCTGTGTGCTCGTTCCAGACCTTTTATCAGTCCCATCTATAATCTTCTGCTCTTTCTCTAGCTGAAGAGCACAACAGGTAGGATCATCCCTACAGACACGATCCACGTCCCGCAAAATTTCTTTGGCTGAAGAATCCCCATTGGCCAAACTAGTTCCAGCAAACTTGGCTAGCTCTGATAAAGCATTCTCCTCTCCATTGAGAGCAGATTTTAATTGCCTAGAATTCAGTGCAGTAGTATCAGTCCCAGGACTTCCATCACTTTCCACTACACTTGATGCAGTGTAATTCATATCAGAATGCTTAGCTTTTCCAGCATCTTCAACACCCTCCACACCATCAGAACGAGAAGGAACACCTAACATTGGCTCCAAGAAGGTAATCCAAAGCCTCATAACTTTATTGAACTGCTCTTTGGTTGAGCATATCTCTTCACAAGAAAATTGGACTAGTTTATACAAGTCGTCATGAATGCTAATATCAGAATATTCATATTCAAGGTGTGGAACTATAGGTTGTCTGTAACCAGCAGCAATAGCCAGAAGAACATCATCCTCTTTCTGCATCTTCTCTTTTAACTCCTTGATTTCAACCACCAAAGCTGTGTTTAAATTATGAACCCATGAGATCAACAAGCCAAAGAAACAATATTTAAAAGAACACAAAAATATAAAAACTAAATATCGACAGAGAGAACATAGAAATCACATGCAATAAACCATTAGCAATGAGTTTCAATGAAATCTGTCACAAGATCTAGATGCTATCCAAATGAACTATGTGTATGTGTGTTGCTGAACCTCTAAATTCTTCCAACAGTTACAAATTGTTATGAATGAAAAAAAAACAGCATCAAAGGTGCTGGAAACTGCTAGTATATAAAATGCTTCTAATGCTACTAATAGAATACTAAACAATCAACAAAACATGAAGAAGCTGGTGTGAAAATAGAATTTCATAAAAAATAGGATAAGAAGATTAATGCTTGTAATTTTTGACACATGCTAATAGATATACACTTCAAACTCTACATTACTACATTTTGTACATTTTAAACAAAAAAAACCTCAATGGAATAGAGGAGAAATACAAAATAATATAAAAAAATAATGTCTTTGACATCCAATCCTATATAAATTAACAACAAACGATATGTCATACCAAAAATCAAAGGCCATATGATCACCAAGATGCTTAAAGAAGTTCAGAGAGAGAGAGATGTATTATATCATTGATTAAGGCACTAATGTTTCCACTAGCCCTCCCAAGCAACTATTGCAGCAAAATAGTCTACACTCAAGATGCGAATTCAGTCACACCAAAACCCATCAATTTTAGATGTTTGCTTGGTTGCAGTGATCAACTTTGGGTTCTTAGGGGCACTAATGCAACCTTCTTGCCAAGTGTGATGACATAGTTGAAGTGAATAAACTTTAACTAATGGGCAGAAAAACATCCGAGTATGAATATGACTTTTTGTTATACAAATCTATAAGCAAGACCATATATTCTGTCCCCAGGATAAAAGGCATGCGAAGAGTCCCATCCAATATCAAGCAATTGCAATTTATCATCACCAATGAGTATCTACTTCTCCATCATTATGGTCATCCTTATATAGCATATCTTGTGTATTTGTTACTCCTCCATAGATAGCGACTGTGAGCAAGTTATCCCTTAGTAAAAGAGGATATACTAGCTGCCTCAGTATGAAAGATCTACTGCTAAGTTTCATCACACTCATAGTATATACATCACACAGATTTCTCCAGAAAACCATTTCATTTAAGTTCCTCGTGCACCCAAAAATAAAGTTATAATAACAACAATAGTTATAACCGAAAATAATTTGTAACATTAATTAGCAACTTACATTTTGCACTCAAGTTCTTTGAATCTTGTTGCTTGAAATAGAAGCTGCGGTGATCAAGCGATTTGTAATGGTTTTTAGCATATATGTCAGCCCAAACCTTGTTAAAATCTTCACGACATTTTGTCCACTCTTCTTGTTTCTGCTTCAGGCGAATTATAATGACAGGCAGTGCAAGAGCTGGATTTTTACGCAATATATCCATCACATCAAGACCATGGTCACCATATAGACGCTCAATGCACCTTAAATTTAGAGCTGCAACAATCAGTAAGTGAGAAGTGGCCCAAGGTAGTTTAATAATAATATTAATAAAACCTCAGACGGCAGAAAAGATAATTCCACAATCAGCTAAAAAATACAAACCAGTAAAGTGGTCTTCAACACGGATTGGAGGATCCAAATTGATTTTATTTGCACTGATGCTGTTCAACAAATCCTCTGCACGCTTAGCAGTAGAGCTCACAGATTCCAACAACATGTCCAGCTCAAATCTATAGTCATCAAACAACATATCCATCAACACTTACCAGAAAATCAGAAAAACCATCGTCACGAGGCTACATCCTTGACATGGTTCTAATTTCAAATGGAAAGGTAAAATTAAGAATTAAAACTCTGACAACTTAAGCAGATGTTAAGATTTTCTACTTAAATCTCATTTGCATCTTCCTTTCCCAAAATCAAACGCTGAAAGCCACATTTCCAAATACCAAAAAGAAACATTGAAAATCCACAACCACAAGTAAAACTACTAGCAAATTGTCACCTATCATCTTCACATCTGAACAAACTTTCTTCATACTGATTCCTACGCATATGCTTAAAAGAGTAATCTTCACTTCCTGATGTCACAGATACCCAATGATCATTCAAAACCTGAGCTCCAAGCTCTGATCTCTGGCTTGCTGAAGGTATTGGATACTGCAAAGTAACAAGCATCAAAGAGTTGCATATTAGTACCAAACTCTTTAAAAATATGAATACACTTCTAATAAAATTTCCATACATCCTCAGGAAGGAGCCGATAGCTGGGAGTACAACGTTCACAGTTAGAAAGGTCAAGCTCTTGAATTGATTTCATATACTTCTCCCTGTATCTATCCTTTTCTTTGGCTCCCTCCATTTCACGCTTATTCTCTCTATCTTTTTCCTCAACCTTCAATGACCTGGATACAAGTCCATCACTACAAAGTGATTCTGCAATAAACATGCAAGCAACATCAGTTTTACCCTATACAAGTCAATAGACATCCTGTGACATCACCAACCAACCAGCTTGAATTATAGCAAGGAAAATAGCCATAAATCTTTTAACTGTGTGACAAAGAAAATACTAGGAAAGATGTAAGACATTCTACGTACTTTTACTCATAACGCCTGCAAGGAACCCATCTGCGAGAAAGAGATTTATCAGAAACGATATAAATGAAGTACCAAAAAATAGACAACCAAGAGTAACAACATGACTAATAATAACTGTCAAATTTTACCAATATTCTCACAACGCTCCAAGAAATGGTTGAACTCATCCATTAGATCGGGATATTTTCCAAGCAAATCAGTCACCTGGAATAAGCAGAGTTTGGGATGACATATAATCATACTGGTGGCAGTAGCATATTGTGTTCCACCAAGTAAAAATAACATAAAAGATGATGATATTAATTATAATACAAGAAACAAAGGTGAAGAAGTGAATTCATTACCAAAAAACCATGCATCCAAGTTGATCTTCTTTTTCCCCGTACTTTTATTTTGTCTTTTGTTTCCATTTTTTTTGGTTGGGGAGGGGAAAAATTCACACCCAAAGCGAGCTTTATAGATAGTTATGAGTAATGCTCAATAAAAGATCAATAGATTTTGGATTGCCTATTACACCACCAAAACGTCCAGAAAATATAAAAATTATTTTGTGCTCAAAACAATTTCATGTGTATAAGGAAATTTAGATATGTCTCACATTAAAAGCCATCAAAAAACTAAAAGTCCAGAATATATCACCATGAAGAGCAAAAAAGTTTATATTTTGGTTAACCAGATTTTACAGAAAAAAAATTCTGGCCCAAAGCTAAAGTACATATAAACACAAATAGCACATACTACTTTATGAGTTTAATTTGATCAATCAAAATCTGACTTTATAAACATATCCTATGTTACTGGAGAGCATTTATAAAGACATAACACTAAATTCTGAATTCGTACAGAACCAATAAATATAGCAGTTTTAATGATACTTTTCTGAATTTTTGTTTGATTACCTGTGGATTTCTTGAATAGATACACCTGAAATTAGGCTATCCCAATAACACCCCGGCATAGTCACAAATCACAAAAATGGCAACCGACAAAATCTTTCACACGTAATAAATAGACAATTCTATGCAGAACCCTAATAGCATTTAAGGTCCAATCATAATTATATTATAAAAGCAAATATAAATGAAATGAAAGATTCTTTTACGCGACTATGAATGAACAAGGTAACAGTTATTGATAGTGGCACACATACCAAATTCTGCAAATCATTCCTTTTAATTATTCCATTGCTAAATATATTAAGGCACTTCAAGAACGCCTGGTAATCATCTGAACTGCATAACCTCTCCTTGACTTTCTCACAGAAAATGAATGCTTGGTTGTACTTGCCTGATATAAGAATAATGAACCCTAGAGTCAAATGATGATAAAAACAAAAAAAAACATTGTGCTCAAACAATCAAAATGACACTACGCAGGTAAGACATAAAAGCTGAGTATTTAAACACTTCAAAATAGTAGTTCAAACAACACATACCACCATAAAGGATTGCACAAAAGCACAACTTCCTTACCCCAATTTTTTTAAAGGAGGGCTCATAAGAACAGCTTCAGGTGTTCCTAGACTTTAAAAGAATATGCTCATAAAACAGATAAGAAATAATACAGGCAGACTTGTTAAGAACATCAAGATGCAAGCCTTTTGACTAGGCTTCCTCAGGTCAAAAACTATCATTTAAATATATAAATAAAAGTTGACATAATGCAGACCTTTTTCCAGCGTAAAATCACAGAATTTGACCAGCAGGCATATTTCTCTCATTAAATCAAGAACTGAAAGTGTAAAAGCACTTGTGCATCTAAGAATCGGTCTTGGTGGAACAAGAGTCCCTCCATATCCATACCCACTCCCACTCCCACTCCCACTTTTCATGTTCTAACTTGTACCAAACTAACTTTTGACATGGAGAAGTGCTCAATGATCATTGTCAATGAACAGCAGAATTTAGCGTGCCAAACATAAAACATATATTGGCAATATGTAACATATGATAACTGCATTCCACCCTAGAAGGCCTGAAACTAGAACTATGCAAGCCAAGTATACGCAACACAAACAAGAAATGAGTGCATAAAAACACATTGGTCTAGTGCCAACCAGTGCTGTTGACTCACTTTTCAAGGTATCTTTGTCCTCATAGGAAGAAAAGTTAGAATTCGCTCCAAATCCTTCAACTTTCCTCACAGATTTCCTTTTGTCAGGAAAACGCTGCAAGTTGAATTCTCTATTGTTATCTTGCTCAGTATCTCTATCATCCTGATCACGGTTTCTCCTATCTCTATTCTCCTTTTCTGCGCGCTTCCTCTGCTCTTTTTGCATTTTCATCATTGCCTTGTCATCATCTAATTCCGGACGGTCAACGGTAAGATCGCAGTCACCATGGGAAGCAATAATCCTATCCCGCCGACGTTGCTGGAAATGCGATATGCATCAGCTTATTATTAACAGCCAAAAGAAGAAAAAAAAATCTAAGCAAGTAAAAGGGGAAAAAGGAAGAAACGTCAAATTACCTTTTCCATATGCATTTGCCGCAACATGGTTGTGGCAGAGCTCCGCTCATTGTAACGCTGAATTGAATTTCGACCAAATGGAACATGATGTGTCAAGGCCGCTACCGAAGCATCAGGTAAAAATCTAGTGAATTCCTCGAGCAAATCCGCATGGTCCTCAAAAAGACCAGCAACCTGCAAGGAGTTTTTAAAAAAACATCTAAAAACAGATTCCAATAGGGGGAAATAAAAGCGATCCAGTTAACAAACATAACCTATAGATCATTCAAAGAAAGAGTTGAACACAACATAAGAATACCTCACTGTAAACCTCATTTATGTCCTTGTGCTCTTTTCGGTACATATTCAAGATGTCCAAGAATGATTTGTAAACACGATCATCGTTATGGAAACGTTTCTGTAGGAATAAATATCCATAAATTAAGATGCTAGAAACTAATATTGGCATTTCAAAAAACAACTATAGAACAATGTTTTCACCTTTATCTTGTTTACAAAACTGATTGCTTCTTCGAATTCAACTGTTTTCTTTGGTTCCTCGTCAAGGGTTATTTCATATCCCTTCGGCAAAAAGGTGTTAAATCCAAATATTAAATTGTTATGCCCTTTGAATAGCTCCTTAACTCTTGCAATTACACCAGCTGTATCGGTCCTGCAAATACAACATAAAGTCACAAAGCATTTGACAGTCAAAATTAAAAAAAAAAAAATCAAGATTCCCATTTGTTACTGACAAAAATTCAAAAGTTCCAAAGAGTGTACCTTTGAGCCTTGAAGTCTTTCATGACCTCAAGGAACATGTCGTACTTCTCCCTTTGGTCCTGAAACATTTCCTTCACTTCCTTTAGATAGGTCAATGCATCATTGGTTGTCAATTTCTGTGAGGTACCCACTACTCCTCCCCCTCCCCCACCCCCTCCACCTCCTCCTAAGCCTACTGCCACTCCTCCTCCTGCTACCTCTCCCTCTCCTCCTCCTAGCCCTCCTCCCTGAATTTGGGATTGTGCATAGCTGTATGGCCAGAAGACGATGATATTTCAGGAATTTCTATAAAACCTAACTTCTATCACAGAGAATCAACACCGGTGCCATGGTCATAGACATACAATTTTTTGCCATACAAGCGTTCTTTACGACAAAACAAAACTTTTTGATGTTATCCAAACCACACTTAGCTTCAACGGCAAATAATTTTTTTATCCCTTCAGCAAAATAAAAAAATCTATAAAAAAAAATTGTTATTTCAGTGACAATTTTACCCTAATTAAATTTGCGAAGCTTCAAGTCTGAAAATGAAAATATCTATTTTGAGAAGAAAAATAAAATCCCAGAAATACTATCCATGAAACCAAAAAAAAAAAAAAAAAACAAATGATAGAGCCAATTAATAGTAAGATTCTTAAAAATGATACCAAACAGCTTCAAGCAAAATCTAACTAGCAGATTTCTGAAACACCTTAGATGTGTTACCTCCGGTTAGTTAATTTAAGTGATACACGTAACAAATCCAACACAAATCTGAGAGATTTCATGATCAAACCTCACCAAGCAAAAGCATTGAAGGTGAAAATACAGAATATTACTAACAACGACTATGTTTATAAACATAATCATCACCAAGAGAATACAAAATAGTTATATCACACACGAACACACTCATGTACACCATAATTAACCAAAAAAAGCAACTCTTTGATAAACAAACCTATACAAACATATAATACATATAAAAGTGACAGAGATAGGAATGAACTCACGATTCACCACGAGAAGAACCAAACGGGCGTTTAAATTGCGAGCCCGCATAAACATCATCTCTTATTCTCTTCATCTCTTCCAAAAATAAATTAAAAAAAAAGAGGAAATTTTATATCATGAAACGAACACACACAAATTCCTTTTTAAAACTACGGTTAAAACAAGAAGACACTTACTTTCCTGTGCTCCAGATTTTCTCGGGAAAATAAGGAGGAAAAGAGTGAGCAGATCTCAGGAGAGAGAGAGAAAAAAAACACCACTGTTTATGCTTCGATCGCCTTATAAAGAGAAACGAATATGTATGTATCTTTGTATCTTATGATGCGCTCTTTCTTACGTTGAAGGAGGCAATTGGAGAAGAGAATACCAGAAAAAGAGGTTGATAAAACAAATTTATCGAGAGAAAGAGAAACTTTGGCTACGAGAGACTAATCCAGAGTCAAAATCAGGATGGGAATTCGAAAATTGGTGAACTGTGAAGGGATGGCTTGTGTTTGGGGTTTTTTTTATACCTGTGTGCTAAATTTGGAAATATTGTTAATTCAAGTTTGTTTCGGGTCCACACTAGCGGGCCGGGTTCTTACATAGCCCTTTACTCTCGCCTCAAGGGGATTTTCTATATTTTTTTTTCTAGTGTTTTTTTTGCGCTAGTTTATCAATTAGGGTTTTTGGGGATGACTTGGATTCAATGCTAACCCTTGTATTTTCTTGAGCAAAAAAACCACTTTTGAAAATCAGTTTCAGATACTTGTGCATGCGGTCTATAATCTAAAGGTGCGTATTACGTATTATTATATTTGATATTTCGTTATCTATTTAATTAAATCGTGCGTTACTATAATTGGTATTCAATCATTAATTTAAAAAGATTTGGTGCGTTAAGTTCACTTTATTTGTTTTAACGACTTACTATATAAATTTGTACGTATAAATTTCACTTACAAACTTTTTACTATATTAGTACGTATTGTTATTGATTCAACTATCTATTTAACAAAATCTCGCACTTTAAATTTATTTCTTTTATTTTCATAACTTACTATATAAATTTCACTTGCAATTTTTTTATTTATCACACTATTATGTATCATAAATAAGTTTTATAATATACTCCCAAAATAATTACAACCAAATAAAACTTCTTTTATTTTTTTCCAAATTAAAAAGAAAAGGAAAAAAACAAAATAGATGTATTTAAGTAAATTGGGTAAGCCTCAAAGACCAAGCCCACCTTCTGAGTTTGCCTCAAGCAGTCCAAAAAAAAAAGGGAAAACAATATGTCAATGAAATAATTACAAGGAAAAAAAAGTGCTCTCTCTTGGACTACATATTAATGGTCGGTCTACAAGTAATAATTAAATTACTTCACACTGAAAGGGAAAAATGCAATAATTTCTTTAAAAAATGAAAATGCAATTATTATTAAATTTTTTTTTGTATTTTTTTCATCCATTCCAAGAAAATTTACATATAGAATGCAAGTATTTTGTTGTCACAAATTTGTATAACATAAATTAGTTCGTGGTTACTCATTAAGGTTTTTTGTATTTTTTTGAAATAAAAGGAAAAATCCTAAACCTTCCAAATTTAGGAAGAAGACATGATTTGATTGAAGTATTTAGGTAAAGCTTTTCTTGAGGAACAATTATATACATGAATTAGATGGTATGGACAAGCTAAGCTTACCTCTCTTCCAGCTACTTACCACCACTAATATTAATGGATAGGTCACAGTGAGTTATTTTAATTTTATTTTTTAAAGTAAGGTGTTTTAGGTCAAGTTTTTTCATTCCTTGATTTACAATGGAGATCTAATTTACTTTTAATTTCTATTCACTTTCACAACATTTTATCCATAAAATAAATTTTACTTGATGAATCAAACTTATAATCTCAACGCACTCAAATACGTTTAACTTAAAACAAAAACTATTGAATCAAAAACTACAAATTCAAGTAAACGTAAATATTCTTACATTTTTTTTCCCGATGTTATTTGTCTATGAAATTGTCTTAACAAAGAAGTTGAATTTATGTGCCTTTAAAAAAGCTAAGGCACCGTAACTTGATTAATGGGAGCCCTAAGATTTAAGATGGAGTGCCTTAATCATTAGATAAAAAAAAGGTAGCGCGTTAAATACTTGTGCATGCGGCCATAATCTAAAGGTACATAATGCGTATACTATATTTGGTATTCAATTATTAGTCTAGCAAAATCTTGCATTACTATATTTGGTATTCAGTTATCATTTTAATGATATATTTGACGTTAAGTTCACTTTATTTGTTTTAACGACTTACCATATAAATTTGCATAAATTTCGTTTATCAATTTTTTACTATACTAATACCTATTGTTATTGATATTCAATTATCAGTTTAATGAAATTCATGCTTTAAATTTGATTTGCTTATTTCTACAATTTACAATATAAATTTTGTCAAACCATTGTAACAAATTTTAGTTTATTTTTATTCTTAGGCTAATTGCTTCATTTTTTGGCTCCAAAAGTTAGTGCATGATTACCAAAAAAAATATTTTCCTTTTCTTGCAAATTAAAAAAAAAAGAAAAAAAAACAACAAAATATATGTATTTAAGTAGATTGGGCTAAGCTTCAAAGTCCAAGCCCACCTTATAAACAGATCCACTTACAATGGACTTCAATTTATTACAAATTGTCTATGGTATCCGAGATTGCCTCAACAGTCGAGAAAAGAAAATAAGTACAAACTGCGGTTTGCTTTCAACCCAAGCCGGCTGCTTTGGTGTCTTTTGTTTGTGCTTGTACTACTGTACTGGTACCATAGTACATTATCAAAATATCTCTATTTATTATTAATAAAATCTGATTTTTTTTTTTTTAGTGTCTTTCATTTTGAAATGGATTTTAAATTAATCATAAATAAAAAATAGCATTATAAAAATATAAACATCTAAGGGTAAAAAAAGAATAACTTTTTCTTTTTTCTCTTTCTATTACATCATGTGTGTTTTTTTAAAACTGAATAACTATCCACTTTATCTACTCTGTCTCTCCGCATCAATAACTATCTACTTTCTCTGCACTCTCTATCCGCATCAATTTTGTTTTGTTTCTGTCTCATATTTATTTATTCTTTTATCTCTTTTGCAAGAAAATTGGGAAGTAGACGAATTATGAGTTAGGTTGCAGTTTGTTACGATCTATCGAATGAACTTCCATTCCTAATTGCCACTCTCTCTTTCTCTCTCCGATTATTTTTTCTTTTTCCTATGCATGATTTTTTTTCTCACACTTGCATGGAAATTAGAAAAGAGATGAATTACAAGTTTGACCACTTTCAATCTTGATGAGCGCGTTTCCTATTTTTTATCTTTTATTTTCTGTGCAGCCCTTTAGTTCCATAAAATAAAATGTAGAGCAAATCAACAGACGCATAATGCGTGTGGAGATGCTAGTATCCAATAAATACAAAGAAAAAAAAGGCTTTTTCTCTTGGATTACATATTAATGACCTCTTTTAAGGGGTCTTATAGTAATAACTAAATTACTTCACATTTAAGGAAAATGCAATTATTTCTTTAAAAAATGAAAAGTAAAAAAGAAAAATGCAATTATTATTATTTACATTTTTTTTGTCTTTGCATCCAATATAAGAAAACACCAATTTTGCATTGTGTAAAAATTTCATTAGTAATTATTAGGTAACTTCATATCTTATCATTAAAGTTAACTAACAATCAACAGTAAAGTTTTTACTCGGTGCAAAAATGGTGATTTACGAGTGCATATAAGAATTTATTTACTCATTAAGCATTTTTTTATAAAATAAAAGGAAAAATCGCAAACCTTCCAAATTTAGGAAAAATACATGGTTAGGTTGAAGTGCTTATATAAGGCTTTTGGTGAGGGAAAGTTATATCTATATGAATTAGATGGTATGGATAAGCTAAGCTTACCTCTCAACTAGCTATTTACCATCACTAATATTTTTTGATAGCTTTGGAATTTTTTTCTTTATTCGGGACTTTTAAAAATCTTAAATTTTAAAATTGATTGTTTTAATTTTATTTCTTAAAATAAGATTTTTAAACCACGTAAGTATTACTACACCTTTTTTCCGTTGTTATTTGGCTGTAAAATTGTCTTAACTAAGAAAAGCTAAGGCACCGTATTGGGAGCCCTTAGAATATTTAAGATAGAGTGCCTTAACCAATAGAAAAAAAGGGTAACTTGTTAATTGAGTAACCCTCTAAAATCCAATTCAGCCATCGCAATCTTCTTTGCTCCCATCTATCTTAGTCGCGACAAGAAGCTTATGTCTTTCATCTCACATCACAGGACACCATTGTTCATTGTTGGTTATTGCACATCTCCAGCTGCCATCGTTTAGAGATTGGGTTTTCTCTATCTAAAGCATAAGCTCATGTTGATGTTAGTTTCTAATGTTACACGTTTAACATATCTCTGATCTTAGTATTTTTTGTATATGAAATTCTTATCGTTAATTAGAGTTCATTATTTTAGGGTTAAGTTCAACTGATGTTAAGTTGAGAAACTTCAAGAGGTGCACTTATAGCAAAACTCCTGGATTGAATTGCTCATGTGATAAGTTTCCCCCATGTACTACATAACAATTGGTATAATATAGACTTGTTCTTTTTCCTTATTTTTCTTTTATTTTAAAGCTAAGTAAGCTATATATATATATTGTATGATGTGACATTTACATGACCTAAAACACTTTATTTTAGATAATAAAATCAAATTAACAAAGTATTAACTATTTGGGTGTCACAATCATATACACACAACTTTTTTTTGGACATACACTCGTTATTTATGATAGAACAAAACTTTTAGATTTTATCCAAACCAAAATTAGATTCAACGACAAGGCAAATAAGTTCCGATCACTTAATCAAAAGAAAAAATAAAAAACTAATTTGTTAACTATTTTACCCTACAAATTTTAAGAAACTTTAAAACAAGCCTTTCAATTAGCTTGAAAACTGAAACTAAAAACATCTATTTTTCAAAAGGAAAAAAAAATCTATAATCAATAGTAAGAGGGGAAAAAATAAATTTATTTTCAAAGTTTTTTATGGTATATTTGGTTACATAGAATTGAGACTTGGAATTTAAATTGAAATAGAATCATGATATTTTTTCAACAATTTTACTATTAAAAATTGTATGATTCTATTTCAATTCCAATATCAAACTTCAATAACGTACTAACAAACGTAACGTTAAAGTTTTTAAGTGGTCATTCCCCTCTTAATTTGAATTAATTTAACTATATAATCCATATTGATGCAAAGTTCTTTTTTTGATCATAAAGTTACAATGGTTCAAATTAAAAAAAGAGGGACCACATAACCTTACGTGCCAAGTAATTTAGATATAACATAAGACCTCTTAAAGAGGTTATTAAAATGTAATCCAAGAGCAAAACCCTTATATTTATTTTTTTCATTGATATACTTTGAGAATCTCAATATGGTATTAGTACCGTGCAAGCACAGCCAAAACACACCAAAGCAGTTTGCCAAGTTTGGGAAGAAAGCAAACTTATCTTTTTCTTCTCTTATGAAGGTTTTTGTTTTTGAAGCTGGGCTTGGACTTTGAGGCTTATGGGAGACCAAAAAAAAGAGACAATTAGTAAAAGAATAAGAGAACAATTTCATACAATTTCATATGAAATTGCAAACATAAAATGAACTCTTATTTACGGATTTGTTTCGTAATCTGCTTGGCCAACAATTTTACTTTCAAGTGATGCTAACCAAATGACAATTCTCTAGCACTAGAGTTAAGGCCTTAGGGCCAGCAAAGATGATTGATAGTTTAGGGGTAATCATGGGCACGGCCCAAAATTCTGGCTCTTAAATTTTGGGTGATTTAAAAAATGCTCCAAAGATTTGGGTTTGGAATTATGTAAAATTTTGGGTTTGTGGGATTGAACAAAAAAAGTCCCAAACAATTTGGGTTTGGATTTTTTAGGTGTGTTTCGTCATATATCCAAGCCAGATGTGGAATGCTGAAGTGCTTTTGTGTCTTCATTTTTTTGTTGAAGACTACACCGCCACCGGTCGTGACTGGAGTCTCTTATCTTTCTGATCTCCTTCTATTGTTAAAGATTACACCATCACTGGTCGTGATTGGAGTCTCTTATCTTTCTTCTGATCAGTTGCCAAGAGATTGCCAATATTTTTTTGGGATGACAGAAGCAACAATTCTGAGTTGCCAAGAGATTATGAATATTTCCTTGAGAAGACACAAAGTGCAGCAATTGAAGTTACAAAGCTAGGAAACAAAATCCTGTATGTTGCATACATTAACACTATCTTTAGGAGACTTACTAGTATCATTCAGCAAAATCCCAAGACAGACAAATCTATGGACCTAACTACGAATATCAGTAATAAATTCATAATGGCCATTATTAAGTGGAGGCCATTTCAATATAGTGGAGTCAATTGTGGCCATTAAGTGAAGGCCATTAAGCTCCACAAAGAATTAACTGTGACAAAATTAATTCAAGCATTAATTGTGGCAATTAAGTGGAGGTAGATGTAATAAATTCAAGTATTAATTGTGGCAATTAAGTAGAGGCAATTATGCTCCACTAAGAATTAATTGTGGCCAAATTAATTCAATTATTCTTAGTGGATTTTTCTTATAAATAGGATAATCATAGAGCATATGAAAAGTTAGAGTGTTAGAGTAAAAACACAAGGTGTGTGCTTAAGGTATATTGGTTCATATTCTCAATGGTTGCATTGAGAGTATAAGATATATGTAACCAACCTATATATGGTCCATGTTTAACCCTTTGGCCATCCATTGATTGTGGTAACAAGTGTATGGAATATAGACGGACGTTCTTGATGGAAGAACATTTATAAATACAGGTTTGGTCCCTAGACTCGTTACTACTCATTTTTCTTTCATATACCATCAAATTGAAGAAAGTTCTGAGAGTCTAGAAGAACCAATATCAAGAGAATGATGGATTGTGTAAGCGAAAAGCTTCAATGGCCGGAGGTATGTTTACGGTCTTTATAATTCCGCATTTAATCTATATGCTATTTAAGTTGTTTAGCATGTTTAGATTATATTTAAGTTCTAACATTTGGTATCAGAGCATTGTTTGCCTCTGCCTTGAAGTATTAAACAATCTGTAATACTTTCGATTTATACTCGAAAAATAATTTGATTTCAAAGTTTGTTTTTTGAGTAATTTTTTTTATGGAAAATAATGTTAGAAATCATTAGGAAATTTGATTTCTAGTATTTCTGAGTTTTAAAAAATCTTGCCTTGGTATCTTGGAAGCCAAGATTTAGTTGGGTTTTGAAAACGGGTAAAAAACGATCCGACTAAAGGTTGAAGACAATTGGTTTAGGAAAATATTTTGCAATTTCCAAATTCGGTAATTTTTCAGAAATACTATGTATATTTGGAAGTTCAAGATTTTTTGCCTAATTTTATGGATTTTCACTATGTTGCATATAATTTATGATTATTTGGAAAAATAAAGTTATGAACCCTTATAAGTATTTATTTTATTTATGTGCTTAAAATTATGTGTTATGTATGTATAACTTTTTTTTAGTTATGCATGCAATTTAAGTTTAAATAGTTTTAGTACATAAATAATTTAATTTTGGGCATGTATTTTTAATTTTGGTGATTATTTTGCTCAAATTAAGATTATGCATATATACTATTTATGTTAGTTCTATATATGCAATTTGATTAAATGCTCATTTTTAGTATGTTTTTTGTTTTTCAATTCATGCTTTTAGAATGAGTTTATTTTATGCAATGAATTAAATTAAGTGCATAATATTATGTTTAATTATGTAATTTATGTTTTATTTATGAGAATTTTATTTACATATGATAACATATTATTAAGTTTAGATATTGTTAGATTATGTAAACTTAGGTTATTCTAATAAAACTTAATTTGTGCATAACACATTAAGGTTCATAATATATTAATATGGACAATTAAGTTAAAAATTATGAATAATTCATAAACAATTTGTAGTTGGCATAAGACAGCATGATCTGAGATAATGCTCTGTCTAAGGATTCTGGTTTTTAATGAGGCGTTGTCTCGACCAATTATCCTGAAAGCACTCTTAGTGATTGTCTATTGTGTTACTGCGTAATTGTTCTTAGACATTAAGTAGAGCCTAAAATATAGTAAATATAAACGTCTAGTGAACCGTATAATTTTAAATATTTAAGGAGTAGCCACAACATCTTTAATTATATAAAATTATATATTAAGTGGATTAGGATCACTTAATGGACATTAATTGTAATTAAATATATAAAGATAATGATTTTACCCCACAGGAATTTTATTATGTTAATATAATTAATTAGGATAATATATTAAAATTAGTTTTTCTTAATTTACCCACATGAGTTAAGAAGAATTATTTTAATAGTTTTATCATAAAGTTTAAAGATAGAAAAACATCAAACTTTAATCATAATATACATTATGAATTTAGTAAGAATAGTTTGATAAAATCTATTATAAAGTATAAAGAATCTTATTAAATTAAAAATTTAGCCCACAAGTAATTTTTAATGAAATTAGATTCAATTTCAGCATGTTTTTATATTGGTAAAACATGCAATTTAAAAAATTACACATCAAATCTTGACATAAGCTTTTGAACTTTATGCAGTTTTTCAATCCACTAGTTTTTCTGATATTCGTTGTGACATACCCAAACTTAGGGGAGATAACTATAAGGTATGGAAGGAGAGGATTCTCCTCCATCTAGGGTGGATGGACATAGATTATGCTATTAGGAAGGACAAATCACCGGTAATCGTTGATAACAGCACTTCAGCTGCTGTCACGTTATATGAGCGATGGGAGCGATCCAATCGGCTTAGTGTGATGTTTATCAAGACTAAGATAACTGCTGGTATATGTGGTTCTGTTTACCAGCATGAGAAAGTCCGTGATTTGCTGAAAACCATTGACGATCAATTCATCACTTCAGAAAAGGCATTAGCAAGCACCCTGATAATGAGATTATCATCCCTCAGACTCACCAGCGTAAAAGGTGAGCGCGAGTACATAATGCAAATGCATGACATTGCGGCTTAATTTAAGAAACTCAAGGCTGATATGTCAGAGTCCTTCCTAGTGCACTACATTCTGAACACCCTTCCAACTCAGTACGGGCCTTTCAAAATCTCGTACAATACACATAAAGACAAATGGTCAATCAATGAATTAATGACCATGTGTGTTCAAGAAGAAGAAAGGCTTGTGATGGAACTGGGTGAGAGTGCAATGCTGGCTACTACCCGTGGGAAGGACATATTAGAACCAACCTCGTTTGTTTGTTATGAATCTAATGTGGTTAATGTTAATATTAACACCTGGTGGATTGATTTTGGATCTACAATCCAAATGGAAAACTCCTTGCAGGGTATGCAAAACCTAAAGAAGCCAGTGGGAAGTGAACAAGACATCTTATCAGGCAATAAGATGGGCTCACATGTGGAGGCGATTGGAACTTGCATTTTAACTTTAAGTAGTGGCTTTATTTTAAAATTGGAAAGAACCTTTTATGTACCAAGTTTCTCACGAAACTTGATTTCTGTTCCAGACTTATACCATTTGGATATTCTTTTAATTTTCAAGACACATCTTTCAGTTTATTTTATAAAACTGATTGTGTTGGAAATGGTATTTTGTCTGATAGTTTTTATCGTCTTTATTTACAAAATGATGCCACTTATAGTTCAATGCATGTTCACACGGGTGTTAAAAGGTGTAATATTAACGAGGACTCTTCTATGTTATGAAACCGGAGATTAGGACATATCTCCATAGAAAGAATTAAAAGATTAGTTAATGAAGGGATACTTAGTATTCTAGATTATACTGATTTTGAGACTTGCATGGACTGCATTAAGGAAAAGCAGACCAACAAGTTCAAGAAAGGTGCTAATAGGAGTTCGGACATATTAGAAATCATTCATACTGATATATGTTGTCCAGACATGGACGCACATGGTCAGAAATATTTCGTCACTTTTATCGATGATTACTCACGATATATGTATATCTATTTGCTACGTAAGAAAAATGAAGCATTGGATGCTTTCAAAGTCGTTAAGGCTGAAGTTGAGAACCAATGCGGAAAGCAAATACAAATTGTGAGATCCGATAGAGGTGGAGAATATTATGGTAGATACATAGAAAGTGGACAAACACCTGGTCTTTTTGCCAAGTTTTTTCAAGAACATGGGATTGTTGCCCAATACACCATGCCTGGTTCCTCGGACCAGAATGGTGTTGCAGAAAGAAGAAACTGAACATTGATGGACATGGTGCGGAGTATGCTTAGCAACTCTAACCTTTCTACATCCTTGTGGACTGAAGCACTAAAGACGACTGCGTATATATTAAACCGAGTTCCAACCAAGACTGTTCTCAAAACACCATTTGAATTATGGAAAGGTTGGAAACCGAGTTTACGACATATGCACGTTTGGGGATGTCCGTCTGAGGTAAGGATTTATAACCCACAAGAGAAAAAACTGGATCCGAAAACCATTAGTGGGTATTTCGTTGGATATGCCGAAAGGTCCAAGGGTTATAGGTTTTATTGTCCAACACATACTACTAGGATTGTGGAATCAAGAAACACTAAGTTTCTAGAGAATGACATGATCAGTGGGAGGGATCGGTTCAGGAACTTAGTTCCTGCACATGGTCATACAAAACCTGCACATGATCATACAGAATCTCATCCTTCATCAAATGATAGATTGGTTATAGTTCATAACACACCTCAAGTATAAGTTCGGGTTGACCAATCGATCATTGAGGTTCCACAAGCTGCTGACAACATTCTAATAGATCAAGTAGTTCAGGAAATACCACAAGCTCTTGAACAACCAGTTGAACCACAAGCTCCCATGGGAGACATTGGTATAACATTAAGAAAATCTACTAGAAACAGGAGATCGATAATTCTTAGTGATTACATTGTGTATCTACAAGAATTTGACTATAATTTTGGAGCCGAAAATGATCCTGAAACTTTTTCACAGGCCATGAGTTGCAAATGGTCAATCTTGTGGTACGATGCCATGAAGGAAAAGATGAATTCCATGAAAAGCAACAGAGTCTGGGATCTTGTAGAGTTGTCTAATGTGGTGAAAGCCATTGGTTGCAAATGGGTCTTTAAAACCAAGAAAGATACATTAGGCAACATTTAGAGATACAAAGCGAGACTCGTTGCTAAGGGATTTATTCAAAAAGAAGGAATCGATTACACGAAGACTTTCTCTCCTGTATCTAAAGATTCTCTTCGTATTATTTTGGCTTTAGTTGCTCATTTTGACTTTAAGCTGCAACAAATGGATGTGAAAACCGCATTTCTTAATGGAGATTTGGAGGAGGAGGTTTATATGAAACAACCTAAAGGTTTCTCCTCTAATGATGGTGAGCATTTGGTTTGTAAGCTTAAGAAATCCATATATGGTTTAAAACAAGCCTCTCGTCAATGGTATTTTAAATTCCATGAAGTAATTTGTTCATTCAGTTTTGTTGAAAACCCTATGGATCAATGTATATACCAGAAGGTTAGTGAGAGTAAAATTTGTTTTCTTGTTTTATATGGATGATATTTTACTTGCAACCAATGATAAAGGCTTGCTGTATGAGGTGAAACAATTTCTCTCTAAAAATTTTGATATAAAAGATATGGGTGAGACATCTTATGTCATTGGCATTGAGATCCATAGAGATAGACCTCGAGGTGTTTTAGGTCCATCACAAGAAACCTATATCAACAAAGCTTTAGAGAGATTTTGGATGATAGATTGTTCACCAAGTTTAGCGATTTTGAGAGGGAATCCATGAAGAACATTCCATATGCTTTTGTAGTCGGAAGCCTTATGTATGCTCAGGTCTGCACTAGACCTGACATCGTATTTGTTGTAAGGATGCTAGGGTGATATCAGAGTAACCCAGGTATAGACCACTGGAGAGCTGCAAAGAAAGTAATGAGGTATCTTCATGGAACTAAAGACTACAAGCTTATATATAGACAGATGGACAATCTGGATGTGATTGGCTACTCTGATTCAGACTTTGCTGGCTGTGTTGATTAACGTAAATCAACATCAGGGTACATTTTTCTGATGGCCAGCGGAGCTGTTTCTTGGAGGAGTGTCAAGCAGACATTGACTGCTACTTCTACTATGGAAGCCGAGCTTATCTCCTGTTTTGAGGCCACTTCACATGGTGTATGGCTTAGGAGTTTCATTTCTGGGCTTAGAATCACGGATTCTATATCTAGGCCATTGAGAATTTTCTGCGATAATTCAGCTGCTGTCTTTATGGCTAAGAACAATAAAAGTGGAAGTCGAAGTAAACACATCGACATTAAGTATTTAGCCATAAGAGAACGTGTAAAAGAAAAGAAAGTGGTCATTGAACACATTATGACTGAATTGATGATCGCTGATCCTTTGACTAAAGGCATGCCACCTCTGAAATTCAAGAATCATGTAGAGAAAATGAGACTTGGTTCCACTTTGTAAGTGTATACATACAGTTTATTAATGAAACTCTTACATATTTAGATGTTTTCTCATATTCATGCGCACCTTAATTTCTTTGAGAAAATTCATCTATAAAGGACCAAGAATAAATATAGAGTTTATTCATTAAGAAATGTTACCACATGAAGAATAATACTTGAGGAACTAAATGCATCGTAATACATGAAAGGTAATACTCACTCTTGAAGGACTTATCACTATGGTTCATGTATTTACTTCTTAAAAATACATCAATGGGTTTAAGTTAGGTTAAACATATGGACCAAGTGGGAGAATGTAATAAATTCATTATGACCATTAAGTGGAGGCCATTTCAATATGGTGGAGTCAATTGTGGCCTTTAAGTGAAGGCCATTAAGCTCCACAAAGAATTAACTGTGGCTAAATTAATTCAAGCATTAATTGTGGCAATTAAGTGGAAGCAATTATGCTCCACTAAGAATTAATTGTGGCCAAATTAATTCAATTATTCTTAGTGCATTTCTCCTATAAATAGGATAACCATAGAGCATATGAAAAGTTAGAGAGAAAACATAAGGTGCGTGCTTAAGGTATGTTGGTTCATATTCTCAATGGTTGTATTGAGAGTATAAGGTATATGTAACCAACCTATATATGGTCCATGTTTAACCCTTTGGCCATCCATTGATTGTGGTAACAAGTGTATGGAATACGGACGGATGTTCTTGATGGAAGAACATGTATAAATACAGGTTTGGTCCTTAGACTCGGTACTACTCATTTTTCTTTCATATACCATCAAATTGAAGAGAGTTCTGAGAGTCTAGAAGAACCAATATCAAGAGAATAACGGATTGTGTAAGCGAAAAGCTTCAATGACCGAAGGTATATTTACGGTTTTTATAATTTCACATTTAATCTATATGCTATTTAAGTTGTTTAGCATGTTTAGATTATATTTAAGTTCTAACATGATCACAATCAATGATGTCGGAAGATTTTTGGCTTAAAAAGGTGGTTCTATAGCAGTATTGCTAGGAGATGAAAATGGATGATCCTATATTTCAAAAGCATTTTGTCTACTAAAAAGAAAGAGATAAAGTATAACATGGAACTACTATAAAAGTATGAAATGATCAAACTGTGTCAACAATCTTGTTCTAGAATTTTTGTGCTGAAAAGAATTTAGCAATTTTAGGGGTGAAACCTTGTTGCTCTAGTATAAGAGGCCTGAATCCAAAGCCCAACTTCATCTTAACTCAGCAACTATGACTTAAAAGTTATTCACATACTTCTTCATAGAAGAGAAACACTAACGATCAACAAAATGAAAAATCTTGGGTAGATGAAAAGGAATTCATGCACAGTTTTAAGGTCACTGTGGTTTCTCTGATAAAACCCAATACCCTGTATGAATGACTTACACTGGTTTTACTCCTCATTGGTTGACTGCAAAACTCCAATACCTCAACAAGATTTCAAGGGCCATGCTACCTAAAGAATGCATCGCATGCTCAACTTAGATAAAAAAACTAAGTATTTCAACATTCAAAGCCTCAGAAGCCATTTAAATTACTGCCACACTAGAATAAGAAAAATCAATATTATCATCCCAGAAATTTTAACTGTCGTTAGCTCAAAACCAGTGTTTACAAATTAAAACAACTTTTCTACCTGGAAAACTCAAAGCTCTAGTGCATAGGCAATTAGCTTGCTTGGGAAACAATCAAAATAACTGTGCCATTAGTCCTTTAAGCAATCAAAAGTCAAAACTAAAAAGAAATCCCAACTACCCAGTTTTATAAGCAAAATCAGATCATTGAATTCACACTTCAATAAAATACCATCAATCATATACACAAACACCATGAATGATAGTTTACACCTCCATTACGCACAATTTCATCATAAAAAAGAAGGGGAAAAAGTAAAAAGAGATGGGGTAAATAGAGTTTCAATTTATCTACACGACATGAAATTAAAACATAGACTTACCGCCTCGAAGTAGGACTCTATTGCCGACACTCAAACGGCCTCCGGATGTCCTTATTTATGACCATACCCCTCAGTTCTTTCTCTGCCTCGCTGTAACTTCCCCAGCCCCAACCACATCTTCATCGCCAACACAGACAACAAATCGTGTTGGTCCCCACAAGCATCACCACCACCACCATCTCTCAAGACCTTTACGAACTTTAATAGTGTTCACCAAAATATGAAAAAAAAAACGTTCACATATCACCTAAATAAGAACATGTCACATATATAAAAAAAACTCAAGCATATGAAAAATCCAATTGTATTAATTTCCCTGTTCTTACATCTCCTACTCTTATTCGAATTATAAGTCTTAATTTTCCTATTTTTACAATTCATTTTCCTGATCGGATTATATATCTTATTTTTCCTATTCTTACAACTCATTTTACTAATCAGACTATATGTAAAAAGTATAATAAATATAAGCTAATGTATGTTGATTAAATTGTTTAGAAAATTCTATCAACAAGTGAAAAATTTGAGGGAGGGAGAGATGATGGAGATTGTTAAGGTTCTTGGGAAGAGTTCTTATGGTGTTGTGTATCTGGTGAGTGAAAAACTCACCGATTCTTTGTAGCGAAAACAATCATTTTATCAGACACTGCTTCTTTTTGACGCGGATAATGAAGCAGCTTCATGATTGTCCAAGGGTTGTCCATTTCTACGGTGTTGTGTTGTTGAGGACAATGAAAGAATGTTAGGGGTTTTACATGCTGTATCTGGAGTTTTTAGCTGTAGGTAACCTGACCGACTTGATCAAGGGTTACGGGGGCAAGATACCAGAGGGTCATGTAAGGAAGTTTACAATGATGATTCTTGAAGGTCTTTCTTCAATTCACAAGCAAGCAAGGTTTTGTACACAGTGATCTCAAGCCGGACAATCTACTTGTTTTTCCTTCCATAAAATCTTCACTGTCCGAGCTTAAGATCGCAGATTTTGGGTTAGTCAAGGAGCCCGGAGAAGAAGACAACACTGAGAATGATTTTTGGAACTTTAAGTTTCGAGTCCATTTTATATGTCACACGAGTCTATTAGATGTGGCAACATTAGGGCATCATTAGACATATGGTCACTAGACTACATAGTCATTGTGATGATCACTGGCAAGCCACAATGGCCACATCAACACATTGATGAGTTGTTCAATTAGCTTATTTTCTTCGATGAATCATGAAAGATACCTGATAATTTATCAGAGATTGGGAAGGATTTTTTGAGGAAGTGTTTTGCATTGGATCCTGACCAGAGGTGGAATGCAGATGAGCTTTTGTGCCATCCATTCATTGCTGAAGATTTTATACCAGTACTAGTTGTAATTGATTGTTCTTCTGAGTTATCAAAAATGTGGCACCCTTTCTCTGATTGCATCAATATTTGACCTAGCATCTATGATATATTCCAGCAATTAAGCTTATAAGTGGCTGTTAGTTATGAAGTACTAGCATTATGTTATGAAGTACTTAGTGAACTTACTGATATAGAGTAGCATCCTTTGTATGTACTCAATTTTCTTATTTAATGAAAGAATATATTTTTCAGACAACACTCTCTCTTTTGGGAGAAAATCTCAACTCTGACATATCTGTATGATTATTAGTTTATTACCATAATTCTTCAATAACATTGTTCATTTGTTGTTCCCATAAAAGAATCGACTTCCTAGTCCCTCACAACCAGATAAAAAGAAGAAAAACAATAGCTGCAGCAAAGTATCACCATTTCTTGGATATACTCAAATATTAAATAAGAACCTCATTAAGTCTCATCCTCCCAGCAATCTCAAAAAGAATTATGAGGGAAAGTGAATATAGCATATCTAACTTTAGGCATATAGAATTATATAATTAACCATAATAACAAACCAACTAACCCCTTAAAAACTTATTGGCTTTAAGTGCATAAAGATAACTTCCAATCAATAACTCAGGTTTGAGTCAAAAACAAGAAGAGATTACCAAACTCAGGTCAAACACAAACAAGGAATGTGTCTTATCATAAGAAAAATAAGAAGCTAAGATACTTTTAATTAACAAGATACTTACCCTATATGACGAATGCATATAACACCAAAAAGGAAAAAAAAAACACACATAAAAATTTCAATGTCATGTAATAGAAAAAGATTGAAAGTCCAGCTTGTAGTTATTCAAGATTTGGTGTACTCCACTACGTTTTTGTAGGAGGCCAAAAAAATAATACACTTACATGAACTCTAGAGTTCATGAACTCTCTGTTTCAAAGAATTTTTTTGCAACTTTTTATATACTGTATGTAATATTAAAGGTTGTATATGCCATGTGTTTTGTCTTCTAAAATGGTGGGCACTTTCTCAAATCTGAGAACTAGTACTTTTTTTTTTGTGAAGTGAGAACTAATAATTTGTTAATAATTACACATATCAACACCAATTGAGGGCATGATTTTTTTTAATATATTGAGGACATGAATTATATTATCGAGATGAATTTGTGGCTGCTTAGTGCCAAAGACAGTGTGTCATTTTCAGCTAGTAACCGACCTTTGCGTTTGTCTCTCCCCGGCCAGAAAGGGATTGTCCAAAATCAATGTTGATGAGAATCTTCATTTGTTTAGTTTCGGGCATGTCCCTTGTCCCTATATTCTGTAATAATGTTGCCCATTCTTTGGCAAAATTAATGTTGATGAACATTTTCATTTGTTTTTGAGTCCTTTGTTGGATGTTGATTGTAGTTCTTCTAATGTCTAATTAAGTATTGCAGAAAATTCCCATAAAAGAAAAAAATAAATGAAGAAGATAAAACACCGCCACAATGGTATTAGTCTCAATTAAAACCAGATTTCGAAGTGTTTCCTCCCTATCCTCTCAGTAATTCAAACCTTAAATTTCATTTAGAAGATAGTGAACATTTCTAGTTGGTGACAATTTGGAAAACCTGCAGTAGAATCAACATGATAAAATTGGGGCTAAAAAGTGAAATGAAAGGGAAAAAAATTCCAACATGACATGTTGTTAAGGAAAAATAGCAAGAATTCGAACAATGCGCACACACAAAGAATTGAACACAGAGATTTAACGAGGTTCGACAATGTACCTACTCTTTGGACCCACACCCAAAGTATTTTACTATTTGGCAAAAGCTTAGAAAGAAAATCAGAGTAGTGCTCCGTTACAAAAACCACTCACTTGGTTTTGTACAAGACACTGTCTCTCACAATGTGTTTCTGCACAAAACACTTATCTTTCACAATATCTTCTCTCTATATTTATCTTCAGAACAAATGCCAATTTATAGGCAAGCAAGCGGCACCAAGCTCTGACAAGCATAGAAAGCAGTTGTGCATTAATTGATCTGCGGCTACTTCACATGGCCTGTCCTTCTCACAATTAATTGTTGTGCGGCTATGCAATAAATAAAAGGCTGCAGCTAAGTCTCACAATTAATTACTGTGCGGTTATGCAATTAATAAATCCAAGGCTGCAGTGCATTGATGACTTTGATAATAAAGATGGAAGCACATAGCCTTGTCTCTGCTTTTAACAATCTCCCACTTGGAGACAATATGCTATTTGTAACGAAATTCTAACATAGTCAAACTAGGTGTGAGTCTTCTCTCGCTTCTGCAAGCATGAAGACCGATCGAAGCGGAACATCCTTTCAGCTTTTCAATCATAACAGTCTTGGTTAACATGTTTGCGGGATTCTTACTGGTGTGAATCTTTTCTAACGTAATAACCCTTTCTTCTAAGAGCTCTCGTATGAAATGGTACCTGATGTCGATGTGCTTTGTCCTAGTATGAAATGCAGAATTTTTTGCCAAATGAATTGCACTCTGACTATCACTGTAAATTTTACAGTTCTTCTGCTATTTGCCTAGTTCTCTGAGTAGACTTTGTAGCCACACTATTTCCTTACATGCTTCTGTCGCTACCACGTACTCTGCTTCTGTAGTCGAGAGAGTTACGATCTTCTGTAATCTCGAGACCCAACTCACTGCTGCACTGCCCAATGTAAAAATGTACCATGTAGTACTCTTTCTACCATCTAGATCTCCTGCCATATCAGAATCGATATAACCCTTCAGACTGATCTCTGATCCATCATAGCATAGGGATAGAATAGTGGTACCTCTCAAGTACCTCATAATCCACTGCACAGCCTTCCAATGCTCCTTGCTTGGATTATTCATGAATCTGCTCACGACTCCCACTGCTTGTGCAATATCTGGTTTGGTACAGACCATAGCATACATGAGGCTACAAATTACTGAGGCATATGGTACTTTTGATATGTATTCATGTTCTTCGACTGTCGTCGCACCTTGCCCTTTTAAAAGTGCGAAGTGCCTTGCTAGTGGAGTGCTCACCGGTTTGGCCCGATCCATGTTGAACCTTTTTAGTACTTTTTCGATGTACTGTTCCTGAGATAGCCACAATCTCCGATTCTTCCTGTCTCTGCTGATCCGCATACCAAGGATTTGTTTAGCCATACCCAAATCCTTCATAGAAAACTCTTTGGAGAGTTGTTCCTTTAACATTGTTATTTCCATCATGTTTGATCCTGCAATAAGCATATCATCCACATACAATAGAAGAATGATGTAGGAATCATCAAACTTCTTGGAAAAACAACAGTGGTCAGCGTTACATCTTGTATACCCATTTTCATACATGAAATTATCAAACCTGATATACCACTGTCTGGGTGCTTGTTTCAACCCATATAAGCTTTTCTTGAGCTTACACACCAACTCTTCTTTCCCTAGTTCTTCATACCCCTGTAGTTGCTTCATGTAGATATCTTCATTCAGATCACCATGAAGGAAGGCGGTTTTCACATCTAGCTGTTCTAGATGTAAGTCTTCTACTGCAACAATGCTCAATACAGATCTGATGGTACACAACTTTACAACAGAAGAGAAAATCTTAGTATAGTCGATACCTAACTTCTGTTGAAATCCCTTGACTACCAGCCTGGCTTTGTATCACTTAGTTTCATCGTGTTCTTTTTTCAACTTGTAAACCCACTTGTTATGCAAAACCTTTTTGCCTTCTAGAAGCTCAGCCAAATCCCATGTCTGATTTGTTATCAGGGAGTCCATTTCTTCATTCATTCCAGCTTCCCATTTGAGCTTATTCTCAATCTGCATTGCTTCTTCAAAGCATTCTGGTTCACCATTGTCAGTTAAAAGCAAATAATTCAGAGATGTTAAATAACGAGTCAGGAGTTGACCTTTGTTAACTCTTTCTGATCTTCTCAATTCTTGAGGAGGAACTTGGGGAACAAGAGTGTGAGATTCTATATTCTCATCTCTGGGTTGTAATGCTCATTTTGTAGAAATTTCCTCAAGTTTTACAAACTCTTTCTTTTTTGTTTGCCCTTCCACCTTTTTCATCATGTCCTTATATAGAACATTCTCGTTAAACACTACATCTCTACTTCTGAAGACTTTTCGGCTTTCTGGATTCCAAAAACGATAGCCAAACTCATTAATGCTATATCCAACAAAGACACACTTTTTGAATTTTGAGTCTAGCTTAGACCTTTCATCTGAGTTTATATGGACATAAGAGGTGAAACCAAATATTCTTAAGTGTGATAGGTTTACCTCTTTTCCCGTCCATGCTTCTTCTGGAAGTCCAAACTCAAGTGCAACAGATGGTCCTCTGTTGATCAGATAAACTCAAGAACTGTTTGGGTAATCCAACATTAATCCTCATGCTTCTAGCACGTTCATTAATGGTTCGGTTCATGCGTTCTGCCACTCCATTTTGCTGCAGTATTTTAGGAACTGTCTTCTGCCTCTTGACACTATTAAGAGCACAGTATTCCTCAAATTCATCGCTGCAATATTCTCCACCATTGTCTGTCCTCAAACACTTTAGCTTCCGACCTGTTTCAGTTTCAACCATAGCTTTCCACTTTTTAAAGACATCAAATACATCAGATTTATGCTTCAAGAAAGACACTCATAACTTCCTAGTGGCATCATCAATAAAAGTAACATAGTATTGAGACCCATTAAGAGATAGTACCTTGGTTGGTCCCCATACGTCTGTATAGACCAATTTCAACTTTTTAAGCTTTGGTTTTCTGCCTGTTTTAGAAAAATTCACATTTTTCTGCTTTCCATAGAGACAGTCTTCACAGAAGCTCAGGTCCAGATGTTTCAAATTTGGAATCTTCCTTTTTGATAGCATGACTTTCATACCTTTCTCACTCATGTGCCCAAGTCTGCGGTGCCAGGTTTCTGCGCTCGAATATGTTGATGTAGCTGTTAGAACACTATTTGTTCCACTAGTCACATAGAGAGTGCATTTTTTCTTTTCGTGAGCTATCACTATAGCCCATTTCGACACCTTCTATGAATCACTTGTAAAAGTGGTTCTGCATCTTGAATCAAACAGTTGGCCTACTGATATCAAATTTCATGTGAGATTCAGAAAATGTCGCACGTCCTTCAAATGTAGGGTAGTCCCATTCGCCAGGTTTATCTGTACATCTCCTCTTCCAATTATGTTGCATGGTTCAACCTCCACTTCTTGATTTTGGTCCTCTTGATTTACTCTTCCTAAATTTAGAACTTCCACGGTTCTTGTTTCCTCTGTTTGAAGATCTTCCTCTTTCTTCTACGCTCAAAGCGTTCCCAGACGTTTCTGCAGCTCCTGAAGATGTTTTGCGCAATTCTTTGCTTAGAAGAACTCCCATAACGTCATCGAACTTTAGTTTTCCAGAGCCAGAACAGGTTACTAACAGCCATTACCAGACTATCCCAGCTATCTCGTAACGTTGACAAAGTTATCAGTGCTCTAACTTCGTCATCGAAGCTGATCCCAACGGATTCCAACTGACTTGTCAGTGTGTTGAAACCGTTCAAGAGTTTAGCTATGCTACCGCCGTCTTCCATCTTCATATTGAAGAGTCTTTTCATTAAGAATACCTTATTTGAGGCTGATGGCTTCTCGTACATTTTGGACATAGTCGCCATTAAATCTGCAGTGGTTTTCTCCTTCGAGATGTTGAACGCGACAGTTGCAGCGAAAGAGAGTCTGATTGTGCCAAGAGCCTTCCTGTCCAGCACCTCCCACTGTTCATCTGTCATTTCATGTGGTTTCTTTGTTTTGCCACCAAGAGGAAGATAAATGTGTTTCTGGTAAAGATAATCCTCTATTTGTATCTTCCACAAACCGAAGTTTGCTCCATTGAACTTCTCGATCCTTGCTTTACCTTCGTCCACCATTACTCCCACTCGAATATGGCTTTCTCTAGATCTTTTCTGACAATTCTTGCGAATGGGTACCACCGACAAAACTTCACTATTCATGAAATTCATTATTCACATGAATAATAACCTCGCAAAAAAGCAGATAGAAATTTATCACCAAACGCTTTGATACCAGTTGTTAAGGAAAAATAACAAGAATTCGAACAATGCGCACACACAAAGAATTGAACTCAGAGATTTAACGAGGTTCTGCAATGTGCTTACTCCTGGGACCCACACCCAAAGTATTTTACTATTTGGCAAAAGCCCAGAAAGAAAATCAGAGCAGTGCTCCGTTACAAAAACCACTCACTTGGTTTTGTACAAGACACTGTCTCTCACAATGTGTTTCTACACAAAACACTTATCTCTCACAATATTTTCTCTCTATATTTATCTTCGGAACAAATGCCAATTTATAGGCAAGCAAGCGGCACCGAGCTCTGATAAGCATAGAAAGCAGTTGTGCATTAATTGATCTGCGGCTACTTTACATGGCCTGTCATTCTCACAATTAATTGCTGTGCGGCTATGCAATTAATAAATCCAAGGCTGCAGTGCATTGATGACTTTGACAATAAAGATGGAAGCATATGACCTTGTCTCCACCTTTAACACATATGACATGACAATTTTAGATCTAAAATGGAAAAGAAATTGTCCTTGGAGTCCTTTGTTAATGAAATTATCCCTGGTAAGGTCTCACTTGTTGTCCAGGTATGTTTCCTTCCAGTCAATGGATACAGAGGTGCACCAGTTAAATGTTATTCACTAAGAAACTTGTAGCTGAAGAACTCTATTTTTTGATGTACTTCTCAGGGCTATTTTTCACCAGTTGTGGTTAAATATGTGAGCAATCATCAGGAAAAGGTTAATGATATAATACTCCTCAATCCTCCTCTATGTATTCCCTGAAACTGAAAATTGAGTTATTTAATCTTTACTTTTTTGTACAACTATCATTTTGATTATACTAGATTTATATTAGACCGATTGGTTTATACATGTAGAAAGTTCTTGAAGTTTTAACTAGCTTGCTGATTAGTTCCTGAAATCCCAAGGATGTTTCAAAATAGCACTGTTTATTTATTTATTTATAATTTACCAGCGCTTACTCTCTTTCCAAATTTTCATGTTAAAAAACGTTCTTGTTCTCTTAACTCAGAAAAGGGGGAAAGGGGCAAAGTAACCATTCAAGTGATGGTTTTGCCCTATCATTGATAACGAGTTTGTTTCAGTGAGGATGTTTACTTTTTCAGAGATTTCAGCTACCTCACAGATTTCAGTCTTAATTTCAGAGAATGAAAGGATATTAATGACAAATAACTAACATATACTTTTTCTATACTTCAGCTCACAGCCAAACTTGCCAATCTTCCATCGACCTTGTCTATATTCAGCAACTTCTTGCTGGGTGAAATTTTTTCTCAGGTACAGGATACCTTATGTTTTTACTAATGACATGAGGTGTGTATGCTTGTGTGCATGTATTAGATGCGTGCATGCTTATGACTCTTGTGTTTTTTTTTTTCCCTTTCCAATCTTTTAATTCATTATATGTCTGGTTGGTCTTGAAGGGTTTAGCACCTGCTAAATATGATCGCTCTTTTTCATGAACAGGATCCTCTAAGGGTTAGTGACAAACCCTTGACGAGCTGTGGTCATTATAAGATGAAAGAGGATGATGCAATGGTTCATCGAAGACCTTATCTCACATCTGGCTCCTCAGGATTTTCATTGAATGCAATTAGTAGGGCCATGAAGAGGGAGTTGAAGGTGCATTAAAATACTTACCTGTTGTTTTTAATCATTTTACTGTTTATTACGTTAAAGTTCTACTGTAGATGTTGCAAACTTATTCTTATCAAAGTTGCAGTTGACCTTTCCTAAAAAAAAGTTGCAGTTGACCCTTTGTTCTCTCTGAGTCTTGGTGTTCCCTCTTTTCTGAGGCAACCTTTTACCATTACCGTGGGATATCTATTGCCAGTTGCTCCTACTTCATTTATTAGATTTCACTTAAGTTTCTGTATTAATATATTCATAGAGGATTTCTTTTGTTGTATCTTCATGCATGTCATTCATTTAAGTACCTTCTACAGTTATCATTTTTTTCCTGCGGCTTGTTGCAAGTGCAAATTTTTTGTGTGGTCCATCAAAAAGAAAAAAGGGAGGTGGAATGTAACATGCACTAGTGTTCTATTTTCTATTGAAATGCCTACTATACCGCTTACTACTGCATATGGAAAGATGTAGTAGGCAATTAATTGGCTACTGAAGCAATTGATTGGAAAATACTCTTATTCAACAGTCCTTAATGCCTCTTTCCTTCCTCCTATATTTCTTCTTCTTTGGTGCCAATGTATTAGTATTGATATATTAGTTTGTTTGTGTTTTGGTATGGGTTGAGAGGAGGAAAAATTATAAACTTTGTTCCTTGCACCATTAAGTGCTCTTGATCATGAAGACAGAAAATGTAAATAATTTGTTGCATTTTCAGGCAGGGCATCATGTACAGGAGGATTCTGGCGAAGAACTCGGAGGAATCATTTCAAGGGTTATCAGCAAAGGGACTTTCGTTTGATGATACTTCATAATTGTCTCTGAGCAGTCAATGCTCCAAAAATTGATCATAATTTTCTTTGAAAGAAACCTTTCTTTCTAGACTGTTGCACCTCTGAATTAACACAAACTAAACTCCTCATGATATGGTACTGTAATAAATATAAGATGCTGGTATATATTTTTTTCATAAATCATTTTCTTGATTTACAAAAGAGGGCTGCAAATTTTGAAATGTAAATGTTACAAAACTTGCAGAATTAACCGGCGCATTGGATAAAGGAGAAAATTATTTCGTTTTCCCCTTCTTTCGTTTTCCTGTTAGGGTTATGTCTCGTATTCAATTGTAGTTACCATTATCAATCTCACAGGCAAAAAACAACAAGACAAGTTGTAGAGGAAGGAAAAATTCTAATTTTTTTTTTATATTATGCTCATCAATCATAATCAACCTAAAATCAGAGAAAACAAAGAAAAAAAAGGCTTACCCTTTTAAACATGAACTTATCACAAACCAGCACTTCGTATATAGACCATAAATAAGCTTAATAATACCCGAGCCTCTTGGTCTAATAGTCTAACCAAAGATTGGAAACCACATGGAGTGAAAATGAGACTGGTAATACATCATCAATAAAAACATAACCACCAGCATCATCGTGCCCCAAGGCAAGTCTCCAGCTTGATGAACCAAATTCGGAAGAAACTTGTCATTCTTACTTATAAACAGAGAAGCCAATATCAACAGCAAAGGCAACAACTAGAAGAACAACCTTAAGCAAATTATGGTTTGCTCAACATAGGCCTTGAGTGTTACAGAAGTTGAAAGTGACAGAAGGAAAAACATGACACCAGAAACAACAAGAACAGGCCAAGGAGGTAGAGAGAACATTGAGATCTTAGTTTTTTTTTTTTGGGTTTGCTCCCATCCAAGAATTAAGCCTTCTCTTATAATTTAACAATTAACCCATCTTCCTCTTTTGCTCTCACCTTTTTTTTTTTATTTACTTCTCCCTCTTTTGTTTGATTAGATTTGATAGCACAAATATTTTTGTTACCATTTTGAAAATATATGATGGATTCTAAGATCATGATTTCTTCCATGCAAACGAAAATCAACCATGGTTCTACTTTCCTTTTGGTTTCTTTAATTTTTTGAATTTCTGGTATCAAGGATCTTTAGATTTTATATGTTACAATGGTAATTAACATCTAACTTGCATATTTGAAAAGACTGAGATTCGAATTTTTTACTGTTTTATATGCCACGTCAAAATTAGGCGCTTTTTGCTATCTTAGATAAACTTCTGTATCACCCAAGATAATCTTACCCAATCAATTACTAAAATCATTCTAGAAAAATATTTC